>OW679200.1:132804961-132917183 GCA_940337035.1 Agriotes lineatus
ACTAGTGAGATGCTAAAATAGCCCAAGTGTATCAGTGCATTATAAACCAAACTGAAAATGAAAAGCAGAGCAAAGTGTGGTGACATTTATCCCAAGAAAATGGCAATTTAGCTAAAATGCAAACACATGACATCAAAACTGTAGTCCATAGGTTCAAACATGTAATCAAACCTAATTTCTTTCAAACAATTGTTAATCTAGTTGCTTAGCTATAAGACAGTCAAGTGTCATAATTAATCAAACAAACTAAAATTTTTATGGTAGGGGAAATTGAGCTCCATATTTATTGTATTAAATTGTAAATAAAAGGTCATGTGTGATTCCAGTTTCGTGTTAAAGCTATTCACCAACTTTCTGGGCATATGTGGGTGCAGCCGTTGCTACGTCACAGAATTAATTGCATTTACCTGATGCATTCTTGCAATTTTAGTGGTTAAAATTCAATTTTACGCTGTTTTTGCACTGACAGATCATCTTGTTTACCGCACTAAATTCAGAGGTTATTTAACTGTCAGTTGGGAACAGTACATTTGCCTTAATATCAGAAAGTAATTGTCATACAACGAATTATTTGTCATATAAAGTTTTCTACTTAATTTTATAAACCGACCCCCTGAGTTAAGAATTGTTTCATGTTCAACGGAGCTAAGCTCTAATAATTAAAATATGGAAAGAGCAATAAAACATTTATTTTTGGTAATTATTATTACAATATTTTAATTTGCCCTGAGTTTGACACGCAATTTTCAATTGAAACCTTTATTTCATAAAGCGTAGTATCCCTTGCTATAATTATAAATTTTATATTTTATTTAAAACCCCATTTTAAGCAATGGCCACATTACAATATCTATATTCACCAACTTCTTCTGTCAAATAGGTTCCATAGTGTGAAAAGTAATTACCTGTGTTCTTCAACGTACCATTAATGAGTCCATGAACGATGAACGTTTCAAACTGTAATATTTCAATGCTGACCTTTTCAGAGTTCTGCTGCTAATTTTATTTAAAAAATGTATCATTCTTCAAGCCAAGGTTCTTCCTTTCAGTCAAATTGTTAATATATCTACCAGAAATGTCGTCTCTAATTTTGGAGATACAACTTGATATCCTTCAATATCTCGTGACACTTCAATTAAATGAAAAATAATTACCAGTGATTTGAGGCGTACCAAGGTTTACAGTTTTTGACTCTGTATTTTGTGACATGCTAATTACAAACTTCAAACTGTAAAATTATGTCGCTGTTGCCTATGATACGTTTCGTAACCCCTCCGCCAGGATGTTAAATTTAAATGAGGCGTTTCGTATTAATTGGTAGCGATATATAGCCTTAAAATGGCAAATCATTGCAACGTAAGTTTTCATTTAGATACAATTGAATTACAAGTTCAGGAAATGTCTTAGGTGACCCACAAGTGCTAATTGTATATTTGGTTGAATACCCTCACTTTTAATTTTTGGAAATCCTTGAGCTTTAAGGGATTCTACTGGATTTTCAAAATAGAATGTTCATGGGTGCAGTGGCCTAATTTTTCTGGTATTTTGCTTCATGCAGACTTCGATTCCAGAAGTTTGGTGGAAATCGTCACTCACCCTTATGAAATTCTGAATGAGATTGCTAGAATAGAGCCGGTTATACTGCGATAAGAAACTATTTCTACAAAATCACTTATACTTGTGGCCACCTTCCAACTTTATGTTCCTGTGGTTCCGTTTTGAACAACGACTTCGATGTTGTGTTATTTTAAGCCATTTTCTCGTACCCCCCCCCCCCTGCGGATCAGTGCCATACTCTACATATGCTCCCCAATGGGCGTTGATGTTGCTTGCTATAGGACCTGGAGACAACTCCTACACAGTTCTGAGCCCGTTAATTCATGTGGCTGCTTCCGAAACTTAGGCCTGCACGGCCTTTCCCCCAGTACGATAGCTGGAGAAGAGCCGGACACACCTAATTTGCACATGTGTTTGCATCTCAGCAGCATCCTCAAAACCGCAAGCCTGTACAGCTTCTCTGATAGACATCACCAGGTTCCCTCTGCGTGTAAAGCTCGAGTGTTTAGCCATTTGATTTCTCAAAATTGAAAATACCAGTAGCGCTGTTTCTATGAAATTGTAAGCGTTCTACCTACGGTTTGTGCTGGATAAATTTCTAGCAGATGGTACCGAGAATTTAAAAAATCTGTCATCACAATGTATTCACCTTGAACGCTTGAGATTTAGTTAATTAGTTTGGTGCTCTTTATATGTATTGTTTGCTTCATTGGCTGCTCTGTTAGCGTTTTTAGTTGCGTGCAACTCGGGTGTTGATGCGTCCTTCAAGGTCGGGATCCAAAATAATAAAGGAAACTACTTATTCACTCTGAAACACGCCAGTTAAGTGTGCAATAGGCCCTGGGCGCTTGGTACCATTCGCGAGATTTTGTGTTTCAATAATTGGCGATTTGATGAGACTCCCGTTTTTGATATCGCAGTACTTTTATTTTAAGTCACTCTATACTCGTAGTTGAGATACGTGTGCTCGATAGAATTGCGAGTAAGAATCGTAGATTTGTGTTTTTTACTACAATTTATTAAAATTAGAACCATGTTACTACGCTTTATACTTAAAACTAAGTTAAACTAATAACCTAGGTTAACAAAATAGTGCTAATTCGTTTTGCCCTCTTTGAGTATCTTGCAGAGTTGTAGGTGTACGTGTACATACTGTAAATAAACAACTATTTTATTTCAAATTCTGATATTTTCTTCTATTTATTGTTTTTTATGAAACAGCTAATTGGTTTAGAAATTTACACTGACACCTACAGGTTTTCTGGTTTGAACCGTTGCGAACCAGAGGTGCTTTCGAACTCCCCCCCCCCTGCCCACCGATCTTGCCATTATCTTCGTTTTCTATCGATTGTACTGAGGACCGCAGACTGCACTCTATCTGGTAAAGTCATTAACTCGTCTTCGTCTGGACTACGACAGCCGTATGGCCCGTATAATATTAACAAAATTATTAGAAATATAATATCCGTCCTTATTTGGATACTTTAACAAACAATTAACTTATATTATAGTAGTTCCTTGCAATATTCTAAAAAATAATCTCCAAATGTTTCTGTTCCGCTGCTAGTTAGTTTAGGAGTATTAACAACATGTACAGCGGATGCGTTTTAGATATAACTTTTTTCAGTTTGCGTATCTGGTTGACTCGGAAAATATAGGCAGTGGGCAGCAGATGATCTTCATCATCGGAAAATAAAAGTATGTATGGCTATGAGCGGATGATGCCCTAACAGCAAAGAGATTTCGTAATGTAATCAACCTTTCTTAATCAAATATAAAACGATGTACTGCAAAACAGATTCTGTGAACAAGATAAAGCTATTCACTACTTATAAGAATTATTCGATGATCTCACAATTAGCAACCATATTCAAAATCCGTACCCACAGTGTCATGCCATTTAACACCTTTAAACTTTTTGGTGTGGTCATTTATGAAAAGCTTTAAACACAAATCTCAGTAACCTAGAGTCCTAGAAGACCCATATCAACTGCATTGGGGACCTTGGCATTAGCCCCTTTTTCAACTACCTTCCATCTCTGCTCGTCCTGCGCTATTTTGGTCCAGATATGCACTCTGAAACGAAAATCTGACATTCGTTATTGGTATTGTTTATTTTAATATTTACATAAACAGCGGGTTTACCTTTGCATGGTTTTTTCACTGTTAATAAAGTACCAGGTGGGCCACGGGAGCGGGAAGTTTTGAAAATTTTATTATTTCGTTACTATGCTTAGGTTGCCGTGGATTTGTTTGACACATCATTTGTCAGTTTATGCCATTTAGTAATCAGTGGTCCGGCGAACAACGTTATTTTGTGATTAAATCATACTACAAAAATAATGATTGTGTGGTCGCAGCACAGCGGCAATTTCCAATCCATTTCAATATTGCTCGTCATGGAAGAGTTCCATCTGCCCATGCCATAAAGGAGTGGGTTCGTAAATTTGAAGAAACTGGATCAGCTACAAATGTCAAACATAAGGGACCAAACAGAAGTGTCAGAAGTCTTGATAACATCGATCGCGTTAGAGCAGCTGGAAAGCGCAGTCCAAAACGTTCAAGCCGAAAACAAAGCCAGGCCTTGGGCTTATCTAGGACTACTTTACGTCGAATTTTACATAAGGATCTCAATTTCCATCCATACAAAATCCAGATTACCCAAGCACTGAAACCAACAGATCTTCCTGTTCGCCTACGTTTTGCTGAAACGATGCTGCAACATGAAATTGACGTCCACAATTTATGGGTGTCTGATGAAGCACATTTTTATTTATCTAGCTATACCAATAAACAAACCAGTCGTTATTGGGCGTTGGAAAATCAACAAGAACTTTATCAATAGCCGCTACACAGCTCGAAGGTAACAGTATGGTGCGCGATATTTTCAATTGGAATTATTGGTCCCTATTTTTTAGGATCATAATAAACATGCTGTAACAGTCAATGTTGCACGCTATACTGACATGATAAACCAGTTCCTTACACAGCAACTGAACATGTTTCCACAGAACAATAGTTGGTTCTAGCAAGATGGCGCTACGTCACATACCGCACGAGAATCAATGGATTCTGTGCGAAGACTGTTTCCAGGTCGCGTTATCTCCAAATACGGAGACATTAAGTAGCCCCCAAGATCGCCAGATCTTACAGCATGTGACTACTTTTTGTGGGGCTATCTGAAAAGCAAGATTTTCGTTGATAGACCGCGAGATATTCAGGAACTAAAAATGAAAATTCGGGAAGAAATTGCTAATATTCCATTGGATATGTTGCGTCGTGTTATGCAGAATTTCAACATTCGGCTTCAAGAGTGTATAGAGAAAAGGGGAGGCCATTTAGAAAGCATAATTTTTAAGAAATAAAAATGGCCTACACTTGTCTTGTTATTGTTATAATTTGTTTTAATAAAATACAGTTATTTTCTGAAATACGTCATTTTCAAAACTTCCCACTCCCGTGGCCCACCTTGTATAACCATTGTAGCTTCGTTAAATATGGATCCTTGTAGCAACGCGAGGAACTTAGGCAGTTGCCAACGGCCTGAAGCCGAAACCGCACGTGGCAAGTAGAATAGAAGCGGTTTGAAGCCACGCAATAAATGGTTTACTGTGTAGGTGTTTGTGTGCAAGAAGCCAGTGTTGGTACTCATGTGTGTACAAAATAAGCGTGTACGGAGTGCGTACGGCATTGCAAAGCCACCAAAGGGGTTGACTTCAGCCAAGAGAGAGGTGACAGCTAGCTGCCAGGGACTTCCCCGCTGCTTTCATGGGAAAGCTTTTACTTATGGCACCGTTTAGGGTGAGTGAGACAATCCATTTCAGAGGAAATGTTGTAGTTCTCAAGCACAAGGTAACTCCATACAAAGGATTTTTTCATTTTAAGCGATAAGTGGTCGCCTCAGACTGTGTGTGAAGATTTAGAGAGCGTAAAGAAATGTTTATAATCGACAAATAAATACGTACGTGAAGCGAAGCCGTGTGTTTAGGCACCAAATCTCGACGGCGGATTTCTATGGCGTTTAACGTTCGCATATTAAAGACAATTATTTTAGCATTGTTGTAATATTATTTAAATGTAGATGCGTGTAACCTCTAATTTCCGCTGGTCATTAATCCAGTCTTACTTAAGCCAATGTGTCTATAAATGACCTTTAATTTTAGAGTTTAATGCTGTTCTTATTGTTTTATTGGCGTGTATTTAAAGGATAAATATATATTTGTCTATTTATAAGCCGTTCACGATCTTTTTGGGTCAGGTGAGGCTATGACCATCTAGTAATTTTGTTGGCAGAACCTCTGTTGCAACTAAACTCCCTCATGGAAATTGACACTTTTCAGTTTAAGGTTATATTTTCTGAATAGGTACATTGTTGCCGGATATTCTCTAGTCTCCACATCGACTCGCGTTCTTTTAAATTTGGTCTGTTCTTTTTAAATTGGAAGTAGCATCGTTTAATGGAAATTTTTTGTTGTAACAAAATTATTTTGGGCATTTTAACTTTTCCTTTGGCGGAAATTAAAATTATTTTTGCACATTTGATATATCATTTATTTTCTTACGAATATTAAAATAATAAATCTGGCAATGTGATGGCAAGAAAATGTCGAACAGACACTGACAGAAAAAAAAAGTTGCATCCGCTACATCATCGAATCAGTTAGTCCCACATGAAAAGAAAAAATCATAGCCAACTCTGTCTCAAAAAGGTCGTGAACGGCTTATATGGGATTATATTGTGCATGTTGTTCTTTGAAGTCGAGAAGACTACAGTTACAGGCCAGTTTCTTGTTTTAGTAGATAAAGATCTTTTCTGTCTACGAGTATTATGTGTACTGAGCCAGTTAGGTCAACATCAAATTAATTAAATAATCTAGGCATACATGACGTGCTATTTAAATTTAGGGGCCCGACAGAGGGGCTGCCAAATTATTTCTTTCAATTTCTAGTATTCTTAGATCATTATAGCGGGAATATTCCAAATATTGCCCAACCACTTTACTGTCTCGTTATTTACTCTACAAAGTTCTTACCTTAAAAGTAGTTTCAACTCGTGGTTCGTTAACATCCGTCATTCGCATCCTCTTTCATCGTATCAATTTCCCCAACAATTTATTACACTTGAAGATGCTGTGAATATAAAACCTAATTAGGCTGGTCGCAATTTAGCCAGCGCATTAGAATGCTCTTAGTCTTTCCTTATGGGGGAAAGCTCAAAAGCTGCGTCCGTTAGGCAAAAAGTGGCGTAAATACACACGTAACGCAGTATAATTACTCTAGCTCAGAATTAATACGGTAAAAACAAAATTAGAACATAATGCAGTTACTTCAATACCAATATTAGGCTATCCAAAGATTCACTTAAGGAAACCACTGGGGCTACGTTTTCAAATGTTGGGGGAATGCAAGAAACAACTTCAACGGACTTAATTAGGGACAATGGTATTCTCCAACGGTTATAAACGGCTTAGAAGTTGTAAATATCCAGCGAAACACAGACGAGTCTATACGGAATTATTTCAGTCACTATCGCATTAACTTACTAACACATGTCTGCATGTTTTCAGCTTTCTCGAACGGGAACCTTCTACGGCTTTCAGCGGTAATAACAAAACAATGAAAATATAACCCCCAATTCGCCAACAACTTTTCTCCCCTAGGTGGTGTTTGGGACTGAGGGGTGGCCCGAAAATCGTGCGGTAACTTAATATGTAAAACCTAACACATTTCATATCATTCTCATGATTAACTGTCGTCTCTAAGTACTTTTAATAGTTTATTCTACTAAAGCATTTACCGTGTATCTTCAGTTCTTCGCCTTGCCTTTGAGGTCCAAAGCAACCAAGATTTTTGTTTTCTTCTCATTAACCATAAGGCCCGCTAATATCCCTGCTTAGTTTAGTTGAGTGAACATTTATTTTATGTCTCTTTCTGTCCTGAATAATACAACATCATCTGCTAAGGTAAGAATGATAGAGTTTGACTTGTAAAGTGTGCCTCCATAAGAATGGCAATAGGATGTCCCCTTGTCTTACACCCCGGGTAATTTAAAAACCTTTCCAATGAGTTCCTCCGTGTCTCCTTCTTCTCCATCGTTTTCGATTTCATCATGTCCAATTTCAATAGCTTTGTTTTCTTTAGTTCGACGAATACTACCTCCACCAATTCAGACTTCTCTATGGTGTTGGGCTCATCCTCCTATACTCTCTTCCATATCAAATAATAATTCTCCACCTTTGCTTGGGCATGCATTGCTTCCAGATTGAAATTATTTCCTTTTCTTATTAACTGCCTTATATACGTTTTTTGTTTTCCTTTCAGTTTTTTCTTTTTCCCTCAAATTGTGAGGATTTTTTGTCTTTTCTTTTTAACATACTCTACTTCTGGTTCTGTTTTCTAGCATCTCAGCCCAGGCGTGTCATTTTTTAAATTATTGCCTCCTTGCACTCTTTTGTCAGTGCTTAGAACTTTAGCTATTCTCCTTACGAAAGACTCCGCGGCACCAGTTATTATATTTTTATTATAGTTTTACGTTTACTTCTAATATTTTTTCGATGCAACTGTGAAGGCATCATCTCATGCTATTTTTAATTTGTACTTATTTTATTTCAAATTGACAAAATAAGTACGGGTTAAATTTTCAACTTGCAGAACTCTGTATTTCCCATAATAATATCCACATGAACACAAACTCAGTTTCCTCAAATTTCCAGCTATCGCTGCAAATCAACTTAGGCATCAGTTGATAGCTTTCAAGGATGAGCAGACTTGCGGTGAAAGTCCAACGTGTTCGAATGCTCCCCGTTAGAGCAAGAATAAACTTCAACAATAATTAGAAACTTTGTGGAGTATGAAAACTATTCGAGTCATTAAACAGGTTCCTGCGTAGCTACTTTGCTCTGTGTGCTAGCTGGGATTTTATGGCACGCAAGCTGGGAATTTTACGCTTTTTTGCTTCACGCTTTAGCAGACTTCCCAATTAGTTGGAAATTAATCCAGCCGCGAAATGTATATCACCTGCGAAAGGGAAATTTACACCACTGGGGACTGTTTACTACGCAAAAGTAATAGAGGTGTCAGAATGCGGGTGACAGAATGTTAAGCTTACGCACTGCGCCATCGAAAATGGGGTGTATATAGGCAAAGCTTTTTGAATTTTTCAACCACTATTTTCCCGAATTCTAAAGAATTCATTTGTATATAATCCCAACGTATTATTTAGGGAATTTTCATGTAACTGGAATCAAGCTTGAAGATTCAAGAGTTTGTCAATACTTATCTTTAGAGTTGATATGCTTAGAATTTCGTTATGCGCGTAACTTGACTACCTTAACGAAAAATTACATTAACGAAAGCTTCGAGTGTCTGTTTAAATATAAATTCGATGCATATACCACATGAGCACAAGTGCATGCACAATGAGTATTGACTTTGTACTCTGTGTACTAAGTTATCGTTCTACAAGCTGTCACATTTGCTTACCGTTAATCAGTGTTTTCGAAGAATATTAGTTATTACGTTGACTATTCAATTCACCTGTCATCTGTCAAAAAGTAACCAATAAAAATCCAGAATTCTGACGTTTCTTGACCAATCGAAAAAATATCAGTGGATATATCTTCCTAGAAGGTATTCAAGTGACTATTTTTAACAAATGTGATTTTTATTAGAAAAAGTCAATATTAGTGTTCTGTTACTATAGAAATTGCGTAGTTTGTTGCTAGATTTACTGAAAACTAATTTGAAAAAGTAGTTTGGTTCATTAAATAGTCCCTCGAATACCATTCTTAGTCAAAGTTAGGTAGATTAATTTTGCGGTGGTATCACTACTCATCACCGCAAAAATAGTCGACATAACTTTGACTACTCATGGTATTATAAGTGAATATTTACATATGGTGATATTCAAGTTAGATAATTACACATTTTTAGAACGATAGCGATAGGAATATTTTGTAAAATGCAGGTATACGTATTTGCTATACGTACATGCTTTGTCGCCTTTCTACTGAGCTTTCAGAAAAATTACAACTGCTTTACAAGAAATAGTCAGCAATTGTTCTTTGTGTTTTTAAATATTGTCAACTAGTTGGTATTAATTTTATATCATTTTCTAAGTTGATAATACAATTTAGAACTTTGGAGCAATGCTGTAGGAAATATTGCAACAAATTTCAGAAAATTTCTAATAAAATCTCAATTTGGACTTTATTTTCAGAAAATTTTGAGAAAGGTTTCAATAATTTTTTCAGAAAATTAGTAGAGATTCTCATTCTCTCGAGCTTACGAGTGATTTTACAAAAAGCACAAATGATTATTAGTAAGCAAAAATTGCCTGAAAATATTCAATACATGTGAGACTTTCAGTAAGCACATTGTCCTACGTACTACTTCCTCAATAAATCGGTGTTTGTATCGTTCAAGTGGGTACCATCGTTAAATGAGGGGTGCAGCCCCAGCCAGCTCTAACTCCAGGCAGAAAATGTGGATAGTAAGGACAGGCTGCTGTCCTTAGGGTTAAATACAATTACAGTCTCCATAATTAACAAATTTTAGGCGCCTGTCGTTGAACACAACATAAAAACAAATCTAGCTACCAAAACTAATCACCACCTACGTTGCAAGCCTGTACTTCAACCTAAATCTTAAAAAGAACAAACAAACCAGTTCAAGTAGGGTCGTAGCATGATTACACAAATAAAATATAACGAGAAACAGTTAAATAAACTTTTAATAATCAACAACATTTATAAAGCACAAACTAATGCATAAAAACATAAAATGACACTGTTACGGTATTAAAACAACTTTACGACACCCACCCAAAGTGAGCATCGCACCACGGAATCAGTCCTGGAAAACTGGCACACTTGCCCTGAGATTTGCTAAAAACAGACTAAAGGCCACGGCTGGAACGCTCAGGGAGGCGGGTGTGAGTCACACGATACGTTCTGGGCAATCGTGTTGAGGCATATATAGGGTACGTCAAAATTATAAGGGCGCCACCAAACCTGACTTTAAATGGGCTCGGGTAACCGGGCTTGGACGGTTAGACGAGGCAACAAGTACGCTAGTTACTACTTGATAAGGGTACTCGAGAAGTATCGAACTCGGATGACAAAATCGATAATTTGAGGTTTGAATCGTTAGTTCGGGTTTGTGCTGCCACTGCGGGGGCGGCTGCTACACTTACCTGCACACTCCACTACTCAGAGGTCGTCGTACATCTAATCGTGACACCAGCTGTTTATTCTGAAAAAGTACAGCATGCAGGGGTTGTACACAGTAATAAGCCCCGCGCTTGCACAATTGTCTATTGAATGACGTTATACAGGATCAGGCAACGAATGGGTCGCCATACTAAACCTAGGGCTTAACATAAACTCCAGCTGGAGGTAATTGCACTATAACTATAGCGTACAAATGTTACACACAAAAACAATTTCCAAATAGAATATTACAAGAAAGCGTTCGAAACGCCTAAAATTAGCAACGCAGCGAAAGTCAAGGTTTGCACAGTTACAAACCAAGAATGTACTACTGAATGAATGCGACCAAAGTCCATCGCTTACACGGCACATGCGCATAAAAGGGGTCGCTAAGTTACATAATCTCTTTAAATGGTACCTGGTATTTATTCTGGACTTCTCATGAGCAGTACGGGTGGCAGTCAGCAGCGCCTGCATTTGCACGCACATCTCCTTGGGCAAAGATTCCGCCGAATAATGGCGTAATATTTCAATGTAGTCACTCACATGGGATCGGTGTGACAGAAACGTATGGGCATTATTCACGTCCTGCAGCGAGTCCCCAACAACTTGTAGGAATGAAAGAACCACTTCTTTTCACAACATGGCCGGACGTAGCCCCCAACAACAACGCAAAGGAAAACGCGCTCACAAAACGACACGTGCGTCACACACAAGAGCTTCCTGCCGACCCTCGCTTAAGGCGAAACAGTTTATCAAACACTTGCTAAAGCAGCACGAGACGGGAAAAAGGCTGGCGTCCCCGCCATGGCGGGAACGCCGGCCAACACACACCCTGCGACCTCCTTGATCAACGGCCTGAGCTGAACTCCCAAGCAAGAAGCGTTATGACGCCGGAAGCGGAGTGAGCCAAAACGGCGTTACCACGTGACTCTCGACAGCCAATGGCGATGCGCCCAATAAAACAAATACTTTCTGGTGACAAAGAGAGCGCGAGGCCTCGCAGTCACACGCGTTCAAAAGGGTGTTCCAAAAGATCCAAGCGCGTCTACATACAGGGTACTCGGAAACGAATGAGCACGGAATTAGCTTGCGTTTGTGACTAAAAAGTTAAAAATAGGTTTTCGATATAACTAAACTGCCGTAAAGGCGTGAAATGTAATTCAAATTGTAACATCTGGACCCTTCTCATAAGGGTTGTTAAACTTTACGCTCGTCGGGTAGCTTTTAAACAGTCGGAGATAATTTTGGTTCCTCAGATATATGATAGTTTAACATACAAAAACAGCATCGGGATACAATTAAACAGTTTAATGTGTTTACCTGTGATACATTTAGATATATCGACATTAATTAATAACAAGAAATTACAATAAACTCGTGTGGACTGCTGGTGTAGATAACAGGCGTTCTTATCGGGGTGGACGGCCAGGCCTTGCAGGTGCGGTTGATAAGCGAACACGTTTCTGACCTTGCGGACTAGGTAGCTGGAATCAAAACAGAATTAAACGGTCTGCCAATTATACAGTAAATCATATCACGGCTCTAGAGATTTTACTGATAGTGCAGGGGGTGAAGCCCGCCTCTAAATTCATTTAGGGACGTCTGGAAACAGATAAACTAACAACGCCGCATTGCGTTAATAAATATGACTTTAATTTCAGAGTCCGAGCGCCGACCAAATATTGCTGCTTTTCCTCCAAAGCCGGCCGGGAAATTTCGTGCGCTCGGACTATTTTCGACTGGTGAATTGAAATTACAACGAAATGCTAGTTTTAAAGCTTGAGTGCGGGCTGTTTTGATTACGTCTGGAAATTACAATGAATACTGTTTTATCCTGCAGGTACTGATTAAGTCAGTGCCCAAATTAGATTTAAATATGCAGAACGGGTGCAGGTTATTCTAATTATGAATTAAAATTAACAGGAGAACAATTTATGTTCGTGGCGTACACCTTAGAAGAAGGTGGCTGCGCTCGGCAACCTAGGGGTTTTTAGTACAGGAATAGTTAATAATTCGTGTAGCGGGTCCTCGAGGAGGGCATCCACTTCAAACGAATTGCAAGGGATTTTATTTGCAGGAGCGAGAAGAATTCGTGTAGCCGGTCTTCAGAGAAGCCTTCAACTTCGAACGAATTCTCTACAGGTTATTTAATTACAGGGCTTGTTAAAATTCGTGTAGCGGGTCCTCGAGGAGGGCATCCACTTCAAACGAATTGCAAGGGATTTTATTACTGGAGCGAGGAGAATTCGTGGAGCCGGTCTTCGGAGAAGTCTTCAACTTCGAACGAATTCTCTACAGGTTATTAATTACAGGACTGGTTACTTACGGATACCGGATGGGAATCAGGGATGATCGGGAGCGGGAGTCGGACTGGGGTCTGAAGAGTCTCTGGGAAAATCTGCTGGAATATCGTCTGTGCAGCTCCTTTTATGGGCCCTAGAAAAGTCCTCAAGTGGGGACAGCAAGTGGGGATAGTGGCGCGCGACTTGACTCGGTACTTCCTTGTTATCTCTGGACGTGACGTCGGTCTCTGCGCGTTTATCATCACGGGCAATTATGAACAAGAGATAACGCGAGACTGGGCGATGCGTAAATTAAACACATTTTTATTGTGTAATAATAATTTACGCGGAGGCTAGCGTTACAAAATTACTGCCGACGGCAAAATGGCTTAACAACACATAATAAAAGGGTTCAAACCATCAACACCATTGAGTCCAAGATATCGGCTTGGTAACATTCTGACGCAATGCAACGTCCGATTAGATTCTTCTTTACTCGAAGCTTCCGTAGATCGCAAGTGTCATGCCAAGCGCCTCAAAGGCGCTCCCGGAAATACATAAAAAGTATATACAAAATTTCAGCTACATTAAATGATGAATTACCAACGCATCAAGCGTTGCAAACAAGATGGATTGTTATCGCGTACAGTTTGGTAATCTAAGGCCTTCGGAAAACTGTTAATACTTAGGAATTAGCCCTTTACCGATAAATTAAACAGCAAGCTGAAGTTCAATACCTATACTTACGCAATATTTTAAAAAGCGCTATCCTGCGATCCTATCTCTTGCCAGCACCTGCCTAGAAATGCTATATTGGGCCTTGCAGCGCATATAGAACGGCTGTAGAAACAGTTTGCCACGATAAATTCTCCCAGAGGAACGCTAGTAACCCCAACCATCTGAGTTTAAGGCCGGGAAGCTGGTGCTTGTAGTTAGACCAAGGGAGCAGTAGGTGTAAAAGCCGTAGACATGAAAGCAGTCCACGTCGAAGCAGGTCTAATTACTAAGAAATTAGAACTCACAGGTAAACAAAACAAAAAGGAATATTCCACCATAGCTTTAAATCGACCTGAATTTGCTTGAAGAAAGCTTCCTTGCGTTCGTCGAGCGCTCTTCGAAAAAGCCTAAAATTTCTACTCTTTGTATCGCCCGAAAGGAGTGAGCGGTAATTAAAATTAAGGATGCGGCTGCATCAAGGAGCGGAACACCAAAGTAACGCATAAATGAAATGGGGCGTTACAAGTGGCACGAATTATTAGTGTTTTGCATTAGTGCAATTACAGCCGTAATTTGAACCTGAATTCAATTACCTCTATAGAAACTAACATATATGGCCACACGCCATTGGTCATTTGAACATGCAGGACAATATTCAACATTTTTGACCAAATTTTCACAGAATTTATATCATCTATTTTACAAGCGTGTAACATGTTTTCATTCTGTTTGCAGCAAATTGTCCGTGAGTGTAAAACATTTTTTCATAACGATTGTAGTAAATTTTTGCACATTTTGACTAAAATTTTAGTAGAGGGCGGGATGATAATTGGTTAGCCTAACAATGAAAGACTGGTTTTATGTTTTCAAAATTATTTTAATTTTTTAACATAGCGTTTTAGATGCTCAATAGATTTTGTCCAGCAATGTTCTAAGGCTTTGATCCCATGACAAAAGGTTTTTTACTCAAGGTCTGCAAAATAGGTGCCAACAGTGGCCTTGGCATTTTTAACAGATGAAATTTTTTATCCACCGAGGAAAATGTTGAGCTTAGGGAATAAGCCGAAGTCCGAGGGAGCCAAATAAAACGAATCTTAGGGATGTGGAAGCAAATCGTGCTTTAATTCGATGACTTTACCATTGCAGTAACTCCAGTGTGAAAACGTGCATTTTCCTGGTAAAAAATTATTTTTTATGCGCTACACCTGGCCGCTTTTTGTTGAATATTGTGATTAAATTGGTCCAAAACGTTAAAACAGCATTCACTATTATCTTTTATTCCTGTGGAAGGTAATCGATCATCAAAATCCCTTTTGCATGGCAAAAAACCGATGCCATCATCATGCCAGCTGATTTTAGGGTAATTGCTTTCTCTGGGGCCGAAAAACTAGGTTCTGCTCATTGCTTTAATTTAAATTTGGTTTGTCTGATATAAATTTGATCAGTAGTAGCAAATAATGCATAAAATCAGTTGCATTCTACTTAGAACGGTCCAGACACTCTTGTCAAAGTTGCCTTCGAACACGTTTTTGATCAAATGCAAGCAAACGCGGCACCCATCATGCGGACAGCTTTTTCGTGTTCAATTCTTGGGTTAAAATATTGCACACCAGCTCTTTTAAGATGTTTACCACATTAGCTATTTCACTCAATTTCAGTCATTTACCTTTCAACACCATATCGTGGATTTTGGTAACCATTTTTGTTGTAGTGACACTTCTTTGGCGTTCAGAGCGGTGCTCGCCTTGGACGGTGGTGCAACCCTATTAAATTTAACCATCAATTGTTTTTCGGTCGTATATGAAGGAGCACATTCAGGCAGCACAGTTTTCGTCTATTCAAAAATGTTTGCACTTTTTAAGACTTTTATATGCAACAATTAAAAACCGCACAATGGTCAGTAGTTTCCATTGTTAAAAAATACAACACACGTGTTTTTTAAACAGCTGCTAACAACAAAGTATTTCACAGATGGACTTTATATTTTCAGTATTGCCAATACATAGATGGAAGTTGATATTTTTGAATATACATTTATATTTATGTATTTAAAATATATGGAGGCTAACTAATTATCATCCCGCCCTCGTAGCTTCAAAGTAACTTAATTTTCAAAAAATAATCAGCAACGTTTTAGCAATTATTTAGTAAATTTATAATAATTTTTCAGTTTTCGCAGAGATTTTACTACAACTACAGATACAAAACGTATAAATTAATACTATCCCTAATTTCTTGTCTATATTAAAGGAAAACGACAAGATGACAAATAATCGGTTGTTGGGTCGGGTTGACAATAGATGCACCCACTGCTTTCTATGCACGCGAAGAAGATAAAACTTGTGGAAGTTTAGGCGAGGTGCATACCAAGAGTTGGTTAGCTACCGTCAAACAAAGAGAATGTGCGTAGTTTTGAACATTACCGTTCTGTAAATGAAATTCTTTTGCCGTGTGGTTGTGGTGCAGTAGAATTTTATTTAGACTTCTGACCGGAAGTAGTCTGGGAGAACCTCTCGTAGCCAATTTTTGAATTGTCGTATTACATTCTTTACTCGACAATACGAAGCAGGTCCGAAAGGTCTCCCGTTATATCCCATAACTTGACGCCAACTCCTCCGTCGTGGTTCTTTGAACTTAAGCTATGCATTTGTGGTTTATCAAGCCTTCCCAATGATCCCTCCCTTTCCGGAGAAATTCTAGCTGCTACCGCGGCGACGCTGCCCTTCAAATTCGCTCCCAGCTAAGTTTTAATAACTCTTTTATCAGTACGCATGCATATGTAAAATAAGTTTTTGGTATATCTCCGTTGGAATTGTAGTAACTCCTTAAGTGATCTTTTCTGGATTTGTTCCAGTTTAACAATATTATCTCCCTTGTGTGTGTATCACAAGCGAAGACACGGTAGAGCTTTCTTACAATGCGACGTGATGTCACAAGCAGGCCAAATTATTTTTTATGTTGCGTTCTCAATGCAGATGTGATCGACTAGAAACGTATTATCTAAAGAAATTTGTTACCGTGTAACTTATGTATGAAGCAGAATGCAGTTACGCATATTGTTTATGTAAGATAAACTTTTCAGAAATCTCGATGTAAAATAGGCCATATTTTGGAGTTGAGCACAAACTTTCCATCGCTGAAGGACACGTCCTTGGTAGAAGTGCCCTGTTCTATCCCAGCAGACACATCAGGTGGCGCTCACAAAAACCACGAATTTGTCCCAGTATCTTCGCATGCACACCATGCTTGTTTATTTGTACAAATTAAAGGCTTTATGATTACCAAGCAATTCTAATCCAAAACAAACTTAAAAATTGACACCGCAACTGCTTTTTCGTGCACGCGGAGAGGGGTGATCAATTGATTGAACTTCTTCGCTATTGTTCTAGGTAACACGGTGACAGTGGTAATAAAGCTGACGTCAATCAAACAAGTTGTGATCGGTTTCACGTTAGCCATTTTGGAAGCATTGGCGGTTCCTCGAGATAATTGTGCCATTTTGACGTTGTCGCATTCAATACTTCACAAGGCAGGTCCTACTAATTTCAAATATCGTTTTTTGTTCCGTTGCTATGCAGCGGAACTTCATTTTGACTCCTGGTCGGATATTTAAGATGCTGTCTATTCTTTATTCGACGAACCCGAAACGCCCGGAAAAATGTAACCGCTGGGGTTTCAGCTGCCTTAGCTGATACGCATCAGCTAAAAGTAACTTCTAAACTTTTGCATAAAATGCCGCACTTCGAGTTGAACTGAATATATTCTATTAGTTAAGTAATGCATGTTGTGAATTACCGCCAATTTTGACTATTATTTTATTACATTCAAATAAGCAGTACATGTTGTGAAATAGTTTATAATTGACTGTTTATGCACAGCTAAGTTCTGAAGGCATCCCTGTTGGAAATGTAGTAAGGCTTAAGTGAAATGGTGCGCGTCATGCCGTTAATATTATTTTTCTTGTGAAATTTTACGTCGCTCAAACGGCTACTAGATTTTACCTTAAGGACTGTTCTGGCTGGAATTGCTTGTTGCGATTGGCGCCGTAAGCACGGGGGCCGCCTAAATGTATTTGGCGTGGTGTCTTAATATAGTGGTTCGTATTTTTCAGCTGTGTGACGTATTCGTAAAGCAAGATGCAATTGCGCGAATTCTTGGTATAGGATAAGCGTTGCAAAAATTCCGATACTAAGTTAGCAATACGTGTTCATTATTGTAATACTTACAGAGGGTTCTGTGCCCCCCCCCCCCCCCCCATTTACCTGTAAAATCCCCTAATGCGGATGCTTACCAAATCTGGTGCGTATTAGTCGAATGCCAACTATACCAATAAGCTATAACTCATATCAGTGTGATATGCAAATGCATTTGCAGTTGGCGACTTCGCAAAAGACCGAAATCACAAGGCATTTGTGATAAACTGGCATCTCCGGCTATCCAAACGCGTTTTCTGGAATCACTGATAAGCTAGATGCTTATCAGGTCGTGGGACGGGTTCCATAGCTCAGTGGTAAGCATTCTGGCTACTGATCTAAGAGTCGAGAGTTCGATCCCCGATCCCTGTGAGGTTTTTAAAAATAAAAAATGCGGATGAAAGCATCTACAGAATACCATCATTCGGAAGTGGTGTAAAGCCATGGGTCCCATGTTACTACGATGTGTAGCATGTAAAAGATCCCTTGCTAAGGTTGGAACTCCTTAGTCTCGGCAAAATTCTAAGTAGGACTAATGTTCCTGGTACTCTGCATCCCTAGACCTTGTCCACGGGGTTAGCAAAAAGGGCCTATAAAGGCCTACTTGCTAGACATGAGTCTCCCCGAAAATACTACTACTACTACTATCAGGTCATGGATCAGGAATCATATCGCCGGATGATCGCTAATCCAGGTACAACAGCGCTATTTGCCGTATCTGGGTGGTCACCAACCCAAAAATAAACTATGAACAACGGCCCAAACAACAAAACTCTCTACAATCAATATCAACAAACAGTGTTCAACTCAGCTGTACCATGGAACTGAATACAAGGTCCTCTGCAAAGCTAATGAAGAAATAGCATTTAGTACAAACATCATTATTTTATCATTTCGATTAGTCCACGTAATTACCACAAGTCACTTCAAAAACACATAATAGTTTTCACAGCGAAATGCCACTCTCGGTGGGGTCAGGTTTCACGTCCACACATGTACGTCAACCGCTATCTGCTCAAACCCCGAGGACGTTAAAACCACCCCCGGTCCCTTAAAATAACTTCGGTCTCGGTTTAATTCTAGAAATATTTAGAACGTATTATATTTTGGTTTAGTCAA
This sequence comes from Agriotes lineatus, assembly GCA_940337035.1. Taxonomy (NCBI): domain Eukaryota; kingdom Metazoa; phylum Arthropoda; class Insecta; order Coleoptera; family Elateridae; genus Agriotes; species Agriotes lineatus. The sequence goes on from OW679200.1 coordinate 132,824,042, forward strand.
AGGCCCATAATTATGCAAATACTAATAACTGAGCGAAGTCAATTTTACAACAGTATACTGTTTCCTAATATTTATTTTATCCCAAATTTATGTTTTTTCTACGTCAGCAGTAAACATGTCGTAGACTCATCGTACCTACATTAAGTACTTGTGTAATGATACAGTTTGTGTTGTGTTTTGTGTTATAATTTTCTTGTGTTCTAAGATTGGTATATACCTATATAATTTGTCCCGCTGGCGCATAAAAAATGCAACTTTCTAGTGCATTGTTATAACTCTGCTAAGAACCAAAATTTTGCTTTTTAAATTATTAATATGCAATATTTATCTATGTGTTTCCAAAGAAACCTTTGAGAAATACTTCAAGTTCATAATGTAGCTGGGTGAATGACTTCATGTGCCTTAGGTAACTGAATTGGATATAAATTGTGTATATGCAAAATTTACTGAATGAATCGACCTTAGCAAATTCAGAATAAGTTATTATATTTACTTTCCGCCAATTCAGCCACGTCAAGCTTATATAGTTGCTTGAAATTCAAAGAGAACTTATTGCGGTGAAGCAGAGATGTCAACAATCACGAGCTACCTTAATACACTTTTATCGCTATCGAAGTATCTACTCAGGCTATAAATTTCCATTAGAAGATAAACTGCCATTCGAAGTGTAGGAAGTATGAAGGACTTTACTGTTCTAAGAAGCGATTGGCAACTTTAGGGGTTTAATTTATGCCCTAGGTCTAGAGCAAGTAAAATATGTAAATATTAAGCACCAGCAAACGGTAATTTATAAGATCATGTTGTTAAATGTATGTAAAACAAGCAGGTATGCAGCACATAATAGCTTTTGACTGCTATATCTATGAATATTATACAGCAGCAATAAAAAATTCGCCATAAAACGCGTTTTGTGATATTCAAATCGCTGTTAAATGGGTCAAGGAGATTCTTCTTCTCTCAAACTCCCCATAATTCACATCGGTAAAGTTTGAAATGCCCGGTACAGCAATAAAGCTGCATATATTTATTGCAAGCGTTCAATTTGCGGCACTCGTGAGATATTTGATGTGGGCAAAAACGGGGCTGTTGAGAAACTTGCGCAGCTCGCCGTTATTGGCGCCATAAAAAAAGTTCCTCCAACTCCAGCATTGCATGCTGTTCAGGAATTTAATTACACCGACCTGAATTGGCTTTCGTCAATGGGCGGCCAACATTTTGTTTGGCGGCACCCGGAGTTAAGTGATACGGGAATGGTGGAAACAAAACGGCAAATAATGATTATTGAATTTGGTTCAGAAGATTGCGCTGACCACGTCGTGTATACTATAAAAACGCTCCATTAAACCGACACATCAGTGTTTGCGAGCTTTATTGTTCTGACTTTCCTATAAATCAGTTGACGTAGGTATATCCTGGATACAAAATATGTTTCATGGATTGGTTTGCAAATACATTAAGTAAAGGCTAACTGTACATGGACAACATTAAACACAGGGTGGCATCTGTAAAAATTGTCATGCATTATCACATTAACGAGCATCAACATTTTAACAACTCTTAGCTCTTGTTGAAAAAAAATATTTTGCCCATTGTTAAAATGTCTTCTATTGACTAATAAGTGTATCTAGCCTCTTCTTAGTCATAACCTTATTCTGGATGCATTTGAATCCTTCATACATTTATTTTGAAGGGTACTTGCTGCAGACTTTCCATCTATACTAAATTTTGGACTTGAATTTCGCGAAAGACGTGTGCAAACTTGCCATATGAATCAACTAAAGTCTTGAATAATCTCAGGTTAAACACGTGTTTAAAATTCTTTACTATTGTTTAATTTTAGTACATGTGGAATCTCGACAGTGAAGGTCTTTGGCAGAAGATTCCAGAATTCGTAATCGTTTCCTCTGAAGTCATGCTAAAACCGAAGATTATGACGCATACGGTATTTATTAATTGGGGACACACTTGCACAGTTCAATAAAATCAAAGGTAGCCACCCAGCAAACCTATGGAACAATGAAATTTACGAATATATCTCAAAACGGAGCACTCAAGTATCGAGTTTTTAAGAAAAAAGGCAGGAACTTTACGTAATTGGTAAAGATCTGCACTTTGGCTGCCAACTGCCACGATCATGGTGACGAATGAAATTGATCAAATTTCATGGAATGTTAAAGAAGGACTGGTAAGAAAAGTTAGTTATGTCAGGTAGGAGTATATAAGAACAGTTGTATAAGAATATTCTCGTTCCGTACCACCACTGAAGAAATGTTTAACAAGATAAATTCTTCATATGTTAGGGATTGACATAGATAGCTTATAACGTACACGTTGTATGTGCAAAGTCTGTAAAAATTATAGTGCGGATTCGCGGTATTATACCATCAGTGAGTTGTTATAATTGACCCATTAAAAGTAGCAGAAGAGCTGAAAGGCACACGGAATGATGCAATAAAAACGTTCTCCTTCTTCTTCTTCTTCTTCTCCTTATGTAAGGCCAGTTGCCTGTTTCAATCCGAGGTGGTGGTATGAGCCCTTTTTGCACATAAGCCTGTTAGCCTATCCAAATCTATGTAAATAGAAATAAATTGCCGCTTGTATGTTACATCATCACTGGAGAACGGCTCGAGTGGTTTGGCTCATTTTTGTTGTTGTGTTCGTAATTTTCAGGACAAGGTTTTTATGAAAGAACATTTTGGAAAAATCCACCGGAAAAGTCGGTAAATCCGGAAAATCAGAAAGATGATTTAGTATGGTATTTTTGTATGGCATATCGTATGTTTTCGTTTCTGATTGGCTTTTCGAAGAGAAAAATGGGAAAATTGCAGTGGAAAAGTCGGAAAATCGATTTGTTTTCAGGATGGAAAAACCGGAATAGAACAATGGAAAAGTCATGTTTCAAAACATACACGCATAGGTTCAGGTATTATGCCCGGGCAACGCCGGGTAGGTCACAACTATTATGTATACAAGGAATAAGGAAGGATATTTCGAAATTCAACCCCTAAAGGAGTAAAATGGAGGTTCCAATTTTGTATGGAACAATAATATTAAATAGACATTTTGACCTGAAACGTCGTAGGAATACTCCTAAAACAAGTAAGCAAACACGTATTTCGTGATTTTCCGAAAATCAACCCCTTAGGGGATGAAATGGGGTAAATAAACTTAAAAATCGATATGGGTGTCGTTATTGAGGTTTTTAGGACGTTGACTGCGAAAATGGCATTTAGTTTTAAGTCCAAAACGGTGGACATGACATAAAATTAAAACTTTACAGTGGTGAAACGGGGTTTCAGAGACAAATTATTTTTGGACAGAACAACGTTTGGCGGGTCAGCTAGTTGAGAAATATTTCTCTTTTCTGGGGCTAACGTTCAATTTTATTAAGACTGTTACTAAATCGAAGAATTTTTGAGTAGCTTTCCAGGGCCATAGATAGTTAACACCAAGGGACGAGATTATTTTTCGTGCACAGTCGTCTGTTTTACTAAACAATAATTCCAGGTAAATTATGTGTCAGATCTATTCGCTCATTTAAATACGATTATTCGGAGAGGAAGTGTTTCCGGTTCAAGAAAAAATTAAATTAGTGTTATCACCTATCAAACCGAAACTACACCTCAATTCCAATCCTCTAAAACTTTCTTCAATCTACTACGGAAGCATTATAAGGTGAGGTTTCAATTTCAAGCAAATACTAAGTTAGAGATCCACTGAAAATAAATAGTTATTTAAGAATTAAGATCTATTAGCAACGAAAGAAAGTAACTGAAACTGTAGTTTAAACAAATATTTCATTAAGATTTTACAGCCATACGGTGACTACATATGCAAATTTAGATAAAAATAGTGGTTGCAGATTTGTCAGAATTGTTTTTCAAAGGTGAGTGGTTGCAGTGCGCAATGCGAATATTCTGATAAAAAAATTATAGTCGTATTTCAGCATATAGGCGATCATGACTACTATCTGCAAAGCCTTAAATTAAGAATGTTACTCTTGGCTGAGAAGAAACCAACGGAGATTACTAGATATTGGTTCAACAACTATTATTTTTATCAAATAAGTTATCAGAATACTTCAAAATGCCACCAGCACATTTTGCTGTATGCGTATTCGAATCGAAGAGAAATAAATTTATCGTCGATTACGGCTGAGAAGTGGGACCACAACCAACAAACCTAAGCATTTTTCGTGCACATTACGTTTCGCCTAGTAATTAGAAAACTCTATCAAGTGTTGACATATAGTACAACTTCACAGAGAAAACAATATTAGTAACCTATTGCCTTAAGGCGTCCAGTACTCTCAGCTAGGGTACACTTAAAATTTACGCCCGCTTAACGCCTAAATAACATACTCAAGGTTTGTGGTAATTTACACATGCATTACTTAACTAATATAATACGTTCAACTTAGCTGGATGCAGTAATTAACTGGCGACAATGATTCAAGAACCATAGAGGTCACACTCGGTTGATGCAAAGCAGAGCGGGCAGATGAAACTAGCAACTGAAACTTGTCGCCTCGGGCACGTAGTGGTAGACTGTGCTTTCGAAACCGATTTAAGTAGAGCTAGAAACTCTACCACCTAAAACTTTCTACCCGAAACGCCGAAAGACGCCCTTTGCTCCACCTGGGAGTTGTGGGATGAAGAAGAAGACTGTGCTTTGGGAGCTAGTACTACAGTTTACTTATACAGTAATAAATTGGTAAATGAAATAGAGGTAAAATTATATATCATAAACCACACTGCCCCACTGCACCTTGAATGACGTGGCCAGTATGTGAGTCCTTGAATCAGCTGGTCGCGCGCCAAACAAGCCTTGTTATGCTGAGATTATTGACATTCCACACTCAACTGCACTTTTTGAATTCTGTCTTTCAGATACGGGGCTATAGGCCTTACTATATCATAATCGTAACCAATATTTTTCAATCGTATTGCAAAATATAACAAAGGCAAAACTTATTTCAATAATCAATTCAACACTATTGATGTCCTTACAGCCGGCAAAGCAATGAGGCCAATTAGTCAAAACAGTATTTACTAAAACCATATTCCAGACAGAATCATATGGAATTTTCAGCTATAATAAGCTTTCCAAAATTCGCACTGAATACACATTTGGACCCTGAGATGCACAAAAAATAAAGAAAGCGGAGAATATGTACATTTGCTCTTATGAATGCGAGAGTGATCTCAAGAACAGTACGTGCTCAATGTAAAGGTTTGCATCGGTTATGAACTGCTACATCCTATTTTTATTTATTGTTTATTGCCTGATGGTCTATGTAGCCCCCGTAGCTTTTCTGGTATCTTTTCTAACTGGTTGTTCGCATCATTTGTCTCCATTTTAAAAAATTCGGATTGCCAATCAAGAAAACTGCTATTTCCTGCTCTTTTGAAATCCTGAGTTCTTCAATTGCTTCTGATACCTTAAGATACAGTTTTAGGTTATTTTGCTGTTTATTTTCGAACCGAATGTGACTTTTTTATGGGTCTTAAATCAGGTTGCTATTTAGTAAATGACCAACTTTTTGGTTAATTTAAAATTAAATATTATTTCTGTAAGCACTGGGCTCTTTTGGCCGCATGACATGTAGCTTTCGTAACCCTGTTTTCACAACGCTTGACGCTTTCCTCGCTTTATTTCAACTCAACAACCAGTGACTTTCAATAAACGGAAAAGATACCGGAAAAGCTACCAGAACTAAGCAACCCAGCACTTATAAATTCTCCGAAATAATGTAGCAATAATTGGATAAGGTAAAGTTCGGGGTCTTGCCCTTACTGCGGTGTGATTTGCCGCGTTGCAGAATTTTTGATGGCTCCTGTGGCACACATTGCCTTTTTCATCGAATCTACTGTCCCGTAGGTATTACCTTCTTTTGATGTTCTGTTCACCTGCCGTTAGCATATCAAAGAACTTAATTTTTGGTTTTGTACCAGACATCTTCAGAATCGACAATTTGACCGGCCAAATTTAGTGCATTTTCCCGTCTGTGGTGCGCTATTTGTAATCGGTTGCTGACTTGTTATTGGGCCCTCAGAGCTGACTTTCCTAATTGGTATTTCGTGTGACGTCACACGTGTAGGTAAAGTTTTTAAAGATAATTTATTGCGGGTCTCGACTTTTGCAGGCGTACTAGCCGAGAACTGTATTTAGTTTGGTGTGTTTCGTACAGCCCTATTAAATTTCATACCGTTTTCTTTGCTGTAAAGCAAAATGCAGTATGCTTTTTCAGAATAGGTAAGTCAACTTTTCACGTTGAGCACAAACATCTCTTGACGCCGATAGAAAGGCTCTTATAGTGTAATTTTCTCACTGCATTGCAAGGCTAGCTTCCGCATAAATTATAATTAATTATTATTAAACAATGTATTAATTTATGCATGGCCTAATTGAACATTACATCTATCCGCCGTTCAGGTTTCAGCTAATGCGAAAGCTCCCGCTATGCGCGCAGTTGCTCTGAATGAACGACCGCGTCGTTTCCCACTCAATGCTTTCCCAGACCCGCTGCAGCGATAAAGCCGCTAGACGGGTATATAAGAGACTCCGCGACCAGTAAACACGTCTTGCGATAATCCCATCTTCAGTCCATGGACTTCTCCTTATCCCAAACTCCTCTCCGGAGGTTAGATTGAGACGATGACTGCCCGCCTCCTAGCTTATTAACCTGTAAACCTGACCTAAAGTTAGACTGAGACGGTAACTACCACCCCCTAACTTATTAATCTGTAAACCTGACCTGAAGTTATACTAAAACGGTGGCTGCCCGCCTCCTAGCTTATTAACCTGTAAACCTGACTTGCAATTAGACTGAGACGGTAACTGCCCGCCTTCTAACTTGTTTCACTATAACCTTTAAACCGCATTACAATCCGCCACTATAATAGTGCCAAAACTATTTAATAACATTGTTCTTAGAAATCAAAATAACACGTTCCGCCTAAATGCGGTTTAAGCCTTATAGCCGCATACATAAACTTACCTGAAGGGTCCGCCCTGAACGTTTAGAGACAGTCTCCGAGCCCGTCTTTGAGATCGACCGCGGGGAAAATCTTCCCTATCCGCCGGGATGTCAATGCTCTCTGCCCGCTAAAACTTTGAGTAAGAAGTCCAGGCCGAATTTCACAGCGCCGTCACTCCGACGGATACGCCACGATCTTTTAGGACACCTGCAAGGCCCGCAGACACTCCTATCTCAACACTGAGGGGCAGGTATCACTTATATCTGCCTGATTTATGCATTTGATTCCGTCATTGTAAAAACAAACAATACTGGGATTTGGAGCTTATCCGCTCCGTCGCCTCCGACGGCTGTGGTCCGAAATTACCTGTGAAGCTTGCTAAATCACCCGTTGTAACCGTCTGCCGTACAGCTCTGCCAGGAGGGTTGCAGTTCACCAGAAAGTAACGAAACACGACCCCCCAGAAGAAATTTTTTTTTTTTCATAATGTACAATTTAGTTAATTCTAAACCTATGGCTTAATTTGTATTATAGTTATCTACAATATATTCATGGTAGTTACCTGGTGTTTTCCTGATTATATATATTTGAGTTTGAGCGAACCCGGGGTATAATTTAATAACGCTCTTAGCAAGGGGGTGAAACGTTACAACATCACCGACAAACAACACACGATGGTAGTGCTCAACACAATTAATAGTAAGAACTTATTCCCGTACCTACCAAGCCTTGCGCTTTCAGATTAAGACGCGCCTCTTGAATCTTTCAGCCTATTGCAGGTCTTAAAAGAGGTTTACATTCAATAAACGTTTGTTGCAGGAATAAATAGTCTCTATAGCAGTAACCTAAATTTGAACCATTATCCAATACATTCGTGTTCACGAGCAACGAAATGTTAAGAACAACAGCTCTAAAGCATCTATAATTAGTAATACTCTCACTAGATCGATTTGTTTATAACACTTTAATTACAAATGACTGTTCGCCCCATTTAGTAAATGCAACAAACCCAAGCATAGGTGTGGATACTTCGAATATTTTAAATTTAACTACAATTCTGTTAATTTAGCCTGCCCCACAACTTTATTTTAATTTAATCGCAAATTTATACGCCAATTACTAATCTCCGAACTGAATGGGTATAATCCCGAGCAAATTAAATTGTTTGCCAGTATCAATTTTCAATGAATATTGAGCCGAATTATGCGAACTAAAGCCAAAATCCGCACAAACTCGTTTAACTCCCAGGATTACCTCTAAACTGTAGTTCCACTGATTTTATTAGGTTTCTCAGTTTGTAGCACTTGGGGGAATCGCAGCAGTGGGTTGTGAATATTTGCAAGGTGTTAAATCAATTCTTCGAGCCAAACAATGCTGTACGAGGAATAATTAAATTCGCCTTCATGATGCACTCGGTTTTCAGCGGTTCTGCTGGAGCTGAAAAGAACAAAACACAGTTCATATGTTGTTGTATAATTACGTCCTTCTCCGGTGGAGAATTTAGGTTGCATAAAATTTCAGACAACAGCGGTGGGGATACGTCTACGCTGTATCTCATTTTATGAGCTTTAAAATTTCATGAGCTATTATCGTGATATATTGTAGGACGTAGCTTAATATTATAAGAAAACAAGCCGTAATCTGCATTGCGGGGCCTTAATGCGTCCATAACTTGTGCAGTAAAAACCGCCGCAACTTCGCACCGATCTGAAAAAGTCCAATTTCAGATAATGCATCAAATTTACAGTAATCTGCCATCTGTAACGCGGATGACAAAAGGTTTAAACCACGAGCCAGCGAGCTCATTGTCCGGTAGATGCCAATTTGTCACTATTGTCTGGTTTGAACAACCGCTTACGCCCTCCGTGTTCCCAGATGAAAAAGTCATTGTCGCATTCATTACCCGTCTCTGCGTAGTGTGGCGAACTACTACCTGTTTTTGCTCTTCTTTTGCCGTTTTCATTTCTTTTTATGGAACTCGAAATAAATTTGTTTATCCACGAACTTTGAACTTAACTTTCAAGCATTCTATAAGCTAAGGTACATGCAATCCGTTAACTTATTGAGCAATATGTGATGGATGCTATTACAACAAAGAGAGGACTCTGATTTATTACTGAATGTGCCGCTAAATTATAAAAGTAAGACCTTTAAAATCCCCGAACTCAATAAAGAGCTTGCGCATATACACGGTGTCTCAAAAAGAATATATAACACAGCACTTCAGACCTTGAGGCCTATGGCTTCTATTTCTTTCTTCCATACTCTTCTGTCTTTTGTCTTCTCTTTCCAGTTTGTGAGTCCAAAACTTTTGATATCTTCTTGTACTTCACTCCACCAGGATTTCTTGGGTCAACCTTTTCTATTACTTCCTTCCGCCTCTTTGTTTAATGCTTTTTTTGTCCAATCGTCATCCTTCATTCTTTCTATATGGCCTAGCCATCTCAGTCTATTTTGCCTCACTATCGTTGTTATACTGGGTTCTTTATAGATTTCACTTAGTTCCATGTTTGTTCTTCTTCTCCATGTGTCCCCTTCTCTTATTCCTCCCAGTATTCTACGCCATACTTTTCTTTCCCAGATTTCCAAACTTTTTTCATTTTCCTTTGTAAGTACCCAAGTCTCACTCCCGAAGGTTACCACAGGTCTGATCGCCGTTCTGTACACTCTTAACTTCAGCGTTCTTTGTATATTTTTGTCCTTCAGTAAATTGTTAAGAGCTCCAGCACATCTTGAGCCCATAGTTATTCTCCTCTTGATGTCGCTTCCTTGGTTTCCTTCGCTTGTTATCTCTGACCCGGGGTACACCACACTGTTTACGATATTGAACTTGTATATTTTATTTATACTGTTTGATTTAAAGGTAACATTTTGGTTTTCCCCCTGTTTTCTGTTCCCTAACACCATGTATTTAGCTTTTTTTTCTTCATTTATTATTAAGCCTACTTTTCTTGCTGTTTCTTCTAGTTTTTTATTATTTCCTTGAGCTCTTCTTTAGTTCTTGCTAATACCACCAGATCGTCTGCATATGCTAACACTTGGTATGGCCCGTTTATTATATTACTTTCTAAATTTATGTCACTTTTTCTCATTACTTTTTCCAACACAATGTTGAAGATGGTTGTCGAGAGGGGATCTCCTTGCTTTAGTCCCGAATTACTCCTGAACTCCCTGGACTGTTGTCCTCTGAAAGTTATCATATTGGTTGTTTTCGTTAATGTCATGCGGACCATTTCTATTAATTCCTCTGAGATCTTCAGCTCTTTTAGTGCCTTGAGTATAGCTGTTCTTTTTATTTTATCATATGCTTGGCGGAAGTCAATGAAAAGAGTATGTATTGGAATATTCTTTTTGCTGCATTTTTCTTGGCTTTGTTTTAGTATAAAGGTTTGGTCTATTACCGATTTTCCATTTCTGAAGCCTGCCTGGTATTTGCCGATTTTATGTTCTGCATCTTGTTTCAGTCTTCGGTTTATCAGTTGTGAGAGAATTTTGTAGACCACATTAAGCAGTGCTATTGGTCTGTAATTGTCTGCTAAGTTCCTATTGCCTTTTTTGGAGATGGGGCAAATGAGCGCCTTGGTCCATTCTTCCGGCATTTCTTTTCTTATTCACACTTCTTTTATTAACTTATATATTCTTTCTAATACCGTTGCATCTGCACATTTGATTAGTTCCATCTTTATCTTGTATGTACCCGTACTTTTGCCATTTTTTATTCCTAATTATTTCCATAAATTCTTCGAAGGTCGGTTCTTGTACTTGGTTTTCCTGCTGTTGCTGTGTTTGGTTTTGATCTTCGACATTCGCTTCCTTTTCCGTTAGTATTTTTTCGAAATGTCTGGCCCATATTTCTGTCATTTCTTTTTCGTCCATGCATAGTTTACCTTTTTCATCTTTAAGGCCTATCGTCTGTCTTTGAAAACCATTTTTTTCTTCTTTTATATTTCTGTGCATAGCTTTTGTATTTTTGTTCTTGAATGCCTTCTCTATTTCTTCTATTTTTTTCTCTTTTGCCTTCCTCTTTTTTTCTCTGCAAATATCCTGCGCTTTTTTTGCTGCTCTATACTTCTCATTTAATTCTTGCGATCCTCTTTTCATGTGTTCTAATCGTATCTTTCTTCTTTCCTCTATCGCTTCCATACATTCTTCGTCAAACCAATCTTTCTGTCTTGTTTATTCTCTCATTTCTATCTTCATTGTACTTTTTGTTATTATTTCTTTTAATTGATTCCATTCTTCTTCTGTTCCATTTACTGGCTTTTGCTGGAGAATGGGACACCGATTAGCCATAGATTCCTTACGTCATAATAAATCGATTAAACCTAATATACCTTAGTACAAAGTCTCATCAGTAAGAAGTTATAGGGCCTTGAAGTTCATTTTCTTATTTGTTTGTTTATTTCCATAAATGTAGAGATATCAATTTGAATTTTGGTATACATACTTACTTTCAGAAAATAACCTAAAATTTAAAAAATGTTACCTATAACGAAGTTAGAGCTAAAAAAGTTTTGAAAGTTAGGTAAAGTGCCCTTTACAGTCAAGTCTACATCTCTCTACATTTGTGGAAATTAACAAAAAAACAAGAAATAAAAAAATTGAACTTCAAGGCCCTATAACTTCTTACTGAAGGGACTTTGTACTAAGGTATATTAGGTTTAATCGATTTATTATGACGTAAGGAATCTATGGCTAATCGGTGTCCCATTCTTTTTGAGACACCCTGTATACAGGTGTTATCCATGCCACTTTCAATGTCATGTAGTAATTTTCTAGCAGCACTTATGCACTTAGCGACCCTTACGCCCTTCGCAAGAAATGATCCCCACATGTATCACTTACCATTATTTGTGCATTGCTAAAGTAATCATTTTCACTTACCAAGTCCGTAGCAGAAAAATATATATTCTGAGAAAATCATTTGGTGGACTGGGGAACTGAAATAAAATTTAGGTTAGTTGACGTTTGATATTAAGAAGAGTACTTAATAACTTACAAGTTCTGCTACTACAAAGTGGTGATCTTTCTGGTATACTTGGTATAAAAACAACACAGGTAAGTTTTTATTAAAGACCTAAAATTCTAAACAATTGTAATTGCTTTTATCTGCATATTTATCGTCCAGTAGCTCAATACCCAAGGGTATGTTGTCTGCTGCGATTGATTACATTCAGAACATTTTAGAAAACTTAAATATGTTTCTAGTATTATATCTCATTTTTGTAAATAAACTTAAGATTAAAACATATGTACAATGTAATAATAAAATAAAACAAATACAAGTTGATAGACGCCTATTTCTGGACCCGTGTGAATAGGTTTCGAGGTGATAGCTACTTTCTGCATCTTTGCTTTACGTAAATTATGCCTTTAGTAAACTACGGTGGTCGTTTGGCTTGAATCCGGCTTTTCACGAAAGTTCACCTTGACATCTCATACTAAAAATCGACGGATCAGAGGGGAAATTTAGAACCTGGTTTTAAAGAAATCCTTCGATAGCGAAATCGGCGAACCGGAAGTCGTATAGAAGCAGGTTTGGAGGTATTTCCTGGTACCGAAAATTGACGGGCCAATGGGATGATTCAGGTTCAGCACAGTGCCAGTGGTTGTGCTCTGGTGGGCTTTATCTCGTAAGTCCGTGGACTTAAGTATTTAGAACCAACGGCGGATAGCCTTTCAGGGTGAGGCGAGGTACGGATCGGTGCGGCGGACACATTTAATTTGAGGGAAACAGGGCTTTGGGTTTCAGTTCTGGCGGACACTCTCGTTACAGAATCAGACGGAGATAGTGGCGGCTTCGGCTTCAAAGGGCTCGACTAGACAACATTCTCTGGCTGTAGGCGGCTGGGTTTCAGCCCCAGGGGCTTTGTGGCTGCTGGATTTTCTATCTGGGTCTGGTCTCATAAGTCGCTGCCTTCAACAAGTAAAGCATCCTCTTCTTATAACCTTCTGGTCTTCACTATCTGAAGTGTCACCTGAGGGGCATTCAGGTAGGTATACGCCATGGTCCGCTGCTCGTGTATCGCTGGATCGTTGCTCTTACGAACAAGTCTCGGTGCGCTGGAGGTCAGGTGTCAATTGTAATTTTAGTTGGCGGTTCTCCAATTTTAGCACATAATTTATGTGTAAACTTAATTTCTGCAAGCGCAAACGCCATAAAGTGATTAGACATACAATTTTGAAGGGATTTTCTTCGTAGGAACATTCTAAAATCGTCGCGGTTTATTTGGTCAGCTGGATACTTATGTTGTAAGTTAACGAATTTTACCTAAAATTAGTAATAACATACGTATGTCTCCCTTTCTACCGAATTAGACCAAGTGAAGAGTTTAATACTCAACAAAGGCGGTTTACGTTGGAGATGACGTTTATACATATTATTTATTGCTTCCGTTTAATTACTTATATAAGGAAAGTAACTAATACTATAACATCATTAAATGTGAGAAGTAACACACATGGGATGATATTAATTCCATATACTTGTTTACCAGCAACATGAAAATGTACTTAAGCTTGAGCTGATTTATTCCCTTGTGAATTTTTATTATTAGCTGTTATATATTTTTGCTGTGACAGTAATTATCCCCATTTTAAAAATCAAAATATAGCTCTAGTTATGAGCATCTCAACAAAACAAGTTTCGTTAAATACCATAAGCACACGCGTATTGTTAATTTTGTCTTCTCAAAAAAATCACTCTTTATAAAAAACCCTGCTTGTTCTCAAACTAAAAATGCACTTGCCAAAATTTAAATATCCCCTTTCGTATACGGGGAGGTTCGAAAATATGAAAATGGGTCAAGAATGAAGTACCATGATTTTTCAAAATATGCAATAATGCTAATTAAAAATATTTGTTATAACATTTCTATTAAAAATTATAATTGCCTTGAATTGGTGTTGATGTTTGGATCACGTATTATTAATTTTTGTAGGATACCTGTTTTTATTGACACAAATATGAGATTTTTAGCATCAACTTCGGGTCACATAAATACCATGTTAAGTGAACGACACTAAAATTCGAGAATACACTCTTATCGTATCCGTCAATAAATAAACTTTGAAGTATCACGTTTGGTAATTCGCAGGGTAGTGGAACCATAAGAAAATCAGTAAAAATTGTTGTTTAGAGCAGGTGGCTGTGACTTTATATTTGACACCTAATTTTAATTGTAAGCAACTTTTTCAAACAACATTTTAGTCTATTTTAAAAAATAAGGGTGCTTTATTCTTGAACCATTTTCATAGTTTCGAACCTACCCCGTATATGAAAGGAGATATTTAAATTTTGGCAAGTGTATTTTTAGTTTGAGAACAGGCAGGGTTTTTTACAAAGACTATTTTTTGAGAAGTCAAAAATAAACTTTTTTCCCCTCTTTGTAACCCAATCCGGGGACATACTGTATAAATTTGCTCTCCTCTGCGACGGAGAGTAATATAATGTTTATTTTGGAATGATTAAAGTTGCATATAAAATAATTAATAATAACCACATTCATCTAATTTGTAAGAAATTAAGTAGCCCAAGAAGCTTGCATATATTTTATACAAGCAATCTATACCTCATATTTTTTAGTCGGTATGAAACATCAAATTTGCTAACAAATTTAAAAATGACACTTAAAAAATAGTGAATAGAGCCTTCAAAACATTGTGAATGCATTAGATAAATCACCTGACATTCAAGACATTCTCGGTGTTTAAAAGGCGCTCCTTGTCTAGATAAAAACGTACTCGGCAATCGAGAACCTAAGCAGGTGTCGAATTTATCGCACCTGTAAAAATTAAGCTTAAATACTAAACAAAGGTTTTGAAAATCTAGTGCTAATGGCATTAAACCTTCCTGGAAATTTAACTGACAGTTGTCAAAAGCTAAAACAGTTAAAAGTAAAAAGGTAAAGGTTCAGTATCATTTCAATTCCCACAACTGGGGGCGGGCCGCTATAGGTACCTTGCATCCCTCTTCAACCAAGAAAGGGAATTATAGGATGCGTGAGAAAAAAGAGGGGTGGAGAATTGAAGAAGGGTCAGGAAAGGTGGAGAAGTACTGTCTAGGCATTCGCCTCATAGAAGGTACTCTGTTGACTCAGAGCAACCACCTACAAACCTGAATCAGCGCAGACGGCCACGGGAATCGAACCCGCGACCTCCCGAATGCTAAGCAGATGTGGCAACCACTAATCTACAAAACTCGGTCAAAAGCTACTAAAAAATACTTGGGTAGGTATTTATATCGACATCAGGCAAGTTATGGTTTTATTCAATTTAATCGGCCCTGAAGCAGTAGAAATTTTAGAAGCCTTAGTTAAAATATTGTGAATTGAAAAGTGACAGCGAGATTTTATAAGACAAAGTATTTTTGCGGATGTCGATAGACGAAAATATATAAGCAATGAAAAAATGGTAAAGAGCTTTACTCGGAACTTCTTTCAGAGGTGGAAGTTTTTAAACTAGAAATATTGCAAATATCAAAGAAAAATTTACATTTTCAAAATTATGTACAAAAGATACAAACGTTGTTATCTAGACATATAATCCGCATGCAAAATATCGTTCTCATCCAGAAAATAGCTTTTGAGCTATACCGCCAACAGATAGACTAACAGGCAGACTCACAGACAGACGGAACCGAGAAAACATGTTTTTCGTCATCTAGGGTCCTTGAAACGGGACCATCCACGAAAATCTCGAAAGGTGATTATTTTACGATTCCACCGTCTTTTAAAGGAAGGAATGAAAAAGGAACAATTTGTTTGCTGTATATAGGCCATTTGGTTCATTTTATTTGAAAAACCTTTCAAACATTTGCAATTTTGAAATTATAACTTCTAGTGTGCTTGCATAAATAAAAAGCATTCCGCACTTCGTATGCATTAACCTGACTAATTACGTTGATTCATCAACTTCGACGTTGTTCAAAACTTGTAATTGAAGTCGGTACAACGTGCACTGCCTGAAACCAACATCATAATATATATCAAACTACAAGAGTCTTACACTTAACTTACAATATCTTGAAGCTACAAGCAGCACAACCTAACATTTCCTTTCATAGCAGAAATGTTTCTCAAATGAGATACACGAAGTCCAGCAATTGACACTTGTAGTTGTAAATTTCCGTAGGTTTTGTTTGAGGCTACGTTTCAAGACTATGAATAGTGTAACATGAATGTTGAATTTTAATGGAAGAGGATTAACTTACTATGAATCGTTATATTTCTATTTCAATTGCCTAGCTCCGTAGAACATGAGTAACTAAAATGAAGGTTGGGTTTTAACACTTGGGTAAAATAATGACTTTATTAAACTGTGCTTATATCCAGTGTAAACTTGGTCAAATAAAATTCTCGCATTATTTTAAGTGAAGATGTATTTATGCTTTGAACTAACCTCACTTGCGTTTAATACCGAAGATAACAACCAACTGCAATCTATTTAATCATGTAAGCTATATATCCTTATATTTATTAATTTCCATATGATAAAACAATGCTCATCTCAGGTATTTCTGCATTCGTTCACTATATAAACGCCACCATGCAAGATTAGCGCCTTTCGACGAATACTATGCCTGCAAGGCAACCAATCCTCGAACTACAACTATAGAGTTACAGCTGTCCTGTTTCGCAGAGGCTACTTCCAACTTCACCGCTTTTATGGGCAGTCTGGAAACCAAGAACCGCAACGAACCCCAAAATCAGGATTAGCTGCCTGGCTGAAACAGCACCACTTTCAGCTACACGGCTTTTTCCTTCCTTGTAAAGTTATTTCTACCAGAAACCAGCAAACGTCGTACTCAGTCCTCATCTTCTGCCAGCGACACCATAAATTCGCAGACGAGCTCCACCAATCCACCCCGCTTGAACTCAACCACGAACCACTTTATTATTTATGGTTCTGGCATTACTTTACCCGTAATATTTTAGCTCTTGGTTTTGCTTCTAGTTGAGAAGTTGTAGCCATTCTTGAAAAATATCCAAATGACCTGCGAAACATAAACTTCTATTTGGTAGTAAAATTTAGAATTTATTGATGCATAAAATGTTAAAATTGTGGCAGTGGATGTGGATTAGAGATAAGAGCCTTTCATTTTGGGCCGGAATATGTGCCTTCGATCCATAGTGGATTCCTCAATTTGGCTTTAGGAACCAACAAGTAATGCCTAAAACCCGCTCAAAAGAAGATGGGCCTATTTTAAATGAGAAAAAGTTAAATATAAAATAACTTTGTGCAATTATCCTGCAGCATTGTCAGCGTATTCACCCAACTACTTACTTCGATTTTATCAGCTATCACCTTCATAGTATCACATTCCACAAATTGCATGGAAAAAATCAACAAACTCATGTTTATCTGTTTCAAGCCATCATTCCTCAAAGACGTATGAGATTTATTCATAAAACTATTTGAAATAAACGAGGAAACAATACTGTGTTCTGCAATTCTTTTTCGTTATGGAAAGTATCTATTGTTAACCTTAAATGTTTGACCTACACAGAAATGTATTAACAATCAATAGCATTCTGCTCCCTTTTGGTCCAGTTCATTATCAATCACAATATATTTAAGGAACACTAAAACTTGATCCAGTAGAAATTAATCGCCATTGAAAATTTCATCATACGAAACAAATTAGAGGAGAAACTTGTCGCTGCCTGAAAAATCCACTATTAGTCAATGTACTGCTTAGAAGGTGGCAGTCAGCAAGTAACTTTATCTTGGATATTTGGAATACAATACATTCTTCCTTGCTAATTTTACATTGGTGAAGTTAATACCCTACTCACACCAAAACTGTTGCATGTCGGATTCGACCAACTTCCATTAAATATACTATGGCCACTTGTAATTATTGTAGAATGGTAGAAGGGGTTTTCACCAGTCTCGATCTACACTGCCAGTAATAACTTTAGAAGAAGGACTGCAAGTTCACTTTGAGCTGAGCTGTGGGGGTTGGCCTCATCGACTTTAATTACTGGACATAACTTCTATTACAACGGTTATAGTTTTCTATTTGACAAGATTGCTGGTAACAATACAATGTTCTCAAGGACTTCAAAAGGGCGTGCTAAAACGTAATAACATTACTGTAAGAAGTAATTCACAGTAATCCTCAAACCTCTTTATAAGAGATATACTTCTCTTAAAATCTCAAATACGAGAAGTTGTATCAAATAGGTAAGATGCCTGATGAAAATTAAAACAGGAAAAAAATTGGCTCTATAATAATAGTGACGGGTAATTTCTAAAGCTTGATCAGTTTATATAATTTGCTTTAACAGAGTGCGAACGGGTAGCTGAGAGGTAAAGCGTTTATGCTCGGGCAAGTAGTAGGTTCAAACGCCACACTCTGACATTGGTTTCATCTACGCTCTCCGGCAAACATACCAACACCTGTGGTGGTCGTCACCCCTGTAGAAGGGCATTTGCCGTTAATTTAAGAGGTTATGTTAGCCATCTACCGCGGCTGCGTTTAAAGATGGCTAGGCTAGCCTGCAACATTTTAAATTAATTTAGATATTAATTATTAACATTTTTGATCAGTTTATTTGGAATTCCTCCTCATTCTTGAGCTTATCAATTATTTATTTTTCTTAAACAGTTTCCTACCTGACCCGATTAACATTATTTGTCTCTAACGTGGATTTGGACATATATTGCAAATTATAAATTACGCTGAGCCCCAATCACTCTCTACAATGTAACAATATCAAAAATCTGATTAGAAAACGACTTAGCCTTTAGCGTGTTTTATAAATCAGGTATTTACTTCGTTGCAATCGATTGCCACGTATCATAAGCCTATTACCATTGCATCGCTTTAAAATCATTTTTAGGTACTGTTGTTATCATAAAAAGGTCTGCGTTGGCTATTTTCTTAAAATCAATACATAAAGTGACTATTTGGATACAGTTCTTTAAATATTCAAAAAGGGCGCCAACGAATTTTTTATCAAATAACGGCGAGTGTATCCAGGCATTCAAACGAGAATACGTAAACTCAGGTAGCACAATAAATCTGAAAGAGAAGCTCAACTCAAGTATAGGTCGCAGTAACAAATAAAGCCAGAATGCAAATATCACAGTGTAATTTGCAATAATTTAGATTCACAATACATATAAATATCACAGTATACATCCACCATCAGAATCGTAAGTGGCCACAACATTACTTGCTACGACTAATTAGATTTGGCAAATATTACAAATAATACTCACAGTTCTTAATACTCCAATAAAGCAATAGCAGTAATATACACATTAAAATAGACTTAAGGCAGGCAAAGCTTACAGCATCGGAGGAAACGCACAATACGGTTCCAGGCTCGAACTCACGGCCGAATGGTGTTATAATATTCGGAATCGTAAGGCCCTAAATTCGAGCTGCCAGAATCTGGTGGCTCGAGAGGACTTCACCGTGCGATACTGGGACACAACAGACCTAAAGGTAATTCATATAAGATCCTCTCCTGCGCTCAAACAACATCTGCAACAGGGGTCAGAGTGAGTCCGGAGATTCAGAAAAATCCCAACGCATGAAACGTCCGCATTTTCAAGCGAAAAACCGGTTGTAGCTAACGCCTCAAATCGGCTCTCTGGTACGAGGTGCTATAAAGGAGGAAGGAATCCACGATAGCATGCAAGACCAACACAGTATTTTAAAGCGAACTCTTTACTTACCCCGGAAAAATTCCAGGCAATTAGCGAACACGTGGCAGCATGAAAATTCCGTCAACGGCGTGGGAGTCAAGCTTTCTGATATCAAAATTCGCGAACTAGAAAAATCCACTCCAAGAGCGTGGGCTCACATAAACATCAAAACTAACGGCTGCCCAAAATTAATCCTACGAAATTCTAACTACTACCTCGGCATGTTGTCGCTTCGCAAGCGAGATTGGAAAGAAACGCGTATCAAAACAATTGCCAGTTCCTAAAACTTATCTACGCGAGGCCAAGGACGCAGGCGTGGCGCAGCGCGGGAAATACAATCGGCGTGCTCACAGACAACCGCGCGAAGAGATGCGTAACCATGTGGAATAAATACTACAGAATGCGAAATTGGAAGGCGGCGCAAATGAATCATAACACTGTCTTTACTATAACTTCATTGACCAAGCATGATCAGCGAGTTATTCTTCAATTTTTAACGACGAAAAGGTTTGCATCTGAAGAAACTTATATGAAACGAGTAATCTTATTGGATTGTAAAGAGTGAAATGTAGTGAACATACAGATTGAATCGATTAAAAACTGTCATTAGAGGCAAATAGATAAAAGACCTGACACAAAGCGTCGTTATTTTTCAAGAAAACGAACGACCATCAAGTTGCTTTATCTGTGGAATATCTAATTAAGACATTTCAGTAAGAAATAATGCAACACTCTTCCTGTACGTAGTCCTGAAATGCAATCCACTGTCACATAATGGTTCATGTAATAACTTACAAACTTTTCCACAACAGACTTTAGTTTGATGCAGCAGCAGTCTTAATGCTAATAAATATTTGGTTTACAATAGTTTTGCTTTATTAAGTTCAATCCACTAATTATTTTTTTAAAATTCGTAGGTAACCAAAACAAATATTGCGTATTTAACCACCGATACCAGTGTGCTTTTTAAAGTTCAATAATTATATGCTGCACTTAATCATGATATCTCTTTCGCTCCATGATATCCCCTTCAAATTCTGGGTTTGGTGCATGTGGGTCATGAAAAACGGAGCAAACTTATTTTCTTGATTTATGGATGCTCTAGAACACGCACTAACGATCAATGTTAAACGTGTTAAGCAGAACTGTTTCATTTAGTAAATTGTGTGCTACGACTCATGCAATGCCATTCATTACTTAGCACTCCTTTTAGTTATGCTGGTAAATTTATTAAGAGCAAGCTAAGGGAAGCTTAACTGTAGACAAAGCTGGACTGAAAAGTGGAATAAAGAAACAAAATGAACCACACGCTATCCTGAAAATAATGTGACGCATTAATATTACTACAAATTCTCCAAGATTTATGGTTTACTATAGCGTACCTACGTCAAAACGATTCGACACTACTTTTCAATTAGTTATAACAGACTTTCTTTTTGTAGCATTATTCACAATTTTTGCAACTCATGTAGGTATAGTAAAAAAAGCCTTTGCTAAAAGATTTTAGAGATGCAGGGGGGGGGGGGGGGGGGGGTTAAGAAAGGCGAGTCATAAAATCTTAGTTCTTCAAGTTGGAGGTTGGAGCATTGCTAAATTTACTATGAATAGAAGTCTGGATGCATCTAATAAAACTGTGTCAAAATTTCAAGCGGTGACTGGATTAATTTATTTAAATTTTACATCTACCAAAAGTGTTGCTTATCTACGTGAATGACGAAGTCACACTATCTGAAGATGAAGACGACTCGAGCTGCGTCTCTTGATAAATATAACAAGTGGGCCTTGGAAATAAATTTAAGCAAGAAAGTACATCTTATCACAAGAGAAGCCGGAAAATATTTAAAGAAATACACTTAAAAAAATTCAAATATTTAAACACTTTGTATTGGGGAATAAATTGAAACTGGACACCTTGTACGTAGTTATACTTATATATTTTTTTCGTTATGTTGCCAGCTAGCTCAGTTTACAATGAGTTATCTGTTACCATTATTCCAGCCCCCGCTTAAGAAAAAGAGAATGCTCAGGATGGTAACCAAATATGTGCTTGTAACAACTGAAATTATATGCTCTAAACTTCTTCTCAAGTAAAAGCTAATTTGCTTATACTTAATGTAAAACAACTATATTGCTGTTACTTAATCAGGATACCATTTAATACATAGCCTAAGAATTAGAATCTGTACATATAACAAAGACAAGGATGATCTTGTATGTATTGCATATGAACGCGCAATGCAGGAAAACAATTTCTTTTAACCGCGCAGCGGTATGTCCGACCGCTCCATTTGGGTAGTAATTTGAATTCAGAGAATGCATAGTTGGATAAGCAACTGGTGCCAGCCTTTGCCAACGTCCAATTGATGTTGTACAAATATTATGAGATTCGATACACAAGAATTTGAGTAGAACATTCAAGTATCTCTTGAAGGCAATATTGGAGGCAATTTTTGAGTAACTGGGTCAGTATGACAGGCTGAGAATTCCCCAATTAAAACTAAGCCAAAGTAGATGTATTTTTGTAGGCTTCTCAGTAGGGCCGATTTATAGAGCAAATGCATGGCTGGAGCACCTGAAGGCAGTATTTTAAAAGACGCAGTCGATGAAAGTGCTTATAAATTGGACCAAGTCAGCACAGCAACATACGCTAGCTGAAAAGTATTAAAATTTAACGTTCCAAATATGAAATTAGCCTTAAGTTTAGTAGTTTGTTGTTTTCCAGCCGTTTTGTATTCATTTTAGCAGTTTCTGTATGGCGTGACTTTACGATGACGATGTTTTTGCGACGTGATAAATTTTTGCCCAACCAGCTGCTGTAAATCGGTTGGGTATAGATTTTAAAGATATTCCAATTCTGATCTCCGATTGCAGATTCCTAAAATTTAACACGTTGAATCCACATCGCGAGGCTTTAAAAATATTTTTACAATTAAGCACTAAGTCAAGTTGTATGTAAGGTTATGAATATCTTGCAAGGATTAAAAGTGGGTCAGTAGACCATTTATTACAGTTTTCTGCTTTTACTCCGGCGAACCAAGTACTGTCTGTGTGTGAAAACTTAATGAGACAAAAAATCCTTGGGTGAGCTGGAATCCGGTTGGCAACTTTACTGCACAGAAATAGGTTCGAAGTGAGAACACATTCGGACATCTTTGAATATCGCACGTCGGTCGGCGGGAGTGGAGCATCAGTAGCAACAATTTTCCAAGGGCGTATCATAAAGGTGGGAAGTGCAAGGTTTCTTTGCCGTATTAATATAATTTTAAACCTCTGTTACAAAAGTAGATGATTTGATTCTTTCAAGATTCTAGATTTTATGTAAAGTCAGCAATAACCTTTACAATATTTGAACCCTGAGATAAAATTTTTGTATAGAGTTTCATGCTAGTGCATGAAATGTTCATTTAAAATAGGAACTTGTGGTATCCTAGCCACGGAAGCACAGCATCGTTAAGAATTCATTTAAAAGGTAAGGCGAGCGCAGCCAAATTTTTTAATTGCAGCAAACTCACTAGTTTTTCTTTTGTGCGATGTTTGTAATCATCGATGAATTAAAAAGGTACCGCCCAAATGCGTATTATAACAACATATTAAATTCTTACTACCTAACATAAAGCAATAAATTGACTCCCAATAAATGAAAATGCCTGCTCATGTTGGATTTAAATTAGATACGGCGATCAACGCGCAAAAGCTATATCTACACGCATTTATATGTTAAACATCATTAAATCAACTCCAAAACTTATCGCGCTGCCTTTCACTTTAGTGTGAGTAACTTGTAACGAGTTTCTGTCTGACGTCACTTGCCCAAACAATCATTTCAGTAAGGCGCAAGACCGCTTTCAGATACTGAGGCACAATATCACTTAATCGGGGTCACCGCCGACTATTATTGGATGCTCAAATGGCATGATATCACCAACCTGTACAGCTGTTTAATACCTGGTTTAAGCACTTTTACGGTACTCGAAGGAGATGACTAGCGTTGGATGGCGTGCTTCCTTGGTGCGGCAGGCTTTTTAACGTTCGTATCAAATCCACCGCGCCTACCTCTTGCAAAACGGAGCAGATTGTTCGAGTGACCTGCTCACCAAAATGTCTGTACCACTGGTACTGTCGCTTCTAACTGGCGTGGGGCTATCAATGTGTCTCTTCGCGCTCTGAAACCACGCCCTACAACGCGCTAAAAACACTGAAAACAACAAAGCGCAGGCTCACGCTGCCGAATGTATTCGTTTATTGGCGTCAGGTTAATTGTACTTACCTATAATTTAAATTTAAATATACAAATGCACACTTTGGCTTTATATCGAAAGATTAGTAATTACTGTCAATGGGATCGGGTAGAATTAGGTCAAGTCCCGTTTCAACTTATATCATATGTAGGTACTAAGACATTGTTGCTGTTGCGTAAGTGTTGCCTGAACATGTTTTCCAACACAAACCTGAACACGTTCGGTAGATAGAGTCACCTTGATGTCTGTTTCCAATTTTATTTGCTCTGATTCTTCAAAAAGGTGTACAGTAACAATAACATTTCTATAGATATTCTGAATAAGTAAATAATAGTGATAGTCAGTTGTAAGGGTTTTCATGAAATATTTCCCATTGCTCTACTGCATTGATCTGTTGAAGGTAAAATTATAGGTTATAACCTTATAATTTTTCAGTCTCGGTTCTTAACTTTTGAATTTGAATTTTCGATGATATTGTTTGTACAGTTGTGACAATAACATTTTAGGTCACTGTTTTATAGTTATTTCTTATTTTCTACATAATCAAATTATTCTAACGTTCTTCCACGATTTAAAAATACTTTTTATTCAAATAGATTCAGGATTGTGGATTTCATTTTCAAACCATTCAATTCTAACATTTCGAACAAGAACGTGAATAAGAAGGTATAACCAGACTGCCTATAAGACGTTTTTAATAATTCTTAATGAATTTTGCTAATTTAAAATTGGCACCCCGTTGTTTTGAAGATTTTGTGCATATAACGTTATAATAGTACAGCTACTTTTCCGGTTACCTTTTGGAAAATCACCATTCTTCTACTTTACTTGCGAAACCGAGGATACATATTTAGGGTTCTTCGCAGTGTCGTTTACCAAAAACGGAATAATCTTTGAAATAATTTGTAGCTTCAAACAATTATTTAGTTGCGTCTGGTTGTTTCACAGAGGATTTGGATGTAATTTTTGTCTCTTTCGAAGTAAAACGTAACACTTCAAAGCTGGACTGTAATGTGCACTAGGTCTACCTTGTCCGAATTCATTTCTAGTGCTCTTTCTTCCTTGGTGTTCTTTTGGAGGCCCACGAAGGACTCACGTCGTTGGTCTGCAAACTCCATGAGAACTAGTGTGGGTCGTTGCATGGAACACCTACTCGCCGCTGGAAAAGTTGACACCTTGGTGGCTAAAACCAAGCCAAGTCTGTTTTTTATATATCCATCATACCCTTGTGTGGCGACTTGAACCCGCTTTACTGATATTATACCATAAACCCTACGAGTCCTCTATTGGTGATCACTCAAACTAGAATTATTATTTTCTGAATTTTTGGAATCCGTACAGCACTGATTAATTAATTGCCAAAATAGTAGACGGGTAATATCCAATAGTACGCATTATAGTGATTAACTAAGAACCCAATTTAAGTATACATGAGCTTATTCTAGAGAGGCTTTTGTGATAAGCGATACGTTACGCGGTTTAGGATTTATAACTAGCCCTTGTTGAAGTGAATCTGACAGCTCAGCTGTAACTGAGTTTTGTTTCTAGGCGAGCATTTATTGAATTCGTTTTTTTGGTTGCCCCAATTATTTGTTTGATGAATCATTTCACTAGTAATCATTTTGTGAATTTTATGTATTTGAGCTGTATTATTGCCATTAATAATATTTTTGGGTTGCAGTTTTATTATTATTTAAAAATATGGATTGATGCTCTTGTGAGCCTATATTTCTAATTGGTTTATTTTCTCTTATTGCATTACAACTATTATAATTTTTTCATGAATGGTAATTCTGTTTACTTACTTTATATCTGGGTAATTGCAGTGGAAATTTTAATATTGTTTGGAATCTATATTTGTATCTCTGCGAGCATTTATTTCTTTTATCTACCTGTTATTTTCCTATACAAGTAGTTATCGTTGTCTTTTTAAAATGAGGATTGCAGAATAGACATTTAGTAAGTTCTTTTTTATTTGAGTTGTTGGTTGATTTTAGGTTCTTAACCCCCTAAAATTCCGTCAAATATATACAGCCTCAGCACCTTGCAGGGGCCTTTATGAGCGAAAGGTTTCCACCGCTTGCAGTCGAGATCACAGTAAAAATTCGAGCACTCGGAAGAAAGTTCGACTCCCGGTAGGAGCGTTTTGGTTTTCATTTAGTTAAGA
Source organism: Agriotes lineatus (assembly GCA_940337035.1). Lineage (NCBI taxonomy): Eukaryota > Metazoa > Arthropoda > Insecta > Coleoptera > Elateridae > Agriotes > Agriotes lineatus. The sequence goes on from OW679200.1 coordinate 132,850,087, forward strand.
CATGATAGTGTGGCATGTGATGGCTACAGCATTTGAAGTAGTGCAAAAGTGATTTAAGGGGAGCAACGGTAGAAGAGTTTAGAAAAGGAACAAAACTATAATGTTTCCTATTTTTGCTCTAATTGAAGTATATATTGAGATGGATCTTACCTTAGTTAATGCTTGGTTTGATAATTTAATTAATTTGATATTTTGTATAAGTTAGAGCCAAAATCCAAATACACAATTCACTGTTTAATATTTTACTGTGTTCGAACTCTGTCCGACATTAAATTACTAGGCTGGTTAAAATATGAAATGTACTGATTTAGTGCACAAAATAAATGGTTGTTGGTCCCTCTTTATATTTTATTCAATTGCAATTAATTAGAAAACGCTAGCTGACGTCAGACAGATGCTGTCCAAATTTTGGCAATTATTTCTGGTCGCTTCCTGCACAGCTTCAACTTCCGCCAAACTACGGATTTTACTGACGCCGGGCTAATTACTTAAAATACGGCTTAGCTTGAGACTTGGTAAGGATCTCCTCTTCTTTAACAAGGTTTGAAGTCGTATGCACCTCGTTTTCCGGACGCTGGCTCTATTTGTTTAGGCTAAATTCGTTAGACTGCATCGCCCACTCTGGAAATGACTCCGCTATTCTTGGTCCCCTTGCTGCCAAATCTGCTGGAGACGTTCTTGCAGACCTGTCCTCTGCCGTAGACTGCTGATCTCTTGCTTCCGATGCTCCTCTTGGCCGTAGTCGAAGTTCGCAAAATGGAGTTGATCGGCCCCGATTTCCTCGTAGATGGGATTATGGAATTTGTATGTTTTTTGTTACGAAACTTCAAAATACACCCACTTGTACCCTGGCACTTGGGAAATAAACTGGTATACTTGTTATAGCTTGGAAAACACTTTTATTATCAAAATTATATAAAAATATGGAGCACAAATTTCAACAAACAGTCAAGTAATTAATTTTCAATTGTTCTCCCCCGTTATTAAACAAAAACGAATCTGGTTGCTATGAGACAATATTAACGAAAATTATGTTTGATAACTTAAAGTACAAAATGGAAATAAATTTGATTACATAATTCTATTTTACATTTTTCTTATAATCTAAGTTATTGTCTTTTCTTACATCTAAAATTATTTCGGTAGCGCTGCGCACACACACCTTTAATTATAACCACTGCTGTGCTTTTGCACTAATTGTAATTTTAAATACACTGATTTATTCGAATTCACCACTTCTCATGTCCTGCTGCCTGCTTCTCAAATTGCTCTTTTGCAATGTCCTGTTATTTGATTCTATCTTTCTTTACCTTTTAAATTCCTCACAAATTTCACTGTTATTCACATTTAATAAAAAACTACGTTTCTTTTAACCTGCACATCGGCTTTCTATTATGCACAAACCTATTATTTTTATTTATTTAAAAGTCAACTTCGAGCCCTTGTAAAAACGAGCTCTGCCTTCTGCGTTCCTTACTCAATTATTTTATTATTTCTCGCATCTCATTATCAATGCATTTACTGTTTGAATTTTTAGTTTAACATTGCAGCTACATAAAACACCCCAACTATGTGCTGATTGAATTGGTCCATTTTGTTGCACTGCTAGCAGAGTCGAGTCGTGGGCTTAATACCATTACAATATAAAAGTATTTATTTACACAGTACTCAGGCTTTACCATCGACGAAAATAGGACCCAACAAATACAAGGTAAATGGTGTAAAAGAGACAAAAATGGGAAACGATTAGAGCGTCGTGTGTAATCCAGCCACTAGTCGAAATACGAGACCTTCATTTCTAACGGCGGATTGCGCCCGGGCTACTGCCAAGCGTTCGCAAGCGCTGGAATCGCCTGTGCGCCGAGTTCAAATCTCACCGCCTGCAATGTTTTTTTATTTGTATTCGTATTATCAAGTGTTTTCTTTTATTGCTTCAGTATTAATAGGAACGCTAAAATATTTTTACCCATAGTTTTGTTTGACATTTAAAAAGCTCTTTTTTATCGTTGCATCTAGGCTGCAGATGTATCCTGATCTACTCCCTCTTGAGGTCGCCTAAGCACTTCTTATTAAGGTCATACTAATTAAGGCAGCGTTGTACCAGCGTAACAAGGCTTATCTATTTAGGACATTATAAGAGTACTCCACCGTATATATTTTTTAATTTCACATTATTGTCTTCGATAGTCAGTTTATCTATGTTTTCCACTGGTTCGTATGGTAACTTCTATTGGAAACAGATTTGGCTGCGAAATTAATAAGCGATCCCTTTTTTACAACATGAGAGGTGAATAGGCTCATACAAGAAACCATCGCAAAACCATAACCACTAAATATATCAAAAAGGTTTTCGATACTACGAGTCGAGACTCTTGCATCGTTCAATACCTACCCCATAGTAACAGATCTAAAATGTATGAAGGTTGACGAATACGAGTAATCCTCGTTATACAGTGTATCCCATAGAAAGCGGCGTGCTCTATCGATTCGTTTTGTTGTTGCAGTTTTAATGTTAATAAATTTTTTACGTCGCTTTTTCAGCTTTATAGATAGTACACTGAAAATAAAACTGTTCAAAGCGTCGTCGTAATCTTCCCTGTACAATTTTGAACCCGCTACAGTAATTAGAGCGACGACGGAAGCGATTTGAGCACACCCTAATTTTAGTTTGCATTTAAATCTCTCCGGCGGCAATAAAGGCAAGACAAAAAGAATTCGAAAGAACCAATTCCCGAGTGTATCAGATTAAAGCGACGTAGAAAGTGTGTCTGATAATTACACCCAACCGCAGCGCGAAAACGGGGCCAGCCGCGCAGCAGCAAAACTAACCCGATAATTTATCAGAATAACGTCGCGAATTCCAAACACAAAAGCGACAAGTTTAATAATTCATCTATCTAATCTGCCCCACCTTCGAACCCATCAAACTGAATCTATTTAATTCCCAGTGTGGCACCGAAATCGAGCCTTTTATGGAACTAATCTCCCCCTAAAATGTCTGAGCATGCACTAGTGTCTAAAGAACGGTTAGATCGTGATAAAACCAGCATGGATAGTCATGATTTCGCGCGTTAATTCACAAATTGAACATCAGAGCAGTATCTTCTCTTTCAATCAAAGCTTCCCGATGAGTGCTTTGCTCGCGCTACATCAGGCGATCTTAACGAGCAGACATGCACAAAAAATCTACAAGTGGATTCGCCATGAAAGGAGATTTCCGCTCGTCGCCGATGAAAATTTTAACTAGGTGTGTGCATTGGATATTGGAACTAACAAAAAAATTTGTTTGATTCTTAGAAAAGAGGTCAACTACAAACAACCGTAATTTTCACATTTTGCTGAAACCTGAAAAGCATTTTTTTTTATTTTCTGCATCAGTAAAATGCACTTCGATTTTGTGTCTCTATTTTACGGCAGATAAAACTTTAATGTTCATTTATGGATGTTACGGTTACTATGACCAATCAGGTCAAACGTCACGTATCTTTGCATGATTGTATTAGCTGTAACCTCTTTTTACCTACTGGTGTAGAGGCAGGTGTCTTTGTATTGCTAAAAAATGCTCGGTTTACTGCATACAAGTAATCCCATTTTACTCCTCCCCAGGACTCATAGGACCCACAGTGGCAAAGGTATGAGAAAAATAAATTTTCGACAATAATATCCACTCTGGTTGTCGTTTAAAGTTTACCAAATTCTCTTCAAAAAATATCTGGACGTATATAATAATTTTTTCCCGAAACGCAAAATTTCAAATGGCTAGTTTTATATCGTCGAAGAATAGGGATAGGTTATGTAATTTAATAAATAAATCTAAATACCAAATTAAAAAAATAGATTTTTATTTTATATCTCTTTAAACTACGAGTACTTAGAAAATCGTATCCAAAATCAAATACGAGAAGATACCGGACTATGAGACAAATATATTTAATCACATCAGTTTTACCTTAACAGCACATACACTGCTGAAATTAGTATAAAATATCAGTCAAATAAAGCAGATAAGGTTAATTAAGTTTATTACTTATTAAAATAAAAATTAAACATAAACAATTAACAAGCCATGTAGTAGTATGTAGTATGTTGGCATTGAATTAACGATTTAAGCATTGGCGATTCAAATAAATATGTAAAAATAATTACTATATTTGCAGCTTTGTTAAGTACATAATCCTGCGAAGGAATAGATAACCTCAAAATTGCAAGTGCCAACATGTAATTGATTACTCACATAAAATATCGTTGCGCGAAACGTAATATCTACTCTGAATCATTCTACATTTATACATGCACATAATTTAATCAAGTAATAGTAATTAATGTATTAAGAGGGGTAACCCAGTCTTAACATTCGAGCATATTTTTACCACTCGAGCGAGCGCAGCGAAGCAAGAGTGGTAATTTATGTGAGAAATGTTAAGACGGTTTCCCCTCGAAATGGGTTCATTACTTTATTGTTCATTGAGGCAATAATTTTGAATAAATAATAATTACTAAAAACTGCTAAATCGAAATCGGACTACCATGAATATGTGTGATGTTGCTATAGTGAATGAATGTTAAATGAGTGGATGCATGTTAAATGAATATTAACATTCGAGGACGCGAGTGGATGCATGTTAAATGAGTGGATGCATGTTAAATGTATCTTAACATGCGAGGACGCGATCATGTTAAACACTGTTTAACATTTCAATGAACAATAAAAGATTTTATTTGTTCCTCACTTGTAAACATCAATTTATCAAGTCACTGTATTCACCTTGAAAATGTTTCTTAACTGTAAAAAATTTACTGGCTAGCCAGTAAAATTTTACAAGCGTGCTCATAGATGAATGATAGCGTGCAAAGCCAGAGTTGTCTTCCTTAGTATGTGTCATATTGATGAATTTAGTTGTTAGTCAGTTTGACATTTTGAATAAATGGTAAATTTCTAGTAATTTACAAGTGTGGAACAAATAAAATATTCAACAATACACGCAAGGTAACAGGTTTTACTGGCTCAAGAAGGTGACCGGCTCGCCTATATCCTTCTACTCGCCAGTAAAAGCCCTCTTACCAAGCTACTAATGTTAAATACTATAATATACGATAGCAGATTACATTCGGAAAATACTTTGCTCTATAATAATCTTGCAATGTTGATGATCGAGAAGGGTTTTTGCACAGCATACACTCGAAGAATGTTCCACGGCTACTTAATATATAATAAAATAGAATATTATCAAGAGTGCATTCCAGGATCATTGATCGTAGGTAATATGAACATCAAATTCAAAGAAAAGTTAAAGAGGCAAAAGAGAACTGGCTGAATGAGAAATTCTCGGAAATTGAAGGACTCCAAAAACTACACGATTCATTCAACATACACAAAAAATCAAACAACTTGTCGGTGGATACAAAAACCAAACAAATTTGCTAACAGACGATAACGGGAACATTCTACTGGGCACGGAAGAAAAACTAAAAAGATTGAAGGATTATATTGAAGGGCTATTTCAAGATGACAGACAACAGGCATCAGTAATAGAAGAAAGTACAGAGAGTGGCCCAGAGATAACAAATGAACAGGTAACATATGCACTCACAAATATGAAAAAAGGCAAAACTCCTGGTCCAGACGAATTACCGGTTGAATTATGGAACCTCCTTAACGATGTCAATATAAATATACTTACAGAACTTTTTAATTCAATTTATAAGACAGGAGACATACCTGAAGAATGGCTGGTGTCGACCTTTATTGCAATCCCGAAAAAAACTAAAGCTAAAACTTGTAACGATCACCGAACTATAAGCTTGATGAGTCACACGCTAAAAGTACTCCTAAAAATTATACATCACCGGATATATAAAAAACTGGATAGTGACATAAGTGATACACAGTTTGGTTTTCGCAACGGGGTGGGCACCAGAGAGGCATTATTTAGCTTAAACGTACTAACGCAACGATGCTTAGATGTTAATAAAAAAGTATACGCATGCTTCCTAGACTATCAAAAGGCATTCGATAGAGTTCGACACGACCAACTTATGCAAATACTGAAACAAATACAAATAGACACACGAGACATCAAAATCATTGACAATATTTACTATCATCAAAAGGCAAACATTAGAATTGATAGTACACTTTCAGAAAATATAAAAATTCAGAGAGGAGTACGACAGGGGTGTATTCTTTCCCCACTACTCTTTAATCTGTATTCAGAAGCCATTATGGGAGAAGCTCTATACGAGGAAACAGCGGGAATAATATTGTCAACGTAATTCCAATCAATAACCTAAAGTATGCAGATGACACCGTGCTGCTAACAGAAAACATCGAGGATATGCAAAGACTAGTACAGAAAGTGTACACAGTAAGTAAACAATACGGCTTAGACCTAAATTTAAATAAAACAAAACTCCTAATCTTTACGAAGTCTCCAGAACCCAACATTCAACTGAATGTGGAAAATCAAACCATAGAAAGAGTATATAAATACAAATATTTAGGAACCATGATCAACAGCAATAATGATTCTTCAAAGGAAGTAAGAACAAGAATCGAAATCGCACGTAGCACCTTTATAAAAATGAAACAATTCTTCTGTAATAGAAACTTAAACATAGACCTTAAAATACTTATGTTTAATGTTATATATTCAGTATCCTGTTGTATGGTATAGCAGCCGCCACACTGAACAAAGCAATAACAAAAAAGTAGAATCTTTCGAAATGTGGCTCTACAGAAGGATACTCAGAATATCATACGTTGACAGAGTTACCAACAACGAGGTCCTAAGAAGACTAGCAAAGGAATTAGAACTAACTGATGAAATAAAGAAACGTAAACTCCAGTACCTAGGACATGTAATGAGAGGAAATAGATACCAGCTACTTAAAATTATTATACAGGGCAAAATTATAGGAAAACGTAGCATTGGACGAAGAAGAATGTCGTGGCTTCGCAACTTAAGAGAATGGTTCAATTGCTCAACAAACCAACTTTTCAGAGCAGCAGTTAACAAGACGCAAATAATCATGATGGTTGCCAACCTTCCAAAAAAGACGGCACCTTAAGAAGAAGAAGAATATGAACATCCAAGTCCATTATGACGGACAGAATCATTTACAACTTACCAGTGGGTGGTATTTCAAACGTAAAATAAAACGCCTATATAATGAAATATGAACTATACTAGAGCATTTACACGTTATGTCGTGATATTTCCTTTGAGTAAATGTACATTATAGCTATTTAAGATACAAGTTGCAAAATGAACGTGTTTTACGTACTAGACGTGAAAATTTCTACACGAGCGATAGCGAGTGTGGAAACACGTCGTGTGCGTAAAACACGGAGTTTTGCAATGTGTATCTTACAAGATTTTTTCTACATACGTTTCAAAAAGAACAAATCGGAGTAAAATAATTTCGTTCATGAAATGCCAAATTAGATATGGTAGTAGGCGTGCGTCAGTTACTTGGTTGTTAGCTAATTTTTCAGATCGTTGGTTACAAACAAGATTTGTTTGATATTCAAATCAAGGCTAACACTATTGTTAAATACAGTTTTACAGAAAATTGTTTCAAAGCCAATACTATTTTGTACAATTGCAAATACAAATTATTTCACAGGTAACGCTATTTTATTACAACTGCAAAATGAACACGCATTGTGTTAGTGATGAAATTAAACTGTTAAATCTAAATTCATACCAGCTTGCTGGAAGTTATTGCCGTACAAACATGAAGTGCGGTGGTGTGGCAATCTTCATACGTGACAATATTTACTTTAAGAGTAAGTCAATTGACGTTCCGCAAATTGAACTCTTTTTTGAATATGCCTATGCCGAAATAATTGTAAACGGACTAAGTATTAAAATTATTTGTTTATATAGACAGCCCGCATCTTCGACAATTGTGTTTAAGGACAATCTGGAGCGCCTTCTTTCAACTATTAACTTTCGCAAATGCCCATTGCTTATATGCGGCGATTTTAATATCAACTTTGATCATAATATTATTGTTAAAGATGCTTCTAATGTCTTGAGCATAATGTCGTGTTATGGGCTTAAGCAAAGTATTTTTGACTATACGTTTATCAGAGGTTTGTCTAAAACTGTTATAGATAATGTTTTTACAAATGCTGACTTCTTTGACAACATTGTAATTCCCTGTAACTTCTCCAATCACTTTGCGCAGAGTGTGTCTTTTATTAGTAGCTTCAGCGTACTTATGCGAACGTTTTGTCCGTCCGTCTGTCTGTGTGTCCGTGTGTCTGTCTGGATCGCCTGTAACTTTCGAACGGCTACAGATATCGAAATTTTGAAAGGGGGCAAAGTTGTTGCTAAGGTCCCGAGCACCTTCATGCGCTATTTGGTTTTGGCGAAAGATCAACCGTTGGCGACCTATGTCAAAGGTCACTTTATTTTTCAATGGCAACATGGGTCATATGGGGTATCAATCGAAAGCTATGGTCAAGGGCTACATCTTTGCATATTGTCGCCATGCTCTGCGACGCTTCTGTGACCTTCGCAGTGCTGAAGCTACCCTTTAGACCTGTACTTGAGCAGTTTATTGTGGATGGAAATGTTATTACTGATGATGTATCTAAAAAATTTGTTTACAAAAGAAATTTTAAAGGGGATATCAACCTTGCAACCTTCTCTTATCTACTTTCCTTCGAAAGTTGGAATGAGATATACTCTGCAAACGATGCCGATGGCAAATTTACTGTATTTATTGATAAATTTATGGATTTAATGGATAGGGCGTTTCCTCTTGACCGTATATCACTAAATTCTTGTACATTTAAACGCAGGAAACCTTGGATAACTGCAGATATTATCAGTCAAGGAGCGATGCTCCGCAATATGCATAGGCAATGCCTAATAAATAATGATTCTCAGCTTCTATTCCAATATAAAGTTCTGCTTAATAAGCACAAGAGTGATCTCCAATGCAAAAAAATGTTTCTACAGCAGTACTTATTTTAATGCTGCAAACAAATCCAAGGCTGCCTGACGTATAATTAGGGATGAGGTTCAACTAAAAAATGGAACTCCTTATCCCCAGGATACCTCTGGCACCCCCCTAACCAATTACCATGCAGCGGCTAACGCTTTTAACAATTTTTTTGTAAATTCGAATGTTATACCTAGTAACCCTCAATTCTTTTGTGACCGTAAAGTATTTGCTGCTTCAGCCCTAAATCTTGAGCCAGTATCATTACCTGAAATTCACAGAATTCTAAAAAATGTTTCTAAAAAAAATTCCGCAGGTATTGATGGTGTTCCATGCTCTTTGCTTAAAATTGCAGCCGATTTTATCGCTCCAGTTCTTATCGAATTAATTAATGACTCATTTGCTGAAGGCATATTTCCCAGCTACCTAAAGATGGCAGTAGTAAAACCAGGTTTTAAAAAAGGTGACCCTATTAAAATTGATAATTACAGGGCAATATCATTGTTGTCGGTATTTTCCAAAGTATATGAAAAAGCATTCTACTGTAGACTTTTCAACTATTTGAACGTCAACGACTTATTAGCCGATAATCAATATGGTTTTCGGCCTCACCGATCTACTATGCAGGCTATTACAGCATTAACTAATAATGTTATTCAAAACTTAGAGAAAAGCAAGAAAATTGTGGGCATCTGTTTCGACTTCTCGCGTGCTTTCGACACGGTGCCCCACGATGGTCTTGTTTTCAAGTTGCGCTTACTTGGTGTTGAGGGCCCGGCACTCAATTGGTTGATCTCCTACTTATCTGAGCGCTCACAGATAGTTGTGCTAAAAAATGCCAGTGGTACTGAGTTTCATTCTGATTTACTAAAAGTGGGTACTGGGGTTCCGCAAGGGAGCGTCCTTGGTCCCTTGCTTTTCCTAATTTTTCTTAATGACGTTGTCAGCGAATTAAACTCTGATTTTACTGTGCTATTCGCTGACGATACTTCAGCTGTTATTACGGGTGATAATTTTGATGAATTGAGTGCTAGGGCTTCAGATTGTGTGCTCAAAATGCAGAAGTACAGTTCCGACAATGGTCTTCTATTAAATAAAAATAAAACGGAAGTAATTCCTTTTTCTGTCCGTGATCCTCAATACAGCTTGTTGGTTAAGTTGAACGGCAAAACTCTCCAAAACAGTCAAGCTCTTCGTCTATTAGGCGTTCAGTTGGATTCAGCCTTGTCATGGTTCGACCACATAAATAAAGTCACGAAAGGCTTATCAACGCACAGTTACGTACTTTGGAGAATAAGAGCCTGCGTGGACAGAGATGTACTTCTGTCTTATTATTATGCGTATGTTAACTCAACACTTTCTTATGGAATTACCTGCTGGGGTAATTCTAAACATATTAACGATGTTCTTGTAGCGCAAAAGAGGGTTGTGAGAACTATTTGCTATGCAAGTCAACATGAGTCTTGTCGACCACTTTTCAAAAAACTGGGTATTTTAACTGTAATATCCATATATATATTACAATCTGTGGTTTACATCAAAACTAATCTCCACAAATACTCGTTAGTAAGTGACAACCATCCCTATGATTCCCGTTATGGAAAAACACTTGTTATACCTAAGCATTCTCTGACTAAGAGTGCAAATAGTTCTTACATCATGCCAATTAAATTGTATAACCACCTGCCAAACACAATCAAATGTATTGCAAATTTTAATTTATTTAAAAAACATGTTAAACTTCTATTATTAGATAAGTGTATTTATTCTGTAAACGAATTTTTTGAGTGCCAATTCAAAAAACTGTGATTATCTGTTATATTTTGACGTTTCCGATACGCTGTAACAGTGTCTAAGGAAATAAATAAATTATTATTATTATTATTATTATTATTATTATTATTATTATTATTATTATTATTATTAAGTTAGCACATTTATGGAACATTGTTAAAATAATATTTGAAATGCTTGAAATGATATTAATTGCTATTATAATTATTGTAGTGGCTTAAAATGGTTCATTACAATAGATACATATAATAGAATTATTTTCGACCCTACATGTCGACCATTCTCGACTTTCAATTATCAAACAAAACACGAAGCTCTTTCTTTTTAAGTCAAATTGGAAAGAAAACTCGGAAAAACTACATCCCGTTAAAACACGTGGACCTATCGTTAAGCGACTTTCTGCTAGAAATTTGCATTCATAAATTGCGCCACTCTTAATTCAAAATTGAACCGTAACAATATTGTAAATAGAAAAGTTGCGTTGCATTTATGCAACCTTCAACAGTGCGTCTAAAAAATTAGAATTAAGATTCTCGTTAAACGCGAAGTGCAATAATTTTGCTACAACAAGAGACTGATTATTAATGTTCTTACTCTTAGTTTAAATTTGAGATTAAAAATTCACTTTACAAGGAATTTATTTGAAATAGTCAGGTATTATCGCAATTTTGTCTATCGACTTGACTATTGGTTCTAGTAACCCTAGTGTGGCTTCCAGTAGGGAACCTGGTGTTCTGATTTTGAATACGAATTTCGTCCTTTGCAGTCAGGATTTTTAGGTTGTGCCTGCGTGACTGACTTAACATAAAGCGTCACCGAAGGGAAAACCGGAGCTGATGGCTTAACGTGCACACAAAGTGTATTTAAAAGCAATGATACGTACACTCACTACAGTTTGCTCCATTTAGCAGCAGCTCGTCCGATATAATATGTTGTAGATAATTTAATTAGTTGTAATTTCTAGTTGAGCCATTTTTGTCGTGGAACATAATCATAAGCAATTCTAGGCAAAAATTCAACTTTCTCTAGTTTCGTACAGTACGAAGGTTGTAGTAAACATTGGAAAAAGGGAGTAACTTAGATCTCATTCAAATTCTACCTAAATGAAGATTTATAAACTTTAAAATCTGGGAAAACAGTAGAAACTTAGAATCCTTCAAATTATACCCAAGTAACGGTTTAAAGATATTAGATCTCGAAAAAGAAGATAAACTTAGATTCCTTCAAATTATACCGAAGTAGAAGTTTCGAAGCACTACAAACTTCTTTACAATTTTTGCTATCTTTATCTTTCTTTGGCTCTATCACCTATCCTATACCCAACAAATATTGCTATACTAATTCCGGGTCAAAGTGAACCCAAGTATGTATTCACGTCGAAATCCCATTTAAGAATTACCAGCTAAGAAACGCAACTCTAAAAGAGGCCGCGGGAACAAAATAATTCAATAAAATTTCTTAAACATTGTAAGTAACGGAAGCTTATAGCGCTAGGTTCTGTGAGTTACTGTAACAGTCCCTGCAGAACAATCCGGAGTAGTCCAGATACGACCAAAGACAATCTGAGGGAATACAAAAACAGCTAACAGCCGATCAAAAATAATGGCTCTGTTTAAATAACGGGACTTAATATACCTAAAAAATATATTAAACGGCCTTCGTATGAGTGTCCGTGTAAGAACTAAACCGAAAAATCTACTGTATTACAACACATTAATCGAAAACTAAAATTAAAGGGCTAAACATAGAAACTCAAAGAAAATCGAAATCTATCAACAGTTCAGCTTCAAATAATTATTACACTAACACCAACTTTGTTGTGTTCAAAAAATGTATTATTGTTTTTGTATAAAAATCGTGCAATGAATATTGCGTAGAACATGATTACAATACTAGATTTCGTAAGCAACAAAAAATTGTTTCTGCTCGATTTCATTTAACTTTAACATAAAGATTTATATCTTATTTTAGTCCAAAATTGTATGACTTATTACCTTTAACACTCACTTCAATCAATAATGTACATCTGTATTCTAAAAGAGTTAGAGAGTTACTGATTTTATGTGGCTTAATATGGTGGGATTTAAAAACAATACAGACCAAGCCTTTGCTTACCACTTGTATGTATAAGTAGTGATTATAATTTCCCTCCTCTCAATCAGAAGTATATTCTTTCTGTGAGTACATCAACAGACTACCATTACACAAGCTGGCTTAGAATAGGAACCTTACTATTATAGGAGTAGCAAACACAAAATGATTTGACTAATAAAGACCGGTTGGTACCGATTAGATAAAGCATAAAACCCTAGTTGAAATGAGCAGTTAGTATTTAAAAACTCTTAATGCTATGGGCTGTAGATTGCGGTACACGACAGGGCTTTATCGAACAGCTACAGCCATAAGAGAATACTGTTTATCCCTTATAAAACAAAAGACAAACGCCACCAAACAAATGCGTAGCTTTTTTCACTAAAAGTGACATTTTATAATTTAGCGTGTTTAAAGAAATCAGCTGTTTACTTTTAGCCCATGTGCTAAAAGTGAAGTGAGGTTATAAAACTACAATTTCGAACTGGAAGTGAAGTTCTAAAGTTATTCTAGTTACTTCTTGCGTTAGAGGTAAAGTGTTTTTGAAATAATTAAAGCGTTATGTAATGAATACAGTGAGATGTGTAGTATTAATAATTACCTTTGATAACTGACTTTGACAGTACTGGCTTCGCAAACATTTCCCCGCGCTCCAAGGCCTACTGTTTATTATGACATAAATTAGAAGTGTCGTAGATGCAAACCTTTGTTCAATCGATATTTATGGATTAATAACAGTAAAATTAAGGTCGTCGATAATAGTTATTTACTATACAAGTGGGATAACAGCATCATTAATATACGTGTGTGTAAGTTGCAAACGAGTGCGTAGCACGAGTTATGTAGGCACACAAGTATATTAATGATGCATTATCACACATGTATTGTACAAAATTTTATCTACGACTGCCTAAAATTGAGAAAAGTGCATTAAGAGAAATGTCAGATCTGTCATTTTCAAAAATATTTTAGTAGGCAAATGTCATTATGCCATTCGTTTGACACTATTTCATTTACGTAATGAAGTCATTACACAACTCAGTTGCGTAATGAAACCATTACATAACTGAGTGGTGTAATGAGCTTTATTACCTAACTGAAATAGTGTCAAATGAGTGACGTAATGCGTTACTTATCCCACTGGAGTAGATAAAATATTGTATGCAACGCGACTTTTAGCACTTGTTGCATAAAAAGCTATTATTTGGATGCATTGGCGCTTAACTGGCGTAAGAAGTGCGATAAAATACCTCTGACCTATACCACTCGCTGCCACGTGTGTTGAAGGGCTGGATAAACGGTTTCGTACCTGAGATTTTATACCATCAGAAGGTAGGTTTACTTCCAATAACTACCGTCAAATACTGCACCCACCAGTAAGATGTCCAGAATCAAAAAGTCATTACACCAATTCTGCACCTGATTGTACAACTTTTTAAAAATGTGCTCCTAAGTGGCTATCGAAATAAGTTTGGCAACGGAACTAATCCGAAGACAAAAATGTTTGCCGACATTAAAAGTATTCCATTATTTCTATAAACAACATTACATGTCTTAGCATTTATTGTTACTACACGCAATAAAGGGTAAATTCTTCCAAAAAAATAAACCGGAAAGACTGTAGTATGTTGCAAATTTAATAGTAGGTTTTTAGTGCTAATAATAGACTTTCACAAACTTCTTTATAACTTGTCTAATTTCTAGAACCGTTTATTAATGTTATTCAGTATGGTTTTACTGAGAAATCATTTTAGTTTAGCAGTTTCGATACAAGTTGCTTTACATCTGTGTTTGCCAGCTTGTAGATTGAATTTCAATTAATTCCTTAAAGTAGGCGGCGAAGTTTTTTTGACACATTTTTTTTATATCGCAACGTCTCTTTCTGTAATTGATTCGTTCTCTACTCGACTTCGTATACGTTTACTGGTAAAAGTCTGTTACAACACTTACTATGTTTTGTGTATTTTAGAACTGTACGTTTACGAAAATTTTATCCACAAAAAATGTTCACATATAATCTCATAAGAGTATTAATTCTTTCCGGAAATTTTTTTGAGTGCGTTCCAACAACGTCATATTAATTTGCCTGAGCGGGACGCGAGGACAAATTAGGGCGTTGTTGGAATAGACGAAAAATAATTTCCAGATATGAATTAATGCTCGAATGCAGATTCGGTAAGAAAATCGTAAGGACACAAACCCTCACAGTTAGGTTGTTCTACCTACAAAAAATTTCCAAGAAATTTTGTTGTCTTGGTTACGGCTCCTGAACTAATTTTTCTATTGGTCATTAATGAGTGTCGTACGATTTTAACCGGAAGATTTTAAATTCGATTGCTTCCATTTTTCGGAATGAACCTACCAGATTTAGTAATACAAGAGCATTAAATTGAAAAATTAACTTTAAGTTTTGTCTACGGGAAAAAACAAAAACCACAGTTATGGCCAAAGTGTGAATTATTTATATCAAATACAGTTCTGAAACAATCGAGGAACGCAGATTTAGATACCAATTTAATTTTACATAAAAACCTACATTTTCCAAATACAAACTATGTAGACGGTTTTCTATTTCAAACCTATAATTTCTTGACGTCCTCAATTTTTACTTTTTTTGTAAA
Source organism: Agriotes lineatus (assembly GCA_940337035.1). Classification (NCBI taxonomy): domain Eukaryota; kingdom Metazoa; phylum Arthropoda; class Insecta; order Coleoptera; family Elateridae; genus Agriotes; species Agriotes lineatus. The sequence goes on from OW679200.1 coordinate 132,865,548, forward strand.
AAGAATTTTTAGAATAATAATTCAATACAGAAATAAATATTTTCATAATTATCCAAAAAGATTTTTTTTTCTGCTGGAATGCAGAAGCTGCCCTAACGATGGCACCAGTTTATTCAAAGAGAGGAAAACTATGAAAAAAAATACGTTACATTATATGTTAGAGTATTCGCATTTGTTTTTGAACAAATATAAAATTATTATTTATATTTGAACGCTCCTCGTATAATAAAAAATACGTTCAAAGTCAAAATTTTTGTGTTCTTAGTATATACAAATGTGGGATCTAATTATAACGATTTATGTTCACTTTGACTCTTTGAGGCTTGAAAACACAATCCCTTAAATGCAAGATTTTTTAGCAGTTACAAAATTGTGTAGCGCAGTTGATACAGCGTTAGGCTTGCATTAAGCAGGTCCTCGGTTCGATTCCTACGGTGGGAGAATTTTTTCTGCAGCCTTGGCGATCGATATCGAGTTAGGTGAGACTACTTACAGTTAGGTACCAAATTAGCCGGGCTCCATAGCTGAGTGGTTAAGTATTCTGGCTACTGATCTAAGGGTCGAGAGTTCGATTCCTGATTCCAGTAAGGCTTTAAAAATTCGGATAAAAACCTCTACAGATTGCCATCATTCGAAAATGATATAAAGCCGTGAATCTCATGTTACTACGATGTGTAGCATGGAAAAGATCCTTTGCTAGAATTGGAACTGCTTAGTCTCAGTAAAATTGTAAGTGACACTAAGGTTGACATCAGTCGCTCCACAAATACTACTACTATTACTACTAGGCACCAAATTAACTGTGCTCTACTTGTAACCATAGACCTAAGAGATACAGCAACAAGGTCAATACATCATCAGCGCACACAACTAACACAATGGTTGCTATGCAAGCTCAAAAGGGGCGCTCCAACTCTGTAACCCGAAACCGGAACAAGTTGGGCACTGTTTTCTCTGCATCTATACTGCGATGGTATTTAGCCCTCAAATCGGCTCTGATTGCAGTACAAGCAAATGACAAATTAAATCATTAAAGCACAGAGTTGTAATAATGCAAGCATCTGAGAAAATTCACATAAATTGCCAGTTCATAATAACACTGGTATAATTCGCCAATGAAATTGATTGTAATTGAATAGGCACAGAAATATGGAAGCTCAAATTCCGTGTATTGGGTTTAGCAATGTAATTTTAATCGTAATATAATAGATTTGCACAAACTAAAAACCGAATCTAAATTAATTAAGAACTGGCACATTAGCTCAGTTGGCTAAGGCCCCAGGCTTTCATTGTAGTGGTAAGCGGTTCAAATCCGCGTAGGATCCCACAGGGACCAATGGCGAATCAGTAGATAAGCTGACGTTATTATAAACGGAGAGCTTTTGTTTGAAATAAATTGATGAAAGTGCTTGGTTTTTGCTCTATCTTTAATCATAAAAAATTTATAGAAAGCATAAAAGTATAAAAAAATAAATAGCACCATCGTAATCAGCGAATTCGAGTGTATCAGCACAATTGGAGGCAAGAGATTCCAGGTATTTGAGTTTTTGGCCACGGCTTGGAGGCGATTTCCCGCAGCATCAATCTGCAGCATCGTGGGAAGGCATAGGGTGTCAGGATTCTTCCGGCAGCTCCACACATCAGGCCAGAACATAATCCAGCATCACGAGCAGCCCGGGGAGTAAGATTACAGCCAGATTCACCATCAAAAGGGGGTCCCGAATTTACGAAAGTGAGGTTAGTGAATTGTCCAATTTTGATCTGCCCGAACGGCGTGAAAATTTGAGCATACCTTAATTACGACCTGGAGAATAAGAAAATCATAGCGGTTCATGGGGATGGCGAGGTATTTTCCCAGGATTTTCAATTAAAATCGTCAAGTGGAGCCCCATAAAACAAAATGCGAATACGGCGTCCTTTTTAAGAATGCACCAATAGCTAACGATCTGGAAAAACAAAGGAATACATAGACGCCACTTGAAGGCAATTATTCAAAATCTTACCATCAAAATTTGTTCATTTAATTGTTGATAAATCAATTTCACACGCGAGCTGAAAATAACGAGAACTTGGTGCGATAGAATTGACATTTCAGTTTAACAACGGCACATTACGCCTACATTTCAGGTCAATCTGCCTACTTTTCAGAGGCGTACCGTAGAATTTTTAACTTGGAAAGTCAGGAACCCAACACCCGAGATTTTGAGTTTTAATTTCATGTCTCTATTTAAAATTGAGCTAGCGAAGTTAGGAAATCAGATGAATGGATTAGAAAAAGGGCAAACTACCATAAGAGTAATTCTCAATTTTGGCGTACCCAACGAAATAAATTAATCAGTTAGTTTGATTTTAGCAAGTGGTAGAACTAAATTAAATATTGTGTGGTGACTCTTTTTATTTATTACAATAATTATAAACCTACAAATATTATACGTACAGGGTCATTGCAATACATATCTTTTCTGAACAAATTTATTAGCGTTATGATTTACAAGAATTTTTGAGCAATGTACTTAGGTTGTAAAGCCATTTTTTTCTTTTCATTTTTCTTAGGCGAACAAGTGAAGATCATTGTAATTAGATCGTATTCAGTATTCAGTAAGTTCAGAATTAACGTTTCCAGATGCATAGATTTCGTTTTGAAGTAGATGTTACACTAAATCAACCGAAGTGAATAAATTATGTGTAAGCTGTAATTTGGAATACAGTTGAGACATTAATCTATTTACAATCTTTGATTCCAAATGTCGTTCTACATCATCTCACGTTTTGCCTGTAAAGGTGTGAAAATCCAGCAGTTTCTCTAGCCTCATCTGATCGTTTTCTGTGGTTAATATTTCTTGATTGAATTGCTTCGTCGATAGCAAATTCACGAGGGAGGCTCTAAACACGCTACAAACTAGGTCTTAATAATTTATTTGATAACAGTTCTAATCACTTTCTAAAGTTTGTCAAAGTCGTTAGTTTCACGTTTTGACAATTATAGAGTTGTCATTGATATGAATATGAGATAGGAGTCAGCCAAACCGATGCATTGTTATCATTTAACTTATAACTATATGAGTCACGTAAATCAGGAGTACTCCAGTGATCTATTTATATACGATAGCTGAAGTGACGTTTCATACCCATAAGAGGGTTTATTGGGATAAACGTTTTCAGTTCGTTTATGTCAGTTGGACTGTACATTTTTACTTTACCCAGATATTCCTACTGTGCATAAACTTTGGTTTCAAACACAGGAGAATCAAGCATAGAATCAGTTGAAAATGTAGAATGGGGTTGGTTCACAACGATGCTGTATAACTTTGGCACACTACCAGCTTCAGTGAATTAGTTCGGCACATTAATATTTGCCACAGTTGGCCTCCATATAATTTCGCATTAAGGGTCATCACATCATATAATCCAATTTATTCTGAACCAGATTCAGAAGAAGACAAAAGTAATCCCATCATCTATTTCGCTCTTGTTGTCCTAGTCAGTGTGTTACATTTTAAAATTTATTGATTGCCATACAAGGTCTATAAACTAAAAAAATACTAGCGTTATGTGTATCACTTCAGCCATATTGTGAACTATCATTATGTGGTTAAGGGTTAAGTGGCAGAGCAGGCGGTAGCTATGCTACTGGCTGAACCTCGCCCTGATATATTTCTTACATAATTCTGTGTAAACATTGAGAGATGTACTTAGTTAATAAAGGCAAATTATTATTATTATTACAGATAACAACGACAAAAATAGGCACAGCTAGAGTACCTATATATAGTTCAATAAGAGTAAAGGAAACGCGACAACAGCATTTCATTGGTTGGATTTCTTTGGATCCCATTAGAATTCAAAAATATAGGTGGCCTGCGTAACTTTAAATAAATTTGTTGAGTTCGCAATAGTGGTACTCATTTCCTTCGAAAATATTTTATAGTCCACATTTCAAGTATTTTAAAGAAAGGCTTTAATACATCTCCCATTGGATAAGCTAAAGGGAGTCTTTCATGTCTGCCAAGTAAATTGTAGTAAAACTTTGTTATAAATGTATTCCTTCATACTTGTAGTATTAAATTTGTAGGTATCCTTTCAAATTATGTAGAGAGAACTTACATAAACATTAAAAGAAAGAAACATTGAAGGATTATTTGGGGTCTTACATTTAAATCTTATTCCATCTCTGTTCCTCATGTGTAGATGTGAACAGCAAATGAATATAAAGTTGGTTTGGGACAACTGTATTTACTATTTAATAACTAAAAGTGCATTATATGGCGTAAATAACATAATTTGACATCGTAAATGACATATAATTTCAACTCCTTACCACGGCGAAGTACTAAATTTATAGTCAACTGTAACTTATTACTTCAGCTGTGAAGTTGTGACTAACTTAGTATGATGAATCCACAAATGCCATCGTTTGCTCTGCTCTTATCCTATATACAGGTGCTCTAGGCACAGCTAACTTTAGTGGGACAAGGGCGGGGTTTGGCTCTGAAACCGTATATGTTTCTGAGTCATTTCGGTAGAACATAGAAGGTAGATATTTATGCATTCTCGGGTGCCATTGAGTTCAATATTCTTGCCTAAACATCTGGGCGACTTCCAACTCAGAAGAGAACGGCCAACGTTTCGGGATGAACTTGAAGTCCGAAAGGCTGCTTGAAGTTACATTACTTTTATCTGCTTACTGCTTAGTTCGTTGGTAAATTCAACTGCATACGGTTTCACGGAGTACAGATAAACACAATGGCACAATAGAGACGTTATATTGAGCATAAAATAATAGAAGTAAAATAATCAGCGAACAGCCGAAGCTGGCCGGTTGTCAATTTATTATCACTGTATGGGAGAAATTGTTCTAACGGTAGTGACACGAGTTACATGCTGTGTTTAGTGGATCCTAATTGGCGTGGTTGCAATCTAGTTGACCTTTTATAATGCGCTTAGCCTTATGTTATGGTGAAATCTCAAAATTACATTCGCCCGCTAAGCGCACACTTACGTAAAGCCACACAAACAACGTATTAGTTTCTCTGCTAAATTCAAAGGGGTATAAATATTCTAGCTATGAGAGGGAGGTAAATAACGTATAGAAAATTATATTATACAGTAAGGAGGTAAGCAAACTGTAATGCCGATTAACAGTACCAACATGAAGGCAAATATGAGTCTACAGCTTGAAGTAGAAAAGTTTGAAGAGCTCTAGCTTCTAAAGGTAATGTAGAAAAGGGCTACCAGCAAATTTGGTAACGGGACTGGCAAATGGACACTAGAACCTAGAACTTCAAGGCATCAAATCGGCAGCGGTCGGGGAAAATTTTCCCGAGTCAACATATTCAAGTCTCGGGCGATGCGACGAACGGCTCCAAAGTTTATTGTTTAGCTCCAACGGCGCTTAATTGCGACAGGGGATGTACAAAAGGCTTAAGCATTGCATAAGTGGTCAATATCGGGCGATAAACCGACTAGTTTTTACGGCAAAAACTATTACTTTATCGCGTCAAAAACTTAATGCGTAATCGAGAGCAGCAAATATCACACATCTGGCTTCTTTGCGCATTACTACCCTTCCCCAATCTTCTACAAACGAAAACAACAAACCACTAAGCCCACCTCCACCAAGCAGTCTATCACCGCCAGGTGGTATTCGGAACTGAAGACTGTGTTGCATACTAGCAAGCCGCGACTGCATAACAAGTGTTCAAAGGAATACTGACACTAATTAGCGATATCCATAAATAGTGACGGTCAGTCATGTCTACCAAATTGAACGGTAGAGGCTTTTCACATCTTTGTGTGATTGTCAAAGACAGCAGTAGAGCAAGTTTTGTAGGTTAAAATTGAAAACCTGATTAGTATTACAGTAACTACATTCTGCTTAGCACTAAATTCTTCCACTTCTAAATATAAGATCCAAATCAAATATTTCAAAATATTGATGCAAACTATCTACTAATAATAATTACACAATCACCGAACAGTAAGATTAGCTCGTCACAAACGCAAACGCAAACTCAGCAGGAATCGCTTATCGAAGGTTCAGCCTAATGGCTACTTACTTGGTGTAAGCTTTAAACCGACGTCCTTATGCACAAACAGCATTCAAAGTAGTGGTAAGTTTCTTGTGCTGTTGGACACACTGATTAAAAAAATTGGGTTAGACTTTCTACCACTCCACCCCAAACAGTTAAACATGATAACGATAGAATTAATCGTGTTCTTATTCTTTTTTTTTATATACTCACCTTTCTCTTTATTATTTATATAATATAGTAAACATTTGCTACTATATATTGTTAAATAGTATTTAAAAAAAATTAGTTGCAGTACCATTACTATTTTGACAATACATGCCTATATCCAAAAGTAATTATTCGTTCTTCAGTCGATTTATCTTCAAGGTACGGTTTCGTTCTACATTTACGAGCAGTAAAGTATCTAAGATACCACTTTGATATACAACCTAAATTTACAGGGACGTACTTTATTGAAGGTTAGTATATTTTAATAATTAGGTTTAGTAAAGTGTGTAAAAGCAGTACTACATTTTCATAGATGACTCCTAAAACAAAAAAATGTAACAGTGGTTTGTTGAACCCACGGAGAGTTTTAATATCCTGTCAACATTGTTGTTCGTCGACTCATAGTTTTAGTAAGCTGACGATCATCACCTACAGTTATCAAGTCTGGGAGCTCACCGAAGCCAGAAAATGTACGCTAGCGCGGTTTTCTATAGTCTTGTGCGCCATTTAAAACAATTGCGTAATACAGAAGGCTGCCTGCGTTATGGTTATTGTTAGCATAAGAGCGTAGTAGAAACAGCTGTTTAGTTAGTTATTCAGTACTACTTAGTATAGTCTTTATACAAGAAACAATAGCTATTTACGTTATTAGACCGGTAGCAAAATTTTTATGGCCACGCCAATACTTTACAGGTCGAGACCGTAGGGCGAAACCTGTCTGTTTGACAAGGCCATAAAAATGCTGCCGGTCGTGTATCGTATAAGATTTTTAGGATACTGCAACAATCACTTTCAAGTTAAACAAAAGTTACAAAAATTGTATCCGACACGTCGGGGCAGCGCATGAAGTGAACATCATCGCATGTGTGTGGGTTTGTTACTAAGGTGAAGAAAGTAAACAATAAAATTTTGACAATTTAGTTTTTGCATTGAAGTGATTAAATAGAAGTTTTGTGTCTTATAAAATGGATTTGCCCCAAAATTCTTCTCCAATTGCAATTCCGGAAGAACTTCTATATAAAGTAAACAGCGCTAGATCGAATTATTTACCAGGAAAATTTTCGGAAAGATATTTAAAGGAATACAAGTTGTTTTGTATTTGGCGGGAGAAAAATCACATTGTTGGAGTTGATGAACGGGTTATGTTTGCCTATTTTGAAGATAATCTAGAATTCAATAAGCTTGTGGTCGTACTTTTCCATGATAAGGAGCTGTCTACAAATTCATGAAAAGGTGGACATAAAAAGGTATATATTTATAATTGTTTTTTGATAATAAATGACCAGAATTGACCTAGATATGGAGGTAACGGGTAGATACTCCTCTGCGATCCTGGCAGAGAGTAGACCTACTTCAGGGAAGCGCCCCTGCCCACGTGAGCCTTGACTACCCCTCTTCCTCAGTCCAAATGGGGGACTCATGTCCCAACCTCATACCGACCCACAACCCACGTTCATCCTTCCTGTCCTACATCCCATATCTTCCAACACGTCCGGCCAGCGAGGAAGATTAGGCCAAAACCCTCAAATATCAAAGACCATGGCGAATTGCAAAACAAACGAAATAATTCCCCAGGTGGGTAGGAGAGCAATCCCCAAAGCCCACACCTCTAAGGTCAGCCTCATGGATTCTGGGGGAGGCAACAATTCGCAGTCAACATCAAAAATCCATATACTATCAACTGTCAATCTCTACATCGCTACATATAACATAAGAACAATGAATCAGACGATCGGATTGTAGAATTAGAAGAAGAACTATCACATATAAAATGGGACATTCTAGGTTTAAGCGAAACCAGACGATCGGGTGAACAATGTACCACTCTCAAATCGGGTCACATTTTATATCAAAAGAACTCAGATACAGATTCACATATAGGCGGAATAGTCTTAATGATACATAGAAAACACAAACACTCGATCACAAAAATAAGTGCGATATCCAACAGAGTCATCTACGTGGTATTAAAATTATCAAAAAGATAGAAGCTTCAAATTATTCAGGTGTATGCACCAACAAGAACCGCGAAAGACGAAGACATAGATCAATTATATGATGACATAACAACGGCAATAAGGAAAGAGAAAACAAGATACACAATCGTTATGGGGGATCTTAATGCTAAGATAGGCAAGAGCAACATCGATAACATACCAAACAGAGGCGACTTTGGTCTAGGAGAAGCCAACGAAAGAGGTGAAACACTAACAAATTACCTACAAAAAGAAAATCTATACTGTATGAACTCATTCTTCAAGAAACCTATGAGTCGAAGATGGACATGGAGAAGCCCTGACAATAAGACTAAAAACGAAATAGACTATATTATTTCAAATAAGAAGTATATCGTAACAGACGTCACAGTTCTAAATAGATTTGACCTTGGAAGTGACCATAGACTGGTCAGGGCAAGAGTTGCTATAAATACGAAATTTGAAAGAAACAAACTAATAAGACCTAAACGATATCCAACCCTAGATGAACTGAAAGAAAACAAAATTAGGTACCAACAAGAACTCAAGATAAAACTTTCGCCACTACAACAAATCGAAAAAATGGAAATAGATAAGTTGGCAAAAAAGATAAAAGATGATATCAAGACTGTTACAAAACGAATATGCTCAACCTCTAAACTAAAAACTAGTAAAATAAAACAAAACACAAAGAAACTAATGGAAGAAAGAAGAAATATGGATAAAACCTCAAAAGAATACGTAGAATTAAATAAAATAGTTCAAAAGAAAATAAGAGCAGATATAAGAACACATAATACTGACAAGATACAAAAAGTTATAGAAAATAATAGGAATATGAAAGTGTTGAGATCTATAAATAAAACTGGACAACCAAAAATACACCAACTAAAAAACAAAAACGGTGAAATAAAACAAGAAAAAGATAAAATAACTAGTATCATAGAAGACTTTTACAAAGATTTATATTCGACAAAGAACTCAGACAGAGACGAAAGACCACCAATATCTATAACAAACGTTGGCTCTGAGGAAATCCCTGAGATCACCATTGAGGAACTCCAATTTGCGCTTAGAAAAATGAAAAATAACCGAGCCCCCGGAGGGGATACAATAACGAAAGAAATGATCCAATTAGAGTACCAACTACGCAAGAAGCTGTAAAAATCCTATTAAATAAGTGCCTGCAAACTGGTAGGATCCCCAAAGAATGGCAAAATGCACAGGTCATACTTGTACACAAGAAAGGAGACATATTTAACATCGAAAATTACAGACCGATAAGTCTCCTGGCCCACTTGTACAAACTGCTGATGTCGATCATTAACAGCAGGTTGACCAACACATTAGACGCATACCAACCTCCTGAGCAAGCAGGATTCCGCCGAGGATATAGTACCACTGAACAAATACAAAATGTGAGACTATTAATAGAAAAATGCACAGAATACAATATCCCAGTGCATTTAGCTTTTGTAGATTACAAAAAGGCTTTCGACTGCATAGAGCACTGGAGCGCATTTGAAGCAATGGACGATGCAAGGATAGATTCTAGATACAGAGAACTATTAAAAGAAATTTATAAAACAGCAACTTTCCAAGTGAAGATAGGAGAAAACTTAGAAACTCAAGAAATACCAATCAACCGAGGGGTTCGACAAGGAGATCCCATTTCACCAAAATTATTCACGCTCTCGCTAGAGAATATATTTAAAAAACTAAATTGGGATCAGAAAGATATCAACATCGACGGTCGCCATCTCTCGCATCTACGTTTTGCGGATGACATTGTTCTAATAAGTTCCGACATAAACGAAATACAAGACATGCTCAACGAACTAAAACTAACATCAGAAGAAGTAGGTCTGGAAATGAACCTTAACAAAACAAAGGTTATGACATTAGAAAACACACCAATTCAAATTGAGAACACTGTTATAGAAAGCGTCCAAGAATATATATATCTAGGTCATTTAATAAAACCCGGGAAACAAAATCAAACAGCCGAGATAAGTAGAAGAACTAAAATGACTTGGGCGGCAGTAGGAAAATTAAGAACAACACTACGAGATAAAAATATCCCAATTAATCTCAAAACCAAAGTTTTCAATGCCTGCATCCTCCCGGTATTAACCTATGGAATGGAGACAATGTCATTAACATTAAAATCAGTAAATAAACTCCGCACCACACAAAGAGCAATTGAAAGAGTAATGTTAGGCGTAAGCCTTAATGATCGGATGAGAAACGAAGAAATAAGAAACAAAACAAAAGTGGAAGATGTCGTGAAAAGAAAAGCTCAATTAAAATGGAGCTGGGTTGGACATGTCGCCAGACAAGAAGAATCAAAGTAGACAAAGCGCATTTTGGAATGGAGACCCAGAAGAAATAAAAGAAGTGTAGGTCGCCCACAAAGATGGTGGATTGACGATGTAAAAGAGAGATTGGGAACGCAATGGCAACACAAAGCAAGAGATAAAGAAGCATGGAAAAGATATGGAGAGGCTTATATCCAGGAGTGGATTTCAAAGAGCTGAGAAAGAAGAAGAAGAAGATGGAGAATTATACCAATACATTAAGAGGATAATGGTTGATCATATCCCAAAGAAATCAAAGGTATTGTCTCACGACGAAGTAGTACAATTTTTGAACGAAGCCAACGATGACAACTACTTACTGATGAAGGTCATTTTAATTATTGGTATTTTTGGCGGCTGCTGAAGAGAAGAATTGGTTAATTTAACCGTCGATGACGTAAGGGATTGTGGAAATTTTATAAAAATATGTCTCCCAAAGACTAAAACGGGAATAAGCCGCTCATTCGTCATAACCGAAGAAGCAGGAGGATGTCAACTCTGTGTGTTGATTAGGAAGTATATCTCCTTGCGGCCTGCTAATATGACCAATAAGCGATTCCTGCTAGCGTATAGAAATAACAAGTGTGTGGCACAAGTTGTCGGTGCCCATACTGTGGGTAACGTCCCGAAAAAAATTGCAGGATATTTGGGACTTCCAGAAAGTGAGAAATTTACCGGACATTGTTTCCGTAGTTCAAGGGCAACTCTTTTGGTAGAAGGTGGCGGAGATCTCAACACCCTGATGACCCACGGAGGTTGGAAATCTGCATCCGTAGCACGCAATTACATAGAAGATTCCATCAGACATAAAAGAAATATTGCTGAGAAAATTTTGTGTCCACCTAACGGAAATGAATCTCTTGCAATTACCGAGTTATCTTCAGTAACTCATTTGAATGTTTCAACACAAAAAAGGTCAATCCAGTAAAGAATCTAATTTTTCACCAGCAAATACTTCTTTTAGTAATATTAGTAATTGTACATTCAATATTTATGTAAATAAGTGAAATGGTTTGTTTAGATAATAAAATTCGTTAAATGTTTGTTGTGTCAAATTAATTTTGATCCGGCCGTTGTCAACTACTACTGGTCTAGGCCGGTAAATTTTATCTACCGGACTCGTTTGTAACTATGTAAACGCTAGTTACCAATGCAGTATCCTAAAAATAATATATACAGATGTTATTCATTTGTACATAATTTCTGACTTAATTGCAGCAAGGACTTTTTCTAACGTCAAACTAAGGTAAATAAAAAGGAGGAGCTCATTGCTGTGGAACTAATTGGAAATAGCAAAGAGTAAAATTAATAAAAACGTAGAGACACAAATGCAGCAGCGTTGCAATTTGGCGCCCAAGCTTAGAGGTACAAAACGGATCTACAATTGACCGCCAAACGTAGCGGCACCAGTCGACGCCTACCGATAGGGCAAAAACCAACACGTTACAATCTATGTGAATTCCCATACTTCTTAAAAGCTGCCTGGGTTTGATGTTGTAAGATTTTGGCAGCCTTACGTTATAACATGTGGATAGCAATCCTATTTTAATTATGAGATAAATCAATATGTAATGTGTTTTTTCACGTACCCTATACTCTACTGTACTATGAATTTATATTGCCCTTTGTTTACTAGTTTACTCAGTCGTAGAAGTACAAGACCCGCACTTACCTCAATGTGACTAGGGCCAATGTCAATATTCTTCTGGTAGGTCTGCTCGTGATTACCTATAATGCTGTAATTATACATGGAAACACTGCAAGAAATAAAAACCAAACAGTTTGCAAGGAAAAATATATAATCTGTAAAAGAAACACATGCATGAAAGTACACAAGAAGAATACACAATGTTAATCGATAAAGGTTATGTGCCCTATTAATATGAGCACGAACCAGTCTACGAGCTTGATGCTTTATTTTTATTTTTATTTTATTTTAGTTTGGTACTCCGCCAACAGCAATGTTTAAATTCCCCGCTCGAATTTACTTTGAATCCGACCCTGGCTCCACTAGCTTGACATCATCTGACGCGATACGTTCACAAGATGACGTAACGCCTTGTTCTGACTAGCTGACTCAGCAGGTTGCCGCTGCTTTCTGACACGTTATTTGCCCGGTCAAGTTATTGCGTCATTTGTTGCAATATTTTCATAATTCGCTGGTATGGTATGGTTATTTATAGGACTAATCTTACTTGATTGTTTTTCCAAATAATATCATACATTTACAAGATCGACTGCTACTTTGAAGCTCTCAGAGCGGTTTTTAGCGATGAAGAATTATTGATTCCTCGGTGTTGACCCCAAGGTAGTTGTCTGCTCTCGAAGCTGTATATCGGCTCGAGATTCGCTAGGCATAGTCTGCTGTTAATGCAGCTCACGCAGAACTTTTAATCGCCCTTTATTACTTCGCGTGACGTTCTCCACCGTTCGTTTATTGATACGCGACTGTCCCTCGCCCAGTGGTTTGCGGACAAGTTGCTTTGATCTATTAATAAACGCATCAGCTGACTTGCACCATTCGAGGGCACAGAATATTTGTTGCAGGCTTTAAATACACAATACGTTACAATCTATTTACTAAAATGTAAGACATACAGTTTAGTTCTATTCCTAGCACAATGATGGTTAAATACTGATATGATTATTAGCTGCGAAAGTGACACGAACTGGCCCATTACAATACTACGATTTCCTAATGTATTAACCCATGTTTACTGCTTTTTATATAAAAGCGTCGCATATGTAATTAATAAATGTTGCTTTTAACTACGCAATGGTATTCGCTATTGGCATGTTGGAACCTGGAGTTTGAACCATAAAATAGCCAAATAATGAATTACAATTTTAAAGTGTGCTATACGATCATATGTTGCAGTTTTGGTGCACGAAAATCCTACAGCACTATGTTACTAGGTTGAATCATAAATTGAATAATACTTCCGAAGAAAATCCTTCTGTCAATATAACAAAACAGGGTGGGTTTTATACTTATGACGGAGTTTCAAACACATTTTTATCTGCACATCTTGCTTATTATAAGGCTCGAATCCAACGTGAAGTGTAAATAAATACCAAAGAACTCAAAATCTCAAATATTGAAGTATGAGCTACTTCCTTAGCAGAACAGAATAGAAAACAATGGCTACAATTTATTAAAAGGTTTGCTTCTCGGCCTTTATCTACACTTTTAAGATTAAGTGGGCGAGTTCCGGTGGACGAACACGGACTAAAAGAATTATAACTAATGTGTTCGGGGACTTCATCGAAAGGAGACACGTTCCGAATGAACGGTCAGTGTAATCTCCTGGCGCTAATCTTGCAATTCCCTTATTTTTCCCCAGAAGTGCTTCCGGGCGAAAATTCAGCCTTTATAATTCAATGAATGAACTTATTTACAAGTTATTAATTTTCCCCGCTGACAGCGATTAAATTCCGCCCTCAATAACTACTGTCTGCCAGATTAATTAGCTTTCTATAAAAATTTAAGTTCAGAACGAAGCGCGGTGACTGCGCTATGTTCATGTTTGCGAGCTTCGATAAACGCTGATAAAATTCCGGAGGCAACCTTCGCCGTCAAGCTACGTGCCGAAGTTTCTGGGCCTTTTAGAGCTTCAGTTTGGGGTTGCTACAAGATGCATGTACGTTTCGATGCTGTATATCGTGCCTGTGCGAGCTCTTATTCCGAGTGAAATAGGCTTTATCTTTCCGACTGAACAGTTCACTTCGGTTCAACAAACGTATAATTGAAACTAAATTGACAGTCGGCTGCCGTTTGAAACTATCGAAAAGTTCCAACTCTTCGCTGAGGCATCTGAGGCACACAGGGAGGAACGTCCCGTTCCTCCTTTCCTCGTTTCGACCTAGATGGATCAATTGAGATCTGAGCTTTCTTACCCTACGAAAGGTACCTGTTCCCGTTTCTAGCAGAAAACTTTTTGGATGTGTAAAAGCTGTCTGCCCTTTTGTACGTTTTTGGCATTGTAACCTTCCATTACTAGTACGACGCTATTTGTGTTATCTTCATCTATGTTGTTATAGACTATTAACCAAATTAATTTTAGTAATAGGTATTATCGCACGCGGTGCGGTAATAGATATATATTATCGCACTCTTTTTATATAAAAAATACATTGAACCACAATTTGCTGACGAATTGAACAATACACATTTGCTTATGGTAATTAACGAAACTCGTTTGATTGCCGTAAAACTCGGCTCACCGCCTCGTTTTGGCAATCAAACTCGTTTCGTTAAGTTGCTCATAGTCAAACTTATATCGTTACATCTATTATCTTTATCGGTGTTGTTGTAGACTATTAACCACATTAATTTTAGTATCGTGTTATCATAAGAAACCTCCGTTGGATATTCTATCAATACAAATACTTAAACTTGTGACGACTTGGATACAATTGCCGGCAGACTAGGTAGTTTCGCAGAAGGTGTGTAAATATAAATATATTCAAAAAGGGCGCCAACGGATTTTTATCAAATAACGACAAGTATGTCAAGGCATTCCAAATGAGAACACGTAAACTCAGATAGCACAAATAATATGAAAAAGAAGCTCAACTTAAGTACAGGTCGCAGTAACAAATAAAGCCAGAATGAAAATATCACACTATAATCACAGAATATAATCACAGTAAAATCACAATGTAAGCACAATATTATCATAAATTGAGTTCGTAGGTTAACATAAGCCAACAACTAAGATTAATAGGTTATCGGTACGGGGTACCTCAATCAAAAGCTTACAAACTGGTACATATTTACAGGTTCAGAAACTCGCAATAAAATGTTATTGAACACATTAAAATTACATCGAAAGGCGAAGTTACAGCGATGGTTATTCTTAGTCTGGAAGGAAACGCTTTGCGTGCCCCAGGTGCGGTCGACATCAAGGCGGTGATCGGTGATCCGTACTTCAAAGTGCCTGCACAGCTCGAGCGCCACAATACTGGTTGCCAGAGGAAATTTTAACACGAAGATCCTAATACAGCTCTAACCGGCCTTTCGCATCCCACACTAGAAATGACCGCCTCTGAAATTATTACCCTAACGACCTTCCGGTAACTGCTATAAGGGGGAAAAAGAGCTCACGATAGAATACCAGTGAAATAACATACAGCTTGACGAAAGCTTCCTACTTACCCCATGCTTTTCTGGGAATGTGAAAAAAAACAGTAGCGTAGAATAAGCAATACCCACGAAAGATGTAGGCAACCAAAGCATAGAATCACATTGCATGCCTTCAATAATTCACAAAGCACTAATACTGAACTCTTAATCTGGCTTAATGCTGCTAACGAGGCCAAGAAGTAGGCGTGGCACAAGCGCACGAAATACAAACTGAGTCGCATAAACCTTAAAATCAAATGGACGCGCCAAAAAATCGTAACAATCGTTAATAGCTTCATCACCGCACTTAGTGCGGTAATGGATATACATTACCGCACTCTTTTTATAATTTATTCTGTGGCTGTTTACAGTACATTAATTTTGTGATTATGCTAAATCTTATCGCCTCTATCATGTTACTGTGTTTTACTATGTAAAAATGACTATCCGTTAACATTAGTAAACATAAAAATTCTGTCACTCGTTAAAACGTATTTTTGTTGTTTGAGCAGTTTGAGAAGTTATACCATTGAGAAAAAACAAGAATATACAGGTGGAAATACTTTGCCATATTTATGTTTTTGAAAAGATTATTTGAAAAACCAAATTCTTGCACGCTTTGCCGGAAAGGTGCACGCGGAAGTAAAATTAGAGACGCGGGCTGCATCAAGGAGCGAAATACAAAAGTAACGTTTAAATGAAATGGGGCGTTACCGTGGTTGCTGCACCCACTAAATATTTCTACACAGGTTCTTAATATACTATTTTTTAAAATTCTGGTGAGAAGGATCATGGAGAAAGACAATTAAGGAGCATGGCTATATAGTATAAAGTAAAAAGGTGATCAAATTAACTTAACTTACGCTCATGGCAACTCTAATGATTGGGATTTGGGGGATTCTCCACCAAATTTGCTTCAACTGAAATTGATTTTTTAACAATTTTGTAATCAGCGAACCTACAAATTACTTAAACAAATGTTTATCGCCGTCGACCTCGCGGTTCAATGTTGGCCACTGTTAAATGTAAAGTATACGTGCTCACCCTGAATATATTGTTTCATCTGTTTTA
Organism: Agriotes lineatus; assembly: GCA_940337035.1. NCBI lineage: Eukaryota > Metazoa > Arthropoda > Insecta > Coleoptera > Elateridae > Agriotes > Agriotes lineatus. The sequence goes on from OW679200.1 coordinate 132,882,316, forward strand.
AGTTCTGCAATCTCTTATATTAACGTGTACTCTTTTTTCAGGTAGGCCACAATCTTAGAAAGAGTCACTTGTCCTTCAAGTTTCGCTGGATAAAAGGTATGTCTCGCGAATTGTTTTTCAACCGCAACTGAGCTTCCCAGTTTAAAGTCGTAAGCAAATGATCTGCACTGTGACGAATTAAACTGAAATTGTCGTTTGTAATATTTTGGTCAAACTACATTGCTGAAGAACATATATTCGGTCAAACTTCCAGTTTTTTCCTTATTTTCTCAAAATTTGTTGCGCAAAAACGAAAGTCCTCGAAGTAAGAAATAATGAACCATTTTGTCAAAATAATCAGTGTCACTTAAGGTTATACAGAATCTTTATTGCAGAAACTACTAGTTTTACGCCCGGGACATTAGTTTGAAAAGAGATATAATTTACAAACAGTTTTTGGCTGCACCACTCACACTCGTACATGATAGATGCATCATTTTCTAAATTGTAAATACCAAGGGAGTAGACCCATAGCTGTCTCAATTAAAATCATGAACAGAAACACGGAGAAGAGGCAGCTTCTGTGTGTAATAAAAACCTATTGCCGCCACGCCATCACATTTCCTACACAAAACAGTTGTTACATGCTTTAATTTTGCATAGAATCTATCAGCGCTCCACTTATGGTCACTTGATATTACTCGTTTAGTAGAATCACAACAGCTAGGAGTTTTTATTTATTTGTATAGTCAATTCCTCTCAACTCTTTTTTATGTCTACGTGTTTTCAAGTTAACAGATTCGACATCTCGTTGAAAAAACAAATCCTTCTCACTCCAATTTGAGAACCCGCTGAACCTCTCGACCAACGAATCCGGTGATAGTTTGTGGAAGCATTTTACGAGTAATTGACAATTTTAAAAACAAAATCATGTCATAGGCTAAATTAAAACACCTATAACAATAAAAGTGCAACTCGCTTGTAATGCTATTTCTTCTACCACATGTCCTTTCCAATTTGTGAACAATTCATTGTAACTATTATTGAGTTTCTCTTGTAACTTTTAGAATCTTTTGTTCTCTGTTTGCATCTATGCTTGTGTTTTTCTTGCTCGCTATTGCCCGCTATTATACTGCATAAAATTGACAAGAACACATTAAGTAACACTCCAAACAAACCAGAAAATGGAAATGACAAATTACATTTAAGCAGAGAAATATCTGGATGTATAACTTACAACTCATTATAAAGTTTGGACATATACAGAGTGTGTATAAAATAGCGAAATAACTAGGCGTGGCGATATTGAACATGATCGTAATAAGTACTAGAATGTTGAATTGATCTTCGTGAGCCCTCACGAGTTTTCTGTTTCAAATACTTCAAAGTATGATCAAATAAAGTTGTTCAAAATGTAAGACTGTCAGATTAGGCTTCTTGGCAGTTTACTTGTTTCGGTACTGTAACTGGTGGAAATACTGCTTTGTCCATCTCTGCCAGAAATGCTGAGTTATCGTATGAATGAGCTGCAATCTCGAAATTCCATTGTACTCTCTATCTAGGCGTTTTTCATCTGATACCTGAGTTGATGATAATGGGTTGCTTGCCATCATAAAATGAGCGAAGGTTGACTTGGATGATCATAAGTAGGAGTAGGAGGTCGTAAAATTAACACATCCTTCTAGTGACGCGAGAAGTGTATATATTTTTTCGCAGGTTTTTGCTTCACCAATTTACTTTTTTGATTTGAAATTTGGCATTCTTTGTTCTTGCTTTCCACAGGTCTTTACAATATCCTGTATATTGACCTTAGATGCACTTTTGGCGATATCTGTTTTAGTTTCCTTCTTTGTTATGGATTCTTCCCTCTTCGTGCAATAAATTCGCAAAATATACTCAAGGACTTTTACTGGATAAATAACACTTAGGCAGGACACAATCGCTTGAAATATAGGCGAACATCTGACAGCGTCGTTCGGCATCCAGCGTCCATGAGGGTCATTGTTCTCGCGTAAACACACATAACCTCAAAATTTTGTAGTGTTTTAGTTTTTATAGTACTCAAAGTCACATTCTTGAAATAAAACAAAAACAAACTTTGGGGTTATGTAGCCACGTGCTTATACAGTTTAATGTGCATTGAGTATCGTTCTGTGCAACTTGCACTGAACTACACAAGCGCCAACCATCGCCCGCTATCGTCCAACAACAAAGTTTTCCAATCGAATTGAATTTCGTGCTGGACGGTCGATATCGACCGCTATCGATCGTGACCGTTCGACGTTGTCAAAGTAGTCGCATTCAAGTAAATGCATTTGAAATGTTAAACGATTGCTACCTATCCACGTAATTTTTCTGTCAGAGTCCTACCTTACTCTAAATGAATTGAAAGCAAAAACTACTAAAGAGTACTCAGGGATGTATCATTTGGTCATCGCTTATTTTCGATTACTTCCTTCTTTTAGTAATACCGGACTACCATAGTCGACACCCAACTTTAAAAATAGCCTTGTCAATTATGTTCGTACATCTGGTATATTTTCTATAAACCAATTTTGTTCTCTCATAGCTATTGCCAAACGAATAATTGATTTCCTTATACTTCTGAAGATGTGATATATCCAATTTGAAGAAGTCACGCTGATATTGATCAATTAGAACCAATAGAAATTTATGAGATCATTTAAATGGTTCTGTAATTACATAACCCATATGATAATTTGATTTGAGCTCATCAATTCGTTGTGGTATATTTTCCATATGGCAAGCTTACTTGGCCATCGCTTTTTATTGTTGATGAGTTATTGCGAGCTAGTTCGCCATTTTGTTCTCCTTTTAGTTGTTCTGGGCAGCACTCTCTTGACACTGTATTTGCAAGGTTGTCTGATTAAATGCTTCCAGGTTTCAACATTTTTAAGCCTTTGAATTTATACTCCTCTGTGCACCACAAAAGTTTTCAGTTTATGTGTCGGAGTATCAATCCACGACATCATGATTGTCGAATCACACGATGGAGATGCTTTCGAAATTGTAAAAAACTGTATAACTGTTTTGTATAGATTTACTAAGAATGTAGCTGAACACAATTCAAATTGTGATACAGATAGTAGTTTTCGCACACAACAATCTGACCAGAAAATTGTCTGTTGACCTAATGTATACAGCGCGAGTCATAATTATTAGTAAAAATCTAAGCAAAGCTTCTTTAGGCGAAAACAAAGCAATTAATATTCAGCCAGTGTATTAATCGTTAGTACGACGGTACCATGCTTGTATTGCGGCTGAAGGGGGGCATTTTGAATATCTATATATATATAATTCTTTTGTAAGTGTGTATGTCACTGAACTCCTCCTAAACGACTGGACCGATTTTGATGAAATTTTTATGTGTGTTTGAGTGGGTCCCTGGATGGCTTAGATTCACAGTTGGACCCTGAAGGTGGAGCTGCAATTGGGTTCTTGAAACTTTCAAAAAGAAATCTTGACGATTTTTTTAAAATTTTTTAAGATTTCTCGCATATCAGAACATATAACCCCAACATTTTACTCCCCACCACCCCCCAATATTTTTTAAAATGAAAAAAATCGAAAATTCGAATATCGAAAAAAACGTTCGCTGAACCCGCTAATAGCTGGCAAATCAACGTTCTGGCAGGACAACGTCTGTCGGATCCGCTAGTTTAATATAGTTTCCATTCTATATCTAGGGCTTTTGTAGCTTGAGACATATTTAGACAAAGATGTGGATGTGATATATTCTAGAATCCTTACATTATTTGACAACATCTTATGTAACTAAAATCCTCATCGTTTTAGAAATTGTATTAGTTTATCTCGATGTCTCGTCAATTTTTGAACGATATATTCCCCAGTAATGAGGTTATCCACATAGAAGTCTCATTTTCTAATTTCACTAGCCAATAGGTAATCATTGATTTCGTTGAATGCAAGTTTCATCCAACATTTGTTAAGCACAGTAAAAAATTGTATATAATACATTACGATAAATGCTGATCAGATGTATAATAAACTATCTGCATTTTGAATCTATAAAACGAAAAACTGCAGTATTGCTCGTTCTTGAAAAACCAATATGTGGAAAAAAAATAAAAATTCGATTTCAACAAAGTGCCTAGACGTTCAAAAAGCGACACAAAACTACCACTACAGAGGCAGCTCTCGAGCAAATAGCGGCACAAATATATATCCATGTTAGGCGATAAGATAGCAAGATTAACGGTGGCCACTGAGGAATGTGTAGAAAAACGGATCCGATGCATACTTTGTCCCGGAAATATCGCTTTAACTAGTAATAAATTTCGCATAAGAACCCCTAAGGAATGGTAAGGAGGAAAATCGCGACTGTCCGAATGATAAAAAAGGAAGGGCAAGTTGACAAAGTCTAGCCGCGGGGCTGCCGGCATCGCTTACATATACCATCCACAGGAAATATAAAAAAATAAATTTCCCCGAATGGGAGTGCAGTTGTACATAAAGCCCTGGATACGCTACATTTGTGAACGTCCGAGCCTAAATAAGCCCAGTCCTATGACAGTTTGTACGTGAACAGAAATTCGGAAAATACAGATTTTCAAACAGTGATGCATCATTTTGTACTGGGTAGTTGTTAGAGGCTTGGTAAGTCTGAGCAACGCGTTTATGGTCGCAGAATACATGAAGTTCTGAATGCATCTGATCAGGAAGGTATACATTTCTTAGAAATGATACTAAAGTGCAAAAATAGTAAAGCGACATGAATTATTATAGTTACACGTAATTCTTGATTTATTGTATTCTAATTTCTTAATAAAACGGTTTCTTTGCTGCGACGTTTTGACAAATTGTTGTTCGTAGAATATATTTACATCACATTATTTTATATCGGCTTTCCTGTGTCGAGGAAGAAGCCTCTGTTGCATCAAATGTTTGCCATTTCTTGGTATCACTTGCGTCTATATTCACTTGTGCTCAACTGTTTCGATTATTTTTAGCATTTTATTCGACTTGTCAGAAATAGAAATGGCAAGATCTAATAGGTTTTCAGGTTGAGCAGAGTACCTGCTCTATCAAATGAGCTATTCCTTTTTACCGAATTATACATATTGTGATCACACACAACTATACAAATCGGATGCACTTATCGACATATTTAATAACAATTTCGATAAGGGACTTCCACCCTCTCATCTTGCTGTCATCATCATACTATTCCCAGGCCATCATCTTAGATTCTTCTTATCTGAACTTCTTGATTACGTTTGTTAGTCGATTGTATTGAATTCTTATCATATGCCCCATCCATAATATATATTTCTATTGCTGATAATGTTTCAGACCTTCTCTCCTTGCAACTCGTAAACTGAAATAAGGACAGGCTTCCGCCTGCAAAAATAAAATGCCTTTGTTAGCGTTTAGTGCACCAACTAGTGTTGAAACCGATAATGTAATGGACATTTTACTAGAAAACCTTCCTGTCTATGAGAAATGCGTAGAGTACTCAACCTCGATATGTAAACTTACCTTCTTTCTAAATCTTTGAAAATGCTTACTTAGCTACAAAACATTTGGAACTACAATGTGCTTTACAAATACAAATAATATAAGAACTATATCAAGATAACTTTTAAAACATTTTATCTGTGCGGACCAACCTTGCAGTTGTAAGCGCAACAAGGTTTCCAAACATTTTCTAAGAATTTTATCTGCGCGTTATCAGTAAATGTAGCTGATAGGCCCGGAACAATATTTTATCCCAGGAAAATAATATTGACGCACTGGTGTAGTGCGCAACAGGCGTTATTGCACTACGAACGGGGATATGTCTGACGACTTAATTCATAACAACTTATTTGCTTAGTTGGGAGGGATGTTCAATAAAAACTGCTGTTAATTGTGTACAAAATCCTGAACAATTGAGGATGAGGTATCACCGCAATTTTTTAAAAAAAGGAGGCTTCTTAAATTTTTCGCAAATATTTTGTTGACAGTAATTTTTATTTAAAATTTTTACATTTTACTCATTTTCGTCCTAAATGCCATAGTTTTTGAGTAATTGATTGTCTAATAACGCTTCTCTACGGCTGTCGTAACACGTTTACTTTACACTGTAAAAATCTGTAAAATTATCTAGTAAATCGATATCTACGTGTGATTAAAACTTCTAATTCGTAATTGTCTCTTGTTTGTCTTCATCACCATCTTACCGTCAACTGTACTTAATCCATTAGGCAGTTTTCGTGGCAATTATTGCAAACTCTTGTACAAATAATACCCGAATTTCTGCATTTGCACTTACCTGTGGTACGTATAGCGATGGAGCATCTTCAGTTAGCGGATTAAGAAGATTCAAGTATTTAATCTCAACCATTTGTGTAGGAATGACGCCCAGTTCTGGAATGTTCTTGATGGAAGTTTATTATTACTATATTTCCGAAAAATCTAAAAAGTATACACCTTTTGCAAGGTGGCACTGGTTCATGAACTTCAATTGTTCAACAATTTTACACATTCAACAGCAGGGCAACATATTTTGCTAAATTTCACCTTTTTTGTTATTTATCGAAACAGGAATATTTTCATTTAATTAAAAGGTTATGATAGTACCATCGCGTAGAACATATATAATATTACCAAGTCTAAATAATAATGGAAGAGGATTAGGAAGGAAACTGGAAACCTTTACCATTTCTGCTGTCAGCAACTACATACACATGAAAATGAAACAACATTTCAACGATTAAGCGTTCCTGGTACCAGCCGCTGGTGTTACGTTGTTATAATAGTAGGACGTTAACAAGAAGTGCTTCGGCTAGCTCAGAATGAGGTGGACCCCGATTCAGCTACAGTCTAACCAATCCAAACAAAAGTAGCCTATGGTTGAGGGCCTCCCACACAATCCTAATCTTAAAAGTACGCACATATGCCCATAAGTTGAGTCAAATAATGAATCATAGATAAACTGAAGTACATGAGCTTTATTACATAAATTTCTATAAAAGATTTCACGTGCAAATAGGTTGCGGCGTTTATGGGAGAATAAAATTGTTTGACTATATAAGGCCGATCGGAATCGATTCAGCGAAGAATAGAAAGTAGAACTCAGTCGTCGACAAGACCTCACCGAAATCAGAATGAGGTTCAAAGTGGCCGAATGTGCTATAAAACCTGGAGGAAAATATTTTAAGGCCATTACCCACTGTTACTAAACCGTTTACCAGAAATCGCATGTAAGGAAGCTATAAAAATAAAGAAAACACCTTTTCTGTGCAGCAGAGTTATAAAAATGATAAAAAACAAGGTTCTTATTTGTAATTTGAAAAATAGTGAAATGGTCACCGTATGTGAGTTCAAGGCAAGAATTACACTAATACAACAAAAATTAACCAAGAAAAACATTTTGGAGCAACATTTAGAACGTGCAGACAGAGAATAGCAAAAACTTAATTGCGATTCCAGCTCTATATTAAACTACGAACAACGCTTATTATGCCGGAATATGGTTGAACTATCAGTTTAATTGGAAATGCAAAATGCATATTAAATTCTACTAGGAATTTTCCTTTGAAATGGAAAACTGACAACAAGGGCTAAATTATTATTGGTTAATTAATTATGTCCTGATATAAGCGAAATATGTATGCACAATATTGCAATAAAGCATAAAATGATGTTAGGTTCACTAAAAGTAACTTTAAAAACTACTAGAAAATAAAGTTCTTTAAAATAACCACCGGTTTTTGCGAGAATTTTGTGTTAATTGAAAGTTTTATTATATAACCGTACCATAGATGTAGGTTTATCGGTTAAATTTAGTCTTGAAAAGGTTTTCGGTTTTACGTTATGCCAACTGCTTTGTTCTTTTTTTCGAAATATTTTAAAGAGATTGAAGAAAGAAGCAGTTTCACGAAATACGTCTTGATTTGTAGCAATTTATAATCTTTGCAATTTGATTTTAGAGTTCGTTTCTGAAAGTAACCTGATTAGCATGAAGTTAGGAAACTTACAGCTCATGGTAAAAATTCTGTAAATCTGAACAGATCAGAAACTGTCAAAGCGCACGTATTATAAAATCTAAAAACTCTCTCTACTTCCATCAGGAATACAATAAATATTTCTTAAAGGCAAAACTGCTCAATAGAAGAATTTTTGAATAGAAAAATGCAGTGCAAACATTCTCAGGCAGATTCTAAAATGACAATGGCTGGATTTAAAGGGCAAACGCAGCTTGCTTTCAACTCTGAATTGAAATTGAACTCCATTCCCTTAAAACGACTCCGTCGCCGGCTTCCTACTAATGCCTTCCTAAAAGCATAAAATAACTGCAAAATTATTGCATCTGCAACAGATGGAACTCGTCCATTTCCACTCGTTTTGGAGCTTCACGAAACGAAAACACTAAATGGCGTAACAATTAGCAAAACAACGTTTTAAAACTGTTTCATCTGAAATCGCCTAAGATTGTATTAGGTACACGTCTCTGAATTTTGACCTAATGAGATCCTCCGTTCAAGAATTTGCCTTCTTTTTACTCCATGAAATAAAAGATTTTATGTGAAGCTTTTTATAGCTCTTTGACGATATTAATTCCATCTTCCGTTTCCTTTTTGTTCTTATTTTGCAGTGATGTATTATCGTGCCTGAAACATTTTCCCAATGAATACTTAAATGAAATACTTTTAATAAACTAAAAACATTTGATGCGCATTCTTTCCAAAACTACAGTACTTTCATAAATGATCGTACGTTTTTGAATGGTCATTATTTTGGCGCCATTTATTTATGTTGGTGGCACTGTAAATCTACATCAAATTCGAGGTTATCAGGTTAGGTTTTCCGTCAGTTTTGACACAGACTGATCGAAAACGTAACCTGATAACCTCGAATTTGGTATAGACGTACAGTGCTACCAACATAAATAAATGGCGCCAAAATACTGACCATTAAAAACGTTCGTTCATTTATGAACGCACTGTACATATCAACCAATTTGAAACGATTTGAGCTGGAAAACTCTTTATTTCAACTTTAGGGTACAGTTTGATTAGATGTTTAACTAACACTTTAGTTTCTGGAAAATTCTTTTGGGATTTTATTGTATTGCAATTAAGAATCATTCTTTACCTAGCAAGCCCTGTTCAATAAAATAAGTGTTGTTTGATAAAAAAATTACGTTATTCCGTTATTGTTAAAATGAGGATAACATTTATTTAAACCAAAAGACTAAATTCTAAATGCTGTTATTAATGACCCCAGGAAAAGTGAACGTTAACAATACGAACCACCAACGAGTACCTATATATATATATATATACATTAAACTACCGATAATAACCTGTTTTAACTTAAGAAATAGAATAGACAGCACTGCTGGATTAAATTTGCTTCGTTTCATTCAGAAATAAAATAGTAGCGATTTGTTATAATTATTCCTAATAACATCTAAATCCTTGTTCAAACATTAGAAATCAGAAAGTGACTGGTATTATATAAATTATTCTGGAAGGTTGGGCTAATATTAAACCAAACCTTAGCATGACTGATTCGGTCGGATTATATACTATTAAGATAATATAATGATACATGTGGTAGCCCCTCCTTCAGAAAGTTAAATTTAAATGAGACGCCCCGTACGCCTTAGTACTTTTATTTAATAATTAGCCCTAGTCCTTTACCTAACTAGCTCAGTATACATAAAACTTTTTTAAATACTCCAGTCGTGTTTACTAACGATTACTATTTGGCAAAATCAGGAACCTGGCCTCTAGCTAAAACTAGCTTCAAACATATGCACGAGAAAAATTAATTTGCTTACACAATTATTCTATTTTAAACCACACCTCGAAACGACAAACAAATCAAAAGAACACAGGATTATTCCCTACAACGAAAGGCCATGCCTAAACAAAAGTATCAATGAAGAATTAAGACAACACGATCTATTTGCGATAGCTTGTGACTACTCACATTTATCTTTCAACAGTAGCAGAGCAATTGTATCTGTACATTGTACATTTAAACAACATTGAAGTAACGCCCAAACAACTGTTCCTAAAATCGCTGTATGAAAATCCGCTGTCAAACTTTACGCATTAAAACCCTTCTAGTCATATCGCATACGTGTTATTTTCTTATGCTGCGCATTTATCTCCGCTCGTGAAAGCTTCCCAGAGTTGAACGCAAGCACTCATCGCGTAACTGTAACCATTTCCTACAGTAGGTTACCTAGAAGTCGAAGAACGAGACTGCAACGTAGCAAAGATTGAACGGTGGGACGCATACAAATCTTTCCCAAAATATGCGGGAGAAATACCCTGGCTGATAGCTCTGGTGCCGCGATGACGGTTTGGCTGCTTGGAAATTCGGGTACTGTGTTTACTGCAGGGTTTCAATCGCTTGCATGTATTTACCCCGTTATAGGCACAATTCGCTAAGAGCAGTTTACATACAGGCAGAATTGGGCAACGCCCATAAGCGACTGGTTCTATCCATGCGAACCCGCGGTGCTCATTTATTACTATACGTACAAAATCACGCTTCACTGAATAGATTTGTATCCGTGCATATTCGACCATTTGAAGTTTTTTAAGCATAATTAACAATGACAAAACATGCAATAGGCTATTAAAAAGAGCATTACATGCAAGGGAGACAGATTAGCGTTTCAATGTGCTCTATCTAAGGATCAATCTCAGATAATAGATAAAAGTTATTACCGTTTCATACATAACATGTTCTGAAAATGATTATATTGTATCTTAATAGGAGTACCTGCTATCATTAGCTCATTAATCTATACATTTTCTGTAATAGCTCCTATCTGCTTTCAGATTTACTCTATATGCTACAGATCTTAACCTGCGACAAGCATTATAAAATTCCCGGTGCACTTAAACTGGTCCGCACAAAAACAAAAAGGAAATGAGTGATTTGTCTCGTAAAACTTCTTCGCGCTCAGGCGCGAAAGACATATCAGTAGATGGCAGGATGTAATCGAGCAAAGAGTTAACTTGTGGTGTTATCTATGCCGTAAATATAGCCGTTTAGGAGGTTTCTTACAGCGCCGATTTTTCAAATTTAGAACGATTATTGGATATATCGAGCTTCGCCGGAACCCCGGCTATTAATTCACACTTGGACTATTTCAAAGATAAAATTTTGCCCATTACGCAGCTTTCTGACCAGAACAAATTGGCGTCATACTCTCGATACCCCGACAACGTAAATAAACCTCAAGAAATTAATTATCCCTAAATACCTCCAAGTATTTACACTGAAAGTCAACAACAGGTCCGCTCCGTCGTATAACATGGTTAGTTTCAATCTCAGGCACAACGAAGCGCAGCACCATTACCGAGGCACTACCACCTAAGCAACCTCTTTTCAAGAGATGGAAATCCACTTAGGGGTTTAGCCGGAGGCTATTAACACGAATTTGCTGTATGCCGTATTTACACTGTACATATGTTTTAGGCTAAAGTTTATTTACAACAATAACGTTTACTATGAAAGACAATATATTTAATCTTTCTAAAGTGTTCTGAATCTAATCAATCAAAGCAATATAGGAACTCTGGCAGCTAACTATCTAAAGGCGACTTTATGCGAAGAAGCAATTAAAATACATAAATTACGTCCCAGCTTGTTGTAGCCATATGTGTATCCTTCGTAGAGTTGATTTACATTCCTTTTTTTGTGTTGCTTCTCCTATAAGATGAGTTCTTAGTACGATCAAAACGGTTTTAGCATACTCACCTGTTAGAATTTGCCCTATTATTAATTATTTTACTCGTTAAGGTAGCTTGAATAGAAAAAATATAATTTATTCAATGCCAGATGTTGTACTCTTTGAATATAAACCATAATAACAAAAAGTTCTTTATTGCCGTTATTTAAGTTAACTTATTATTTTTCATTTCTTCTTCCTCAAAATTATTGCTGTGGTCTAAGATGGTAATAAACGAAAATCATATCGATACATTCGTTTTCCATCTCCAGATAAGAACCCATCTTAGCCACACGATTCCCGACAACCTTGTCGGCCAATTTCTTTCTCATCCATACCACACCTGATATCGAATATTGTAGTCCTTCCCTCTAGTTCTGGACGATTTTTCAAAATTTTACGAACAGTAAAAACCATACAAACTTTGTCCATGTTATACAAATATCAATAATCAGTAAAGTATACATTGAACTTTAAATATGCCAGTAATCAAAGCTCTCGTACTTCAGTATGAAATTCGTTACTCAGACTTGGCCTTGTAATATTTAAATTACTTTCCCGAACACTTTGTAGGACAGCTAATTGTAAAAAAGCAAATTCCTTATTAAAAACCCTGAATTACCAAACTTAGGTTCTTTAATATCAGTCGCACGTTGAAAGCAAAAAGCTATTTAAGCTTCTAAATAGGCTTACTGCAGCAGGTATTTTCTTTCGGAAAACGCTAGCTGCGATATTATTCTACTGCCATAAACACTAATTTTACGCTGCCGCAAATCTAAGCCGGCAAAAACGATCGCGATTATAACTATCGCCACTTTAACGCCGAGCAACAAAAAGGGGCCACGATTTAATCAAAACGCCGATAAATAACACGTTTCATCCAACCGTTTCCGTGGTTCAGGCTTGGCGAATCCCTGCCGAAGCCTAGCAATCTCTGGAAAAGCGAGACATTGGGAATGCAGATACAAACTACTGCAGGAATTATTTCGAAATGTCATGTCAAGGTTGTTGGGGTTACCAAAGCTCACATTTACTGTACCAGACTATAGCATTGATTTGCAGCTGGCGTTTGCTTACATTATCAATATTGACAAGTGCTCCTCCAATGAAATATTAGTGGCAATATGGAAAGGCATTAAAATGGCAAAAGTACTTTGAAACGTGTATATTTCGTATCAATTAATAAATCCTGGAAGAATCTTCTACTAACTGAATCATATACTTCTGAGTCAAAAATAATACAATGTAACAACTTACATATATAGGGAATTTATTTTAATAGTTAACATAAGCGTTTTGTTTCTATGCCACCATTTTATCATACAGGTCATTTCCATAGTTACAAATGAGACCAACAGATTAGAGCGTGTGTTTTATGAGTTAACATAGGACTTATTCCTTGTCAAAAAGACAATTAAAAGTTATCCTAATGTATACCACTGAAGAAAGGATACTACTTGATAGTTGTACCTAGGTATCTACTTTTTAGTTGCATACCTACATTCCGGTAACAAAATTAAAGTTTCTTATTAGCAAGTACCTAATTCAAATTCGTATGTTAACTGGTAAACGCTCTAATCAATTCATCTCATTTGTAACTATGGAAGTGACCTGTATGCTTCGATGCTGGCATAAAAACTAAACGGCTATGTTAACTATTAAAATAAATTCACTGTATACAAATAAGTTTTATGGACCAGAATTGTGCCTCAGAGGTTTTTAGAGAAATATATTTCCCGTATCTAACTAGTCCATCGACGTATAGAAACACTCCTTGCGCGTTTACTTTCAACTTTTCCCTGAATCATCAATGATTTTAGATCTTTCCTCCTAGCTAGGCTTTGAAAGTATTGAAGTTGTTACGATATAATCGGGATTTTACGTCAACTCCAGACCCCACTTTCCACAAATTGATTTGAGTTGGAAAGCATATGTATAAATCCCTCAATCGTCCTTTAGCTGGCTCGCGAGAGGGTGTGATCTACGATACTCGCAAGGTCCGGTCCTGTCTTAACACAGTAAATATTTCAATGATTGCCAGGGCGCCACCGTAGAATTCAACCCATAGCTGTATAAATCTGCATTATCCAAGGTCGAGGCAGTGGGTACTTATGCAAAATACGTACATAAAAGCTTAATTTTTTTTTCAACTAAACATCTGAATACTTTACCTGTCTGAATTCCTTTACAAACTCATAACAACTGTCCTATCAATAACTAATCGAATCTAACTCTCCTGAAGGGCGAGTGTTCTTACTGCTTAAATCAATGGCACTTTTACTGAAAGAAACCAAATATGCAGCTTAACAAATAATGTTTATTATACGTTGATATGACTGGGGTTGCATAACAGGAAATGTAACGTTTAAATACACATAGTTACAGCCCGTATTACATAAACAAATTTTTCAAATAAACACACAACTGGGCTTCTGCAAAGCAAGGAAGAGCGAAGCGTATTCGCCTGGCACAACCCGCCAAGGACTGGCACGTCGTCAACCTTGAACTCAATGTATGGAAATATTCTATGAACACGGCTAGAAATAATTCAGCTGCAAGGTAGGCTGTCTGGTTAATTGCGCCACGAAACAATATAGACGCATCAAAACTCTCTAGCGACGTCGAAAATGCGCACTTACTAAGTACACGATTAGTTGGTACTTACTTGAAGTGCAAACACTGGCTTGCTGCACAGCAACACTTAGGCAGTAAGTTGTATATACTCCGCAGCTTCAAGCCGCTTTTGTTTAGGTCGCTGTGAGAGATTTCTCACTGTAAGCCACTGGTACCTGAGTCTTGAAGCTTGGTATGGCCGCGACTAAATTCATATTTATGGCGGCGACTATTAGATCCATTTTGATCTCACTGAAGACATATAATTGAGCGATTCAAGTACCAAGAGAGGGCTGTACCCGTACTTTAAGTGACAAACTAGGTTACAATAATTAAACGTAATTAACAATAAAAAACATGGCAACGGGTCGGATATACCGGGTGACAAGGAAACCAGAGCCACGCATTTATCTCCTTTACCTATGAATGAGTTTGAATTAAATTTGATACAAGGATACTAGATATAATTTCAGAGACACAAATGCAATCAAAATAGTTGATTTCCGGTTTTACCGAAAGTGACACTAGCTTTGATTTTTTTAAATGGATAATTTTGTATATTTTGTTTGCCAAATTTAATTACACCAATATATTTTAAAAAATTATTAATTATCTTTCAGTTTTAGATAAAGATAAAGTAGTGCACGATGCATATCATTACATTGGTAATTCAATTTTCTAACGAATGGCAAGATGGCCCTTAGTAGGTGCTAAAAAACGAGTTTTTCTTAAAAAATACGTCGTTCTTAAAAAAACACGCTTAGCAAGTTTTATTCTTTTATTAAAGGTTTGTTATTGACCTAATTGACAAAATAGCTATTATTATGAGTTAATTAGAACAGATTTTCCCTAGTCACGTGCTGCCATGGTAAAAATAACATTTTAAAAATATTTTTTTTGCACGATAGAACGATTTTACTTAGTTACGGCGTTTCTTGCCAAATCAGTAAGTTATGATTACCGTTCTAGAACGGTAAGTAAAAATTCGAGGTTAGCAGGTTAGGTTTTGCGTAAGTTTTGACACAGAATGACGCGAAACCTAACCTGCTAACCTCGAATTTGACATAGACTTACAGTGCCACGAACATATTATTCTGTGGTATAATGTTACATTTTACTGACGTTTCAAGAAAAATACATTTCTATCGAGCAGAAAACGTCATAAGCATCACGAACATTAAGAAATTACCGATCTCAGACAATAAATGGAGTCGTCGCTTTGCTCCTCCTCCAAACAATTATCTTCGACCGGTAAATGTCCTTGCCGTTCTTAATATTTAATATACTATTTTTGTTTGAAAAAATGAAAATTCAGAAAGACTATTCTACGTAACTTGACTCGTATATTCCGGAAAAGTACTCATGGTGATCCATTTAAAACATCAGAACCGGTGTCGTTTCCGGCGAAATTGGAAGTTAGCTATTTTGACTATGTCTATCTTTCCATCAGTAATTATATCTAGTATCTTAGTACAAAATTGTATCCAAATTCATTCATAAATAAATAAGATATAACCGGTATATGTAAATATTAAAATAAATAGTCCAGGCAGGAGGGTCAGATTCCCGTTTCATTCAGTTAGATGATGGCTAAAATGTTGCTGGCAATATAATATACAAGGTAATTTTTTAAAAACTCGATTGCAGCATGCCCTGGATAGCCTGAATCAATTGGCAGTACTGGAGTGTATTGTCGGTCTATGTCAAATTCGAAGTTAGTAGGTTAGGTTTTGTTTGCTATTTGACACAGACTGACGCAAAACTTAACCTACAAATCTCGAATTTTACATAGACTGACAATACACTTCAGTAATGGCAACTGATTCAGGCTATCCAGGGTCTGCTGCAATTGATTTTTTCAAAAATCTAAAATACTCCGCACCACACCGGAAAATGGCTTTATTTCTCTCTATAAGTTGAGAATGTCAACCCATTTGATTATTAGTCCTATAAACTAATTATAAATGCCATTATAATTTGAATGGGTTTTATTTAAATATTATACTTACTTTGAAGATTATTCAGCCTTACAAGCTAAATATTGGGTTTAACTTCACAAACAATGAGGGCAACTAGAGCTGTTGCATTTGTTGCATAGCCTTTTGACACAGTTAGCACTGCTGCCGCTTTTTTTCGATTGGACTAAGTTTGCCAACCAACAATAAGGTGTTGTGTTTATATGTCGCTGTAGATTCGTTTTGAGAAACAGGGAATGGACACGGGTTAGCACTTTAGTAAGGTATTAAGTCTATAGTGTAAATGAAATTAAAGTAATATATTACTATGGCTTCTAATACTTGATTTAGATATAATTTAAAATAAATGAGTTTAATCGAATACAGGTCGGGTCTCTACCCTATCCCAGCATATATTATCTTTATTTGTATAAATTATTGAAATATATTTGCTTTCAACTGATTTCAATCTTTTAGAATAAACTTTCCGGACCTTTCCGATGCCTTACCAATGGAAACTAGGACTTAACTCGAGTTCCCAGCAAGTCCCACGACGCCTGAGCCCCTGTTTCTTTGTTGACTCCAATTGCACTGCTCGAAGCTAGTACACAATCTCGAAAAAACCACTCAACACTCGATATACAAATCCAACATTTTTTCAAACGTCTGCAGAGGTGGTACGAATCAATGCACACTAAAGGATATAGAATTTATTTTCAAACGCACTGGATTAGGAAAAGGGTGTTTATTCACTTATTAATGATTGTTTATTGGGGAAGCAAAAATTACACCACTTCACAGCTTGGCTTCCATTCCCCAATTGTTTACCTTTGGTCTTACATGGTTTTACATTATTTCCAAGACTACTCTGATTACATTTTGTTCAAGTCGAGGCACACAGTATTTTTAATACTATTATTACAAATTATTATCACGGTCAAAGCTATCTGAAAGAATTAAACTAGCACATTTCTGGAGTATTTTATAAAATAATATTTGATATGCTTGAAATGTTATTCATTTCTATTATAATCATAAATGCTTATACATCAAGGTAGCGAAGCGCAGTATTATAACCTGAGAGCATATTAGATACTGAGCGCGCAGCGCGAAGTATCTAAAGCGCGAAGGTTATAAGACGATTCGCTACCGGGGTGTATACCGGGTGCTGACTTGGGCGACGCACCATAGGAATTTGCATAGTAAATTCTTTATGTTCAATTATTTGCTCCCCTAATTATTTTAGAGCTAAAGTGTAAATACATTTTTTGTAGAGAAAAAAATACTGCATCCATTCATACTGTTGCTAACAATTTTTCATTTTCCGGAACTGAAGGAATGCAAAAAACAAACTAGCATTTTCACAAAAATCAGTGATGCCATGGAATTATTGAAACAAGCCAATGCTAACGCAAATGCGTGCGGAGCGACAATATGTGTTGTTTGTTTGTTTGTCATTGATGTTTCATTATTAATTATGTTCAGCTTAATGTCTCTAAGGTACCTAGACCTTGTCCACAACAAAAATGTACGAGTATGGTGGACGTTCGTTAACTAAGCTCCTTGTTTATTGTAAAATATCCGTATCGGCAAATTCCAAACAGAACAACCATTAAAAGACTGATTTATTTTAAGTTTAAGGCTACAGGCACGTTATTAAATAATTGTAGGTGTAATAATGAGGTTCAGAACTTACACCAAAACGAGAAAAACGACAATAAATTCAATCTTTTGACGGCAGTGACTGGATGATCGCCCCGCACGCACTTGCGTTGGCACTGGCTTGTTTCAATAATTCCATGGCATCACTGATTTTTGTAAAAATGCTAGTTTGATTTTTTGTATTTCTTCGGTTCTGGAAAATGAATAATTGTTAGCAACAGTATGAATGGTTGCAGTATTTTTTTCTCTACAAAAAATGTATTTACACTTTAGCTCTAAAATAATTAGGGGAGCAAATAATTGAACATAAAGAATTTACTATGCAAATTCCTATGGTGCGTCGCGCAAGTCAGCACCCGGTATACTATTTTTTGCACTACCAAACGGCTTAATACCTAAATTCCTAACAAATTTCGACAATATTTTAACTGTCAACCTGACAATACAGCTCTTTAAAACGTCAAAATTAACTTAGCAATTTATTAGTTACCACGGTGAAAATTGTTTATTTTACTTTCTCTCCCGTCGTGGAGAAAATCAACTTCACGACCTAAAGATAGGCCAATAACGGTGCGTTCTGAGACTAATAGTGCAAAAAAGTGTTTTTAGCAATATCTACAAAACTATGGAAGTGCTTGTTATGTCAGTTAATAATAAAACGTGAAGCATCCTAAAAAGAATATGCCACTAACACATACTGTAGAAATTACATTCCTTAAGTTAATCAAAGGGTGTACAGAATTAGATCAAATGAGAAATAGGTTCCAGCTGCGGCAGACAACTGACAGTTGTAGTTTACTTGTTGCTTCACTCACACGTATACAAATAAAAAACTAAGTAAATTAACAAACCAATTCATTATTCCATAGGTATGCAGATACAGAATTGTTTAAGCAATCATGGCCAACGCTCATGCACGAAGCCTTTGTAAACAGTGCAGCCCATTGTCCTAGAAATTTTTAACTATTTGACATCCAAGACTCTTCAAGTAATGAGTAATCATAGATGTCGATATATTTTGTGGGATTACTATGTCCACGAGATGTTTGGAAGGCAGTAGTCCCACATGTCTACATTATTTGAAGTGTTACGATGTCCGTAGGTTGCTGCAAGACTGTTTCTATATTAGTATCAAGATAAATTGATATACGGTCATGGTTAATAAGGTCGCAAAACGTAAAATTTTAAATGTACGGGTTGTGGCTATACAGATTGTTATTTGGGTTATTAAACGAATAGTTAAAAATATCTAACATTCTTTTTCTTCTTTTAAGTCGTCAGTATTTAACTGATTGATTACAGCTTTTTACGTACTTCTTTCTGTCTTTTATTTTCGTTATATGTGTTTCAAGACATCTGAGGCTACTGTCCTACCACAATGATGCATTACTGGCATGATTGGGCATGTAATTAGCGCCATTGTTCTTTTTTTATACATGCCGCAATAAACACTTTCAAAGCCCCTAAAGTTACGATAGCAATAAATAACATTTCGACCATTTCAAATATTAATTTACAAAATATTTATAAACATTCTAGTTTAATTTTTGCAAATTGTATTAATAGCATTGGCTTTGAGTTAATAATTTGTAAAAATGGTATTCAAAGTAGCATTAGCCTTGATTGAAACATAACATGTAATCAGAGCAGGCTTAGAAATCAATAACAATGTAAGATGAATGAGAACAAAAGAAAGAAGGGGAAAGCTAAGCCAACTTGTGAAGTGTGTTAGTTTTCTTCGCTATAAATAATCCATTTAAAAGCAAATAAATACGAATTTTCCCAATTCAGTGTTTTATAGTTAGTGCAATGTCTTTTGGGTAGACTGTAGAAGGATTACTTTGATTCGTTGCACAACTACAGGAGTTTTAAAAAGTGTTTAATAGTAAGTCGATTGGTAGCTGGTGTTCCTATGGCAGTTTTTTAAGCTTTTGGGAGGTTAGCATAGCCCTGGAAGGGGGAAAGAGGCAGCAAAATTTAGAACTGGGACAAAAACAGAGTTGCAAGCAGTTTTTGAGTGATGCAAGCTGCAGGCGACGCGGCGTTCGAAGAGGTATCTGGCTTGTTTCAGCAGGCTAACAGAGAGAAAGAGAAGCCACTGCCCGTCGTGGGACCTGCTGTGGGGACGCCTGGTATCCTATTTTGCGTCAGGAAAGCCAAATAAGATTAGAAAGTCTTCCTAAAAATAGAATTTAGTGAAACTTTTAAAGCCGGTTTTTCCTCATTTCCGGAACAAGCGCATTGTGAGTGTTTTGTTGTGGTGTCTATTTACTTACGTTTGTTAAATCATTCGAGCAACGCACACTTACGTAATCACTGACGGAATTATTAATACGAAGCCAACTTGTTTCGATAAATTGTGAGGTTGGAGCGCCATGTTTGTAAAGTTGTTTCTATCAGCTGAAATATCTAATTTCGTAGCGGTCCCGTTGGATAAACAAGCGATGGATAAAGCAACTACTTTTAAAGATCATAAAATCCACGGTAATTATTTTAATAGCTAATGTATTGCCTATAATTATACATTCAATCATATTTGCTGGAATGTAGAAAACCCAGTCCTTTGAGATGATAGAGTCATTTACTTAAATAAAAATCTAATATTAATAATATTAAAACATGCACACATCGCAACAATATTTATCTCAAGTAGCATAAACCTTAAATAAATACCAGAAGTAAACGCAATAAGGGAAACAAGGATAAAGAGTTTTAAACTTCCATTTCAGTACATTAGTTTGTCTAGCTTTAAAAAAAATGCACATTCGCCATTATAAGTGCAATACATACAATCAATATTTAAGCAAAACGAACTCGAAAAATGCCATTTTTGGAAGATTTTATACGAAGCTTCAGAACGTGCTTAACTTCCTGAACTCGATTAGGGGGCACACTCACAATGACAAATATTCCACTTTTCGAGAGCAAACAACTAACTCGAGCAAACATTGGCTCTCCCCGACAAATAATCGTTATTTTTGCAAAACCGAACTCGGGAATATGGCAGGGTCAATAACATCCCCTGCCGAAACCCAGACATACTCTAATGCATTTTTAATGCAGTCCTTAAGTATCGTGAATGCAGAGGAGACTTAGACGTTTGAAATGACAAAACCCTTCAGAGATACACTTTCCTGAAAGGCAGCTGGCTTAGTAATTTTCGTACTCCGTGATCGCCTACAGCTGTTTCTCTTTAACTAATTTTAAATTCAGTTTTGATGTATTTAGGCTGCACAAGCGTGACTAAGACGATTGTCTAATAAAAACTTTCTGGCTGCTTTTAGTACTATAAGGGTTTTTATAAATAGTCTATTTACCATAGTCAACAAAACATGTGTCTACATAGTTTTCAAATTTTACTTTATAAAACACTTGGCTCGTTCAAGTTACTCAAGAGTCGCTACAAGTAATAAATGAATACAGAACCCTTCCCGAAACGGTAATCTCTTGTGTTTAAACAGCACTGACTCTTCTTTCGTAGTCCCAGGTGTGTATCCTCGTTCTATTACCAGTCCGAGTTGTTTAAATAAAATGTCCCGTATTACCTTCCTTGGAAGCGTGTCTCCGACCGAATTGGATTCTTCCAATATTGTCTTATCGGAAGCTTTAATACTCACCGATTGTTTCAGATATTTGCTACATTTGGCCAAGCCTTAACAATATAGTATTAGCTACATTTGTTTAAAATGTTTGCATTAGCATTAGTTTACACTATGAAGTAGTGTGTCCGTGTCGCTTGCAATTAAAACTGTGCCCACGTCCTAATAGTCGCCCTATTACATACTATAATTAGTAGTTGATTAGAATTTTCACGTACAATGTGGACACTACAGGTTACTTAAAACCTAATACTTATTTAGCAATGCTTCCAAGGCTCATCAATTTTAATAACATACTGCAGTTTGTGTTGTTATTTATATCGTTATTTACTAATGGTTTCTCCTTGTTCATAAATTTCATTTTATTCTTAAAAAAATGGAAACACCTCATTTTTATTGCAGCTTAAATCCCTTTCATAACAAATCTTGTTTCCTAGTTTGTTACGAAAATGGATAAACGTTAAAGCTTGGACGAATTTAGAGGAGTTACTTTTTTTAACGAACACGTTTTCCGCTTGCTTGTATATGAGATATATCAGTTCCCGCGATCACATTCCGATAGGATATCGAAGTGCACGCAGGTAAACAAACAGCTCCTTCTCAAACTGCCAACTGGCGTTAATAAATTTGATATTCGAGCTGTTCGTATACAAGAAAATTTGATACAACCGAACTTTTGCCTTCTTATGGGCTCTCTCGGGGATCCATGAACTTTGGAATCCAAGAAAGTTTTTAATGGCACATGATGGATATTTTATAAAACCACAAGCATTTCCTGGGGCTTTCGTATTATATTTGGATTACTTATCCATTTTCCTGATTAAGCCGCTGTTGAAGCAATTTCGTGAAGTCAGAAGCTACATTCTGAAATTTCCCTTAACTGAAAGAGACAGAGTAATGTTCTGGACTTAGTTATTTTTAAGTCATTTATCGGTTTCATTATTTAAAATACACCTGATTGACTTATGCAATTTCACATAAAAAAATATGACTAACAACTAAAACTTATCGCCCTCAATACTGAAATGTAAAACTCCACAGAAGGTTAAAGAAAGTCACATAGGGACTTAATATTTGCTTCGCA
Source organism: Agriotes lineatus (assembly GCA_940337035.1). Classification (NCBI taxonomy): domain Eukaryota; kingdom Metazoa; phylum Arthropoda; class Insecta; order Coleoptera; family Elateridae; genus Agriotes; species Agriotes lineatus. Next base: position 132,904,930 of record OW679200.1, read on the forward strand.
TTTACTGTAACTAATAAAGTCAAGCGATGAGAGGGTCAAGGCAGTTTACGAGTTTACAGTTTTCTGGGTTGGAGGACGAGCAAATAAGATTACCTGGAAGGATTGCCTCTCATCGAAAGGCTGAGAAATGGATCTTGTGATCGTTACAGTCTATTTACCTTAGTATTGGAATAGGTTAGATTTTTTATTTTGTTACATTGCATTTCTTTTAAGCTTCTAGCAAAAATGCTAGTATGAAGCCTTAGGAATTTCAGTCATCGTTAGACACTTCGTTTGCTTCAGAAATATTACAAACGGAACAAAGTGCAAACGCACGCGAGCTGCAAAATGTTTTGGACGTAAAAGTGTTTTGTGAGCGCAACTTTGCGAGGGGATACATTGTCTTCGCCTCGAATGAAATTGGAAAGCTCCAAATACTACCTTCTTTGAGAAATCACTGAAAGAAATTGCTTCTCGAGAATGATATAATAAAAACTATTATACCTTTAAGACCCAACTAGAGACAAGAGAAAGAAAAAAGTTCAAACATGTTCTCGGAAAATACGTATCGTTGAATTCTGACAGTCAGCAAAGCGATTGCTACTGGAAATGGTTTTGTTAATCTATTTGTAATCAGTCAATATTTGTTGCAAAATATGTGATAAAACAATGATATAATGCTATTCCCGGTTTAGACTTAACTGATACGTAATTGCTTTGCATCGAAAGTTCTACAGCTGGCATTATGGAGGATTGACCCCGATAGCGAGATATGTCAATTCCAATCATTTGATTGATTTACTGGCAACTTAACAGGCGTTGTGGTTTCTGCTCCAGATTTGGAATGAGGAAGGATATATCTATAAATAAGGATTATTCTGACATTAAACTGTCATTAGAACTAAAAATGCTTAAACATTACAAACCTCTCTAATTTTTTATATGTTTTAGGCATCATCATTTCGCAGTGGGTTAAAATTAACTAGCGTTTTCTCGAAATTGGAAATATTTATTCTCTTCATTAAAGAACTGACATTTGAGAGTTCAAATATAAATTGGGCTCATCAGTCCCCTTCTATTGAATTACAGTTTTGTTCGAATTTTGCCACTCTTTTGCTTCATTAAGCAATGTTCAATGAACTATCAAGTTCCCTTTCATTGATAATTGTTCCTCGAGTACTTGAGTTTTTATTTAAACTTTTAATAAACATAATTTCTTATTACTGCCCTTGCAAATCTTGAGAAAAGGAAACCTTTAGGTGAGCACGATATAGAAACTAACTGGTATCGAAACAGGATATTTGGAGTACTACCAGTTAAGAGCAATGATTTTTGATAACATAACAACTATCATCAGGTAACCTTCTTTCAGATTGGAACTCCTGATGTACTTTATCGTTTATCACTATTATTCTTTTAAAATTTTAAGCTATGTATTAAATTTATAAAACATGTGTCGTACTTTTGCCGATTGACAGGTAAATATCCCCGTTTAAGTGTGATAACTTAGAAACGGTATTCGACCCATGCTTGAGCGAATTGTTTATAACATTTCTATATACAAGCAATTTTACTGGTCTGTAGTATTTTTGGTATTTGGAAACTGAGAATCTTCGGGAATGTGCAGCGCCGAGTGGGTGAAGCAAGCAACCGCTGAACCATTTTCTAGGAAATTACTAGGTTATCGGGAAGTTTAAATAGCACCTGCTGGTTGCAGCAAAGCATCACCACCGAGGTTCTGGCATCCCAATGAAGTGGCAGCTCTCAAAAAAGGAAGATCATCAGAAAGGGCTACAGATTTAGACTCGTATACCTAGTGGCCCGACTAAGCTGAAGGTGGGTGTTTTTATGCTGCAATTAACATCGCAATGCACAGTATTATAATATTTTATAATAACGAAAATTATGTAAAACTAGTTTTAGAGTTATTTTTAAAATAACTTAAGCATAATTTTACAAATATTTCACACTTAATTGTTTTGTAAAACGAGTTGTGATTTTATCACATGCTACTATCGTTGTATTAACCTTCATTACAAACTAAATGATCGTTGAACAAGCTTGGGAAATCTAACAATTTTGCGCTAATAATGTGGTAAATTGTTGTATTTTTACAAGTTTTATAGTTTGGACGTCTGCTTATATCAATTACTTCTACCGCGCTAATTTAAAATGCATGTGCTGTGCTTTTAACAATTGTTTTTTCCGTAAATTTTGTGCAAACCAGGAGATGTTTGAGCACAACTAGATATTTTTACAAGTTTTATACTTTGAGTTGCAATAATTCTGGATTACAGCCGAGCATTTTTCAAGAAATTGTGTGTTTTTTATTCTAATGTATGTTAATTTGTGATCAACATACATTTTTCAATTATTTTGTTTAATTTCACAGAATTTTCTCAATCATTACGCAGCATAGCATTGTATGTTGTTTTTTGTATTATTTTATTATATTTTTATTTTATTTTATTTTGCTACTCAGCCAACAGCCGTTAGGCCAATTATAGACGTCGCTGTACATTTTATGGGGACTTCCAACCCCACTAACGACTGTCATGATGTTATGATGACATCCGGGACTAACTATTTTCGTGACAGCCGTATCACGAGGCGCCGAGAGAAGCAGCCGTGGAGCTCCCATCCAAGTTCTGACCAGAAAGAGCGTTGCTTAACTCAACTGATCGAACGTGGATGCTAGTTCAAGCTACACCACCCGGGACCAATTTTAAGTAACATGATGTAAAAATTGTGACGTTATATATAAATGTTTATATAGTTTTGATAATATTCACAACAAAACGTTGTAATAGAAATGCACAACGAGTCTACTTAACTGAAATTTTGCCTCTCGAAATTATGGCAGATTTGAACCTACATGTTTAGCGCCGGTTTTAAAAAATTCTTATGATGTTTTCTTTGCATAATTAAAAAGGTATATAGGTTAAATATATTTTATTTAGAACTTCTCAGAATAGTTGTTGCGTTGTAATTAATAATGTTATATTTATTGACGAAATAGAAACACCTGAAACTTAACTGGATTACAAATTAAATTACACGACAATCTAGAAAACCGAAAGAAGACGGTAAATTATCCGCTTTCTGCTTTTAGTTTTAAAAAAATCTGATGGCGTTACATAAGATTGTTTAAAATATAAAACAAAACTCTTTGCTTAAATAAAAGCTCAATAGACTACAGGCTCCTAATACCGTAAACATTATTAAATTTTATTTTAACTGCAGGCTTATTTAATTATTCCATTGTTTTGCGTTTTGCGTCCAAGTAATCTTCAACACGTTTGATTTTGTTCTATTATGTTTGAACATCAATATTTTTTTGGAAATATGCGAATCTGGCAAATAAGGAAACCATTGATCTGAAATACAAGGAAAAAGGTAGTAGTCCCGTTTTAATAACTTTTCTTTAAATATTTAGTACACTTATGCGGACAGAGTTGTTATCGGTAGAAGAAATTGTCGTTTGAAAAACCGCACTACCATATTCCAGGAGATAGAAAGTATGTAAACAAATAAAACGTATTACCCCCACTACTTTTACTATACAACAATTCAAGACCAATAATGTATTATAACACAATGTCTCTCTGCGCTCTTACCTGCTTATAAATCTCTGCCACCAAATAGGGGTAGCTTTGGGAGTTTACGCTCGCGACCACTCAGTCGCAGATGGGAGTGGGTTCAAAAGAACTAATTACCTGAGTTACCAGGATCCTAGGGCGCCACGCCGTTGTAGCTTCGTATTAATACTCCCCGTTGAAACGTGTAACGGCGAACCTAAATTGCTTATACAAGAAAGCAGAGATTCGACGCAGTAGCAAATAAAAGACAGATTTCACTTGTGTATATATAATACCCACTACGGTTCTAACATTTCGATACAGTCTGTACATAAGGATTAATACCAGAAGGGCAAACCAGATAAATGTAACATAAAGGCTATTCAGCATAAACACATATTACGGCATTTCGACGTTTGACTTTAATTAGGACCTCAATTTTTACTTAATGTAATCAAAATTTAATGACAAGAGTAATGAAGTAAATTTAGCTCCCGACAACTAGTCCTTAAACGCTGTGTTCTGTACACGTCAAAAGAGAGCCTTATGTATTCATAGCTCTATATTACCCACGTTTAATACCTGGTGTTTGTACTAATTAAGCGCACTACCAGAAGCAACATTGGCTTATAAATGAAACCGCTCGTGTGACAGCATTACCTCGTTCAAGTCAAAATGGGTATTTAAATGTTAAACCTCAGTTAACGAATCTCACTAAGCAAGGACAAGTCCGTCCAAAAAGTCAAATTACAAATTTAAACCGATTTCCTAAACTATAACTATTTTTCAACGAGCTTGACCGTAGTAGTAAGATTTGATACACAAGTACTAATAAACAAGGCACATGAAATGCAACGAGTAGCAAAAAGGTTGCACTGAACGCAATTTAATTAAATTTAATAATTGATTGTACAGCACCTTGGGTCGACGAAAAACTGTGACAGCTATCAAACCTTTTCCATGAAGCAACGGATCCCGTGGCCTAGTTTGACATCAGCAGGATTCGATCCATTTAACTCGGAGCTGTCAAGTGAATTTGAAACGTCAAAGAGCTGTCCCCAAAGGAGAATTTGGCTGCCTATTAAACCTCGTACGAAATCTGTACGAAGTCCCGTACAAAGTCCAGTACAAAGTCCCCTATGTAAGAAGCTTCCAATTAGATAAGAAATTAAACGGACAACACTACATACCAAGGATCAAGCAGAAATCATTGCATAGCACTATTTAGCGAAATCCGATCCATGGAGACTTTCAAGCACTACAATTCCATCACAAATAGGCACAAACGGCAAGAGGAAGCCCAATTTCTTGGCTCAAAATAAGCGGCTTACAATTCCATCCCGAAGTGGACGAAAAAAACAGCAAGACAAAAGACAATACCCAAACAAACAATTTTCTTGTTTTGTTACACGAGCGCCACCTATCTCAGAATGTCAGAGCTTGGAATCGAGATCTGCAATAATGCGCTATATGTTTTGCATAAAATCAGACGCTCCAAGTGTTCAAAAATTAGAATGTAACAAACGTTCTAAGTATCTCATTCATTGCGAAGCACAAGCAACACCCAAAGCAGAAAGGACTCTTTCAGCTTCGTAACCGTTTCAGTAAATTATGAGTCTTAAGCCAAAGTACCAAACAGCTCTTAATAGACACACCATGAACAAATCTAAAGTATACTTCTGCCTTGACTCCATAACAAATTTGCGATGTTGAAAAACACTCATATTTACTCGAATGGAGAAAAGAAAAAATTATATGGTAAACTGCAGATATCAGGAGGGACAATATTAGAACATAAAGTTGTAACGGGCTAGTTCGTGTCACCTTGTTATGTAATAATCTCTTTGCTAGATTTAAACCAAACTGTATTCCTTATATAGAAATAATTAAATTAAAGCCTACAACGAATGTCGAGGGTTAAATTTTGCGCGCCAACCGATTCAGTCTTTGAGTGGGGTTATTAATAGAACAAAGCAAGTTGTGCGTTAACGTAGACGCATGGGGGGTCAGTCGCTTGCTAATAAGCGACCGATGAGTTTGTTCTAACAAAAGGGACGGTCACACACAATATTAAAAAAGCGCGACTGAGAGTTTGTGTTGGGCCGCGTTAATAGCAGTCGACTCCTCATGATTCATGCGCCGAAATACAGCATTGAGAGCCTATAGGCCGAGTTACCGATAATCCTTCATCGCCGAAAGCCGCTATTCTAGCTTCAAAAGAGCAGTCGATCGTATTAATGTACGAGATCACTTGAAGCAACTATAACGCAAAGTTAGTTTCTATAATTACATTTTACGAGTAAATGTACGGCCTAGAAAGATTGGGGAAAACCAAAGCGGTAATAAAGAATCAACTCAACGAGCAACTACGAGACGAAAGCAACGGGCGTGCTGCTGATTCAGCGAGTCAAAACAAAGCGCTTGCATTATCCGATTGACACATCGCGTCAGCTGATTTCAAACTACAGGAGGCAGGACCGCATTACGTGATTTGTGCGTGAGAGTACGCTTTGTTGGCACGATTTGTTTTTGCCTTAGCGTTGCGCATTCACCATCACACCTCTATTGGAGGTGTATCTAAGCATGTAGTTTCAGCATTAAGCTCGTGAACATTTTTCAGATAATGTTGATAGCATACAACCTTTTTATATTGCCATCGTGTACCCTTTCTATATATTGTCAATCATGTATGTTGTTTTCCAGGGTATATGTATTTTTATGTAAAAGGTTTGGTTTTTATTTCTGGCAAGTTTGCATGTACGATTTCAGAATTATAGGTGACAACAAGCAGGCCGGATCGAGCAATATTGACATTTTCCTTAGCTGCACTGAAGTAAGAACGGGTCGTGTGATTCTACGACTGGGTTAACGAGGAAACAAAGGGTAATCTAAATTTATAGCGAAGTGTAGGGCTACACAAAGCACCATTACAAAGTGGGAGGAGGGCATAACTCTAAATACCTCCCCTTAGAAACCAACTATATGCTTCTTCGACTTCTTTTCTCTTCTACCACAGTGCGAGCAAAGCATAGATTAAGGATATCAATAAAGAAAAAAAAAATATTTTTTACAATAATTCGTTTGTTTGAATACTCTCTACCGCTTTCTCATCCTACTTGAGCTTATTTCCTCCCATGTATTATTTAGCGGGTGCAAAAGTCGCAGGGCGATAATTCAACCCTACAAGGTGGCCGAAACAATACTTTCAATCCCAATTTATTTAACGTGTCTTGGTTTAACGACCCCATATAGACGAACACCATCATAGAAAATAATGATGCCTCAATAGTTTGCATGGTTTAGTTTTTCGCAGTCTCTCTAGCTCTTAAAAAGTTGATATTCGAAAATACAAAAGCTATCAGTTTTCGTGCTGACTGGTTTTGAATTCTTTTAGCGTATAAGAATTTGACTGGCGCCATTCAATGCTAGCCTGTTTTTATCTTCTGAGATATAATAGTGCATCCGAGACCTTTGAAATACACTGTACACCAACTTTGAAAAATTTAAGCTATCGCCTCATCTGCGAAGTATTATTCCACTATTTTATCATTGAATTCGTGGATTGTGGTAGTGGATTTTGCGACATGAAAACATTTGATACACATGCACAGCCTATCCTTAAAAGCATTGTTTACCAAATGTTGGATGCAGCTGACGACAAAAAGGTATTAGCAGCTTTCCCAACTCCAGCACATAAAAATGTTATAATAATTCATTGTGCAAAGGAACTGGGTACATCACTTGTATCGAACATGTTCGATTTAAAACATGTAGTCAAATCTATACTTTCCTAGTACGTGTATAGCCTGTTCTTTCCACTTTTTGCTCATGCTTCCTATGAACTATAGGTATTAATGAGCTGTCAATTTATAAAATGTTTGCTTATGAGACACAAATAGAGCATTAAAGAAAACAAACAAACGACATTGGCGGCAGAAAAGCTTCATTGTTAAGGTTCGTTTTTGAGGTAACAATAGCGCACTCTGTAAATATGAACTTTTATTGGCTAACGGAGAGCCACTCAAGGTATTTGTACAATTTAGCCTGTGGATTTTTAATTGTTATTTCCTACGCTCATCGCCAGCGTTACCTTGGTCCAGGAGGACACTTCCACGATCAAGTTTTCCACATTCACAACAAAAGAAAAGAACTCGCGTGGTAATCGAAAATCGAGCATTGTTGCCATGTTGGTCCGAGAATAGTGCTATCATATGTATATTTGGTACGAACCAGACGAAGTCATTCTAGAAGCCTATGCAATTTTAATTTCACTGTTAGTTGCACATTGCTAAATACCTAAAGGTATATTTTTCCAAAGAAATATCTCGGCTTAACGTATAAATTCTAATTAATAGTTCACTGTTGAGCTTTTGGGATTGTACACCTTATATTGCTGTCTAGATCGCATGCATATTGTTCCCATCTTACTGCCAATAACGGGAATGACTAGGTGTATGTCATTATTAGTAGTTGCACAGGTTAAATAAATATCAAATAAGTTATCTCTTACCTATGTAGCTATACAGTAGGAGAGCTGGTGGCATTTTTTAGTGATCATTTAGTTAAGGCCTATTTTTTAGAGAATGGTGCTGGAGGCATGTATAAGTGTCATCTGTAAGGATTATCCTTGATAACGGTATCGGAGGGAGGCAGAAGACCTTCAATTTTCACTGTAAGTATATGTCAAATTCGAGGTTAGCAGATTAGGTTTTGCGTCAGTCTGTGTCAATACTGACGGAAAACCTAACCTGCTAACCTCGAATCTGACATAGACTTACATTGGTGGCACTGTAAGTCTATGTCAAATTCGAGTATCAGGTTAGGTTTTCCATCAGTTTTGGCACAAACTGACGCAAAAACCTAACCTGCTAACCTCGAATTTGACATATAGTTATAGTCAAAATTGGGGGTGTGATGCCTCCCTCCGGTACCGCTATCAAGGATAATTCTTACAGATGACACTTATACATGCCTCCAGCAACATTCTCTCAAAAAATAAGCCTTAACTAAATGATCACTAAAAAAGTTCGCCAGTTCTTAGACTAATACCATAAGCATGGTGGTATGTGGCACCAATAAGCTTGAATTCAAGAATTTTTCCCCTTGCTAGTAATGGCGCTTCGTCAGAGGCACGCGTTTCTTGGACTATTGCAGTGGCAATGTTATTATCTATGAGAAGCTTCCCTAAGCATTCGCTGTTGGATCTGCTAATGCCTTCTATATTAACTTGGCAGACTCTAAGAGTAAATCCGAAAGTCCTTGTCGTTGTTGATTGCCTCTGAGAAGTGCCGTTTGATGTCAATGTTGTAACTATATTAAGTGTGCATAATATATGTACCTATTCGTATATGCCAAAAGATCAGCATAAGTTCAGATAGTTGGCGGCCAATCTGCTAGCTCATTTAGCGCTATCCAGGGTTCACGTGTAGCCTAACTTTTGCTACGGACGCGAACTAGCTTTATCCCCAGTTGTGTTTATAAAACTGAGAAACAATAAGTTAGAGTATATTCACTTATAATACCATGAGTAATCAAAGTTATGTCGAATATTTTTGCTGTGGTATCACGAATGTCCATTGCGCTTTGGTACGATTAGGACGAATGCGATAGAACGAGCCCCAATCCCAAGCGCAATGGACATGAGTAGTGATACCACCGCAAAAATATTCTACTTAACTTTTACTAAGAATGGTATTTCAGGGACTATTCAATGAACTAAACTACTTTTTCAAATTAGTTTTCAGTAAATCTATCAACAAACTACGTAACTTCTATAGTAACAAAACACTTTTTCTAATAAAAATCACATTTGTTTAAAATAGTCAGTTGAATACCTTCTAGGAAGATATATCCACTGATATTTTTTTATTGGTTAACAAACGTCAAAATTCTGGATTTTCATTCGTCACTTTTTGATAAATGACAGGTGAATTGAATAGTCATTAAAATTCCGCTAGCGGAATTTTTGCACAATTTTACACTGATTGGTGGAAAATTACATAAATACTAAATTATGATTGGTGAATAGTTAACTTGAAGGGGGTGAGTTGAATAGTCAAGGGTAATACCACAAGCAGTGGATATATTTTTGACAAATATTTTGTCGTTTCCATACAAAATCACATCAAAAATGTCACGAGCCGAAGGCGAGTGACATTTAAATGTGATTTTGTTGAGTGAAATTTGCAATAATTTCTATGGAAATGGCAAAATATTTTAAAAAAATATATCCACTTCGAGTGGTATTTGGTACGACTATTTAACAATATTAATACATAACGATTAACTTTATTGAAAAATAATCCAACAATTAATATAATTATTCATTCTCAATTAAATTCAGCGGAATACTTCCAAAACACAGCATTTTAAATTTTTTAAAACAAACTACACAGTTTGTTGGGGTTGCGATACTTCGCAACAAGGTTATTTATTTTTTGAGTACGTACATTGTTTTGTGAATATTTTGCATGGTGCCCAATATTCAGTGATATACTGCTGTTATTGGTTGAAAAAAGCAAATGTCGGCAATGTGATTGGCTTATATGTTATAGTGTTGAATAGTCATGATAATTCGTTGCTTAAATCGTGCTGCGTGAAACTAGAGATGATCATCAGCTCTTTTGTTAAAAATCGCTAATAGTAGACGAAATCGATTCTTTTGACTAGTAAGGATTTGCACAAAATAAAGATCTTAACGCCTTCTCAAACTGAGTCTATGGATTAAAGTGGAGGTACAAATTCTGCAATAAAAATTATAACACTTAGTACCAAGCCCCGTGATATTTATTACACTAAATTTTCGCCGTGTTTATGTAAATGCCTTTCCAAACTATGTATATCTTCTAAGGACTACAAGTAGTTGCGTACACCATAGATACACCTAGTTAAAATTAAATCAAATTAACAAACCCTATCAATTGTAAGTGAATATAAAATTATAAAAAATAATTTAAGGTTGTGCAGGAACAGCATAAAAAAAGCTGAGAGCTCGCTTTCGGGAGAATTTATTTTATATCCCCCTTTTCTCCCTCCATTTTTTCGCTCCTCGTCCGAGCCTTTCTTAGCTTCTACATTATGCATATTTATGGTAGGTATTTTTGATGAAATTTACGACCTTTACAAATTAAAGCCAGTTCAGCTTTATAATGAGTTCATAATAAAAATACAATTGCAGTAAAACGTAAGGGGAACATTCAGATATCGCGAATGGGATTGGTTGGTCCTGCAGCTCGGCTATAACTTGAATGCCGGAGCAGTTTTATGATAGGAATCCTTTTCAGAAGAAATTGTTATTACGTAGTAATTCATTTGCTTTATTTTCTTCTTCATACGAGTCTTAAGCAGCCATTTCCGGCTTCATGCATCTCGGATAAAACTTGGAAGTTGCGGATTAGAATATTCCCTGCCAGACGGAACGAAATCTTCTTATTAAACTTTTTAACTAAGCAAGCAATTTTCGCGGATATTTTTGCCTTCGTAGTTAAACATAAAATTATCTTTCGTCCAATTAAAGCTTAGAATAATAAATTTGTTTGAGGTGCAGAAAGCTCGTTAGGTGAGGTGAGGTTAAAACTGAATAAAGCGGTATGTCTTTATTGGTGGTGTTTCGCTTCCCCAGATCTTGTTAAATTTAATTACAGTGAGACTGACAAACAAATTTAAGAAATATTGTCTGAGCAAATAACCGTCCCTGCATAAAGTGGGAGTTCCTCAGAGCCAGCAAATTAACTTTGTTAAAGCGCGTTTCGCATTTTTGTGTAGATATTTAACCATTGGGGCACGTGAAAATTTAATATCTTCTGCAGAGTGCTTTCTTTGCGCCGTAATTTAAACTGTTTAGTTTTAATTAATTTTGAAGTCGATGGCTGATATCTCAACTGCTACCGCCATATTTTTCATTTTCGGTCTTTGGAAGTCTCATTTACAGCAGCAATACGAAAGTTCGATGTTTTACCCCATTACACTGTTTTTCCTTAATGTTTTACATTTAACCACTAATCAAGTAGTTAAATAATTTAAAGCTGAACAGTATCTTATCATTAAATATAGAGTTGATATAGTATAAGTAATTTATTAAAATAAATTAAATTTTGCAGTTAACTGTTAGACATTAGCTATTTGTGCAACAAGTGCTAAAAGTGGACGTTTATGCACGAGTTTGTACACAATATTATTTCTAGGGCCTTAAATTTACTGTTATTAATCCATAAATGTCGATTTAACAAAGGTTTGCATTTATGGCAGTTATAAATTATGTCATAGTAAATAGATGTCCGTGACGGCGCAGGTGACTGTTTCTGCAGTCGGTAGCTGTCAAAGTTAGTTATCAAAGGTAATTATAATAGTACACATTTTACTTTAGTCATTGCATAATGCTTTAATTATTTAAAAAACACTTCACCTCGAACGAAAGAAGTAACTGGAATAACTTTATAACTTCATTTCCTGTTTAAAATTCTAAATTTAACACCCGCTGTTTACTTTTAGCACATGTGCTAGAAGTAAACAGCTGATTTCACTTTTAACACGCTGATTTATAAAACGCCATTTTTGTGAAACAAGCTTGTGCTAAAAGGCCTACTTTTAGTAGTGGTCGTAGAAAAAGTACTCGTAATTGTATGTATTTAAATGCTTGCGCATGAACTCTTATAGTTACTACAATTGTTATTATCGGTGGATGCTTAGTGAATATAA
>OW679200.1:132917283-133078915 GCA_940337035.1 Agriotes lineatus
ACCTGGACCTTTTGCGCCAATTTGTATACACCCTGTATGTAGAAAGAAAAACTAAAAAAAGCCAAGCAAGAATATTTATGTATAAAAGAAGTTGAGTACATTATGGCATATAAATTGTAATAGGAAGAGTAAGAAAACGATATACTGAGCTGATAACAGTAACGATAGCCAAAAGAAAAGAAAAAATGCAACAGGTAGAGTTAGAGAACCAAGGGAGTATATTTAAGGAAATCATAAATAGAGTACCCAGAATTATGATAAACGAAAGGACAAAAAGTAGATTAATTGATGCAACGACGAAGAGAAAAAATGTGCAATAAATATTTGGGGGAAAACAGCAAGGATGTATAAAAAAACAAGAAAATTAGTTAAATAAAAGGTCAGAGTAGCCAAAGATATGAAGTGGGTAGCAAAGAAAAGACAATAAACAAGAAATACAAAAGCAATGAAAGTAATGCTATGATGGAGTGTGTATTTTAAGGAAACGTTACTAACAATAGAAGTGAAAAAAAATTACAAATAGCATCGCTGATGTCAGCAGAAGTACTAACATTCAGGTAGAGAAGGAACAAGAAGTGGAAGCACAGCTAAAGGATGGGAAATTTCCAGGTGTAAATAAAGCAAAATTATTAATTTTCATTGACTTAAAAAAGGCTTTCGATAAAGTACCAAGATATAAAATATCGATAGCAAAGTAGAGAATTGCGAAGTAGAGATAAACTTAATAGCAGAAAGAATTCCACCTCTATATAAGGAGAGTACATGAAAAAAGTAATCGAAGAACGTAGTGGAATCTCAAGGAATTTAAACATGAGAAATAGAAGAATGAGGAATATAACTATGAGTGAATGTGTATTTGAGAATGATTTTTGTATTAATACATTGATTATCTATAGCCTCTTATACCTTTCGGTGTCGCGGACCATTCATACTTCGCGGGAAGTGCAACGCTCGCGACCTACGCTAAGTTCCTCCGCATCCAAACATACCACAGACTCAACCATTCTAAGCCCAAGGTAAAGCTAACTTACCTAATGAGTTCATATACATTTCAGCTCAGAGAAAATTCTTGTCTACGACCAGATTTGAACTCATGCCCACCTGGTTGCTAAGCAGATTGCTAACCCACTCAACTACTCAGGTGACTTTAATAGCAAACAATGAAAATGATATAAGAAACATAACATACATGCATGGTCTAAAAAACTAAAAAAAAGGAATAAGCTATTAAGAACAAAACTAATGCTGAAATAAAAATAAACATACAACTGAATGGAAAAAATGTAACAACCTGACAACCTTAAATACTGAAGGGTAGTAATAGAGATCAAGAAAACTTGGAAAAGAAATTAATGGCAGAATAAAGTCAATCATTAGAAATGGATTCCTCGATAAAAGGAGATAAGTAATGAGACGAAATTGACTGTATTGAAAACATTATATCTGGCTACTATGTACGAAACTGAATTGTAGGAAATGGCAGAAAAAATTACAAACAATACTATAAGTGGTGGAGAGTGGAGAAAAATGTGTTGTCGGACCATAATAGATAAAATAAAAATGACAGTAAAAGGGAAGGATTGAGAGTAGAATATATATACACATATACAGAAAGCTCAACTACGAATGTGGGGAAATGTAAACAGGCTAGACCTAAATAAGCGAGTTAGAAAAATGCGGGATGCAGAGACAATAGAGAAAAAGCGAAAAGAAAGACCTAGAATGTACCGGGACAATGAGGTAGCGCAAATACGAAAATGAGAGTAACTAGAGAGAGAACTTGAGGAAAATGGAGAACGATACCTTAGAGAAACAACATCTTTTACACTTAACGGTAGAATAGAGTTAATTATAAATATGTATGTTCTTCTATATAAAAGTATGTTGTGCTTGTGTCTGTGCGTGAGTCACCTTTTTATCCACACCGATTGGGCGTAGCTTGTCCGCTATCGGCCGTGTCGTAACTGCGTCCTTTATAACGCAGCCATAAGCAAGTACAATAGGTGCGCGGTCGTGCGCGCACGTTCAAAGCGTCTGCCTAGCAATCATAATTTGCTTGGGAGGGCGAATTCGAATCCCACCGATTTTTTTTTTCTTTGCAAGTTGATGCTATCCGCACTAAGTAATTATTTTACTGTGTTAGTATTATTAGCAACATTAAGATATTTTTACCTAATTTTTACGTAGTATTGAACACTCTTGCTTTTTATATCAAAGACGTTAAAGCATTCTCTTCCAACTTTACAACTCACTTTTAAAATACAAAAACTATTTTAAATATAATAAAGCCACTTATGTAACGATATCAAAATCTAGTATTATAAACAATTTTGCAACCGAAATTTAAGAAATGAGGGGGTATCGATGGCAACAGATTTGAACAGACTAATCGGCTGGTCTACAGAGTTAGAGGAATAAAGAGTAAAACCAGAAGGATTTTGATTCTAAATAAATCATCCATTTAAATGGAGGAATATTTAAAAACTATATCTACCATTTATATTAGAATACATACTGACCGCATTGGAAATTATTATAAATTTGTATATGGAAAATATGAGAAAATGGAAAACTAATGTCTCTAGAGTGCTGCAACTTGAAATTTATCTTAAACTAGCAAGGAAGTTAAAATCTCTACCTACTTTTACATACCCATATCCATTAGTTTCTTTGTACTACGTAACCGAAACTTGAAAATGTATACAGTTTGAGTTAAATTTGCATGCTACACTGAGTTATTAGAAGAAAGCTTCATTCATATTTACGTTTCGCTTTATGAATATGTAAGTGTTGCCACAAAAAACTATTTAATGCTAAAAATATTAAATGCCGCTTTTCCAGACGAAAATAAAACCGACGACCCGTTTACTCTTTGAATATTCTTAAAGTTTTAATATCTCACTTTAACTGAGTTACTCTAGGAAATCGTTATTTCATATTTTCGAATTTGCATGCGCATAATTAAAATTCTGGCCGTCTCTGCGATGAAGGGTTTCTAGAAAACCTAGTTCTCGTGTAGAGAATCGATTTGATTATTTTTAAACTAGCAGGGCTATCATGAGAACAGTAAAGGCGTTTCAGTAATTATTTTCCTGTATGAAGGAAATGAATTAAACTGTTGCATGTAAATTAACCTTGTATTATTGACGATATTTTGCAAAACAGCATTTTAGCCTTAAAATAATACACATTGAAGATACAGTTTCATGAATGTTGACGTTAAGTTAGCAAGTGCTGCTTTATTGCTGCGCATTGTATAATTTTATTAATGGATTATTATACTATATTTCAAATAAGCATGCAGTACTTGGAACGTGATTGTCAAAACAAAGTCATCAATTCAACCATATGAAATTCAAATTTTTTCAAACTTGACAATTTGACATTCAGCATGAATCCAAAAAAGATAAAAGGAAAACCGATAAATAGTAGATAGAAGAAGTTGGCCTATAACGTTTATTTTATCCATATAGGACGAAATTATTGTAAAACAGGAGCAGTTACACAAACTTGATTTTCCTAGTGTAAAACTGAGTTTGAGTTCAGAGCACCGTTTACTGCATCCTTATTTACAATTTAGTATAGACAATAATTTTTATCTCCAGAAATTATGAAAGTTATTGAAATTAGGCCGATAGTTAAAAATGTACAAAGATGAAATGACTATTCACTATTTATTAGAAAATCGGTGGAAGGTGTATACTGTATACATTCAAAATGCCCAAGAATATATTAATGCGACATTATATAAATAACTGGGGCAATACTTTTACGAAGTTTATACTACACCAAAAACTTAATAATTTCGAAAGCTATAACTTGTACAACTTTTCTTTTAGGCTTAATTCAACGTCAATCAGTACGATTGAAAGGTTTCCTTTGCAGCATTATAAAACTTGCACGCATTTTCAATAGAATCAAAATTTAAATATTATGATATAGATTGTTGAAACATGTGCAAATAATAATAGCAAATTGCAGTTACTCATCATTTGTTTTGCATAATTATCTTGTGTTGCTATTTTTTCTGTATCTGCATGCAGTTTTGTGTGCCATTAAAAATTATTTAAAAAGTATGGTCATCGCAAATGCTAATTTAAATTAACTTTTAGCATTCTTCAGATCACTGCATTTTTGAAATTATATAAGTCACCTGTTTCTACTCGTAGATTTGCAACCATTCTATAAAATTTGCTTTTATATCGACAAATATAACTTCTTGAACAATACTTTTTAATAGAAATTCGATTCATTAAATAGTATTTTAACCACAACGAATGCAGTTTAACAAAAACCACTGCTAACGAACAAAAATTCACGCGGGACGACATAATCGCTTACATGTTCAACTATCAGTGAATTAGAGAGTTTTAAACTCTCCAATTCCAGAGAATAATTTAAAATGACGTGTTGTATTACTAATTGTGACAATAAAAGTGGCGTACATTTGTTGCAATCTTAGTGCATGTTGTGCATATTAGTTTCAATGTAGTGTCTAACAAAAATTAAATGTGGCTAGGGCGATCATTTTATTCGTGACTAAAATCTGTACAACTTTTTTATATAAATCTGTCGTCGACGTTACAGTTTATTCGTTGAACTTTTAAAAGATTGAGGTTCAGGTAGCAAATTCAGTAAATGATACTTAATTTTACTTATTGTGACAATAAAACTTCGTGTAAGTAATACAATGCAACTGATACTTTGTTTATTAAACTTTATTAATTACAAGCAAATTGCGCGCTACCCGCACGTGAAATAGGATACGCGAAAGGTCAACCTCCGAGCCGAGCGCTAAGATAAGAAAAACAAAACCTAAACAAATATAAACATCTGCGAAGCCGGAACGTGAGATTTGATTTGGTGCCACAGACAGACACACATTAAGGAAAATTATATTATAGATACGTATATCAACACTGAAAACAATATCGTACGTAGATAGCTGGATAGGTTTATTTCGAATCGTAAGAGCTTAACAACCAGTAACGATACCAGAGCTGGCATAAGATAAGCTTATCTATTAGAGACGTCGCATCCGAAGTGCGAATGTTGCATTAGGCATTAAGAGCGCTTCGCTTTACGTTTAGACGGCTTCACCGCATAATTTAATTTCCGTCTGTGTTTCAATGGAAAATAAAGTTAGTTTTTAAAAACTTATTTTCTTGGACGTAAATCAAAACTGGCGCAGTCGTGGTGGATTCTTGGAGAAGATACGACATTCCGACCATTGAATAGCCGTGTTTTTCTGGCATTTCAATACTTAACCGAGAATTCGACATCAACATCCCTTGGGGACCAGATCCAGGCTTCCGAAGGAACAAAAATCGTCCGCTGGATTCCTGTGGCCTTTCCTCAACCTGCGACAACAGCGAGCCAACTTTGCCGATCTTTGCGAGGGACAAACATCGCCCCGGGTTAGCACCGCTGGTTCCTGTGCTGCTCTATTGGAGAGCCCTGATCATCGAGACCACCAGGTCATCGAGACCACTACGATATGAAGTAAGAAATTTTAAGTTATTAAAGTGAATTAAACAAAATATTAAACCCCTACTAACATTAAAGCTAAATATTAATTTTAAGCGCAATTGATTACTAAATTGAGGCATCCGTCTTGATATTGATAGACAATATAAGCCGTTGGTACTTTTTGTAACATTGCACATTAGATTTTAAGATCAAGGAGGGCGTGTTAAGCGTGACCGTTAGTGTGTGCGATAGGCTCACTTAATTTTGCTAACGCACTTTCGCCTCTCTATGTAGGTACCACGAATTAGGCCCTACTAATATTTAAAAACCAAATAAAACAAAGTGAAATTTAAATTTGAATATCCAGATCTCGATCGAGATCACCGTTAGGTCGTGCAAGACCATTATTTTCAAGTAATTATAACGAATTTATAAATCTTAACATGGTTGACCAAGTTCAACAAACATCCGCAACGCAAAATGCCCCACAAATTCAACAGGCAGCACAATTTGCCGGTTACCCGATAGGTTTTCATACCTCACTTTTAAATGAAATACCAAGGTGTGAAGGCAACCCCGCGGAACTATCAGAATATAAAAGGGCTGTTGAAGACATTTTCAGTCAGTTCTGGCAAACATAAACCCCAACAGCATATATTAACAAGTTATTGCTCTCATCTGCAAGAAATCGTCTCAAAGGCGCTGCACTCGAGGTAATAACAAGACAAAAATTTAATTCATGGGATGCGCTCAAGCAAACCCTTATATACAATTTTGGAGATCAACGTTCCGAGTTAAATATACAGATAGATTTCACTAGGTTACATCAATTCCAGAAGGAATCCCCTGTAAATTTTTATAACAGAATTAGATCCTTATTGGCAGTATTAAACTCAAAAATTGCTTTAGGCCCAGAAGATCAAATTATTAAAGACTTTAAAATAAAAGATGCTAAAGATCTAGCACTTAAAATTTTAGTGGGTGGACTACTCGAACCGTTAGGAAGCTGCTTCATAAAAGTTAAATCCCCAGCTTCACTGGAAGTAGCTCTACAACACATTAAAGACGAATTAGACATAAGATATTTCCAAAATTTAAATAAACCCCAAAATACTAGTCAATCAAAATTTTCAATAACCCCCGAAACGTTTAACAAAAAACCCAATTATCCTCATCAAAATTACAATCAACACAATTATCAGTCCCGTTCTACAAATAAAACTGATAACCGTTCTACAGATAAAACTGTTAACCGTCCTTCAAAACAAAATCAAACTGATAACCGTTCTACAAATCAAAATCAATTTTAAAATCCCCGACCTACTCAGAACGAAAATACGCAATTTCAATCAAAACCATTCTCAAATTTCACACCAAAATATTCAACGCAGAATAATGACGTATTTGCACCAAAAAGAAATTTCCAGCATAGCTTCAAGCCCGAACCGATGGAGCTATCAACCATTAAAAAGCGACCAGCTTCACAACAAGCTCTTCGCATACCATCTAGACCATTTAACCCGAATTTCAGACAAAATTATATCAGGCAATCGAATCAGCCACCTAATTTTATATCTGAAGAACTACATCATACCCAACTAGACACTGAATATTCCGAACAAACGAATCCATATCAATTTGAAAATTATTCTCCCGAAATGGACGAAAATTATCCGAATTACCCTACAGACAATCCTTATCATCATCAACTTCCTGATGATTCACCAGAATATTACGAAAACTTTGACGAACATGAAACAAATTACTTTCCTGAACGAACTGTAAATTTTTAAGTACCAGCCTCGGAAAAATTGATTCTTTCTCTATTAACCCATCACCTTCCTTACGTGTACACAGCAGATATACCAACAAGCCCGCACGCCCTCACTGCTACCTTTGCCGACGACAAGATCATAATGACAAAACACACAGATCCAACAATAGCTGCTCAGCTCCTTCAACAAAGCTTAAATCAACTGACTTAGCGGACCAAACGATGGCGTATTCAACTCAACGAAGCTAAATCGTTTCATATCACATTCACCAAGTGCAGAGGAAGTACACCACCAGTCCTAATAAATAACATTCCATTAACTCAAGTTAATGAAGTTAAATATCTTGGCTTACACCTCGACAAAGGCCTAACCTGGAAATCTCACATATGGAAAAAAAGAAAACAACTCGGCATATTATTTAGTAAGCATTACTGGTTACTAGGCAGGAAATAAAAACTATCCCTAACAAGCAAACTCTTAATTTACAATGCGATTTTTAAACCCGTATGGACATACGGCATTCACATTGGGGAACAACGGCCAACTGTAACATTCAAATACTTGAGAGATTTCAATCTAAAGTATTACGGTCAATGTGTAATGCACCATACTTTGTGTGAAATACAGACATTCTGAGCGACCTGAAAGTAGACACTGTAAAAGAAGTGATAGTTAAGTTCAGTGCTAAATACATAAGTAAATTAGAACATCACCCAAATGCCTTGGCTATTAACCTACTTGATAATAGTGAAACCCTACACAGACTAAAGAGACACAAACCGCTATACCTACCGAATAGATTCGATTAAATTAATATAATGTAGTTCGTAGTAAACTGTAAATTGTAAATCGTTGGATTTCAATAATGTCATTGTTCATGTCCAATAATTACTAACATACATATATTTTGCTTATTGTTGTATACAGATTGCAAAAAGTAATAAAATATATATTAAAAAAAATATATCTTTTCGACTTTAACTCTTCATTTATAGGCCTTATCGGATCAGATTTATTATCCCGTTTACCAGCTAATATAGACTACAAGTGGCAACATATTCAAACAGAAAAAACAGCCGTTCCCTTTTTCTATAACGAAACGTTAACCAAAGAACAACGACAAAAACGTAATTTTTGTAATTTTATAAAGCCTCAAACTCAAGACACAATACGACAGGTACACATTGAACCCCGAACCGAAAAATTTGTTAGACTTCCAGCAGTCAGAAGTAACGGAACCAAAATTGCCCCTAGAATTAAATTTACGAAAGATTTGATAATGCCCTCAGCAATTGTTAAACTTAAAAATAATTATTTTATGACTTCTATCATTAACATGTCCAGTGAACCACAAACACTGACTATTGACCAACCCTTTTATCTTGACGATTTCGACAATTTCGAACAGGACCACGTACGAATCGATCACCGTAACATTAATCAAACGACAATTAAACAGAAACTTTTAGAAAATCTTAATAATAATCTCAGACTAGACCACCTTAACACAGAAGACAAATTCCCTTTACCTAATACTGAAACTGTACTAGATTTTCCTGGTAAAAGTAACAAAAGTAACAAAAGTAGCAAAAAAGGAAAAAGTAATAAAGTTGCTGATGCACCCTCTCGTGTACAAATTTACCCTCTAACCGTAAATGGCGACATCATGAACGACATTGACAATATTCTACAAGACGCAAATAGAATAACTACCCCAAATCCGAATTTAAACCCGACGAACATGACCAATATTTAACCCACCATCGAATAATCCTTCGATTTCTCAAAATATTATCGAGAACGATGACAACTCCTTGAATGACACGATTCACACACAATTAGAATCAACTCCTACTATAAACATATGTGAAAAACCGCTACAGTGTTTCTCTAGACAAATTGAATTTATTGAAGCCATCTTACCTAAACATATTAAATTGACAACTTTTGATAACAATAAGCATTTAAGTGTTTTCCTTAACCAGTATAATAAAAATTCTAAATTCCACGAATTACTCATCGAACATTGCGAACCAAAAACGCACTACTACTGTTATTTTTCAACCGACAAATTATATCAAGAATTTTCACAATATCTTATCTCAATTTCCAACGAAAATTCCCCAAAATTCCATCGCTGTATGACTCAAATCACTTATGTTACCCACCCCGAAGCACGAAGCGAAATGATACAAAGTTACCATTTAGGCAAAGCGAACCATCGTGGCATAAAAGAAACGTACGAACATCTTCTAGGAGAATATTATTGGAGATTCATGCAAAAGGAGATTGAGCGATATATAAACAATTGCAATATATGTAAACAACAGAAATACAACAGACACCCTCTTAAACAACCGTTATAAATGACTCCTACGTATAGTCGACCTTTTTATATTCTTCATATGGACATCTTCCAAATTAATAATAAAAAATATTTAACCCTAATTGATGCTTTTTCTAAAATGCGCAAGCATACTTTTTGAGATCCAGTAATATCATAGATGTTACCGATAGACTATTTTACTTTATCACTACTTATACTGCCCCTCGAATCCTTGTAGTACATAACGAACTTAATAAACAACCGTTGAAAGATTTTGCACAGTTGCATCAGATTACACTTCATGCGACTACCCCCTACAATCACACATCAAATTCGCCCGTAGAGAGACTACACTCTACTTTGATTGAACAATATAGACTATTAGGCGATATACAAGAAAATTCTAAAATTTCCTATGCAATATTGGCATATAACCATACACTACATTCAAACCTAAATTATAGCCCTTTCGAAATATTATTCGGACACACCGAATGCAAAAACCCATTTGATCTAGATTACACAAAAACGTTTCTAAAAACCTTACGTACACGACCCCCAAAAAATTATGAAAGATGTTTATAATAATTTAGCTAATAAACAAGAACAGACTAAGGACAAACGTAACGAGAAAATCAATAAATCCCGAAAAACCCATGTTTTCAAAGTTAATGACAAAGTATATGTTAAGACCAATGAACGAACTAAGAAAAGCCCTAAATTCACTGGCCCATATATCATCACGAAAATACACGAACATGACACCTATGATCTAAGAAATGAACCGAACGGAACAACCCTAAAAAGACATGCTAACGAGTTGCTCCCTCTTTCAGGACACCACTCGTTATATTCCTCGCATGGACCCTCGTCCTCAGCGAAGTAGTTATACATCCCTTAATAGATAACCCCGGACTATACCCCCTGGTCAAAGGAAAGGCACACCTTAAAGAAAGTGAATGGACCCTAATTAAAATATTAGACTATTCCCCTATATTAGAAAACTATAACCTTTTTCGACAAAATCTTCTAGAAACCTCACTAATAAACACTATTTAACAAGCTACGCGATCTTTGATTACGATAATAAATTATTAATCCTAAAACAATATTTATCAAAAACAGATCAATTAATCAAGCAATTATTTCCCACTACCAAATTACGTAAACCAAGTATATTCGACGGATTAGGTAGTGCAATTAAATTAATTACAGGCAACTTAGATGCCAATGATGGACAACGATATGAACAATTAATCGGCACATTATCCCAAAATTCTGAAAAGCAGAAAATGATCCTATTAGAACATTCGCAGATCCTTAATGACACCATAAATTCATTCTCTGAAAACATTAAACAGTTTCCCGAAATCAAGAAATGCTAAATATAAATCTCAATAAAACGTTTCAACAAATTAATAAAGATATGAATTTTCGGAAAGTCATCTACTCAAAATCTGTTAGACCAATCAACTTTTTCTTTACAACTTTTAATTAATACCCTAGAAGAATTGGAAACCGCTTTAACCTTTGAGCAGAATCACCAAATTCACCCTAATTAACAATGACGATTTAATAATGGCTCTAAGCAATATTTTCCGAAACCTACAAGCAATTCAATTTAGTACGAAAAAACAACTTCAGTTACCCTATCCAGTTACTCGCGAAAACTTGCACCTATATGAATCTTTAATTAAAATCAAAGTTTACCAAAAAGGCTCTATTTTCACCTTCATTTATGAAGTACCGCTAATTAAGAAAACTGAATATCAATTAATGTAGCTAATTCCATTTCCTGCGATTATACAAGAAAAACAATTTCGAATGACAATCCCCACTTACAATTCTATTTTATTTCACCATCAATTTAGCGTACCAATTAAACTCGATAGCTGTACACCAGTATCGACTCATTATTTGTGTAATCAGGAAAATCACTTTATTATCCCAAATATTAAGCTCTGTGAGACACAGTTATTATCGTTCGCCAATAATCAAACTTGCAACCCATATTTTCTAGAATTACAACATGTCAAAATAATACCCCTCACCAAATCTTCCTGGATCGTTAGCACGCCCACTAAAACAGTAATCGATATAAAATGTAAAAACTTTTTGACAAAAAGGTCACTTGAAGGATCAAACATTATTCATACTACTCCTGATTGCCTAGTGCAGATTGACCACGATGACGTATTGTTCAATCAACAAGCAAAAAAGAAATCTCTATGGAACTGCCTTCCGTTGATCGAATTAAAAACTCCCCAAATTCAGTGAATCTATCAGTGATAAACATTACTCACGTAGATATGTATACATTAGGAAAAGACCAACTTAGATTAAATAAACAAAAAGAACAATTGTTGTATTATAATTCCCCAAGTATATGTTCTATAATTTCATATATGTATTGTAAGCGTAACTCGTTCCTCATTTCATTACAAAAACATTTTACAAATACCAATCTTGCAAAGGCGATAGATCCTAAAGAACAAGTTAATTCAATCCCATTGATTCAAGTAAATTCCTAAGTTTATTTCTAACTTGGACATTGATAAAAAACTGTAATCAATATCCAAGGTCTTAACGGCGGAGAAGTTACGATACCAGAGTAGCCAAGATGGCATAAGATAAGCTTATCTATTAGAGACGCAGCATCCGGAGTGCGAATGTTGCATTAGATTATAGTTTACCTTTGTAGAAACGCATTAAGAGAGCTTCACTTTACGTTTAGACGGCTTCACCGCATAATGTAATATCAGTGTTTTAATGGAAAATAAAGTTAGTTTTTAAAAACTTGTTTTCCTGGACGTAAAACAAAACTAACGTGAGGCATTCGAAGAGAATCACAAGAAAGTCACAAGAAAGATAAATATATTTTACGAAAACCAAACTTATTGAAATAATTAAAAATAATTATAAACATACAACACACATTTAGGATGGAAACTTAAAAGTGTAATGTTAGCATAAGATATTGCAATGAATACTTTTATAGCCTCTATAATTATAATAGCAAATAATAACAGTTCAAATATTATTTTAGAAAATAGTCTACAAATGTGGTAGTTTAATTTTTGCAAGTTGTATGAATAGCATTGACTTTGAGCTAATTATTTGTAAAAAAAACGGTATTACAAATAGTTACCCTTGATTAAAACATAATATGTAATTAGAGCAGGTTTAGAAATAATGAATAATAATGTGGGAATATAAAACAAAATAAGGGGGAAGCGAATCCTAGTTGTGAGGTGTGTTGTTTTGGCTTTCCCACAAATAATCCATTTAAAATCAAATAAATGCCGTTTTTTCCTAATTCAGTGTTTGATAAGTAGTGCAGTGTCTTTTGGGTAAGCTGTAAAGGGTTTCTTTGATTGCATCCATACGGTGGTTTTAAAAACGTGTTGAGTAGTACGTCAAGTGATAGCTGTGTTGCTGTGGAAGTGTTTGGAGCTGTTTCGAGGTAAGCATAGCCCTGGAAGGTGGTAGGAGGCAGCGACATTCGTGTTGAGCAATGTGGAGCCCTGGTATTTGAGACAAAGACGGAGGTGCAAGCTGCAGAGGCGTTCGAAGGTATCGGGCTTGTTACAGCTGGCCAACGGAGAGAAAGAGGAGCCCCTGTCGTCGTGTGACTTGCTATGGGGACACCTGGTATCCTATTTTGTATCAAGGAAGCCTAAAATTGGATTTGGAGAAATTCTTTAAGTGGCGTCGGTTTTTGCACATTTCAGGAAAGAAGCGAATGGTGTGTGTTTTATTGTAACGTCTGTTTACTTACGTTTGTTAAATCACCTAGGCAACGCACGCTTACGCAGTTATTGATGTAATTATTAATAATAAGCCAAGTTGTTTTGAAAAATTCTGAGGTTGGAGCGACATGATTGTAAAGTCGTTGCCATCAGTTGAAATACCTAATTTTGTAGCGGTTCATTGTATAAACAAGCGGTGACTAGAGCGATTACTTTTAAGAAATCATAAAAAGCCGCCACAATTATGTAATAGCAAATGTAAAGCCTATAATTTTACATTCAATCATATTTGTTAGAATATAGAAACTCAACCCTTTAAGATTTATTTAAATAATAATAATATAGTAAACACAACTAGTCATAAAAACCACAACATATGTAATGTATACGGTAAAGGAAAATATTTAATACTTTTAACTTGTTATTACACTCACACGTACATAAGTAAAAAAGATGAGCAAGTTAAGAAGTTAACTCATATTTTCAACATATACACTGTTATGATATACACAGGGGGTTAAAAAACAGTTTTGGAAAGGATTAAAGGAATACAATGATTGAAAATAACCAAGATCTATTTAGATTTGAACTGGAAATGTGAATAAGTATTATGCATAAAAAAAATAAAAGAGGAATTTGTAATGGAGTAGGGTATGGCTATTTGAAAGGCAGATAGGTTCAAAAGTGGTAATATTTTAAAGATTTAGGTTTGAAATGAATGACAAATACATAATTGTAATAGATTGAAAATTAGTAGGTGTAAATCAAATTAATATAGGATCGAGTGTAAACAGTACAAAACATGTTATCGTTAAGCACTTTGATTCCATTATTAGGTATAACAAATTGTGAAAAATGTAACAAAAATAATTTTGAGATTAAAATATTAAAAATAAACCCTATTTTATTAATAAAACTGTTTGGATAATAAAAGGGTAATCATAAAATTTGCGTGGTAAAGTATATAAGAAAATTTAAACCTATAAAAAGAATAAAATATATAAAACTAAGAATGAGTACAAGTATGTGGTTAAAACTGATAGCAATCAGAATTGATCTACAAATGTGAATAACTGGAGAAGAATATAAAGTCAGGTTTATTGGAAAATTACATTTAACATCATATATTAATTGAATTGGAGTACGTCGGACTGTTCGGTGATAAGGAAGAGTTCTAAATGAGGACTTTCAGTTAAGAGGGCACGTTCCAGGAAGTTGGTAGAGGCAGTAAAGGAAGTAGGTGTCTGCAGATTTGGTCTGTTGGCTGCATGCTGTGGGAAGGTTTGAGTCGCTGATTCTGGACATTTGGAGACGTCTTGTCTGTAAAAGGGGCCTTTTCATTGCGGGAAGGTACGTGAGAGGTTGGATCATTAGGCAGAGAGGAGCAGGTTGGTTTACATCCTGAACGTTGTGGAGACTAATTGAAAAGTAACTGCTAGAAAAGGGCAATAAAAGGCTATAAAAGTGAAAAAGCTATCAAACAATTACTTACTGTATTTATAATATTGTTGTGTACTATTGAAACAAACTGGTATTTGTCATTTGAATTTCAAATCTGTTTTGACATTTGGTTGACATAAGTTATTTTGACTAATGGGAATGATGTTAAATAAACTAGAACATCAATTTTCAGAACTAAGCAATCTAGATAAAGGAATACAAACCTGATTTTCAGAAGCTATCTGGAATAAGAATTATTGATATTCAGAACATAAATAGGGCAATTTTAATTTGACAAAAATAAAAATAGAATTCAAAGACATATTAATATAACTATAGCTGAAGGTACATAGCGACACATACAAAATTGTCAAAATAACCTACCTACGCGACTGCCGATGAAGTAATAGTTTGGCAGTGAAAAAGAAGAAGACATACCTGGCATATGGATAAATTCCAAACGATCAAAAGTACTCAACATACAAAAAAATCGTAACGAGGTAAACGTAAAAATCAGAAGAATAGAAAAGCTCACTGGGAGCAATTTATAACAAACATGAGAAAGCTATGGAAGTCAAAATAGACATGAAAAATGTTACAGAATAGGAAAAAGAACAAAGAGAAAAGCTTTCAAATAGAAATAGATTGAAAGGAAGACTATATGAAAAGCACACGAAGAACAGAACCCCGATGATAACATATAATAATTTAGGTGGAATTCACATTAGAAAAGGTGAAAGATACATTGAATCATAAGTACAGAATGTGCTAGAATTTAAATATTGCCAACTCAAGTTCCAAGTGACGCCTGCCCTTCAGATCGCTGAGATTGGCGATAATGACAACGGCCCAGAGATGACGGAGTCCGCGAAGTGCCAGCACATTGCATTCCTACATGAATTCCTTCAGCGAACATTTAGATGATCGAGGACCCACAGTGTATAAGAAGATGATGCTCGGCATGGTGAAGGCATTTAAGTGCAACTCTGCTTGAAGGATTCACACAGCCGAAGGCTTCCCTTGGTGACAGGAGAAGAAGCCTTGCAGAGTTCTAAATGCTTTCCACAATTCTAGTTCAGAAAATTACTGTTCAGGCCGCCGTTCTTGTTACCCAAGTATTACCCAAAACCAGCTCTTAACGTACCTATTCTCTAGACCACTGCCTTCGGTACCAGGGAATAGCTTTAGATACCGTTTTAAAACCACTTTACAGGTCGCCGTTTTTGGTACCGGGGTGTGCCGTAAAAACTAGGTTTTATGATTTCTCAAACCGCCGCTTTCGGTAGTAGGGATATTTCACCCTTCCTGCATCCCGTCGGCTCATAGTCCCAAAACTGGGCCGTTAAAGGGACACTTCCAGGCCTCGAATGGGCCCCACAATTACGCTGATCGCCGTCTCATAATCGAATTCCAAGCCTAACCACCACCATAGCTAATTGAAGCCAGTTTACGGACAGTGCTCCAAGCGGAAAATTCGAGCTCAACTTTACCCTTTTCAAAGGGTAAATTTGACATTGGTGACAGAGACTCCTTTTAGCACTAGCACTACACCCACTATATTTGAGAAACTACCCCAAGGGGCTAATCATTCTTAAATAACTTTACGTGATCGCTCCAATTGTAAACAAACAGGCCCGCGCCACCATTTAACAGTTTAGTTTTAGTTCCAGCCAAAACGACTCTGACTTGAGAACCTTCTTCACTGGCGTACCGAATGGGCTGCAGATCCCTTAAGCACTTGGCCGGTATCTCATAACTCTAATTTGTTATATTTTATCTCGCATATACGTTTTAATGTTAAAGTTTATTTACAACAAAAACAAGTACCTAATATGAAAAACTATATACTCACTAAAATGTTCTGAAGCTAATCACTCGAAGCAAAATACAAACTTTTGGCAGTTGGGCTACCCCAAAGGCATTTCGATAAAAATAGCAAATATAAATACCGGCCACTATGCTGAATTATAGTATTCCAAAAATGTCTCTCAGTGACACAGTGTGCCAGTTTTGACCCCCGCGAATCAGGAAAATAATTCTGTTATAACTGACACGCAATTTGTCACAAAACAGAAAGTTTGAGTGCTATAACCCAACACATGCGAAGTTCGAATGGCATTTAATCATATTATTCTTTGAACGAAAAGGAGATACCCAAATATCTATTGTAATTTACTTTTAGATTAAGCAAACTATTATGAATTATTATAGATACTATGCAGTAATTCTTTTACCTTGTTAGCATAACAGTACTTATTAGGCAAAGCTACTAATAGTGTAATAGATAGATATTAATACTAAGTACCTTCCCCAAATTGTGTGCTCTGATTGGCTAATATAAATGTGGGGAGGTTAATTAGTAGAATTACTTTTCTATTAATGAACGTAAAAGCAAAACTGTCTTTGGTTTTAATGGCGAAATTAACATGAACAATGCTATTTATTAACTAGGACGTGGGACATTATACAATCCCTGATAGTATACGTAATTCTCGTTGACATTTTACTAGAATACAATTTTGCAGTGAGTGGGGTAGATGAAAAAGTGCTTTCAGTGGTATCTCGTTCTATTTTTTGCAAAGTTTTTACATGAGAAATCATTCAATTTCCAAACAGCTCAATTTTCTTGATTATGTAAATTTTTTAATAAGATATATTGCTACACAGATATACAGCCAAAGCCGTGGAGGGAGTAGTATATATCCACCCTTAGACGAATTGTCAAAAAAACATTAATATGGTTCGGAAATCACAGGAAGATTAAACTTAATTAAACATTAAATAAGAATGTTTATATATATATTTATATTTTTAATAAATTTTTAAAAATAAAACGCAGGACTTGAATTTCCTGATCTAAAGTCACAATTGATTTGAATGGTAAAACATTGATGGTCATTTTCTTCTTTCCTCTTTATTTAACTTTTGCATGTTCTTTCAACCTATTCAAGGCCAACTTAAACCGGCCACTAGTCTTCCTTGCATGGATTGTTGATTTTAGTATTTGCATATATAATCAGCTTCTGTTTACATGCTTTTCGTGATTATTATGTTTAATCACTATAATATAGTATCATAAAAAATGGGCGATAATGTCCCTGCCTTGGAGCGTACATCGCTCAGCTGTGTGTATTCAGCAATCGATATGGATTCTTCAAGCAGCGTGGAAAACTTACAGTCACCGACATGCTGAGCCTCAAGGCACACGTCTGTGAGGGACTCGAAGTGAATTTCGCCTGCGGCCAATTACATGAAAGTGGCTGAAGACGCGGTAAATGTAATTTGTTGCCCATAATGTTTGTATGTGGCAAGCAGTGTCTGCACTTCAGGTAAAATGTAAAATGACTATGTCCTGATTAAGTACGATCCTACGAAACCAACAAAGACTTTCGTGTTGACCATTTTCCGCCGTAAGGTCTGCCGCCAGAGAGGCAACAAGTAGTAGTCAGGGACTTCTCCGCAGTTTCTGTGGGAAATTTCCATACGAGTCATTCAAGGGATGACTACAACGCGGTCCCAATTCGCTACATAGCAGTTCCTAGCTTCGACCATAAGGTAACTTGATACAGATAATAATTGCAGTTTGAGCGATAAGGGTTTGCTTCAGCTTGTGTGAAGATTGCGCGTCCGTAAAGGAATGCATTCAATAGACAAATATGAGGTTCGATGCAAGAAATCCCGAAGGCGTATTTCGATGTAGTTACTTCTGATCTTTTAAATGTTATTTAAATATAAAAAGATCCATATCTAGTTATTCTGCTATTGTTTGTTTTGTAAATGCATGTCGCCACGAGTTACTGCACTTAACGATTTGTTTGTATTCGAATGTGTTTAGGAACGCGCATTTATTTTAGGGTTTTGATTCTTATTGCGTGTATTAAAGGGTCAATATATTTGTAGTTATTGGTGTAAATAAATTGGATCTTTGTGCATGTTTTTTGAAGTTATTTCGTGCTTTTTGCAGATATTGACACTTCCTGTCCACGAGTTTAGGCAAAGTAAAGGTTTCATGTATACTAGGATAGCTAGGTAAACAACAGGGTAATTGGTTTATAACAATTATAACTCATATGAGACGTCTCATTAAAATTTAACATCTCAACGAAGGGGCTATGAGAAGCCTCATTTCAAACTCACATTTCTTATACATGCTGGTCTTTTATACCCAGATAGCTTGGCTATAAAATTTTTAATGGTTCCATTTGATAGTCTTCTACCTAGAATTACATCATCATTAATTCAATTCAAAACTGGTAACATAAGTTTTACAGGAAATTGAGATACTTGCAGCATCTCTTTTCAGAGTTGAAGGACCAACTAACACGTCAATTTCTTTAAAATTTGTGTTTGTAGAATTACTCGAGTGTTGTTAATTGTTTACTATAAAAATATTACGTAATTTTGTTTGCAATTTCAATTATAAATGTTTACGTATTAAAACTTTGAACGTCTACAAGTCAGAAAGTGATGTATTTGAACGTTGACATGTTCTTGGCTAGTTTAATGGTTTGTTAATCTACCTGTCAGGTCGTATAGTTTGATTACCTCCATCTATTTTGTGAACGCAGAGACATTTTCGTTGTGAACTACAACCTCCAGAGCCCGTTTTAACAGAACCAGATTTTGTTTTCAGGTTTTTTAAAATTGAAAAAACAACCACGTCCTTTAAATGACCCCGTAGATTTGATTCACGAAGAAATAAACCTGATTAATTGGAAATAAGCACCTTATGGATGTCATATTTGCACGTTAATGGTTTTATATTAATCTTTTCAAAATGTTCTCACCAAGTTATCAAAAATAGTTCAACCCGTTTCCATTTAATTCAACATAATGTAGCAAGGGCATTGGAATAGCTCATTGACACCGTAATCGCTTGAAGAATTTTGACACCCAAGACTTCCCATTGTCTGGAAAATCAATCAGGTAAGGGCTTACCAAATTCCGAAGAAGCATACAATGGGCAGCACTGTATAGAAAGGATTTGGAAGTTGCAGACTCGGATTTTATAATTTGGTTTATCGTTTGGTATATATGTACAAAGACTATTTGTTTTCGAAACTATTTGGGGCTGTGAACACAAGGTAAAAACTAAAAAGCTAAATCTGCTCAGAACGATATGATAAAGTATACAGCACTAAGTTATTTAAAGATATGTAGCGGAGCTCAAAAACCAGCGAGTGTCAAAGTGAATTGTGTGTAGTGTTTTACGAAAGACACTTTGTGCTCGTGCAATTAAGAAATTTCAGTAACGTTGATTAATGTACGTCGCGCTAAGCCAGCTTTTAAAAGCAAACTTTCACAAAACGTCGGACGACAGTTCTCTGAACAGCAGGCATTCCATATCAGCACAGCACTATGTTTATATATGCTTTTGCGTTTAACAAAAGGACTAATTTTAGGGGTAATAAACGGACGGGCACTCGACTCGATTAACAATGGACCATAAAACACGAGTCGAGAAAAAGTGAAATGGAATTCCGTTTAGGCAAAAGTGATTTTAACCACTTGTGCGACAATAGAGAGACGGGACCCTGGTTGGACAATACTTATTGTATACAAGGAATAGAGAATCATTTGCCTTGCGTAAGCAAGCTATATAAACGTAGATATTCTGGAACTCCGGTATTGCATCTCCATCCGCCTTGTGCCACTTTGACCAAGTCAATGGCGCGGGTCAGATTTCTCAGCTTAGTTACTTAGTTAGATTTCAGCGTTCGTTATGCCTAATTCTCTATTAGTATATTTTAATACATATTGACGTATTTGTGTATGTTTGTTATTTTTAACTTTAACCTTAAATTTAAAAAAATGTATCAGTTTAGGAAACTAACATTATTTATCTGCCAATACAGTAACATTGTTGATATTTGAAGTACGGCGACAGTTAAATTTTGTGTTCACATTTTATTTTTTTAGTATTGAATGGAATGTTACTGCGCCATCATTTTCCAATTGACATGCAATACAACAATACAATGCAATGATAGCCTCTACTAGAGCTGAAAAGCTGTAATATATGTTTGTGCAATTTGGTATCCAATAAATTCACTACGGTATGGAAATTAGATCGCTTACTATGCGCATGCATATAAAGGCACTAATATGGCTGACGCAATATTGGCTGAAATATATTAAAAGGAAATTGTTAAAATTGATTGATGGTAATTCGCAATTATATTGAAAACGCAATAAATAATAAACTAGAGTCTCTAACACACGAAGACTTATTATGAAAGTATGATATTTAATGTCACCTAATTTTGCACTTTTTAAATTTACTGTTTAGGGGATGCAACAAGTAATTGCATTTTTGCTGTTATCCGAAAGTAGTTACTGCTCGGTAGTTAAGATGTAGTTAATTTCGTATAAGCTGCAGGTCCTAAAAATATTACTTAATCCGTTTAATAACTCAGATAAGTGTTAAGACTGCCGAGGCAACTCATCTGTCTGATTAATTATAAACTAAAACTGCTGAAGCGTATGCCATTTAATTTGGCGGAGATAAGCAGACGTTAATAATGTAATCCGATTTGCGTCCCCGGGGACGCGTCTCGGGCGGAGGGAAGCGAAGATGATGGACGATATGTACCTCGGCGGACAAAGTGACATAAATTTCTCAGATACAAACTAGAGCAACTTTTGATAAGCAATTTTTCAAAAGTTCTGGTGGTCCCGCGTAGATACTGAAAGTTGATGAGGTTGGCCAGCCTGGAGACAGGAGTAATTCGACTCGGCGCGGCACGTCTCTTGTTTAATTCCGGGCCCGACGTTTTGAAAAATTGTAATTGCTTTATCTTGTTAGGATGAATTGGCCACTTGAGATTTTTTACGTGCTAAGATTTATAAACCGGAATTATATCTGTATTTGGTTGGAGCGACGCCGAGGTTTTACACGGTTAGATCAACTTTTGCCAGCGGTTAACGAACCTACAAATTGCGTTTTCGGGTAGAACGGATGCTACATTGTTGGCCGCCGATCCAGTCTTCATGGTGAGTGGTTTATTACTATCGGCTCTATGGAAGCTGTTTAAGCATAATAACAGGGAGCAGGAGGTCGATCGAGTAAGGTACGATTAATGGAATGATAACTTTAGCTGTATACATTATTTCAAAGGAGTTTAGCAAATTATTAGTGCGAATATTGGCGCCTTCTTCTAATACGTTTATAGAAACGGACCACCGTATTTAAAAATTTAGCTAAAATAGGGTAGCAGTATATTAACTAAACAGATGTTCAAAAATCCCCAATAATTAGAAACTATGATCACATTTGTAGAAATTCTACTTCAATGCACTCAGCTACTTTTATTTATTATGTGAACAATATAAATCCCTATGTGTAATATACAAAATTTGAAAAAAACAAAACTTCAAAAAGTGCTAAGATCAAATGAAAAAGCCTTAAAAAGCTAGGCAAAAGGGATAACTGTAAGAGTGCTTGAGGAATGGAGAAATAGAAAAGGAAGCAAAACATAAAAAGAAGCATATTTAAAATGGTTAAACACAGGGACATAAAACAGGCAGTTGGTTTTCCTGGCCTGGATCGTTTAATATAATATTTACATACTTAGTCAGTCGCACTCGGGCTTAGCCAAATTTGTTCATCGCTAAGTGGCAGTGAATTCTGTCTACGGTGAAATAAATGAGAGCGGCTGCAGCACTGCAGTAAATAAAATTTGCTGCCAATAAGCGTTTGTAAGTAAGTACGACTCTACGAGATTGACAAAGAGTTTCGTGGAGTCCATTTGGTGCCTTGACGGTCGCCAACAGATAGGCGACAGCTAGCAGCCAGGAACTTCTCCGCCGCAGTATTCGTGGATAATCCGCTACACAATAGTTCACAGGCTCGATTTCAAGGTAATCGAATACAGAAAATGATTGCAGTTTAAGCGATAAACGTTTGCGTTAGGCTCTGCGCAGCTTTTGTAAATGCAAAGGAATGCGCATAATAAAGAACGAAATATGTACGCACGAGATACCGGAGTTCGATGCGTCACATTTAGAAACCGGACTTTCATACCGGTTAATGTTAACATTTCTTCCGGTATCCCTTTCTGTCTTAATTCGAAGTCTTTCTACCGTGTTAAATACAACCGATATGTTTATTAAGTTACTAGAACCCTTAATCTCATTGGAATTTGCATAGCCGAATTCGTTACGACCAGAAACGAAAAGGTTTTCTACATAAATTACTGCCATAGCCCTAAATAAAACCAAAGGTACTGTGAATCGAATAATGTTAGAAGCACTAATAAGTACAAAAATAAAATCCAACGCTACAGGTGAAAGTTAAATAGACAACCAGTTCAAATCTACAAGCATCAGTGTTATTAGAGTATTAGATTGCAAAACATCGCATACCTAATTTAAAAGAAGTCGTTTAAGAAGTAAGATATAAAAGCTACACAAACTTTTGCATTAGCGCAACACAAAAATGTAATTAAACACTTCGATTGCAAACAAGTCTCTTAGTAATTGGCTGACAGGTTGATTAGTAAATACTGACAAACTTACGGTGACGCTGTAAAGCTAAGCACAAGAATTTACTAAAATATAGGCATAGCATAGCCTAGGCTGGAGCATCCTTTTGAGCAGGATTTGAAATTATACGATGCGTTAAAGCTTCCGAGTGAATAAATACAGGTTCACGTACATTTTACCAGCTACAGAGTGGAAACAGACAAACATGTAGCTACAAAAGCTCTCTAATTTACAACAGGGCATTGCCAATGGTTTTGGAATTAAGCAAAAAAACTAGCAGCTCGATTTTGACAACTCCGGGGGTCGATTCTATAATTTGTAAAGCGGGTGCCTAATTACAACATTGAACATACATAAAATAATATAGAAGCCGGCTAAACTCAATTCGATACTCAATACAGAAAAATAAATCCGGAACAAATACGATAGAAAAACAAGTTCCATAATATACGTTGAATTACCCAATTTAAAAATCCGTAAACTTTGCGAGTTGACACAGGGTCTATTAAATCCACCAACCGGTTCAAAAACAATCCTCTCAACTAAGTGCTACGGGCACAACGAAATTCTACGCTCGTCCGGCATACAATACGGCAGTGAAGGAAAAGGAAAATGTGGGCCAAAAACACGCTCAGAACAAAAACATGCTGGGACACCTTCAGACCTGCAAAACAAAAGGACAATGGGAGCCAGTTAGGTAGCACGAAGAGGGATCGACACGGAAAACTGTTTCAGATTCAAACATTTAAAGTTATTTCGCTTTATAGGTACTAATGGGCCTAAGTAACGGTTCACAGTGAATCTTATATTACTAACATCGTGTTTCACCAAACCATAAAATAACGTAAGCAGAATGTAAAAACTTATAAGGCAGGCCATTAAAAACAGCAATAAAAAATTCGTAATACCACAAAGAATGTCCACATGTGGAACTCAACGGCCTTGCAAACAGCTCAATCTCTCAAAGAATGTTAACATGACTACCCAGTGTTTGGGAAATTTGGGATACCAGACAGTTAAAAGATTACTAAATTCATATCTAACTGATAATGAACAGCACTGTATAAAAGGGTTTGCAACGTTGGGATCTCTGTTACTGCATTGGTAGTCGCGTTACCGCTGATATAGTTATTTCTACAATTTGGTATATGTATACGTTTGAGTAATAAATTAATCATTTATACTTTTATTTTTTATGGATGAATGAAGTAACAAGTTAAACTGTGTTATACGGATCATATCATGAGTGAATTAGGGAAATAACTGCAAGTAAATGTGAAAGCGCGACGATTGCTCCCTTTGATACAGCCTTGATCCATATTTAAGCCAAACGAAATGTGTATATGGATATATACACATTTTCAAATCTATACTCGTCACAACCTGAGCAGTACCAATCAATACCAAACTGTGGACTAGCATGTGATACAGTGAAAAGACTGTGAGGTGAATTTTAAATGTAGCAGACAATCGTGTAAGGGTGAACATGTTAGCAGAGCTTCCATGAACGTCACAACTACAAGGAACATTGAAGAAGTTCATCATTTTGTGATGCAAAATACAAGGTGCTTGTATTATGCGTTATACAATATCATTACTAGTAAATTGGCCCTCGAGCGTATCACGAATTTTATCAGACGCACGCCAGCAGATTTGTGTTAGCATTTGCAAGCGCCTTTTAGTATGTTGCAAGCAAGACAAAAATATTTTTTTGGGAGACTTGTTATTATGTGGACGCGTTCCGAATCTACCACTATGATCCACAGCTCAAAATCCAAAATAAGGAGACATTGATAGTCACCTCCACCACAAATTCAAAATGCAAGCATTGGCAGCATAGATGATCGTATCAGTTGTCTAGGCATTATTTTCGTTTATTTTTTGCAAAACGAATAGCATTACAGGTACTCTGCAACGGGCCATCGGGAATCCCTTCTCTATTAGGCTTCTTTTCGTACTTAAATGTAAGAGCCAACTTTTGTTGTGTATTTATATCTATTTTCTTGTGTATTAGTTTTAAGCATTGTATTTAATAGAATCGATTGTGTACGAAGTCTGACGCTTAGTAGCAAGTTAAATTTGCGTATGCAGCGAGAAACGCACGTCCAAATCTGCTCGTGGGATGCTGGGAGTTTTAACTCATACAGATTTTACAAAGACTTCTGCCATACGTATAGCGAAGTAAATACAAGCGGCTTTAACAGCCTTGTAGTGGGTATTTACTGCACATAAATTCTTGTAGGGTTCATAATGCAGTGTCTGTTTGAGCAGAACGAAGAAATATCAAGCCATAATATTGGATAAACATTACCCGGGAGCTCTTCATTAAAAAAATATATATAGTTGGAGCATATTTATTAATGCACGTAAGTTGATGAAGCTTGGTACTAATTAAGTGTGGAAAGTATTCAGATAATGTGGTGTGCTGAATTGACCAACAGTTCACTTACCTTCATTAGTTAATTTGTCTTCAATAAAGTATTTTTATAAATTATTAAGAATATTGTGAGACCGAGGATCAATCATCCAGGATGCGTTTCTGTTGAATTAGGTATTAACATGGCCTCAGCAGTTATGTATTTTTGCTGATACCGTGAGTACCGGTGGGTTCCCTGTAGATGAACCCAGTGACAGCAAACTCAGTAATATATTAAAGTTATTGTGTATTGAAGAACGATGAACTATGAGAGATAAGACCAAATGAAAAGGTCATACATGTGCATTCTCAACACGACACAGAAGAACAAATGTGATAAAATAGCAAAAGCAAAATGGTTAGGGTACATACTAAGGCTATCAGAAAACACGACTCTAACAAATCGCAGCGTAAGCTAAAAGATACAAAAAAGTAATTTAAAGTCGTTAGAGCTGAGCTACAAGAAAAACAAAGAGTTGGTTGGCAGGGAACAGCATTTGCACTAGAGTTCTGTAAGGAACGATTCCTATCTGTAAAAGCAAGAAATGCTCAAAAGTTAATAATTGAATCCTGTTCTATTGAATGGATAGCTGGATATCGCAACAAGCAATCTATTATGAACCGAAGGTAAGATAGAATTATGTAATTCCATTTCGCCTTAATAACCGTACAATTCAATTTAGGATGCGCGATGTGGGGCTTGCTAAAATCCCTGGGTACGAATCTAGAAATTTTGAGGTGGATTAAATATGATCTATGTAAACAATGCAAAAATAATATTTTAATGCAGGCTAGAACCACTGCCTGTTGCTATTTCAAGTATGGGCACTAGGTAGTAGTAAACAAAAAGAAACTATTATCTGATAGTTTTCAGAGATGTCTAAATACCTATTGTTCTAACACGTTCGTGTTGGTGCAGTGTTCCACGCCTGGCTTATGAAATTAGGTCTCCAATGTGAAATTAGGAATTTGCTTGCTTTTTTCTGATGGGTGAATGAATTAGGAATATGCGCAAGACAAATTAATAAAGTGCTACAAGTAATTCGTCTAAAGAACGGGTTTGGGTTGTTAAATTTAGCGAAAACTTTAAAGAAACTTTTTTTAAAACCTTTACTTGAACATCAAGTCTAGTTTTCAAAAGGCATTTATTAAGGTTTTGGTAAAAAATATCATGTCGCGCTCATCATTTCGCAAAGTTGTCGTGAATGTACAATACTGAAAGAAAGATTTTGTAGAATATTTTCTATACGTAATGGGAAGTAGGAATCTAATGTACTTATAATTGACTGAATGTTAGATGAATATCATTTCTAGCAGTTTCAAAATACATTAAGTTAAGTTACTAAACACCCGAAGAGAAACGAACAACTGTGAGAGGTTTATTTATACTGATAACTTACAGGTGGAAATTCAAGCTCCAATTATGTAGATAAATATTCAAACATTAAAAGAAGAAAAAGTTCTTAAACTCATATTGCTTTGATAATATATACTCCAATAGTGTACGAATGTTTGTGGTAAGTCTAAAAGGATTTAATTATTCAAGAGCGCTTGGAAGTCATTAAGCAAATCACGTATCCTTAAATTGAGGTGAACATAATTACATATTCAAAACTATTAATTAGCATATAATAATCCGCAGATTCGCCAAAGTGCAATGTCGCAATAAAAAAAGAAGAACGCGAAAATTGAGCGACAAATCCCTTACCAATAATTTCAAAAGTTATAAGTGCACGCAAGGCTACTGTTAACATTCAATCCTTTTACTATTTACTGTTATGTACAACTCGTCCACTATTTGCAGAAGAAGTAGTAGATGTAGAAGTAAATGAGTTTAACACAGCCAAAGTCAGCTACTGTTACCAAATTAACCTAATTAAAAGAAACTGAAACCAGTGTAGTTTTGTAAAAGACTAGGGATTGTTTGTTGAATATAAATTATAATGAGGAATTGCAGGAAAATGAGAAATAATCTTCATTAAAAGTAAAGTTCGACGAAGTATCCGATTTATGTTTTAACAATGAACGTAGAATCGTTTAGTGTGGTTACTATGAGGCTTAAAGATCTTCCCTTGTACGATTAAGCTAAGGAGTATAAAGTCAGGCACAATAATAAAAATTCTACCACAGATAAAAAAATATTTCCAAGATATATTGTTTAAAGTTTAGTTTGCTAATGCGTTAGCAGAGTTTCGCGCTAGAAGGGGGTAGTGTAGTCGCAGGCATGTTTTTCCTAGTGTGAGAGGTGACATCAAGCCGGCGAAAGGTATTAAGAACAGATTCACTGGTACTTTGGTAGTTTCACAATGATTTGATCATTCGCAGATTGATTAAGGACCTAAAGAGGGTCCATTACAAGCAGCCAAATATTATTTAAAGAGTTTTGAAGGTAACCGGAAGAATAATTTGAAGACCTGAGAAGTCATGCGGCCAAAAGGGTTGTTGCTCCTTAAATATCGTGGAATCCTGGTTTAACCAGTCAGATTGCAGCAAATCATAAAACCATCACATACATTTTAAACATAATACCGAACGTCTTTGAAAGATGAATCCACCTTCAACGAGTGTTTCAGGAGAACCTCTAAAAAGTCTAACATATAGCATGAGAACCAATTAGTAGAGATTTATTTAAAAATACGAACAGGAAACAGCTTGCTTTGTAAACTGGAAGATACCAATTGTAAGTCGAATAATTTACAAAAATTT
The DNA here is from genome assembly GCA_940337035.1 of Agriotes lineatus. Classification (NCBI taxonomy): domain Eukaryota; kingdom Metazoa; phylum Arthropoda; class Insecta; order Coleoptera; family Elateridae; genus Agriotes; species Agriotes lineatus. The sequence continues at coordinate 132,945,649 of OW679200.1, forward strand.
CAAAGCTCACAAAACAAAGCAGAAACAACAGAAAAATAAGTTTGAGATCATTTTCAAGATACATGTTCTAAAAACCAACAATCTAAATTTCTAACGCAGATCCATTTAAGTAGGATCTACGCTCTACCAGCGCCTCTAAAATTGGGATTTTCGGCTACCGTGCGCGTACAGACTTGTACGTATTTCGACTTAAGCATTTAGTTTTATAAGACAACTTTTTCACAATTCTCCACTTCAATCTCCAACCACAATCACTAAATCAAAAATCCAAAACCAATACTTCAAACAAGAGTATAAAAATCCCAAAACCTATCGTAGCAAGTAAATTCAAGTCCAAACCTACCGACACAATAACAGCAAATCCTACCCTGAAAGTAAGGAAGTCCAGAAAATTAAGGGAGAAAAGATATTTGAAAATATGCTGATCGATATTGTTTTCACAACAATGAAGAAGTAACTATATCCTGGTGTACCTGTATAATAGATAAGAGTAGAGCAGAAGGCGACATATGTCAAATATTTGTGATCCAAAATTGTGTCACTTTAATGTCATTTAGCCATTAGCGAAACTAGAAGGAATTCAAGGGGTATGATTATTTATTGAGAATGCAAAACATTGAGTAATAATTTAAAATTAAGCAACAATACAAATAAAACATTTTTGATGTGTGTAACATTTAATCATTATTTTATATGCACATAAATGTAATTGTGGGTTTTAAAACTATTGTCTAAAATATCTCGCATTGCATGACTCTTACTAGACCATTTTATTTTTTGTTGTTTTCTTATTTTTGCCTTTGAAGATCCAGTATAAATTTTTAAACGGTATACTATAAATTTGATTGTAAATTTTGGTTTTCATTACAACACACTGGAAATTTAATTAATTGATAAATTGCATTGGAATTAATAGCATCATTTATAATTCTCACAAAATTGTCTTTACAGTTAGTTTTCAAATATTTCTTTAAATTTTGGAAAATTTGTTCAGGTAAATTCACAATTTGAAATATATTATCAGTGACATAAAAAAGACAGCCGACTTTATATTCTTTTAGAGTAACAAATTTTGTATAAGGACGATGTATTGTTATTCTTTTTGATCCTAAAATGGAAAAACAATTCTTACAAATATTTTGATTTCTCATACTTCTCACTACATACCCAGCGCAATTATACAAAATATTCTGTTCTCTTAAAGAAAGTTCTTTTTTACAAGTGTTCCAGTCTGGAGGTAAAAGGAAACGTTCCTTTATTTCGTTATTACTATTAGGCGTTTCATTGCTGTTTGTTTTAATGAATTTAAAAAAAAACCTGACAATGGTTTTCTATCATCGTCTTGATCATTTTGCTTGTAGGCATATTTAAATACTGTGCAGCAGATAATAATTTCAAATTGTTTAAACTGAATTGCTGTAGGAAGTGGGTGTCGCGCCCTCATTTGTGAAAATAAATTTTCCAAGCAATCTTGTGAAAACCTAGGTGTTAATAATTTTTTTTTAGAATCGAGGTTGCAGTCAATATAACGCCAGTCTGAATGGGTTTCCATACTGGTTTTCCATTTTTATTTGAACCCACTTTCAAACTTCCGAATAAATCAATAACTTCTTGAAGAAATTCCAAAGTGTTCTTATAGATAGTTGGATTCAATTTACTCAATGCCTGTACCGCCGATCTTGAACTAATTAGGCCGAACCATTTGTAAACCATATCGATGAAAAAAGCTGTAGTTAATGAAGACTTATCTTCGTTCGTTTCTGCATCGAACCGCATACCACAACTAACGTTCCAATTTAATACGTGTAGTGAATTAGAAACCTTAGTTTTATTAAAATGTTCTGGATTCAGAAGATCCACATTCAATTTTGGCGAAAACTTCAAGTCCAAATCTCCTTCTTCGTTACAAAGTTTCTTTATATGTTCAAGTTTCACTAAATTGCTGGGTAAATTATATTTTTCTACAAAGTGATCCGATAACTCAATAATTTTGTTTTGAACTAAACATTGTTTAATATTTTTCAATAAATGGCGTCCGTCTGCTAAAAAATAAATCTTCTCTTCATTAAAGGGATTTATTGTAAAATTCACTGTTCTGCAATGTTTCCCAGCCATCACGCCAAACTTCCTCAACATGGCTTGATTTGCTGAGCCCATATCAGAAGTAACTGAATGAACATTCAAACCTATTGCCGTTATCTGACTCAATATGTTTACGAGTATATCTGCTATGGTAGTTCCATTGGTGCTATCCCCTGTGAAATAATACGCTGCTACTTGTTTCCACTTGCTGGTAATTCCGCCCCAACATAATCACCAATGCTTTGGTGGCTATTCCTTCATGCTCAGGTAGGGTAATACTTCCAACAGGGTCTAGGACATCTCGGCGCGGGGCCAGCTCGGCGAAAGGCTGCCTGGCAATTTTATTTTTGTTTATCTATGTTTTCCAGCAATGACCTGTCAACTAGTTTTCCATTGTAATTTTCTTAATGCTATTGCTACAATAATGACTCATGCTGATTATTTACTGGGAGTGTCGTCAAAATGCCGCTGCCGCATCGCTCTTATACTCGGAATGTGTGTGTAAAAGCGAATGCTGATAATTTTGAACATATCATTTAAGTTAGATTAAGTTTAGTTTAATTTTCGTTAAGTAATTTTAGTTCTTAATTTGAAACTTTAACGCCCTGTACCTCCGTTAGTTTTGATATTTCGCAAAAGTGGTAAACTTTTTTTAGCTTTGTATTCTGGTAAAAGGAAATCACCCTGTATATACGGTGTGTCTCCGGATAGGTGAAGCGACTCTTGTAAATGGTAAAAAAAAATCAATATAAATTTTAATTTTTTGGGGTTCAGCCCTGCTAGGTTAAAGGCGAATTTCCAACACCATTTCAGTTTTCAAAAATCAAATAGGTATGCATTGAAAATTTTCAAAAAACCTATTTTACTGTAGAGTAGCGTGCCTTTTATGTAGCAAATACGACAAAAATGTATTAAGAGAAGTTGTTTAGAATCAACATCTAGGCCCCTATACCAAATTTCAAAATCCTCGGCCAACTTTGATCTCCCACATTTTTTTTATGTTTAGGTTCCATATTAAAAAATATTACTTTCAACAAAGACAATAAAATTCTTTGATTTGGGAAATAAACATTAAAGAAATATTTGTCACATAAAAGGCACTTTACTTAGGTAGAAAATAGCGTTTTTTCTATAGCACATGTTAAAGTGTGCGTTTATCAACTCAAAACAAAAGGTCAAGTTTTACTTTAACAGCAAGCGTAGATAAAGTAGCACTTTAACATCAAGGATAGATAAAGTAATTTAATTTTCTAACTTTTGTTTAAATTAAATATGACAGCTTCGTATTATCGTAGCAACCTAATCTAGCTACTGACATTTTGAAATGTGATTGACTGTCATTATTTTCTTTTGAAATTGTTAAAGTTCTTGCTATAGAAAAAAATATTATATTATACACGACGATAAAGTTATTTCTATCAACTCTTGAATCATTAACGTCTCGACTTCGTCTCGACGTTAAACGATTCACTCGTGGATAAAATTTAACTTTATCGTCTTGTATAATAAATTACTATTTTCGAAATTGTGTAAATCCATAAAGTGCTATTTTTCTTAAATTAAACAAGATTTCAATGAGATTTTTTATTGTGTGTTAGTTTCAGCTGACTGAACAATCTCAACATCGTAACATGTGTCTCTATCTTGACTAGTAAATGCATGTTTCGTAATTATTTTTAAAAAATATCAAATTTTACTGATAACGGAAGTCACGTGACAACTTACGTTTGGCCCATTTGTAATCACTTTGCAACCACCTCTGGTGGTCAGTGTTTGATTTTCCAAGAAATCCTAAATAATTTTTTTTTCATTTGACGCCAGCTTTTTGGCGATCACTTTATTTATTACTTGTTTATAATAATTTTCTTATGTAGTGCACACTGTAGTTTACGAATTTGAATTAGGCGCCGAGATGCCTTGCGCCGAGTTGGCTGGCGCCGAGATGTCCGGCTTCGCTTCCAACATACCTTTGGGTTGAAACACAATAATTTAGTCCAGTTTTGATATCCATTTCATCCAGGTTAATCATACAGTCTTTATCGAAATCAGAGCTAAGTGTGTCCACTTCAATTTTCATAAATTGAATAACTTCTTCTAAAACGCCAGATTCAAATTGAAGGTTTTGTAGATGTAGATTTAATGTTCGAATACATGGAAATAGTAAAGCAAGTTTTTTAATGTATTGTATCCAGTTGTTCCACAGGCAAACTTAAGTTGTAAAGATTTAGTTATAGTTTCATCCGAGCACTTCACAAATTTGTTTTCTATCATTGCTTAAAATTGATCTTCAATAAAAATCTTTTCAAATCTTTGTTTAAGTCGCTTGTTTTCTAGTTTTTGTTCAAATAATTGACAACTCAATTTCTTATTATTTACTCAAAGGTTTGCAACTTGTTTTTTTAAATTTTGATATTTCTTCTCCAATTTTCTTTCTATAGAATACTGGTTATTTGATGATTGTGCCGGTAACAGTGATGATGACGAAACATGTTCTTTGCTAGATGTCAAAAGATAAGGTATTGCATCCTTAATTGTTTCCCATAGATTTCCCACTGGTCTTCTGTAAAGTGATTTTGACATATTCTTCCTCTACTTACTCTCGTCTTCTGTATCCATATCGCGCGTTTAGGAACAGCTTTAAATATCACTCCATTTTCCGATCGGTTTTTGCAACTGTTTACGCTGCAGCCGGTCATGTTACTTTTGACAACGCTAATTAAATGAATTTCAATACTTCATTGTCATTCTGATATTCGTTGGCGTATCAATTATTTAAAAATGTGAAACAAGCAAGCCTTGGTAAACGTGATTCACCAATCAAAATGTATTCCCTCGTTTTCTCTACTCTTACTATTTATACGGGTACACTACTATATCCCTACCGAGCAACCCTAAAATAGTGTAGACAGATGATCGTCACCTACCCTACAGTAGCCAACCAAATACCGAAGAAGAAAGTACATTGAGTACCTAAGTAACTAACTTCATACTTCCAACTAAAATTTCAAATGTCAATGTATATTTGAAAGTAAGTTCTATATTAGTTTCATTGGAAGCTTTTGCTAAGTGAAATAAAATTTCTTTGATGTTCTAGTAATTATGAAAATATAGAAATGGTGAATATACCCTGTTAACATTCACATGTCAGTAACATTCTAAAGTTATAATTATTTCCGTAGTGTATTTACTTCAATTTTGTCTAGACTTTAAATTGTTAGTAAAACGATACGGCAGCCGTTATTTGCTATTACCAACACAAAACCAATATTATTTCTTTCAGAGCGCAGACGACTATCCTAAATCCAAATAAGGGTAAATTTTACTAATAATAAAATAATCCAATGGTTTAATACCTATAAATCTGAAATAATCCAGTAGTAACCCGAGTATTAATTCTGTTTTGCTCACATAATCCAGTGGTAGAATAAACTTCAAGCAATTTCCAAATAAATTTCGTTGAATCAATTGTAATCCCTATTTTAAAACGAAGTATCTCAGTTTCCTACTAGCGTGTATCAGTTAACAACTGCTTTGTTTACTCGTTACGTAATTAAATAATATTGATTATCTACAGTCTCGCTCTGTATAAATTTCCATCTGCGCCATTTGTGTACAGTTAAATCTTTGGAAAAACGTCTTTGAATATTGAATATTTTCTCATATTTGTGTATGTAAATTACTATTAGTAAATAGCTACTTTTCAGAATACAGTGAAACCGAAATTACAATTAGATGAATTTTAAATTATATGTTTTGTACTTTTCGGGGAATGTGAGGTCCATCTACATATACAAAAACACGAATGCAACTGGTAGTGAGCGATGACCGAAGCAACGGACAAGAAAGATAAGAATCAAAACGTGGAATGTAAAAAGCTTGACAGGGAATGAAAGGAAAATGGTAGAAGAAATGACCAAATGCAAGATAAAATTATGGGAAATAAGTGAGACTAAGAGACCAGAAAATGCAGAGATGGCCTTGTACTCGGGACAGCAGCAATGGAGTGGAAATTATAACTCAAGAACTGCATGAAAGAGTAGCCAAGTTGGAATCAATTAGCATAAGCATCCTAAGAATAGTTATAGAGATAGAAAGAGTATTAACAGTACTCCAGATATATGTACCAATGGAAAACAGATAAAGCAACAAGAATTATTCTACAATCAGATTACCACCTCGCAATACCAAGGTTTTTCTGGTAGCTCGTAGTACCAAGCTAATACTTTGGTACTTATTTGCTTTTGTTTACTATTTTTTTTATCTATCATTGCACGTGTTAGAAATGGTTCTCGAAATATTTACCACATACATATTTTGACAGTGGGAAGAAATTATTGTCGTTTTGCTCATTTTGAGACGCTTATTCTTCCAATCAACGTCTTGGCAGTACTGGTGACCGCGGTGTCTAGTAGCCTTATTTAAATTGAAATAAAACATTCACAAAATATTTGAAGCAGAAGGAAGAAAAGTATAACAAGTGAAGCAATATGCTAAATATCGGATGTGAAGGTAATTATAGGAGACAACATCCTGATTATATGGGAAACGAGGTAATAAATAAAATATAAAAGAATAAAAGATGGTGTAATCCTTACCACTATAACAGAAAAGATAAAAATAAACAAGCCTGGAAGAGATGGTACAAATCGCAAAGAAAGAAAAAGAAATACAAAAAGGAAAAAAGTAACAACTTTTAATGCAAAAAGTAAAAGCATTAGAATAAATTCCAAAGAAATAAAAGTCCACTCTGGGAAATATCGCAAACAGTCAGAAGTCTCAGAAATAATAAAAACATCAGAATACATGTAAATACGAAATACCTATAACTACGGCGAAGAATTAAGGAAAGGAAGAATACTAAAACGATAAAATAATAACTAAGAAGATGAATATGAATCCATTAAAAACTTGAAGTTAGACTAGAAGAGCAGCAGGAAATAATGATATGCTCCGGAATCGCTGAAATATAGGAAACATCAACTAGTCAACCAAAAAAAAATATGTAAATTGGCTTAGAATACTCTAAGAATACCAAAAAAATAAGAAATGAATAATATAATCACCATACATAAAAAGAAGAGACTACGGAGTCAGCCAGCTACAGAGCAACCTATCTCTTAAGTAGCACAAAGAATTTACTCCAGAGTATTACAAACAATCAGATAAGATATCAAAGACCAACAACAGAACACGTAGCGTATAGGAAGGAAAGACATGTCCAAGATCACATTTTTGTGCTAACACTAACTACTGAAAATATTCTGGATAAAGGGAGAACGTTGTTTTTAGCTTTCTTGGATTTAAAATAGAAAACACAATCAATGATGGAACACCAAAAGCCCACATAGGAAACTGGAAACTAAATCTAATATATTACTGTAAATGTAATCGGGGGATAGCTGTGTTTTTATTTGTTAAATTAAATTAATGACTCTAATCTCAAATAGGTATATCCTAGGTAAATCCTAACAATTTATTATTTTGAGTTGTATACTTATTTTCTTAATATATTGGTTTTTAATATAAACTGTTCTTGTTCTTTATTCAATGCAATCGTTTAAATACTGCATGTTTAGCTACTGGAATGATTATAATACGGGATTTTTAAATTAATGGAAACTAAACTCAAACGTCAAATATAGCGATCTAACCACACATTTTACGTATCAAGTTGACTAAAAATTTTAACAATTATGTCGGCTATTACATAAGCTTGCGCTGTCTAGGTGATAACAAAAACGTAAGTAAATAGACGCCACCTCAACAAAACACTTAAGGGACAAATGCACAAAAAAAACGCCACAGAAAATTCACCGCTTTGCTTTCAGGATAAAAAAAAATCTGACTCTTTTTTGACTTTTGCGATGGATATTTGCGCCTAAATCGGGCCCGAAGCAAGTTCCGCGACGAAATGGGCCCCTTATTCTCCGTTGCCCTGTCTTCGAAGCCGCCGATGCCTAGCCATAGTTGTGCTGTAGTTGTTCCCGTTCTGATGATATCTGCCCCGAATGAATTTGGGAATTTGATGCCAATTAGTAGTCCTCCTATCCTATCGAAACTTTTGCAGAAAGTGATACATTTTCAATTTCGTTCTTATTTGACAGAGAATAATATTTTACCTACACACTAATCTGGATTTAGATCTAGCTACAGCTGCACTACCGCCTTACTCAATATCACTGATGACTTAATGACAGCAGCTGATCAAAATAATATGTCTGTGTTAGTTCTTTTAGATTTCAGCAAAGCTTCTGATACCATCGATCACAACATTTTGTTAACAATTAAAAAAAATTAGTTTGTCAGATAGTGCTGTTGCTTTATTTAGAGATTATTTGACAGACAGGAAACAACGCATCAGGCTGCAGTTGGAGTCCTCGGCATACAGATCAGTAACTAGGGGCATTTCACACGGGTTTATTCTAGGTCCACTTCTAGTTACAATCTATACATATTGTCTTTGTGATGTAATTAATACTTGTTTACTGCATATGTATGCTGATGATACGCAGCGGTACCACTCAGGTTACATATTAAAAGGTAACAAACGACAGAATTGCAAGAATGTCTAAACATTCTTGCAATTCGTCGTGTTTGAATAAAATTCTTATCAATTGACGGCCATGCTGGCCTAAAACTAATAAATTGTAACACCTAATTAATTTTAAATATGTTTTTGGCCTTTTAATATGTGACCTGGCGACAGGAACTCTAGCTTTACATTAGTGCAAGCTTCGCTCGCCTGATTTAATTGTAAATTTGAAATCTTCTCACATGTTTTTGTAATGCATGTGCCTTTTTGGTTCTTTGCCACAAGTTGTTAAGTACGATCTCAATTATAATACCTGTAAAATTCTCCTTTCTGGTTTTGAAAATGATTTAAAAGAATAAATTCGAAACGTTGGCCTTGGAATCAAGAGGTTTTATTTATGTTTTATTGCTACGACATTAGGGAAACAAATAAAATTAGTATTATTGTATAATATGGTGCACCACACTCTATTATGTAAAACATCTTGTTTGTTTTACGGCATGCACTAGCTTAGTAAATATAATATTTCAGTATTAAATATCCACTTGCATAGTGAAAAATATAAACTCAGCGCTGGTGTCAAACCGGAACAGCCTTGCTAACTCCGGTTTGACCTACAATAAGCTTATAATTGTGGAGTAATATCTAAAACTTCTATTAATTGTTAATGAACGAGTCGAGTTCGATTTCAAAGAAGTTTTAATTCGCTACGGTAATCATCTGCCAAGCCTAGTTAGTGGTTGGTTTCGTCTTGAGATCAGAGCCCGAAATATGTATGTTCTTCTTCCCTTTTTATTGTAGACTTCTGCCTGCTTTTCTTCAAACTTTCTTTTATGGCGTGCCGACTGTCGAGCATTGACACCATCTCTTCATCGATATGTTTTGGACTCTTTTTATCGGGGAGTGCGACTTGTTTTGTATTAGATGTAGCAGCTGAGTAATGTAATATTGGCCGTACAGCGGTTTTATATATCTTTGCTTTGCTTTCTGTGTAGAAATATTTAGTTTACATGTTATTTTTCTGAGACAGCCTGATATTCTGACATCCTTCAGTTAAGTCGGTTCATTTCCAAACAAGTTTATATTGAATGGATTTTTCTGCTTCGCATTCGTAATGCAGAAGTTTTCCCTTTTTATTTGGCGTCACTCTCTCCTCGGTAGAGGATGGGATAAAACTTTGAGTCCGGCGTTATGGAGCTTTCCTTATGATTTCCTTCCATATATTAATACTTGTGTAACATATATCTTCGCCAATCTGTCTTTCCCCACGCTCTTCACTTGATAGTGCCGTTCTTTCTATTTTTGGACGCCTTGACAACATGGATATGGCATCGTTTCAGGATGGATTTTTTCCCTAGAATAGATTGAAGAGTTTTTATTTCTATTAATTGATTGTTTGTTTGGCACGAGCCTATGTTATATAAGACAGTAGGGGTCACTTCGTTATGTATTTTGGTAAATTACTTGCATTGCTATGTGGCCCTAACTTTTTTAAAATATTTAAGGCTTTTTATTGCCTTTTTCTACAGCTTCTTACTTTGTATGTATTCTGTTTCCATTATTTGTTATTGGTTTGTGGCTTAAAATGAATTTGATCCTGTTGTTATTTATGCAGATTCTGAAAGTACTTTTTACATACCTATTCTTTTACAGTTGCACAATGCACATGTTGCGGATTTTTTATTAAGCAAGATTTTCTATAGATTCTTGTAGGTTTCTACATTTCCTTCGTAAAGTTCTCCGAGGTAGCATGATTTCCTTTGAGTTGTTTTATTTACTTTTGAAGTGCTTCAGGGTTTTGAATATATGTGGATCGTTAACATTCTTAAGGCAGGAGAAAACCCATTAGGAATTAAGAACGATTTTACCAAACCACTCAAATATAAAACCACCTGAAAAACGATTTTATATGTATATCTAATGTTAAATTACAACCGTAATGGATCACACAGGATATATTCTTTGATTGAAACCAAAAAAAGTTTTGCATTTGGACTGTCTACGATCGACTTTTAAGCTGAATGCTATTTATGCATTGCTATTCTGTAATTTCAAGCAAGCATATTTCATAAAAGCAGCTTCGCCATTTTCTAAACGTATGTTTTGCCAAAACATTGAAATGATGAGGTTCATCATTGACCATTAATAATACAGGTGTTAATTTGTTTACATTAAAGGCTGCTAAATCATCTCCAAATTAATATATATATATATTAATTATATTATTTGGATTTAGTAGTAGAGTAATGGTATTGTTGATATTTACTAAGCCATATTTTACTTTGCCTAAAAAAATTAATAAATATTTATCTACCTTTAGAGTTTCTTAATTTATATTTGGTTTTGGTATCGTGTATTTTTCGTATTGTAACGTCTGATATATGTATCTATATATTTTTACAGTTGTAAGTTCGATTTAATTCAATTGGGATGAACTCTACAGTTGCTTGGTATTTATATTTTACCATTTGTTTGAAACTACTACTTGGATCAATCGCTATAACAAATCAACTAGTTAGCTGGTACAATTTAAAGACGACACTTCGTGTCGTTAGTCGTGTTGTTATTGCAAGAGGTTATAAATCTTGATTATAAGGTAAGGTAAAGTAGTTCTGTACACACTTAGGCGACAACGTGGGACCATTGTGCTACCTGCACAGTTGCCTGCTGTCTGCTGCGGATCCCGACCATGCCAATTCAGAAATTCCGTAACATGAAACGAAGCGAATACAGATCATTCATGTTGGATGTGTTCTGCCCTCCCGTTCTCAAAGTTCCCCCTCAACAAGTCGAAGTTTACCCAGCGGTTTTAGAGTGCTGGTCGTTGTAGCCGTTAGAGATCGAACCCGAGCTTTCAGCTCAAGAACCAGAGGCTCAACCACTGAGGTAACACTGAAATGATAGTTACTTAGCTAGGTGCTAGTCAGTACTGTACTGAGATCATATCTTTATTTGAAGGGTATTTGCATTCATTCATAAGTAATCAAATATTGAATACGTGAAGCTTTATTTGTTACGTGATTGCTGAAAATTATAATTTTTCAGACAAATAGTAGACCTGCGAGTCGATAAGCAAACACTATACTTCCACATCCAATAGAAAGTTGCAGGAAGTCTAAAAGCGGTTAAACTAGTATCGCGTGCACAATTGGGGTAACTTGTCGCTTTACTTAATTACAGCCCCGGCAAATGCACGCCACGTAATGCACAATCGCTAATGGCTTTTATGAGAATTCACCGTGAAATAAAACCTTATTGACTCAAAACTACTAATTCGACGGCACCTAACTGCGGCGAGTAGACGCGGATTGAATTGTAAATATTTTATTGGGGTTGTCGGCGCAAATATTCACCGGGTAAATTGACCGGTTGATAGTTGTGGCCACATTCTAACACTCCATTAAACAACAATGTGTGAGCTTCCGAACAGGCGCATCCAAGTGATTGCGTTTTCTTGCCAGCTTCAAGGAGTGGGAAATTAGCTTCAGATTGATTTTTTTTCAGAAATAATATTCAAGTAGCTCACTAATTTATTTTAATGTCGTTGCTAGTGCTAGATACGTCGAGTCTTGATTCTCATTGTAACGTTTGATGAACATTTTCAGGAAAATGCAACGTTATTACGATGGAGTAATTAAGACCGCTTTCACCTTGCAGTCTGCGTTAATTAAAATCTACTCGTGATTTATACCGTTAAATATCTCTGCAGCGTTCAGGAATCAAAATTATGAAGCTGTAATTGCGACTTCACCCTTTTGACCTTTCACAGCTTTTCACCAAATAATAATTTTTGATAGGTTATTATACTGCATTTTGGAAGCTAGCCTCGTAGTGTAATTAGAAATTTTAGCTTTTAACTTACACTATTATTGCAATAATTTGGGCTTTAGTTAATCTAGAATGTGTAGCCACAGAAGTAAAACGGCACTCAGAAGTTATGCTAAGTCGAAGAATTTATTTATTACGTAAGTTGATTTAATATGCTAATTGACAAAATGGAGGCACAAAACCTAGCTTTAAGCCAGTGATAGTTATATCCTCGAGAGATAAAGGGCGTGTTGGACGTCCCTATCGCAGGAAAAATGGCCACTATAATTGAAATTTAACAGGACGTTGTTTTAGCTAGAATACAAAATGGATTCAACTCGCTAAAGATTCCATTAAAATTTACATTGAGTTAGTATGTAAAAATGTCTACTAACCACTCGGCGGCTTGTAAAGACGAAGTACAGTACATACGCACATATGATTTGTCACACATATAATAATTCACTGCAGTGTAACCAATGCCAAACAGTCGGACGCACCAAAATATGTTGCCACATATTCTAAGTTCAAACTATTAATTAAACTGACAGTAATGTAACCAAGAATAATACACCTAGCAATTGTATATATGCTACTGATAACTTTAGATGGACAACAACATTTTTCCATTTGCAGTAAACCGCCACGTTAATTTAGAAGTTTTATTCAGATAAAACTAGGTACATTAGCAGAGCATCATAATTTGTTTTTTCTGGTTTCCTCAGTTGTTATAGTACGGCGGTTCATCATGTAATAAAAGTTGATAAATGGTGCTCGGAATTACACGTCATAAATCCAATACATTATAATAATGCGCGATGAGCAATAGTTTTTCTGTGCATCAAACCTGAAATGAATTATTTATGTCCTTTATCAGAAAATTTATTGCCAATCAAAGTAACAGCAATAAAATCGCCTGCGAAATTTATAGCTGTAATAATAGCAAAAATATTACAGCTAGACAGAAGGTTTCCTGAAAATGGATTTAGTTACGTGGGGATATTACAATTCTTAAAAGTCGGCTGATGGTAATTTAAGCATGGCCTCGTCCACCTTTTCGATGAAAATCTGTAAGAAATAGAAGCTTGAATGGCAAACTATCTAGAAGATTGATGTTTGATAGTTTTAGTGAAAGATCGTAATATTTAAAGGCATTTCCAAATTTCTACGAAATCGTTTTCCGATTGTTGACAGTTTTAAAAGTCGATTCGTAAAAGTATTACGCTCTGCAAAAATCATTTTAAATTTTCAACAATTGATTTTTATTCTTGAAAAGTTTAACTTGCGATTTCAGGCAGAGTACTATGTTGTTGCGATAGTTATTCAAGCCAGTCGTCAATTTAAAAAAAAGTTAAATATGGAAAAAATTGTTTGAAGGCTTTAAGGTGCATAAATGATATTAATAATGGTGAGGCACTAACACCCCATGAAGGAGCTTGGCCTACAAGGTGGAAGGTCGGAGCTTCCGTATCCTCGCTCTCACACCCGGCTGTCGCGTGTCAAATTCATGACACGTGGTGATGTGGTGAGCATCACGCATTAGACAACCGCATTATTACCCTTTATTATCCAATTATTTAAAGCGACTGGGTAGGCCGCCCGCCAGGCATCGATCTGGAATTTAAACTCCAGACTTCCGCGCCGCAGTCCAATGCTCTAACCACTGAGCACGCTGGCGCTCATAAACGATATTATCAGTTGTAATATAACAAGTCGAATGATTATTATCGATGATTTTTTTCCGAGTTAAAACCGGAACCTAAATTTAACGAGTGGTAGCACGAGTTAAATTTGCTGTTTCGGTTTTAGCGAGTTAAAAATCATCGATCATTAATCATTACACGAATTATATTTGGAAAGAGAATATATTGAATGAAATGCAAAATATCAAACATTTATTCTTTTCTTAGGTTGGCACTGTTAATGTTGGTTACCCTGCTATCAATTTTAAGTCTATGTCAAATTCGAGGTTAGCAGGTTAGGTTTTGCATCAGTTTTGACACAGACTGACGGAAAACCTGTCCTGCTAACCTCAAATTTGACATAGACTTAAAATTGACAGCAGGGTAACCAACATTAACAGTGCCAACTTAAAAGAAAATCACAACCATTTATGATCACCCGTAAAAATAATTACGAAAATAAATTACTACCGCTGTGATAATGTGTAACTAGGCATTTGCATGCACCTCATTGGTTGGAATAGCGTCACGTGATACATGAATTATATTCTCAGGTAAATATATCACGTAGCAAGTATACAAATATCAATTATTGTGTTAGATGCGTTTTTGTGTGTAAAATTCAGATTTGGTACTTTTGAATTATGTCAAAGTAGTGGATGCAACGCACCCATGACCACAAGGCAGCAACTGGGTGCAAACAGTGCACGTTTGAGACTTCCTTGACCCAGTGGCGGACGCAGGCGGTTAAATGTAAAGGAACAAAAACTTACTGACTTGTACATCTCATCGATAATGATGTTTGTACCTTTGGGACCTCATCGCTGCATTCACTGGTTGGGTTAGCTGTCCGTACTTTTCTCTAGTACTGTCCAATAGTTCCAGTAGATTAACTATTGTTATAACCCGTTCAGAGTCGGTAAAAACCGAAGGCTACTGGTATTTCACAGCAAAGTAATTACCGTCAATTTTTCTAGGCTATTGCGGAACCACGTGCTTCCGCGAGCTTACATTATCACTGCGGAGCTTATCATGCTTCCGTGGATCACTATCGGAAACCACGTGCTTTTGCGGGATCCATACTTTCAATTATCACATAATCGTTCAGCACGAGCAAGAACATCTACCGGTTGCTGTAATTGCCAAAAGCTACCAAAAATTATTCAACCTACTACGATAGTAAGTACAGTGTACTCTAGATAATCTAATTTACTACCTAAGGATATGCATAGCCGAGATTGCAAATTCGCTTGTCCTTATTACACTTAACACATTATCAATAATTATTGGTTTACATGCTCGCTTCACCGCTTGCGCCAGGAATTAACTACGTACAACCGCCCACTTTACAAAACACGTCTAGGCCCTATCACATCACCGAACTTTCTTAGATTCCGAATTCAATTTCTAACCCACCATCCCTCGATACGAATTCTTTTCTTGGTCAAGCATGAATTCCCCGACAGGGCACATTGCTTGTGTGACCCAACGCTTTATACTTTTTTCAAGATTATATTACATTTCAGGGCTCAAAATATTCCAGAAATTGAAAACGTAGTAATTAGAACTTAAAAATTATGCACGGCAAAACCATCAAATATTTCAAAACTCTAATAATTGTAAGAAATTGTTTTGGAAAACAGTAGAGTTGCTTTTACAAAAATATCAATCTATATAATTATGTATTAAACAAAGTGTATACCTAAAAAGGAGTTTTGCTTTAAAGGCGGCAATGCAGCCACCGAACGGTTAAGCTGTTTGTATCTAAGTTATGTGAGAGCTAGCAGGTAATTAAGTCTAATTAAATACAATTCAATGAAATATGTAGACGCTGTTAGAAATTACCCACTGCTGTTACTTATCTGTGTTAGTCACCAATTGAGCTGCTTCAGTTATGGATCTACAACTTATTAGGAACTCTGAAATTGCACTGAGCTTCAAGACGGCAATCAATAAACCAAGATTGTTGTATTGAGCCGTCAAAGGTACGAACACGTTAGTTTAGCCTTTGTGGTTGAAAGGGGTCACCGAAGTTGTGGTATACAATGCCATGGGTTGAGCAACCCATTGATCTAGCTAACGTTCGGCTAATAGGTACCAGCTGCGTTAGGCATCCGTGTAGCTGGATTATTACAGGCACATCACCGGAAGTGCCCTGAATACTATTCCTGAACGATGTACCCTGCTTGATGCTACGTTGGAACGCCACGGAGGGCTGCAGATCCTCCCTGTAAGTATTATGATGACGAACACCTACTGCTAAGGGCCGGTTGCAGAAAGCAATGTTAAGTCTGGTGTTAGCTAACATCGCGTCAAAGTGAACAAAAACGAATCAAATCTCAAATGCTTATGGTAACTAATACATTAGTAAATAAAATTTGATACGATTTTGTTCACTTTGACGCGATGTTAGCTAACACCAGACTTAACATTGCTTTCTGCAACCGGCCCTAAATGTTCTAATTTGAGTTTATTCTTGCTTGCATGTATGGTATCCTTCCAGTAGTGGGTTGCGAAATGGATACCATTACACAAAGCATTAGGTATGCTAATAAACTGAAAATGACACAAAGTGAAACGGATAACGTTAGGTATAAGCCTTTTCTATGTAGATTCTATACCAAGGTTTTGTAATTACCTGATTAATTACATAGGAATGAAAATAAAACCCTCACTACGGTGACGGTTTTGTGTAACTTCTTATTGCTTTTTCTCTTTGTTAGAGTGAGACGCGGAGGTGCAACTTTCATGCCATCGTTTAGGTGGTTGACCAAGGTGTCTTCTTGTGTATTTAGATTCCAAACTCCGAGTGCTTCATTTGCACTGCCAGTCATATATGATTTTATCTTCTCCCAATTTTTATCAACACGGTCGATCACTGTTATGGGGTCAGAAGTAATTTTTTCTCTTAATCCATTCTTGTTTGTTCTATCCTTATGGAATGACTCGATATAACTTTTTTAGTATACAGACCAGGTTTTCTTTTTCGGAGCTTTGGAGGCTAGTCCATGATCGAGTCCTACATTTACAGATGTTAGTGTTTTTAAGTTTAGTATTTGGTTTGGGTGATTTTTTCTGTTGGTGATGATATAATCAGTCGTTGACTTTTGATTTCTTGTGTTACTGAAGGTATACTTGCAATTTGTATTTCAGGCATTTATATAATGACTAGGCATTATATATAATACCTAAAATATTATATATAATCACTAATGCGCTGTAGGCATTTTATGAAATGTATGTTTTAAAGTAAAGTTAGCAGTCATTAGCCAACTTAGCCAATGGGTTTTATGCGGGCATACGCTAACTTATCATCCTAGCAAATCTTGTAGGTATTTATGGTAAGCGAGCTTATCACCGGCATCAGGCAACGGCCGGTGAACGTCACCGGAGACAGTACTCATGTAAGGATGCATTAAACACACACAATCAAAGGTTTAAACTAACCTATACACGCAAGAACGACACGGAGACTAGAAATGAGAATAATTTTATATAATTCCTAGGGATTATATATCATATAATTATAATATTATTAATATTATTAATGCTAAGTTCGTTATGGGAGCAGGTTGTCATCAACATTTTCACTGAACCTTTGACATAGCAGTATTCCTTATTCTGGAGTTGAAATCGCTTATTATAAAGATCTTTGCTTTTTTCAATTGCCCATCTAGAGTCTCTTAATGTTTCTTTGGACTTACCCATGTCCGGCGTATATTCACTTATTAAATATATTTTTCTTTCGTCAAATTTGAGGCTGATGTAGATCAGATTGCTGTTTAAATAATGCACTTTGTCAATATGATTTTCAAATTTTTCATGTAGGAGTATTCCAACCCCAGGTTGTGCTCTTTGGCCCTTATCTTTTCGCTATAGAACTACGAGGGGGTTTTTTATGTTATCTACCTAGCTATGAAAACAATATGCTATCGGGACATCTTTAACTCGTTGTTTTCATAGCTAAATAGACAACATAAAAAACTCCCCTCGTATATGTAGTTTTGGTACCTGACAATTTTCTTTGCATTTCTTCTATATTTCTGATAGTGAACATACATACACTTTGTGTTTATCCAATTACATAATGGCGTTCTGCTCCCTATTGCTACATGATGTTATATTCCAACATCCAATACGCAGTTTTTGGGATTTCCATATCGCTTTTTTTATTTTCTGGCCGAGTCGTTTTTCTATAAGATCCGTTAAAGTTCCGAGGCTAGTTAACAGTTCTGTGAGCATACTTGTAATACATCTACAGGTAGGTTGCTAACTGGGTTTGTAGATGTCCCTCCTCCTATATCCGGCCTTGGGAGCGGCAAAATAGCTGCCACGCTATTGAATCCACCCAGCGGTTCTGCAGGCAAAGTTGGTTCTAAGTAACTAAAAATATAAACACAAAATATGGCTGTTTTTTTACGCTCCCAAAGCAGAAGTTTATAAGTGCTTTCTCCACCTGGGGGTCTCTTTACCACGTAAGTTTAGTTACGTTCTCGCCTCTCAGGAGCTGACGAGCCATCAAAAGTCGACTATACAAAGGCGGAGGAATTGTTTGCCAATTAGGATCGACCCGACAAAGGCCAGGGGGGTGCTTTGCTACCGAATATCGGCTTGAAAATATATAGAATACAGGTTTCGGGATATCGGGTTGGTTCTTAGACTTAACTCTACACGTTTTGAAACTCCAGGCTACCGTGGATGTGCCGGGTGTCGGATTTTGTACTCTTGGAGCCTCCTTCTACTTCCATTATTTCAGAGGGAAGAAACCAAAGCAGCAGTGTAATGGAGATCCAGATTATATAGAAGGAACACTGCAAGCACCCTGGATAGACGATAGAAAAGGGTGACTATCAACTATTATCGGGATCAATTGGCTTGAAATAAGGCAGATTCTAAGCGGTATCAACTAACTGTTTGGTTTACCCCATGTGCAGAATAAATTAAAATGGAAGTATTAGTTACTCCCAAACGATGCCGCGACTAAACCGACAATAATAGAACTAAAAAGGACGGGAAAGTCTATTTTTACAATTATTAACATTATCTATTTAACGTTCAAAATTACTAGAAGTGTAACCTGGGAAAAAGCTGTGCAAAATTTGTTACGAGTGCTCATAGGTGAAAAGCGGTGTAAACCAGAATGTGAACATATACGATAATTCCTGATGTTACATCGAGAAGTAACAATAGCAGCTTTATATTCACCAACCATCCACCGATAATAACAATTGTAGTAACTATAAGAGTTCATGCGCAAGCATTTAAATACATAAAATTACGAGTACTTTTTCTACGACCACTACTAAAAGTAGGCCTTTTAGCGCTAGCTTGTTTCACAAAAATGACGTTTTATAAATCAACGTGTTAAAACTGAAATCAGCTGTTTACTTCTAGCACATGTGCTAAAAGTAAACAGCGGGTGTTAGATTTAGAATTTGAAACAGGAAATGAAGTTATAAAGTTATTCCAGTTACTTGTTTAGTTGGAGGTGAAGTGTTTTTTAAATAATTAAAGCATTATGCAATGAATAAAGTAAAATGTGTACTATTATAATTACCTTTGATAACTAACTTTGGCAGCTACCGACTGCAGAAACAGTCACCTGCGCCGTCACGGACATCTATTTACTATGACATAATTTATAACTGCCATAAATGAAAACCTTTGTTAAATCGACATTTATGGATTAATAACAGTAAATTTAAGGCCGTAGAAATAATATTGTGTACAAACTCGTGCATAAACGTCCACTTTTAGCACTTTTTGCACAAATAGCTAATGTCTAAGAGTTAACTGCAAAAATTAATTTATTTTAATAAATTACTTATACTATATCAACTCCATATTTAATGATAAGATACTGTTCAGCTTTAAATTATTTAACTACTTGATTAGTTGCTAAATGTAAAACATTAAAGAAAAACAGTGTAATGGGGTAAAACATCGAACTTTCGTATTGCTGCTGTAAATGAGACTTCCAAAGACCGAAAATGAAAAATATGGCGGTAGCAGTTGAGATATCAGCCATCGACTTCAAAATTAATTAAAACTAAACAGTTTAAATTACGGCGCAAAGAAAGCACTCTGCAGAAGATATTAAATTTTCACGTGCCCCAATGGTTAAATATCTACACAAAAATGCGAAACGCGCTTTAACAAAGTTAATTTGCTGGCTCTGAGGAACTCCCACTTTATGCAGGGACGGTTATTTGCTCAGACAATATTTCTTAAATTTGTTTGTCAGTCTCACTGTAATTAAATTTAACAAGATCTGGGGAAGCGAAACACCACCAATAAAGACATACCGCTTTATTCAGTTTTAACCTCACCTCACCTAACGAGCTTTCTGCACCTCAAACAAATTTATTATTCTAAGCTTTAATTGGACGAAAGATAATTTTATGTTTAACTACGAAGGCAAAAATATCCGCGAAAATTGCTTGCTTAGTTAAAAAGTTTAATAAGAAGGTTTTAAGATTTCGTTCCGTCTGGCAGGGAATATTCTAATCCGCAACTTCCAAGTTTTATCCGAGATGCATGAAGCCGGAAATGGCTGCTTAAGACTCGTATGAAGAAGAAAATAAACCAAATGAATTACTACGTAATAACAATTTCTTCTGAAAAGGATTCCTATCATAAAACTGCTCCGGCATTCAAGTTATAGCCGAGCTGCAGGACCAACCAATCCCATTCGCGATATCTGAATGTTCCCCTTACGTTTTACTGCAATTGTATTTTTATTATGAACTCATTATAAAGCTGAACTGGCTTTAATTTGTAAAGGTCGTAAATTTCATCAAAAATACCTACCATAAATATGCATAATGTAGAAGCTAAGAAAGGCTCGGACGACGAGCGAAAAAATGGAGAGAGAAAAGGGGGATATAAAATAAATTCTCCCGAAAGCGAGCTCTCAGCTTTTTTTATGCTGTTTCTGCACAACCTTAAATTATTTTTTATAATTTTATATTCACTTACAATTGATAGGGTTTGTCAACTTGATTTAATTTTAACTCGGTGTATCTATGGTGTACGCACCTACTTGTAGTCCTTAGAAGATATACATAGTTTGGAAATGCATTTACATAAACACGGCAAAAATTGAGTGTAATAAATATCACGGGGCTTGGTACTCAGTGTTATAATTTTTATTGCAGAATTTGTACCCCCACTTTAATCCATAGACTCAGTTTGAGAAAGCGTTAAGATCTTTATTCTGTGCAAATCCTTACTAGTCAAAAGAATCGATTTCGTCTACTATTAGCGATTTTTAACAAAAGGGCTGATGATCATCTCTAGTCCCACGCAGCACGATTTAAGCAACAAATTATCATGACTATTCAACTCACCCCCTTCAAGTTAACTATTCACCAATCATAATTTAGTATTTATGTCATTTTCCACCAATCAGCGTAAAATTGTGCAAAAATTCCGCTAGCGGAATTTTAATGACTATTCAATTCACCTGTCATTTGTCAAAAAGTGACGAATGAAAATCCAGAATTTTGACGTTTGTTAACCAATAAAAAAAATATCAGTGGATATATCTTCCTAGAAGGTATTCAACTGACTATTCAACACTATAACATATAAGCCAATCACATTGCAGACATTTGTTTTTTTCAACCAATAACTGCAGTATATCACTGAATATTGGGCACCATGCAAAATATTCACAAAACAATGTACGTACTCAAAAAATAAATAGCCTTGTTGCGAAGTATCGCTTAGCAACGATGTTCTGTCCTTAGTGATATCGCTAGGTTACGTAACACTAAACCCCAACAAACTGTGTGGCTTGTTTTAAAAATTTTAAAATGCTGTGTTTTGGAAGTATTCCGCTGAATTTAATTGAGAATGAATAATTATATTAATTGTTGGATTATTTTTCAATAAAGTTAATCGTTATGTATTAATATTGTTAAATAGTCGTCCCAAATACCACTCGAAGTGGATATATATTTTTTAAATATTTTGCCACTTCCATAGACATTATTGCAAATTTCACTCAACAAAATCACAATCGCCTTCGGCTCGTGACATTTTTGATGTGATTTTGTATCGTGAAATTTAAACGCAATAATTTACATGGAAACGACAAAATATTTGTCAAAAATATATCCACTGCTTGTGGTATTACCCTTGACTATTTTAAACAAATGTGATTTTTATTAGAAAAAGTGTTTTGTTACTATAGAAATTACGTAGTTTGTTGCTAGATTTACTGAAAACTAATTTGAAAAAGTAGTTTAGTTCATTGAATAGTCCCTCGAATACCATTCTTAGTCAAAGTTAAGTAGAATATTTTTGCGGTGGTATCACTACTCATGTCCATTGCGCTTGCAACTTAAGCGTGATACCACAGCAAAAATATTCGACATAACTTTGATTACTCATGGTATTATAAGTGAATATACTCTAACTTATTGTTCCTCAGTTTTATAAACACAACTGGGGGTAAAGCTAGTTCGCGTCCGTAGCAAAAGTTAGGCTACACGTGAATCCTGGATAGCGCTAAATGAGCTAGCAGATTGGCCGCCAACTATCTGAACTTATGCGGATCTTTTGGCATATACGAATAGGTACATATAATATGCACACTTAATATAGTTACAACATTGACATCAAACGGCACTTCTCAGAGGCAATCAACAACGACAAGGACTTTCGGACCTACTCTTAGAGTCTGCCAAGTTAATATAGAAGGCATTAGCAGATCCAACAGCGAATGCTTAGAGAAGCTTCTCATAGATAATAACATTGCCACTGCAATAGTCCAAGAAACGCATGCTTCTAACGAAGCGCCATTACTAGCAAGGGGAAAAATTCTTGAATTCAAGCTTATTGGTGCCACATACCACCATGCTTATGGTATTAGTCTAAGAACTGGCCAAATTTTTTTAGTGATCATTTAGTTAGGGCTTATTTTTTGAGAGAATGTTGCTGGAGGCATGTATAAGTGTCATCTGTAAGAATTATCCTTGATAGCGGTATCGGAAGAAGGCAGCACACCCCCAATTTTGACTATAAGTATATGTCAAATTCGAGGTTAGCAGGTTAGGTTTTTGCGTCAGTCTGTGTCAAAACTGATGGAAAACCTAACCTGATACTCGAATTTGACATAGACTTACAGTGCTACCAATGTAAGTCTATATCAAATTCGAGGTTAGCAGGTTCAGTTTTCCGTCATTATTGACACAGACTGACGCAAAACCTAATCTGCTAACCTCGAATTTGACATATACTTACAATGAAAATTGGGGGTGTTCTGCCTCCCTCCGATACTGTTATCAAGGATAATCCTTACAGATGACACTTATACATGCCTCCAGCACCATTCTCTATAAAAAATGGGCCTCAACTAAATGATCACTAAAAAATGTCACCAGCTCTCCTACTGTATAGCTACATAGGTAAGAGATAACTTATTTGATATTTATTTAACCTGTGCAACTACTAATAATGACATACACCTAGTCATTTCCGTTATTTGCAGTAAGATGGGAACAATATGCATGCGATCTAGACAGCAATATAAGGTGGATAACCCCAAAAGCGAAATAGTGAAGCATTAATTAGAATTTATACGTTACGCCGCGATATTTCTTTGGAAAAATATACCTTTAGGTATTTAGCAATGTGCAACTAACAGCTCAACGACTTCGTCTGGTTCGTACCAAATATACATATGATAGCACTATTCTCGGACCAACATGGCAACAATGCTCGATTTTCGATTACCACGCGAGTTCTTTTCTTTTGTTGTGAATGTGGAAAACACGATCGCGGAAGTGTCCTCCTGGACCAAGGTAACGCTAGCGATGAGCGTAGGAAATAACAATTAAAAATCCACCGGCTAAATTGTACAAATACCTTGAGTGGCTCTCCGTTAACCAATAAAAGTTCATATTTACAGAGTGCGCTACTATTACCTCAAAAACGAACCGTAACAATGAAGCTTTTCTGCCGCCAATGTCGTTTGTTTGTTTTCTTTAATGTTGCATTTGTGTCTCATCAGTGTTACGTGTCAAAAGCATTTGATATTAATACTAGTGTTGAATGAGGAATCTAGTGAGAGTGAAGCGATAAAAATTAATATCAGATTGGCTTTGTTCGTTGCTAGAGGAGATATAAAAACAAGGTTGGTTTTGTTTGAGAGAAAATTTGTATATCAGCTTTTAAAAAAAGGCAAGAGTTTTCGTGGGGTGTAAATGACAATCTCGCCATTTATTATGGTTTGGTGATAGTAAAGAATTGGGTTACTAGCCAGCCGTTCCTATAAGGGAGTTCATTAAGCAGATGTCATTTTTCCAATGAATATTTATATTCAAGCTGTGAAGCGATCTGGGAAACACGAATGCAACGATTGCGAAGTTTATTGCCTGTGAACAGGGTATGTAGTTTAATGTGGAATTTGCCTTTTGTTACCTGGAAATTCGATTTATAGCAACAACTATTAGGCGGAAAATCTTGGAAAGCTAATCTACCGCAGTATTGGGGGTCGAGGTATAGCGAATGACAGCCGAGGTTGGAACCTGTCAAGCTGACATGTGTTAGGAGTAACGGGACGTATTCAATGTCTGCGAGTATATCGGCACAAAGATAAGTGTTTTAGCTAGAATCTGATGATATTTTTGCATATAAAAACTGTGTAACCATTAAACTTACGAGCGGTTTAAGTTAAGCGATTTAGGGTACCCTGAGTGAGGTAGTAATAGTAAAGATGCTAATTGTCTGATCGATGGTAGTAATGTTCGAGTATTAATAAAACCAGCTACAAGTATTACTTTCTTTCATTTTGATAGGGAGTTCAATAATCGTATTGTTATTAGTTGATAGAAAGTGAAGTTACAAGTTTCTTGGCTTATATCAGTATATTTGAGTTTAACTTGTTGGCGCCATTTATAACATCATAAACTAGAATCCGCGACGTCTTCACTGATGCTAGAGACGGGCCTCAAATATACTTTTATAGTGATCGATTGTTAACTAAGAGATATAGCGATGACCTAAAGGTAGGTAAAGGAATTTATAGATAAATATGGCTAACAACTCATTAGTAATACCTATAGTTCATAGGAAGCAGAAGCAAAAAGTGGAAAGAACAGGCTATACACGTACGTACTAGGGAAGTATAGATTTGACTACATGTTTTAATTTGAACATGTTCGATACAAGTTATGCACCCAGTTCCTTTGCACAATGAATTATTATAACATTTTTATGTGCTGGAGGTGGGAAAGCTGATAATACCTTTTTGTCGTCAGCTGCATCCAACATTTGGTACACAATTGCTTTTAAGGATAGGCTGTGCATGTGTATCAAATGTTTTCATGTCGCAAAATCCACTACCACAATCCACGAATTCAATGATAAAATAGTGGAATAATACTTGGCAGATCGGGCGATATCTTAAATTTTTCAAAGTTGGTGTACAGTGTATTTTAAAGGTCTTGGATGCACTATTATATCTCAGAAGATAAAAACAGGCTAGCATTGAATGGCGCCACTCAAATTCTTATACGCTAAAAGAATTCAAAACCAGTCAGCACGAAAACTGATAGCTTTTGTATTTTCGAATATGAACTTTTTAAGAGCTAGAGAGATTGCGAAAAACTAAACCATGCAAACTATTGAGGCATCATTCTTTTCTATGATGGTGTTCGTCTATATGGGGTCGTTAAACTAAGACACGTTA
The DNA here is from genome assembly GCA_940337035.1 of Agriotes lineatus. NCBI lineage: Eukaryota > Metazoa > Arthropoda > Insecta > Coleoptera > Elateridae > Agriotes > Agriotes lineatus. The sequence continues at coordinate 132,971,450 of OW679200.1, forward strand.
AATAAATTGGGATTGAAAGTGTTGCTTCGGCCACCTTGTAGCGTTTAATTATCGCTTTGCGACTTTGATTTTTGCACCCGCTAAATAATACATGGGAGGCAATAAGCTCAAGTAGGATGAGAAAGCGGTAGAGAGTATTCAAACAAACGAATTATTGTAAAAAATCCTTTTTTTTATTGGTATCTTTAATCTATGCTTTGCTCGCACTGTGGTAGAAGAGAAAAGAAGTCGAAGAAGGATATAGTTGGTTTCTAAGGAGAGGTATTTAGAGTTATGCCCTCCTCCCACTTTGTAATGGTGCTTTTGTGTAGCCCTACACTCCACTATAAATTTAGATTACCCTTTGTTTCCTAGTTAACCCAGTCGTAGAATCACACGACCCGCTCTTACGTCAGTGCAGCTAAGGGAAATGTCAATATTGCTCGATCCGGCCTGCTTGTTGTCACCTCTAATTCTGAAATCGTACATGCAAATCCTACCAGAAATAAAAATCAAACAGTTTACATAAAAATACATATACCCTGGAAAACAACATACATGATTGACAATACATAGAAATTGTAAACGATGGCAATATAAAAAGGTTGTATGCTATTAACATTAGCTGAAAAATGTTCGCGAGCTTAATGCTGAAACTACATGCTTAGACACACCTCCAATAGGGATGTGATGGTGAATGCACAATGCTAAGGGAAAAACAAATCGTGCGCACAAAGCGTACTCTCACGCAAAAATCACGTAATGCGGTCCTGCTTCCTGTAGTTTGAAATCAGCTGACGCGATGTGTCAATCGGACAATGAAAGCGCTTTGTTTTGACTCGCTGAATCAGCAGCACGCCCGTTGCTTTCGGCTCGTAGTTGCTCATTGAGTTCATTCTTTATTACCGCTTTGGTTTTCCCCAATCTTTCTAGGCCGTACATTCACTCGTAAAATGTAATTATAGAAACTAACTTTGCGTTATAATTGCTTCAAATGATCTCGTACAGTAATAAAATCGACTGCTCTTTTGAAGCTAGAATAGCGGCTTTCGGCGATGAAGGATTATCGGTGCCTCGGTGTTAATTCCAAGGTACGTATAGGCTCTCAATGCTGTATTACGGCACATGAATCATGAGGAGTCGACTGCTATTAACGCGGGCCAACACAAACTCTCAATCGCGCTTTTTTAATATTTTGTGTGATCCTCCCTTTTGTTAGAACAAACGCACCGGTCGATTATTAGCAAGCGACTGACCCCCCACGCGTCTACGTTAACGCACAACTTGCTTTGTTCTATTAATAACCCCACTCAAAGACTGAATCGGTTGGCGCCCACAATTTAACCCGCGACATTCGTTGTAGGCTTTAATTTAATTATTTCCATATAAGGAATACAGTTTGATTTAAATCTAGCAAAGCGATTATTACATAACAAGGTGACACGAACTAGCCCATTACAACTTTATGTTCTAATATTGTCCCTCCTGATGTCTGCAGTTTACCATATAATTTTTTCTTCTCTCCATTCGAGTAAATTAAGTGTTTTACAACCTCGCAAATTTGTTATGGAGTCAAGGCAGAAGTACACTTTAGATATGATCATGGTGTGTCCATTAACAGCTGTTTGCTACTTTGGTTTAAGACGCAGAACTTACTGAAACGGTTACAAAGCTGAAAGATTTCTTTCTGCTTTGGGTGTTGCTTGTGCTTTGCAATGAATGAGATACTTAGAACGATTTATTTGTTTACATACTTTCTATCTCCTGGAATATGGTAGTGCGGTTTTTCAAACCACAATTTCTTCTACCGATAACAACTCTGTCCGCATAAGTGTACTAAATATATAAAGAAAAGTGATTAAAACGGGACTATTACCTTTTCCCTTGTATTTCAGATCAATGGTTTCCTTATGTGCCAGATTCGCATATTTCCAAAAAATATTGATACTCAAACATAATAGAACAAAATCAAACGTTTGGAAGATTATTTGGACGCAAAACGCAAAACAATGAAATAATTAAATAAGCTTGCAGTTAAAATTACATTAATAATGTTTACGGTATTACGAGCCTGTACTCAATAGACTACAGATAGCTTTTATTTAAGCAAAGCATTTCGTTTTATATTAATTTACTGTCTTATTTCGGTTTTTCTAGATTGTCGTGTAATTTAATTTGTAATCCAGTCAACTTTCAGGTGTTTCTATTTCGTCAATAAATATAACATTATTAAATACAACGCCCCAACTTATGTACCTTTTTAATTATGCAAAGAAAACATCATAAGAATTTTAAAAAACCGGCGCTAAACATGTAGATTCAAATCTGCCATAATTTCGAGAGGCAAAATTTCAGTTAAGTAGACTCGTTGTGCATTTCTATTACAACGTTTTGCTGTGAATATTATCAAAACTATATAAACATTTATATATAACGTCACAATTTTGACATCATGTCACTTTAAATGATACAAAAAACAATTTTTTAACTACATACGATGCTATGCTGCGTAATGATTGAGAAAATTCTGTGAAATTAAACAAAATAATTGAAAAATGTGTGTTGATCACAAATTAACATACATTTGAATAAAAACACACAATTTCTTGAAAAATGCTCGGCTATAATCCAGAATTATTGCAACTCAAAGTATAAAACAATTGTTAAACGCACAGCACATGCATTTTAAATTAGCGCGGTAGAAGTAATTAATATAAGCAGACGTCCAAACTATAAAACTTGTAAAAATGACAACAATTTACCACATTATTAGCGCACAATTGTTCTATAATGTCGCGAATTGTGAACATTACATAATTTTAGTGGACAAGTGAGTCATTTGGGTACCACATAACTCGCAAAAGAAAGACACACGCACGTATAATTGCAGTTAAGCAGACTTGTGTATTTTATATTATAACGTTTATCGTAAATATCAAAAGTAATTAAAAAAATTTGGCTATATGACAGATTAATCGATATAATGTTACAGTTTCGACACGTTATTTAATACGATTTACTTACTAAAATTGGCATAAGTTAACGCGATGTAATTTGAAACTGTTAAATTGTAATTTCGGTTTTTAACTTTATTCATGACATTTGCTAGGTTTTAACATGTTTTCAGGAAGTTTAGAATTTATTTCCAGCAAAAGTTTTAAAAATGTTAAAATAATGTATTTATGTTAGATTTCCCAAGCTTGTTCAATGATCATTTAGTTTGTAATGAAGGTTAACACAACGATAGTAGCATGTGATAAAATCACAATTCGTTTTACAAAACAATTTTAAAGTGTGAAATATTTGTAAAATTATGCTTAAGTTATTTTAGAAATAACTCTAAAACTAGTTTTACATAATTTTCGTTAATATAAAAGAATATAATACTGTGCATTGCGATGTTAATTCAGACGTGGGTCGAATACCGTTTCTAAGTTATCACACTTAAACGGAGATATTTTGTTAATCGGCAAAAGTACGACACATCTATAATATAATTTTCCTTAATGTGTGTCTGTCTGTCTGTGGCACAAAATCAAACTCACTTTCCGGCTTCGCAGATGCTTATATTTGTTTTTCTTATCTTAGCGGTCGGCTCGCAGCTTGGCCTTCGGCGTATCCTATTTCACACGTGCATAGCTTAAAATTTTAAAAGAATAATAGTGATAAACGACAAAGTACATCAGGAGTTCCAATCTGAAAGAAGGTTACCTGGATATACTACATAACACAAAAAGAGGGAGAGGTAGAAAAAACGTAGGTATGTGATGTGATGATAGTTGTTATGTTATCAAAAATCATTGCTCTTAACTGGTAGTACTCCAAATATTCTGTTTCGATACCAGCTAGTTTCTATATCGTGCTCACCTAAAGGTTTCCTTTTCTCAAGATTTGCAACGGCACTAATAAGAAATTATGTTTATTAAAAGTTTAAATAAAAGCTCAAGTACTCGAGGAACAATTATCAATGAAAGGGAACTTGATAGTTAATTGAACACTGCTTAATGAAGTAAAAGAGTGGCAAAATTCGAACAAAACTAATTCAATAGAAGGGGACTGAAGTGAGCCCAATTTATATTTGAACTCTCAAATGTCAGTTCTTTAATGAAGAGAATAAATATTTCCAATTTCGAGAAAACGCTAGTTAATTTTTACTCACTGCGAAATGATGATGCCTATAACATATAAAAAATTAGAGAGGTTTGTAATGTTTAAGCATTTTTAGTTCTAATGACAGTTTAATGTCAGCATAATCCTTATTTATAGATATATCCTTGCTCATTCCAAATCTGCAGTAGAAACCACAACGCCTGTTAAGTTGCCAGTAAATCAATCAAATGCTTGGAATTGACATATCTCGCTATCGGGGTCAATCCTCCATAATGCCAGCAATATGTTCGGCTGTAGAACTTTCGATGCAAAGCAATTACGTATCAGTTAAGTCTAAACCGGGAATGGCATTATATCATTGTTTTATCACATATTTTGCAACAAATATTGACTGATTAAAAATAGATTAACAAAACCATTTCCAGTAGCAATCGCTTTGCTGACTGTCAGAATTCAACGATAAGTATTTTCCGAGAACATGTTTGAACTTTTTTCTCTTGTCTCTAGTTGGGTCTTAAAGGTATAATAGTTTTTATTATATCATTCTCGAGAAGCAATTTCTTTCAGTGATTTCTCAAAGAAGGCAGTATTTGGAGCTTTCCAATTTCATTCGAGGCGAAGACAATGTATCCCCTCGCAAAGTTGCGCTCACAAAACACTTTTACGTCCAAAACATTTTCAGCTCGCGTGCGTTTGCACTTTGTTCCGTTTGTAATATTTTTGAAGCAAACGAAATGTCTAGATAACGATGACTGAAATTCCATTTTTGCTAAAAGCTTAAAAGAAATGCAATGTAACAAAATAAAAAATCTAACCTATTCCAATACTAAGGTAAATAGACTGTAACGATCATAAGATCCAGTTCGCAGCCTTTCGATGAGAGGCAATCCTTCCAGGTAATCTTATTTGCTCGTCCTCCAACCCAGAAAACTGTAAACTCGTAAACTGCCTTGACCCTCTCATCGCTTGACTTTATTAGTTACAGTAAATGCGAAGCAAATATTAAGTCCCTATGTGACTTTCTTTAACCTTCTGTGGAGTTTTACATTTCAGTATTGAGGGCGATAAGTTTTAGTTCTTAGTCATATTTTTTTATGTGAAATTGCATAAGTCAGTGAGGTGTATTTTAAATAATGAAACAGATAAATGACTTAAAAATAACTAAGTCGAGAACATTACTCTGTCTCTTTCAGTTAAGGGAAATTTCAGAATGTAGCTTCTGACTTCACGAAATTGCTTCAACAGCGGCTTAATCAGGAAAATGGATAAGTAATCCAAATATAATACGAAAGCCCCAGGAAATGCTTGTGGTTTTATAAAATATCCATCATGTGCCATTAAAAACTTTCTTGGATTCCAAAGTTCATGGATCCCCGAGAGAGCCCCTAAGAAGGCAAAAGTTCGCTTGTATCAAATTTTCTTGTATACGAACAGCTCGAATATCAAATTTATTAACGCCAGTTGGCAGTTTGAGAAGGAGCTGTTTGTTTACCTGCGTGCATTTCGAAATCTTGTCGGAATGTGATCGAGGGAACTGATATATCTCATATACAAGAAAGCGGAAAACAATGTGTTCGTCCAAGCTTTAACGTTTATCCATTTTCGTAACAAACTAGGAAACAAGATTTGTTATGAAAGGGATTTAAGCTGCAATAAAAGTGAGGTGTTTCCATTTTTTTAAGAATAAAATGCAATATATGAACAAGGAGAAACCATTAGTAAATAACGATATAAATAACAACACAAACTGCAGTATGTTATTAAAATTTATGAGCCTTGGAAGCATGTCTAAATAAGTATCAGGTTTTAAGTAACCTGTAGTGTCCACATTGCACGTGAAAATTCTAATCAACTACTAATTATAGTATGTAAGAGGGCGACGATTAGGACATGGGCACCGTTTTAATTGCAAACGACACGGACACACTACTTTATAGTGTAAACTAATGCTAATGCAAACATTTTAAACAAATGTAGCTAATACTATATTGTCAAGGCTTGGCCAAATGTAGCAAATATCTGAAACAATCCGTGAGTATTAAAGCTTCCGATAAGACAATATTGGAAGAATCCAATTCGGTCGGAGACACGCTTCCAAGGAAGGTAATACGGGACATTTTATTTAAACAACTCGGACTGGTAATAGAACGAGGATACACACCTGGGACTACGAAAGAAGAGTCAGTGCTGTTTAAACACAAGAGATTACCGTTCGGGGAAGGGTTCTGTATTCATTTATTACTTGTAGCGACTCTTGAGTAACTTGAACGAGCCAAGTGTTTTATAAAGTAAAATTTGAAAACTATGTAGACACATGTTTTGTTGACTATGGTAAATAGACTATTTATAAAAACCCTTATAGTACTAAAAGCAGCCAGAAAGTTTTTATTAGACAAACGTCTTAGTCACGCTTGAGCAGCCTAAATACATCAAAACTGAATTTAAAATTTGTTAAAGAGAAACAGCTGTAGGCGATCACGGAGTACGAAAATTACTAAGCCAGCTGCCTTTCAGGAAAGTGTATCTCTGAAGGGTTTTGTCATTTCAAACGTCTAAGTCTCCTCTGCATTCACGATACTTAAGGACTGCATTAAAAATGCATTAGAGTATGTCTGGGTTTCGGCAGGGGATGTTATTGACCCTGCCATATTCCCGAGTTCGGTTTTGCAAAAATAACGATTATTTGTCGGGGAGAGCCAATGTTTGCTCGAGTTAGTTGTTTGCTCTCGAAAAGTGGAATATTTGTCATTGTGAGTGTGCCCCCTAATCGAGTTCAGGAAGTTAAGCACGTTCTGAAGCTTCGTATAAAATCTTCCAAAAATGGCTTTTTTCGAGTTCTCTTGATTGTATGTATTGCCCTTATAATGGCGAATGTACATTTTTTTAAAGCTAGACAAACTAATGTACGGAAATGGAAGTTTAAAACTCTTTATCCTTGTTTCCCTTATTGCGTTTACTTCTGGTATTTGCTATATGCTATTTGAGATAAGTATTGTTACGATGTGTGTAGGTTTTAATATCATTAATATTACATTTGTATTTAAGTAAATGATTCTATCATATCAAAGGACTGGGTTTTCTACATTCCAGCAAATATGATTGAATGTATAATTATAGGTATTACATTAGCTATTAAAATAATTACCGGGGATTTTATGATCTTTAAAAGTAGTTGCTTTAGCCATCGCTTGTTTATCCAACGGGACCGCTACGAAATTAGATATTTCAGCTGATAGAAACAACTTTACAAACATGGCGCTCCAACCTCACAATTTATTGAAACAAGTTGGCTTCGTATTAATAACTCCATCAGTGATTACGTAAGTGTGCGTTGCTCGAATGATTTAACAAATGTAAGTAAATAGACACCACAACAAAACACTCACAATGCGCTTCTTCCGGAAATGTGGAAAAACCGACTTTAAAAATTTCACCAAATTCTATTTTTAGAAAAACTTTCTAATCTTATTTGGCTTTCCTGACGCAAAATAGGATACCAGGCGTCCCCACATCAGGTCCCACGACGGGCAGTGGCTCCTCTTTCTCTCTGTTGGCCTGCTCAAGCAAGCCAGATACCTCTTCGAACGCCGCGCCGCCTGCAGCTTGCATCACTCAAAAACTGCTTGCAACTCCGTTTTTGTCCCAGTTCTAAATTTTGCTGCTTTCTTCTCCTTTCCAGGGCTATGCTAACCTTCCAACAGCTTAAAAAACTGCCATAGGAACACCAGCAACCAATCGACTTGCTATTAAACACTTTCTAAAACTCCTGTAGTTGTGCAACGAATCAAAGTAATCCTTCTACGGTCTACCCAAAAGACATTGCACTAACTATAAAACACTGGATTGGGAAAATGCGTATTTATTCGCTTTTAAATGGATTATTTATAGAGAAGAAAACTAACTCACTTCACAAGTTGGCTTAGCTTTCCTCTTCTTTCTTTTGTTCTCATTCATCTTACATTGTTATTCATGATTTCTAAGCCTGCTCTGATTACATGTTATGTTTCAATGAAGGCTAATGCTACTTTGAGTACCATTTTTACAAATTATTAACTCAAAGCCAATGCTATTAATACAATTTGCAAAAACTAACGTAGCACGTTTATAAAATATTTTGTAAATTAATATTTGAAATGGTCGAAATGTTATTTATTGCTATCGTAACTTTAGGGGCTTTGAAAGCTTTTATTGCGGCACGTATAAAAAAAGAAGAATGGCGCTAATTACATTCCCAATCATGCCAGTAATGCATCATTGTGGTAGGAAAGTAGCCTCAGATGTCTTGAAACACATATAACGAAATTAAAAGACAGAAGTACGTGAAAAGCTGTAATCAATCAGTTAAATACTGACGACTTAAAAGAAGAAAAAGAATGTTAGATATTTTTAACTATTCGTTTAATAACCCAAATAACAACCTGTATAGCCCCAACACGTACATTTAAAATTTTGCGTTTTGCGACCTTATTAACCATGTCCGTATATCAATTTATCTTGATACTAACGTAGAAACAGTCTTGCAGTAACCTACGGACATCCTAACACTTCAAATAATGTAGACATGTGGGACTACTGCCTTCCAAACATCTCGCGGACATAGTAATCCCACAAAATATATCGACATCTATGATTACTAATTGCTTGAAAATTTCTAGGACAATGGGCTGCACTGTATACAAAGGCTTTGTGCATGAGCGTTTGCTATGATTGCTTAAACAATTCTGTATCTGCATACCTTTGGAATAATGAATTGGTTTGTTAATTTACTAATATGCGCTCAGGTTGTAATACTGCGCTTCGCTACCTTGATGTATAAGCATTTATGATTATAATAGAAATGAATTACATTTCAAGCATATCAAATATTATTTTATAAAATACTCCAGAAATGTGCTAGTTTAATTCTTTCAGATAGCTTTGACAGTGATAATAATTTGTAATAATAGTATTAAAAATAGTGTTTGCCTCGACTTGAACAAAATGTAATCAGAGTAGACTTGGAAATAATGTAAAACCATGTAAGACCAAAGGCAAACAATTGGTGAATGGAAGCCAAGCTGTGAAGTGGTGTAATTTTGGCTTCCCCAATAAACAATCATTAATAAGTAAATAAATACCCTTTTCCGAATCCAGTGCGTTTGAAAATAAATTCTATATCCTTTAGGTGTGCTGTAGTAGTGTGCATTGATTCGTACCACCTCTGGAGAAGTTTGAAAAAGTGTTGGATTTGTATATCGAGTGTTGAGTGGTTTTTCCGAGATTGTGTACTAGCTTCGAGTAGTGTAGTTGGAGCCAACAAAGAAACAGGGGCCCAGACGTCGTGGGACTTGCTGGGAACTCGAATTAAGCGCTAGTTTCCATTGGTAAGGCATCGGAAAGGTCCGGAAAGTTTATTCTAAAAGATTGAAAGCAGTTGATAGCAAATGTATTTCAATAATTTATACAAATAAAAATAATATACACTGGGATAGGGTAGAGACCCGACCTGTATTCGATTAAACTCATTTATTTTAAATTATTATAACCAAATCAAGTATTATAAGCCATAGTAATATATTACTTTAATTTAATTTACACTATAGACTTAATACTTTATTAAAGTGCTTACCCGTGTCCATTCCCTGTTTCTCAAAACGCCATATAAACACAACACCTTATTGTTGGTTGGCAAACTTAGTCCAATCGAAAAAAAGCGGCAGCAGTGCTAACTGTGTCAAAAGGCTATGCAACAAATGCAGCAGCTCTAGTTGCCCTCATTGTTTGTGAAGTTAAACCCAATATTTAGCTTGTAAGGCTGAATAATCCTCAAAGTAAGTATAATATTTAAATAAAACCCATTCAAATTATAATGGCATTTATAATTAGTTTATAGGACTAATAATTAAATGGGTTGACATTCTCAAGATTTTTAAAAACTCAATTGCAGCAGGCCCTGGATAGCCTGAATCAGTTGCCAGTACTGAAGTGTATTGTCAGTCTATGTAAAATTCGAGATTTGTAGGTTAAGTTTTGCGTCAGTCTGTGTCAAATAACAAACAAAACCTACCCTACTAACTTCGAATTTGACATAGACCGACAATACACTCCAGTACTGCCAATTGATTCAGGATATCCAGGGCATGCTGCAATCGAGTTTTTAAAAAATTACCTTGTATATTATATTGCCAGCAACATTTTAGCCATCATCTAACTGAATTAAACGAGAATCTGTCCCTCCTGCCTGGACTGTTTATTTTAATATTTACATATACCGGTTATATCTTATTTATTTATGAATCAATTTGGATACAATTTTGTACTAAGATACTAGATATAATTAGTGATGGAAAGATAGACATAGTCAAAATAGCTAACTTTCGGTTTCGCCGGAAACGACACCGGCTCTGATGTTTTAAATGGATCACCATGAGTACTTTACGTTTTCCGGAATATACGAGTCAAGTTACGTAGAATAGTCTTTCCGAATTTGCATTTTTTCAAACAAAAATTGTATATTAAATATTAAGAACGGCAAGGACATTTACCGATCGAAGACAATTGTTTGGAGGTGGAGCAAAGCGACGACTCCATTTATTGTCTGAGATCGGTAATTCCTTAACGTTCGTGATGCTAATGACGTTTTCTGCTAGAAAGAAATGTATTTTTATTCAAACGTTAGTAAAATGTAACATTATACCACAGAATAATATGTCGGTGGCACTGTAAGTCTATGTCAAATTCTAGGTTAGCAGGTTAGGTTTTGCGTCAGTCTGTGTCAAAAACTACGCAAAACCTAACCTGCTAACCTAGAATTTTTACTTACCGTTCTAGAACGGTAATCATAACTTACTGATTTGGCAAGAAACGCCGCAACTAAGTAAAATCGTTCTATCGTGCAAAAAAATATTTTTAAAATGTTATTTTTACCATGGCAGCACGTGACTAGGGAAAATCTGTTTTAATTAACTCATAATAATAGCTATTTTGTCAATTTAGGTCAATAACAAACCTTTAATAAAAGAATAAAACTTGCTAAGCGTGTTTTTTTAAGAAAGACGTATTTTTTAAGAAAAACTCGTTTTTTAGCACCTACTAAGGGCCATCTTGCCATTCGTTAGCAAATTGAATTACCAATGTAATGATATGCATCGTGCACTACTTTATCTTTATCTAAAACTGAAAGATAATTAATAATTTTTTAAAATATATTGGTGTAATTAAATTTGGCAACACTGTTGTATATAATTTGAGCCATAAATTTCGAAAACAAAATATACAAAATTATCCATTTAAAAAAAATCAAAGCTAGTGTCACTTCCGGTAAAACCGGAAATCAACTATTTTCATTACATTTGTGTCTCTATCTGAAATTATATCTAGTATCATTGTATCAAATTTAATTCAAACTCATTCATAGGTAAAGGAGATAAATGCGTGGTTCTGGTTTCCTTGTCACCCGGTATATCCGATCCGTTAGCATGTTTTTTATTGTTAATTACGTTTAATTATTGTAACCTAGTTTGTCACTTAAAGTACGGGTACAACCCTCTCTTGGTACTTGAATCGCTCAATTATATGTCTTCAGTGAGATCAAAATGGATCTAATAGTCGCCGCCGAAAATATGAATTTAGTCGCGGCCATACCAAGCTTCAAGACTCAGGTACCAGCGGCTTACAGTGAGAAATCTCTCACAGCGACCTAAACAAAGGCGGCTTGAAGCTGCGGAGTAAATACGATTTACTGCCTAAGTGTTTCTGTGCAGCAAGCCAGTGTTTGCACTTCAAGTAAGTACCAACTAATCGTGTACTTAGTAAGTACGCATTTTCGACGTCGCCAGAGAGTTTTGATGCGTCCATATTGTTTCGTGGCGCAATTAACCAGAGAGCCTAAGTTGCACCTGAATTATTTCCAACCGTGTTAATAGAATATTTACATACATTGAGTTCAAGGTTGACGACGTGCCAGTCCCTGGCGACTTGTGCCAGGCGAATACGCTTTGCTCTTCCTTGCTTTACAGAAGCCCAATTGTGTGTTTATTTGAAAAATGTGTTTATGTAATACGGGCTGTAACTATGTGTATTTAAAATGTTTCCTGTTATGCAACCCAGTCATATCAAAGTATAATAAACATTATTTGCTAAGCTGCATATTTGGTTTCTTTCAGTAAAGGTACCATTGATTTAAGCAGTAAGAACACTCGCCCTTCAGGAGAGTTAGATTTGATTAGCTATTGATAGGACAGTTGTTATGAGATTGTAAAGGAAAGTTGAATTCAGACAGGTAAAGTATTCAGGTGTTTAGTTGAAAAAAAAAAGCTTTTAGGTACGTATCTTGCATCAGTACCCACTGCCTCGACCGTGGACGAGGCAGATTTATACAGCTATGGGTTAAATTCTACGGTGTCGCCCTGGAAATCATTGAAATATTTACTGTGTTAAGACAGGACCGGACTTTGCGAGTATCGTAGACCGCAGCCTCTAGCGAGCCAGCTAAAAGACGATTGAGGGATTTATACTTATGCTTTCCAACTCAAATCGACTTGTGGGAAGTGGGCTCTGGAGTTGACGTAAAATCCCGATTATATCGTAACAACTTCAATACTTTCAAAGCCTAGCGCAAGGAGTGTTTCTCTACGTCGATGGAAATATATTTCTCTAAAAATCTCTGAAGCACAATTCCGGTTCATAAAGCTTATTTGTATACAGTGAATTTATTTTAATGGTTAACATAGCCGTTTAGTTTGTATGCCAGCATTTAATCATTCAGGTCACTTCCATAATTACAAATGAGATCAATAGATTAGAGCGTTTACCAGTTAACATAGGAATGTGAATTAGGTACTTGCTAATACGAAACTTTTGTTACCGGAATGTAGATACCTAGGTACAACTCACAAGTTGTTTTCTGCAGTGGTATACATTAGGATAACTTTTAATTGTCTTTTTGACAAGTAATAAGTCATATGGGGGCATAGAAACGAAACGCTTATGTTAACTATTAAAATAAATTCCCTGTATATGTAAGTTGTTAAATTGTATTATTTTTGATTCAGAAGTATATGATTCAGTTAGTAGAAAATTCCTTCAGGATTTATTAATCGATACACGTTTCAAAGTACTTTTGCAATTTTAATACCTTTCCATATCGCCACTAATATTTAATTGGAGGAGCACTTGTCAGTATTGATAATGCAAGCAAACGACAACTGCAAATCAATGCTGTAGATGCAATCGTCTGATATAGTAAATGTGAGCTTTGATAACCCCAACAACCTTGACATGACATTTCGAAATAATTTCTGCAGTAGTTTGTATCTGCATTCCCAATGTCTCGCTTTTCCAGAGATTGCTAGGCTTCGGCAGGGATTCGCCAAGCCTGAACCACGGAAACGGTTGGATGAAACGTGTTATTTATCGGCGTTTTGATTAAATCGTGGCCCCTTTTTGTTGCTCGGCGTTAAAGTGGCGATAGTTATAATCGCGATCGTTTTTGCCGGCTTAGATTTGCGGCAGCGTAAAATTAGTGTTTATGGCAGGAGAATAATATCGCAGCTAGCGTTTTCCGAAAGAAAATACCTGCTGCAGTAAGCCTATTTAGAAGGTTAAATAGCTTTTTGCTTTCAACGTGTGACTGATATTAAAGAACCTAACTGCCGGTCTTATAAAAACCATTAATCTGGCGTTAACTTTAATTCGCTGTTAAAATAAACAAAAGCACATCAAAACGTCAGTGCTTATGACATTTTATTCATTGGTAAACAAATTTTGATGAGCTTTTATTTATTTTAACAGCGAATTAAAGTTAACGTCAGATTAGTAGCCTTTATAAGACCGGCTGTAAGTTTGGTAATTCAGGGTTTTTAATAAAAAATTTGCTGTTTTTACAATTAGCTGTCCTACAAAGTGTTCGGGAAAGTAATTTAAATATTACTGGGCCAAGTCTGAGTATCGAATATCATACTGAAGTGCGGGAGCTTTGATTACTGACATATTTAAAATTCAATGTTTACTTTACTGATTATTGATATTTGTATAACATGGACAAAGTTTGTATGGTTTTTACTGTTCGTAAAATTTTGAAAAATCGTCCAGAACTAGAAGGAAGGACTATACTATTCGATATCAGGTGTGGTATGGATGAGAAAGAAATTGGCCGACAAGGTTGTCGGCAACCGTGTGGCCAAGATGGGCTCTTAGCTGGAGATGAAAAACGAATGTATAGATATGATTTTCGTTTATTACCGTCTTAGACCGTTGTTACAGAATATCAGAAAGAACTATAAAATAGACAAGATGATTACTAAAGGTGACCACAGTAATAATTTTGAGGAAGAAGGAAAGAAATAGAATTAATTAACTTAAATAACGGAAATAAATAACTTTTTGTTATTATGGTTTATATTCAAAAAATACAACATCTGGCATTGAATAAATTATATTTTTTCTATTGAAGCTACCTTAACCAGTAAAATAATTAATAATAGGTCAAATTCTAACAAGTGAGTATACTAAAACCGTCTTGATCTTACTGAGAACGCATCTTATAGGAGAAGCACCACAAAAAAGGACTATAAATCAACTCTACGAAGGATACACATATGGCTACAACAGCCTGGGACGTAATTTATGTATTTTAATTGCTTCTTCACATAAAGTCGCCTTTAGATAGTTAGCTGCCAGAGTTCCTAGATTGCTTTGATTGATAAGATTCAGAACACCTTAGAAAGATTAAATATATTGTCTTTCATAGTACACGTTATTGTTGCAAATAAACTTTAGCCTAAAACATATGTACAGTGTAAATACGGCATACAGCAAATTCGTGTTAATAGCCTCTGGCTAAACCCCTAAGTGCTGCGCTTCGTTGTGGCTGAGATTGAAACTAACCATGTTATACGAAGGAGCCGACCTGTTGTTGACTTTCAGTGTAAATACTTGGAGATATTTAGGGATAATTAACTGCTTGAGGTTTATTTACGTTGTCGTGGTATCGAGAGTATGACGCCAATTTGTTCTGGTCAGAAAGCTGCGTAATGAACAAAATTTTATCATTGAAATAGTCCAAGAGTGGATTAATAGCCGGGGCTATATTTACGGCACAGCTAACACCACAAGTTAACTCTTTGCTCGATTACATCCTGCCATCTACTGATATGTCTTTCGCGCCTGAGCGCGAAGAAGTTTTACGAGACAAATCACTCATTTTCTTTTTGTTTTTGTGCGGGCCAGTTTAAATGCGGCGGAGATTTTATAATGCTTGTAGCAGGTTAAGATCTGTAGCATATAGAGTAAATCTGAAAGCAGATATGAGATATTACAGAAAATGTACAGATTAATGAGCTAATGATAGCAGGTACTCCTATTAAGATACAATATAATTATTTTCAGAACATGTTATGTGTAAAACGGTAATAACTTTTATCTGAGATTGATAGATAGAGCATATTGAAACGCTAATCTGACTCCCTTGCATGTATTGCTCTTTTTAATAGGCAATTGCATGTTTTGTCATTGTTAATTATGCTTAAAAATTGTAACTTCAAATGGTTGAATGTGCACGGATACAGATCTATCCAGTGAAGCGTGATTTCGTACGTATAGTAATAAATGAGCACCGCAGGTTCGTAGGGATAGAACCAGTCGCTTGCGGGCGTTGCCCAATTCTGCCTGTATGTAAACGGCTCTTAGTGAATTGTGCCTATAACGAGGTAAATACACGCAAACGATTGAAACCCTGCAGTAAACACAGTACCCGAATTTCCAAGCAGCCAAACAGTTTAGTGAAGTCCATATGGGTACGTAACATCAACCGTCATCGCGGCACCAGAGCTATCAGACAGGGTATTTCTCCCGCATATTTTGGGAAAAATTTCTATGCGTCCCACCGTTCAATCTTTGCTGCGTTGCAGTCTCGTTCTTCGACTTCCAGGTAATCTACTGTAGGAAATGGTTACAGTTACGCGATGAGTGTTTGCGTTCAACTCTAGGAAGTTTTCACGAGCGGAGATAAATGCGCAGCATAGGAAAATAACACGTATGCGAATTGTCTAGAAGGGTTTTAATGCGTAAAGTTCGACAGCGGATTTTCATACAGCGTAATTTTTGCGCTTTTAGGGACAGTTGTTTAGGCTTACTTCAATGTTGTTTAAATGTACAATGTACAGATACAATTGCTCTGCTACTGTTTAAAGATAAATGCGAGTAGTCCCAAGCTATCGCAAATAGATCGTGTTGTGTTAATTCTTCATTGATACTTTTGTTTAGGCATGGCCTTTGTAAGCAAATTAATTTTTCTCGTGCATATGTTTGAAGCTAGTTTTAGGTAGAGGCCAATTAGTAGTCGTTAGTAAACACGACTGGAGTATTTCAAAAAGTTTTATGTATACTGAGCTAGTTAGGTAAACGAATAGGGCTAATTATTAAATAAAAGTACTAAGGCGTACGAGGCGTTTCATTTAAATTTAACTTCCCGAAGGAGGGGCTACCACATGTATCGTTATATTATTTTAATAGTATATAATCTGACCGATTCAGTCATGCTAAGGTTTGGTTTAATATTAGCCCAACCTTCCAGAATAATTTATATAATACCAGTCACTTTCTGATTTCTAATTATTGAACAAGGATTTAGATGTTATTAGGTATAATTATAACAAATAGCTACTATTTTATTTCCGAATGAAACCAAGCAATTTTAATTCAGCAGTGCTGTCTATTCTATTTCTTAAGTTAAAACAGGTTATCGTCAGTAATTTAATGTATAGGTACTCGTTGGTGGTTCGTATTATTAACTTTTCCTTTTTCCTGGGGTCATAATAATTCAGTCTTTTGGTTTAAATAAATGTTATCCTCACTTTAACAATAACGGAAAAACGTAATTTTTTATCAAACAACACTAATTTTATTCAACAAAGCTTGCTAGGTAAAGAATGATTCTTAATTGCAATACAATAAAATTCCAAAAGAATTTTCCAGAAACTAAACTGTTAGTTAAACATTTAATCAAACTCTACCCTAAAGTTGAAATAAAGAGTTTTTCAACTCAAATCGTTTCAAATTGGTTGATATGTACAGTGCGTTCATAAATAAACGAACGTTTTTAAATGGTCAGTATTTTGGCCCAATTATTTATGTTGGTGGCACTGTACGTCTGTGCCAAATTCGAGGTTAGCAGGACAGGTATTGCATCAGTCTGTGTCAAAACTGACGGAAAACCTAATCTGATAACCTCGAATTTGATATAAGTTTACAGTTCCACCAACATAAATAAATGGCGCCAAAATAATGACCATTCAAAAGCGTCCGCCCATTTATGAAGGCACTGTAGTTTTGGAAAGAATGCGCATCAAAAGTTTTTAGTTTATTAAAAGTGTTGCATTTAAGTATTCATTGGGAAAATGTTTCAGGCACGATAATACATCACTGCAAAATAAGAACAAAAAGGGAACGGAAGATGGAATTAATATCGTCAAAGAGCTATAAAAAGCTTCACATAAAATCTTTTATTTCTTGGAGTAAAAAGAAGGCAAATTCTTGAACGGAGGATTTTATTAGGTCAAAATTCAGAGACGTGTACCTAATACAATCTTAGGCGATTTCAGATGAAACAGTTTTAAAACGTTGTTTTCCTAATTGTTACGCCATTTAGTGTTTTCGTTTCGTGAAGCTCCAAAACGAGTGGAAATGGACGAGTTCCATCTGTTGCAGATGCAATAATTTCGCAGTTATTTTATGCTTTTAGGAAGGCATTAGTAGGAAGCCGGCGACGGAGTCGTTTTAAGGGAATGGAGTTCAATTTCAATTCAGAGTTGAAAGCAAGCTGCGTTTGCCCTTTAAATCCAGCCATTGTCATTTTAGAATCTGCCTAAGAATGTTTGCACTGCATTTTTCTATTCAAAAATTCTTCTATTGAGCAGTTTTGCCTTTAAGAAATATTTATTGTATTCCTGATGAAAGTAGAGAGAGTTTTTAGATTTTACAATACGTGCGCTTTGACAGTTTCTGATCTGTTCAGATTTACAGAATTTTTACCAGGAGCTGTAAGTTTCCTAACTTCATGCTAATCAGGTTACTTTCAGAAAAGAACTCTAAAATGAAATTGCACAGATTATAAATTGCTACAAATCAAGACGTATTTCGTGAAACTGCTTCTTTCCTCAACCTCTTTAAAATATTTCGAAAAAAAAGAACAAAGCAGTTGGTATAACGTAAAACCGAAAACCTTTTCAAGGCTAAATTTAACCAATAAACCTACATCTATGGTACGGTTATATATAATAAAACTTTCAATTAACACAAAATGCTCGCAAAAACCGTTGGCTATTTTGAAGAACTTTATTTTCTAGTAGTTTTTAAAGTTACTTTTAGTGAACCTAAAATCATTTTATGCTTTATTGCAATATTGTGCATACATATTTCGCTTATATCAGGACATAATTAATTAACCAATAATAATTTAGCCCTTGTTGTCAGTTTTCCAGTTCAAAGGAAAATGCCTAGTAAAATTTAATATGCATTTTGCATTTCCAATTAAACTGATAGTTCAACCATATTCCGGCATAATAAGCGTTGTTCGTAGTTTAATATAGAGCTGGAATCGCAATTAAGTTTTTGCTATTCTGTGTCTGCACGTTCTAAATGTTGGTGCAAAATGTTTTTCTTGGTTAATTTTTGTTGTATTAGTGTAATTCTTGCCTTGAACTCACATACGGTGACTATCACTATTTTTCAAATTACAAATAAGAACCTTGTTTTTTATCATTTTTATAACTGTGCTGCACAGAAAAGCTGTTTTCTTTATTTTTATAGCTTCTTTACATGCGATTTCTAGTAAATGATTTAGTAACAGTGGGTAATGGCCTTAAAATATTTTCCTCCAGGTTTTATAGCACATTCGGCCACTTTGAACCTCATTCTGTATATTTTTCATGCGAAGCACATCATATTTACAAATGTGCCAGATTTCGGTGAGGCCTTGTCGACGACTGAGTTCTACTTTCTATTCTTCGCTGAATCGATTCCGATCGGCCTTATATAGTCAAACAATTGTATTCTCCCATAAACGCCGCAACCTATTTGCACGTGAAATCTTTTATAGAAATTTATGTAATAATTGTATGGATGTCTTTCAAATTTGTAATAGTGTCGTCCCGAATTCTCTCTTCGTGTTTTGTTAATTATTTTCAATAAATCTCGTGTACTTCAGTTTATTTATGATTCGTTATTTGACTCAACTTATGGGCATATGTGCATACTTTTAAGATTAGGATTGTGTGAAAAGACCTCAACCATAAGCTACTTTTGTTTAGGTTGGTTAGACTAGGGCCGCTATTTTGGAATCAGTAGGGCCTGGGTTTAGGGTTTCTTAATACCTTCTTGGAGCTCTGAATTTCTTAACCGCATCTAAGGCTGTAGCTGAATCGGGGTCTACTTCATTCTGATCTAGCCGAAGCACTTCTTAACGTCCTACTATTATAACAACGTATTACCAGCGGCTGGTACCAGGAACGCTTAATCGTTGAAATGTTGTTTCATTCTCATGTGTATGTAGTTGGTGACAGCAGAAATGGTAAAGGTTTCCAGTTTCCTTCCTAATCCTCTTCCATTACTATTTAGACTTGGTAATATTATATATGTTCTACGCGATGGTACTATCATAACCTTTTAATTAAATGAAAATATCGTAGTCCATGCAACGAAGTCCCTGTTTCGATAAATAACAAAAAAGGTGAAATTTAGAAAAATATGTTGCCCTGCTGTTGAATGTGTAAAATTGTTGAACAATTGAAGTTGATGAACCGGTAGCACCTTGCAAAAGACTTTTTAGATTTTTCGGAAATATAATAATAATAAACTTCCATCAAGAACATTCCAGAACTTGTCGTCATTCCTACACAAATGGTTGAGATTAAATACTTGAATCTTCTTAATCCGCTAACTGAAGATGCTGCATCGCTATAAGTACCACAGGTAAGTGCAAATGCAGAAATTCGGGTATTATTTGTACAAGAGTTTGTAATAATTGCCACGAAAACTGCCTAATGGATTAAGTACAACTGACGGTAAGATGGTGATGAAGACAAACAAGAGACAATTACGAATTCGAAGTTTTCATCACACGTAGATATCGATTTACTAGATAATTTAACAGATTTTTGCAGTGTAAAGTAAACGTGTTTTAATAGAGCCGTAGAGCAGCGTCATTAGACAATCAACTACTCAAAAACTATGGCATTTAGGACGAAAACGAGTAAAAAGTTTTTTAGAGGAAATTTGACAATATATAATTTTTGATAAAACAATTTTAAATAAAAATTACTGTTTACAAATATATTTGCGAATTTTTTTTTCAAAATTGCGGTGATTTTGTACACAATTAACAGCAGTCTTTAGTGAACAGCCCTCCCAACTAAGCAAATAAGTTGTTATGAATTAAGTCGTCAGACATATCCCCGTTCGTAGTGCAATAACGCCTGTTGCGCACTACACCAGTACGTCAATATTATTTTCCTGGGATAAAATATTGTTCCGGGCCTATCAGCTACATTTACTGATAACACGCAGATAAAATTCTGAGAAAATGTTTGGAAACCTTGTTGCGCTTACAACTGCAAGGTTGGTCCGCACAGATAAAATGTTTTAAAAGTTAACTTGATATAGTTCTTATATTATTTGTATTTGTAAAGCACATTGTAGTTCCAAATGTTTTGTAGCTAAGTAAGCATTTTCAAAGATTTAGAAAGAAGGTAAGTTCACATATCGAGGTTGAGTACTCTACGCATTTCTCATAGCCAGGAAGGTTTTCTAGTAAAATGTCCATTACATTATCGGTTTCAACACTAGTTGGTGCCCTAAACGCTAACAAAAGCATTTGACTTTTGGAGGCGGAAGCCTGTATTTATTTCAGTTTACGAGTTGCAAAGAGGGAAGGTCTGAAACATTATCAGCAATAGAAATCGAATATATAAGATGGATGGGGCATATGATAAGAATGCAATACAATCGACTAACAAACGTAATCAAGTAGTTCAGATAAGAAGAATCTAAGATGATGGCCTGGCAATAGTATGATGATGACAGCAAGATGAGAGGGTGGAAGTCCCTTATCGATATTGTTATTAAATATGTAGATAAGTGTATCCGATTTGTATAGTTGTGTGTGATCACAATATGTATAATTCGGTAAAAGGAATAGCTCATTTGATAGAGCAGGTATTCTGCTCAACCTAAAAACCTATTAGAACTTGCCGTTTCTATTCCTGACAAGTCGAATAAAATGCTAAAAATAATCGAAACAGTTGAGGACAAGTGAATATAGATGCAAATAATACCAAGAAATGGCAAACATTTGATGCAACAGAGGCTTCTACGTCGACACAGGAAAGCCGATATAAAATAATGTGATGTAAATATATTCTACGAACAACAATTTATCAAAACGTCGCAGCAAAGAAACCGTTTTATTAAGAAATTAGAATACAATAAATCAAGAATTACGTGTAACTATAATAATTCACGTCGCTTTACTATTTTTGCACTTTAGTATCATTTCTAAGAAATTTATACCTTCCTGATCAGATGCATTCAGAACTTCATGTATTCTGCGACCATAAACGCGTTGCTCAAACTTACCAAGCCTCTAACAACTACCCAGTACAAAATGATGCATCACTGTTTGAAAATCTGTATTTTCCGAATTTCTGTTCACGTACAAACTGTCATAGGACTGGGCTTATTTAGGCTCGGACGTTCACAAATGTAGCGTATCCAGGGCTTTGTGTACAACTGCACTCCCATTCGGGGAAATTTATTTTTTTATATTTCCTGTGGATGGTATATGTAAGCGATGCCGGCAGCCTCGCGGCTAGACTTTGTCAACTTGCTCTTCCTTTTTTATCATTCGGACAGTCGCGATTTTCCTCCTTACCATTCCTTAGGGGTTCTTATGCGAAATTTATTACCAGTTAAAGCGATATTTCCGGGACAAAGTATGCATCGGATCCGTTTTTCTACACATTCCTCAGTGGCCACCGTTAATCTTGCTATCTTATCGCCTAACATGGATATATATTTGTGCCGCTATTTGCTCGAGAGCTGCCTCTGTAGTGGTAGTTTTGTGTCGCTTTTTGAACGTCTACGCACTTTGTTGAAATCGAATTTTTATTTTTTCCACATATTGGTTTTTCAAGAACGAGCAATACTGCAGTTTTTCGTTTTATAGATTCAAAATGCAGATAGTTCATTATACATCTGATCAGCATTCATCGTAATGTATTATATACAATTTTTTACTGTGCTTAACAAATGTTTGATGAAACTTGCATTCAACGAAATCAATGATTACCCATTGGCTAGTGAAATTAGAAAATGAGACTTCTATGTGGATAACCTCATTACTGGGAAATATATCGTTCAAGAATTGACGAGACATCGAGATAAACTAATACAATTTCTAAAACGATGAAGATTTTAGTTACGTAAGCTGTTGTCAAATAATGTAAGGATTCTAGAAAATATAACATCCACATCTTTGTCTAAATATGTCTCAAGCTACAAAAGCCCTAGGTATAGAATGGAACGCACGTCTTTCAGACAAGGGAAGTAAAAATAGAAAACTATATTAAACTAGCGGACCCGACAGACGTTGTTCTGCCCGAACGTTGATTTGCCTATTATTGGCGGGTTCAGCAAAACTTTTTTTCGATATTCGAATTTTAGATTTTTTTTTAAATATTGTGGAGTGGTGGGGAGTAAAATTTTGGGGTTATACATTTTTTTGAAAGTTTCTAGAACCCAATTGCAGCCCACCTACAGGGTCCAACTGTGAATCTAAACCATCCAGGGACCCACTCAAACACACACAAAAATTTCAGCAAAATCTGTCCAGTCGTTTAGGAAAAGTTCAGTGACATACACACTTACAAAAGAATTATATATATAAAGATATTCAAAATGCCCCCCCTCAGCCGCAATACAAGCATGGTACCGTCGTACTAACGATTCATACACTGGCTGAATATTAATTGCTTTGTTTTCGCCCAAAGAAGCTTTGCTTAGATTTTTACTAATAATTATGACTCGCGCTGTATACATTAGGTCAACAGACAATTTTCTGGTCAGATTGCTGTGTGCGAAAACTATTATCTCTACCACAATTTGAATTGTGTTCAGCTACATTCTTAGGAAATCTATACAACACAGTTATAAAGCTTTTTACAATTTTGAAAGCATTTCCATGGTGTGATTCCACAATCATGATGTCGTGGATTGATACTCCGACACATAAACTGAAAACTTTTGTGGTGCACAGAGGAGTATAAATTCAAAGGCTTACAAATGTTGAAACCTGGAAGCATTTAATCAGACAACCCTGCAAATACAGTGTCAAGAGAATGCTGCCCAGAACAACTAAGAGGAGAAGAAAATGGCGAACTAGCTCGCAATAACTCACCAAAAATAAAAAGCAATGGCCAAGTAAACTTGCCATATGGCAAATATACCACAACGAATTCATGAGCTCAAATCAAATTTTCATATGGGTTATGTAATTACAGAATCATTTAAATAATCTCATAAATTTCTATTGGTTCTAATTGATCAATATCAGCGTGACTTCTTCAAATTGGATATATCACATCTTCAGAAGTATAAGTAAATAGATTATTCGTTTGGCAAAAGTTATGAGAGAACAAAATTAGTTTATAGAAAATATACCAGATGTGCGAACATAATTGACAAGGCTATTTTTAAAGTTGGGTGTCGACTATGTTAGTCCGGTATTACTAAAAGAAGTAAGTAATCGAAAATAATCGATTACCAAATGATACATCCCTGAGTACTCTTTAGTAGTTTTTGCTTTCAATTCATTTAGAGTAAGGTAGGACTCTGACAGAAAAATTACGTCTATCGGTAGCGATCGTTCAACATTTCAAATGCATTTACTTGAATGCGACTACTCTGACAACGTCGAACGGTCACGATCGATATCGACCGTCCAGCACGAAATTCAATTCGACTGGAAAACTTTGTTGTTGGACGATAGCGGACGATGGTTGGCGCTTGCGTAGTTCAGTTGCACAGAACGATACTCAATGCACACTAAACTGTATAAGCACGTGGCTACATAACCCCAAAGTTTGTTTTTGTTTCCTAAAATTTCAAGACTGTAACTTTGAGTACTATGAAAACTAAAACACTACAACATTTTGAGGTTATGTGTGTTTACACGAAAACAATTACCCTCATGGCCGCTGGATGCCGAACGACGCTGTCAGATGTTCGCTTATATTTCAAGCGATTGTGGGCGATCGTAACCGTTCGATTGCGAACGTTTGCTAGCCTGTCAGAGCCCTGCCTAAGTCTTATTTATCCAGTAAAATTCCTTGGGTATATTTTGCGAATTTATTGCACGAAGAGGGAAGAATCCATAACAAAGAAGGAAACTAAAACAGATATCGCCAAAAGTGCATCTAAGGTCAATATACAGGATATTGTAAAGGCCTGTGGGAAGCAGGAACAAAGAATGTCAAATTCCACATCAAAAAAGTAAATTGGTGAAGCAAAAACCTGCGAAAAAATATATACGCTTCTCGCGTCACTAGAAGGATGTGTTAATTTTACGACCTCCTACTCCTATTTATGATCATCCAAGTTAACCTTCGCTCATTTTATGATGGGTTTCTCGTTAACTCAGGTATCAGATGAAAAACGCCTAGATAGAGAGTAAAATGGAATTTCGAGATTGCAGCTCATTCATACGATAACTCAGCATTTCTGGCAGAGATGGACAAAGCAGTATTTCTACAAGTTACAGTACCGAAACAAGTAAACTGCCAAGAAGCCTAATCTGACAGTCTTACATTTTCAACAACTTTATTTGATCATACTTTGAAGTATTTGAAACAGAAAATATACTTGACCCGAAAAACATGTTTTTTACAACTCGTGAGGGCACACGAAGATCAATCCAACATTTTAGTACTTATTACGATGTTATGTCCAACATCGCCACGCCTAGTTATTTCGCTATTTTATACACACTCTGTATATGTCCAAACTTTATCATGAGTTGTAAATTATACATCCAGATATTTCTCTGCTTAAATGTCATTTGTCATTTGCATTTTCTGGTTTGTTTATAGTGTTACTTAGTGTGTTCTTGTTAATTTTATGCTGTATAATAGCGGGCAATAGCGAGCAAGAAAAACACAAGCATAGATGCAAACAGAGAACAAAAGATTCTAAAAGTTACAAGAGAAACTCAATAATAGTTACAATAAAATGTTGACAAATTGGAAAGGACATGTGGTAGAAGAAATAGAATTACAAGCGAGTTGCACTTTTATTGTTATAGGTGTTTTAATTTAGCCTATGACATGATTTTGTTTTTAAAATTGTCAATTAAAATGCTTTCACAAGCTATCACCGGATTCGTTGTTAACAATTATCGAGAGGTTCAGCGGGTTCTCAAATTGGAATGAGAAGCATTTGTTTTTTCAACGAGATGTCGCATCTGTTAACTTGAAAACACGTAGACATAAAAAAGAGTTGAGAGGAATTGACTATACAAACAAATAAAAACTCCTAGCTGTTGTGATTCTACTAAACGAGTAATATCAAGTGACCATAAGTGGAGCGCTGATAGATTCTATGCAAAAATTAAAGAATGTAACAACTGTTTTGTGTAGGAAATGTGATGGCGTGGCGGCAATAGGTTTTTATTACACACAGAAGCTGCCTCTCCCCCGTGTTTCTGTTCATGATTTTAATTGAGACAGCCATGGGTCTCCTCCCTTGGTATTTACAATGTAGAAGATGATGCATCTATCATGTACGAGTGTGAGTGGTGCAGGCAAAAACTGTTTGTAAATTATACCTCTTTTCAAACTAATGTCCCGGGCGTAAAAATAGTAGGTTCTGCAATAAAGATTCTGTATAACCTTAAGTGACACTGATTATTTTGACAAAATGGTTCATTATTTCTCACTTCGAGGACTTTCGTTTTTGCCCAATACATATTGAGAAAATAAGGCAAAAATTGGAAGTTTGGCCGAGTATATGTACTTCAGCAATGTAGTTTGGACAAAATATTACAAACGATATTTTCAGTTTAATTCGTCACAGTGCAGATCATTTGCTTACGACTTTAAACTGGAAAGCTCAGTTGCGGTTGAAGAACAATTCGCCTGTTTAGCGAGACATACCTTTTATCCAGCGAAACTGGAAGGACAAGTGACTCTTTCTAAGTTTGTGGCCTACCTGAAAAAAGAGTACACGTTAGTATAAGAGATTGCAGAACATAAAACAGATGAAACAATATATTTAGGGTGAGCACGTATACTTTACATTTAACAGTGGCCAACATTGAACCGCGAGGCTGACGTCGATAAACATTTGTTTGAGTAATTTGTAGGTTCGCTCATTACAAAATTGTCAAAAAATCAATTTCAGTTGAAGCAAATTTGGTGGAGAATCCCAACTTGTAAGTTTTATATCATTAGAGTTGCCATGAGCGTAAGTTAATTTAATTTGATCACCTTTTTACTTTATATCAATATAATGGTTAGTTTTTAAATAAATAAAATAATAGCCATGCTCCTTAATTGTCGTTCTCCATGATTCTACTCACCAGAATTTTAAAAAATAGTATATTAAGAACCTGTGTAGAAATATTTAGTGGGTGCAGCAACCACGGTAACGCCCCATTTCATTTAAACTTTACTTTTGTATTTCGCTCCTCGATGCAGCCTGCATCTCTAATTTTACTTCAGCGCCCACCTTTCCGGAAAAGCGTGCAAGAATTTGGTTTTTCAAATAATCTTTTCAAAAACATAAGTATGGCAAAGTATTTCCACCTGTATATTCTTGTTTTTTCTCAATGGTATAACCTCTTATGGTACCGGTAAAACTGCTCAAACAACAAAAATATTTTTTAAGGAGTGACAGAATGTTTATGTTTACTAATGTTAATTGATAGTCATTTTTACATAGTAAACCACAGTAACATGATAGCTGCGATAAGATTTAGCATAATCACAAAATTAATGTATTGTAAACAGCCACAGAACAAATTATAAAAAGAGTGCGGTAATATTTATCCATTACCGCACTAAGTGCGGTGATAAAGCTATTAACGATTGTTACGATTTTTTGGCGCGTCTATTTGATCTTAAGATTTATGCGATTCAGTTTGTATTTCGTGAGCTTGTGCCACGCCTACTTCTTGGCCTTGCGGCGCAAATATTTATAAGTCCGCAATTTTTAGATTGACGTTATTTTTCCCGGCTGCCTCGTTAGCAGCATTAAGCCAGATTAAGAGTTCAGTATTAGTGCTTTGTGAATTATTGAAGGCATGCAATGTAATTCTATGCTTTGGTTGAATTAGAAACAAAATCATACTAGAACGACCTTACACAATCAGACAAAATATATCCAAACAAGAAAAACATTCACTACACACACTAAAAACGGATAACACAATTAAAATTCTACCTGCAGACAAAGGCAACGCCACAGTAGTACTTGACACAACCACATACAACGAAAAACTTTTAACACTAATTAGTGAGGGACAATACACTAAACTAAATAAAGATCCAACACATACAATAGAAACAAAAATATACAGAACACTTTACAAACACAGAGAACAATTTACAGATTTTGTAAGACGTACGCTAACACCACACTACAGTAAACCACCACATTTTTATGGATTACCAAAGATACACAAACCAAATGTACCACTTAGGCCAATAGTTAGTTCTATAGGTTCTCCTTGTCACAGTTTAGCTAAATATTTACTTAAGATACTGACTCCTATATCAGGAAATACAGACACGTATATAAAGAACACGCCCCATTTCCTTGAAAAACTTAAAGAAGCAAACATAAACACACAACACTTAATGGTTAGTTTCGATGTAGTTAGTCTCTTCACTAATGTTCCAGTAGACAAAACACTCAACATCATTAAACATAAGCTACAAAACGATAACACATTACATACACGAACAACATTAAACGTTGGTACCATTATGGAACTTTTAACACTATGCATTAAAACGACATACTTTCAACTAAACAATGAATTTTACCAACAAGATTTCGGGATGGCAATGGGTTCACCTTTATCTCCCATTGTTAGTAACATTTTTATGGAAGACTTTGAACAACATGTCTACACGTACACCAACAAACCAGTAGTTTGGTGGAGATATGTCGATGATGTTTTTGCAATTTGGCCTCATGATATGGATGAGGTGGACAAATTTCTTGAACATATTAACAGTAAAGAAACCTCCATCAAATTCACATTAGAAACAGAGCAAAACAATCAGTTACCCTTTCTTGATACACTAATCACACGCACAATAAATACTTTTAAAACATCAGTATACCGTAAGAAAACCAATACTAATAGGTACTTACATTTTAATTCTAACCATCACAAAAACATAAAGACAGGCGTTGTAAAAAGTCTTTACGACAGAGCCAAAGTTGTTTGCTCTAATGATACAATTTTCAAAAAAGAGAAAGAATTTATTATTAATGTTTTACAAGATAATGGCTATCCAGAGACTCTTGTTCGGAACATTTTCAATACACGAAGCAATGCCACACACATACAAAGGAATGACACTCAAAAATATAATACTCTTACTATACCATATATTCCAGGCATATCTGACAAAATTAGACGAATTGGAAATAGATTCAATGTTAGGACGGTATTCAAAACGATGAATACTTTACGGTCAGTTCTTACAAAAACAAAACCGTTCAACGAAGAACAACATTCAAGGAATTGTATATATAGTATTCCCTGTGAATGCGGGAAATATTATATCGGTGAAACATCCAGGCCTTTAGCAGTAAGAGTTAAAGAACATAAAAATATGTTGAAAACGTATCAATTCAATAAGTCTAAGCTGGCAGAACATGCTTGGGATGAAAACCATAAAATACAATGGGACAACACAAAGATCTTGTCTAAAGAATCGATGTCAACTAGGCGAAAAATTAAGGAAACGGCATACATTTTACTTAACGAAGAAAAATGCGTGTCGTCTTTCTCAATATTTTTAGACAATAGTTGGCTATCGATTCTTAAAGATGAGATCAAGTAGGTACAGATATCAACAAACGTCAATGTCAGAAAATTCATTGGAGGTTGGTCGTTTTTTCTTCCAGTGAAAAAAAGATAAGTTCTTGTTAGTTTTAATTGTTATTCGTTGATAACGAGGGCAGATTGTCCCTCGAAACGTTCGTTGTTAATATTTTCGTTATTTAATATTTTAATTTGCAGAGTGGCGAAATACCCATATAAGAAAATGAATTATGATAATATTGTTCTTACATTGTGATTTGCTGTGATTATATTCTGTGATTATACTGCGATATTTTTATTCTGGCTTTATTTGTTACTGCGACCTGTACTTAAGTTGAGCTTCTCTTTCATATTATTTGTGCTACCTGAGTTTACGTGTTCTCGTTTTGAATGCCTTGATATACTTGTCGTTATTTGATAAAAATTCGTTGGCGCCCTTTTTGAATATATTTATATTTACACCCCTTCTCCGAAACTAGCTAGTCGACCGGCAATTGTATCCAAGTCGTCACAAGTTTAAGTATTTGTCTTGATAGAATAGCCAACGGAGGTTCCTTATGATAACACGACACTAAAATTAATGTGGTTAATAGTCTACAACAACACCGATAAAGATAATAGATGTAATTATATAAGTTTGCTTATGAGCAACTTAACGAAACGAGTGTGATTGCCAAAACGAGGCGGTGAGCCGAGTTTTACGGCAATCAAACGAGTTTCGTTAATTACCATAAGCAAATGTGTATTGTTCAATTTGTCAGCAAATTGTGGTTCAATGTAGTTTTTATATAAAAAGAGTGCGATAATATATATCTATTACCGTGAAACAATAAGAAAGCCGACCTGCGATTAATTAATAAAATAAGCAATGGTAGTAAAAATCGCAGATCAACCCCCCTACCATTTATACACCACGGCAGCTCTGAAAAACTGTTACTTACTCACCGCGATGGCCGACTAGCTCAAATATCGGCGGCCTTAGATCGTAGGTTCAGACCATCAGCTATGTACCCTGGAATGTCTTCAAAAAAGGAAAGGAAAATGGAAATGGGCGCCAGAAATCAAAAGATTTCAAATAACTAGAAGAAAAATAAACTACAAGTGACTAGCGTTTAATTAATCATTAATAAAAGTTTTGAAGAGTCAGTAACCAATAATCAGGATAATTAAAATGTAAATAATGTAATAACAACATTGTGCGTTAACTGAAGGTTGCGACACGCATAAAATTAAGATCCCCTTTCGGGTTATTATAATAATTTACCAAAAACACTCGTGGGATAAGCTTATCACAGTCATCTAATAAAACCTTCTGTTAGGCTATTGAAAATAAATAGCGTGACTGTACCTTTTACATAGGGTCGAAACACACATCAAAAATAGCAAAATTTATAACTGTACATAATTAACTATAAGCATGAAAATTTAATGTAAAAAGCAAGAGCATGTATCAAATTGAACATTACATTTTAATAATTGCAAAACGTATGAATTTAAGTTTTAAATATTGACGGGTTTAAAATGTATAAATGGAGAAACCAGTTATCAAAAACACGATAAATCTCGGAACAGCACAACTAACCTCGCAAAATAAGCTGGACGTGAACGGCTACAACCCTTGTTGGAATCGCCAAGGATGCGCAGAAAATTGCTGCAAAAGCATCCCCAAAAAGGCAGCAAAAGCATCTTCAAAAGGCCGCAAAACGCCGAACCCAGCAGGTGTCGAAAGTGCGATAAGGCTTGGCCTCCGAGATAAACTCGTTGTTGAAACGGAACTGGTAATTAAGAGCTAAGAAAAATATAATTACTATGGAGATAATAAGACAGAAAAGCGCAATCGTACCTGATAATAATCAGCCCTTAGAAAACACATTGCTCAATGATATTGGTTGAGCGCACGTAATTTTTACATAATTAACATAAAATCTCGGCCGCGCGAAATGCGCTGCCCGAGGTGAAAAGAATGAGTGCCCCGGACGAAAATTTCGTTTCCTCGAGGAAGGCTCGCGCTCTGATAAGAGATAGCGCGGGTCAGAGAGGGCATTGCGCAAACGATAAGAACCTGATGCAGGTACAAAATGCGTTGGTTTGGAAAATTTACGAATTCGAAATGCAAAAGGAATTATAATTTAACTAAAAATATACAGGTTAAGCCTGAAATAATTGGATAAATGGCGAAACAATTAGGCAAAGCCAAAAAATTGTTTCAACCGCACCGAGTGCGATAATACCTATTACTAAAATTAATTTGGTTAATAGTCTATAACAACATCGATGAAGATAACACAAATAGCGTCGTACTAGTAATGGAAGGTTACAATGCCAAAAACGTTCAAAAGGGCAGACAGCTTTTACACATCCAAAAAGTTTTCTGCTAGAAACGGGTACAGGTACCTTTCGTAGGGTAAGAAAGCTCAGATCTCAATTGATCCATCTAGGTCGAAACGAGGAAAGGAGGAACGGGACGTTCCTCCCTGTGTGCCTCAGATGCCTCAGCGAAGAGTTGGAACTTTTCGATAGTTTCAAACGGCAGCCGACTGTCAATTTAGTTTCAATTATACGTTTGTTGAACCGAAGTGAACTGTTCAGTCGGAAACATAAAGCCTATTCCACTCGGAATAAGAGCTCGCACAGGCACGATATACAGCATCGAAACGTACATGCATCTTGTAGCAACCCCAAGCTGAAGCTCTAAAAGGCCCAGAAACTTCGGCACGTAGCTTGACGGCGAAGGTTGCCTCCGGAATTTTATCAGCGTTTATCGAAGCTCGCAAACATGGCAAACATAGCGCAGTCACCGCGCTTCGCTCTGAACTTAAATTTTTATAGAAAGCTAATTAATCTGGCAGACGGTAGTTATTGAGGGCGGAATTTAATCGCTGTCAGCGGGGAAAATTAATAACTTGTAAATAAGTTCATTCATTGAATTATAAAGGCTGAATTTCCGCCCGGAAGCACTTCTGGGGAAAAATAAGGGAATTGCAAGATTAGCGCCAGGAGATTACACTGACCGTTCATTCGGAACGTGTCTCCTTTCGATGAAGTCCCCGAACACATTAGTTATAATTCTTTTAGTCCGTGTTCGTCCACAGGAACTCGCCCACTTAATCTTAAAAGTGTAGATAAAGGCCGAGAAGCAAACCTTTTAATAAATTGTAGCCATTGTTTTCTATTCTGTTCTGCTAAGGAAGTAGCTCATACTTCAATATTTGAGATTTTGAGTTCTTTGGTATTTATTTACACTTCACGTTGGATTCGAGCCTTATAATAAGCAAGATGTGCAGATAAAAATGTGTTTGACACTCCGTCATAAGTATAAAAACCACCCTGTTTTGTTATATTGACAGAAGGATTTTTTTCGGAAGTATTATTCAATTTATGATTCAACCTAGTAACATAGTGCTGTAGGATTTTCGTGCACCAAAACTGCAACATATGATCGTATAGCACACTTTAAAATTGTAATTCATTATTTGGCTATTTTATGGTTCAAACTCCAGGTTCCAACAAGCCAATAGCGAATACCATTGCGTAGTTAAAAGCAACATTTGTTAATTACAATGCGACGCTTTTATATAAAAAGCAGTAAACATGGGTTCGTGTCACCTTCGCAGCTAATAATCATATCGGTATTTAACCATCATTCTGCTAGGAATAGAACTAAACTGTATGTCTTACATTTTAGTAAATAGATTGTAACGTATTGTGTATTTAAAGCCTGCAACAAATATTCTGCGCTCGCGAATGGTGCAAGTCAGTTGATGCGTTTATTAATAGATCAAAGCAACTTGTCCGCAAACCACTGGGCGGATGACAGTCGCGTATCAACAAACGAGCGGTGGAGAACGTCACGCGAAGTAATAAAGGGCGATTGAAAGTTCTGCGTGAGCTGCATTAGCAGCAGACTATACCTAGCGAATCTTGAGCCGAAATACAGCTTCGAGAGCAGACAACTGCATTGGGATCAACACCGAGGAATCAATAATTCTTCATCGCTAAAAACCGCTCTGACAGCTTCAAAGTAGCAGACGATCTTGTAAATGTATGATATTATTTGGAGAAACAATCAAGTAAGATTAGTCCTATAAATAACCATACCATACCAGCCAATTATGAAAATATTGCAACAAATAATGCAATAACTTCACCGGGCAAATAACGTGTCAGAAAGCAGCGGCAATCTGCTGAGTCAGCTAGTCAGAACAAGGCGTTACATCATCCTGTGGACGTATCGCGTCAGCTGATGTCAAGCTACTGGAGCCAGGGTCGGATTTAAAGTAAATTCGAGTGGGGAATTTAAACATTGCTGTTGGCGGAGTACCAAAATAAAATAAAATAAAAATAAAAATAAAGCATCAAGCTCGTAGACTGGCGCGTGCTCATATTAATAGCGCACATAACCTTTATCGATTAACAGTGTGTATTCTTCTTGTGTACTTTCATGCAATTGTTTCTTTACAGATTATATATTTTTCCTTGCAAACTGTTTGCTTTTTATTTCTTGCAGTGTTTCCATGTATAATTACAGCATTATAGGTAATTACGAGCAGACCTACCAGAAGAATATTGACATTGGCCTTAGCCACATTGAGGTAAGAGCGAGTCTTCTACTTCTACGACTGAGTAAACTAGTAAACAAAGGGCAATATAAATTCATAGTACAGTAGAGTATAGGGCACTTGAAAAAAACCACATTACATATTGATTTATCTCATAATTAAAATAGGATTGCTATCCACATGTTATAACGTAAGGCTGCCAAAATCTTGCAACATCAAACGCAGGCAGCTTTTAAGAAGAAGTATGGGAATTCACATAGATTGTAACGTGTTGGTTTTTGCCCTATCGGTTGGCGTCGACTGGTGCCGCTACGTTTGGCGGTCAATTCTAAATCCGTTTTGTATCTCTAAGCTTGGGCGCCAAATTGTAACGCTGCTGCATTTGTGTCTCTACGTTTTTATTAATTTTACTCGTTGCTATTTCTAATTAGTTCCACAGCAATGAGCTCCTCCTTTTTATTTACCTTAGTTTGACGTTAGAAAAAGTCCTTGCTGCAATTAAGTCAGAAATTATGTACAAATGAATAACATCTGTATATATTATTTTTCAGGATACTGCATTGGTAACTAGCGTTTACATAGTTACAAACGAGTCCGGTAGATAAAATTTACCGGCCGAGACCAGTAGTAGAACTACCGGCCGGTAAATTTTATCTACCGGAATCGTATCCTAAAAAATCTTATACGATACACGACCGGTAGCATTTTTATGGCCGCGCCAATACTTTACAGGTTGAGCCCGTAGGGGAAGACCTGTAAAGTATTGGCGCGGCCATAAACATGTTGCTACCGGTCTAATAACGTAAATAGCTATTTAGAATACTGCATTGGTTACTAGCATTACATAGTTACAAACCAGTCCTGTAGATAAAATTTACCGGTCTAGACCAGTAGTAGTTGACAACGGCCGGATCAAAATTAATTTGACACAACAAACATTTAACAAATTTATTATCTAGACAAGCCATTTCACTTATTTACATAAATATTGAATGTACAATTACTAATATTAATTAATTGCAAGAGATTCATTTCCGTAGGTGGACACAAAATTTTCTCAGCAATATTTCTTTTAGGTCTGGTGGAATCTTCTACGTAATTGCGTGCTACGGATGCAGATTTCCAACCTCCGTGGGTCATCAGGGTGTTGAGATCTCCTCCACCTTCTACCAAAAGAGTTGCCCTTGAACGACGGAAACAATGTCCGGTAAATTTCTCACTTTCTGGAAGTCCCAAATATCTTGCAATTTTTTTCGGGACGTTACCCACAGTATGGACACCGACAACTTGTGCCACACACTTCTTATTTCTATACGCTAGCTGGAATCGCTTATTGGTCATATTAGCAGGCCGCAAGAAGATATACTTCCTAATCAACACACAGAGTTGACATCCTCCTGCTTCTTCGGTTATGACGAATGAGCGGCTTATTCCAGTTTTAGTCTTTGGGAGACATATTTTTATAAAATTTCTACAATCCCTTACGTCATCAACGGTTAAATTAACCAATTCTTCTCTTCGGCAGCCGCCAAAAATACCAATAATTAAAATGACCTTCATCAGTAAGTAGTTGTCATCGTTGGCTTCGTTCAAAAATTTTACTACTTCGTCGTGAGACAATACCTTTGATTTCTTTGGGATATGATCAACCATTTTCCTCTTAAGGTATTGGTATAATTCTCCATATCTAGGTCAATTCTGGTCATTTATTATCAAAAAATAATTATAAATATATACCTTTCTATGTCCACCTTTTCATGAATTTGTAGACAGCTCCTTATCGTGGAAAAGTACGACCACAAGCTTTTTGAATTCTAGATTATCTTCAAAATAGGCAAACATAACCCGTTCATCAACTCCAACAATGTGATTTTCTCCCGCCAAATACAAAACAACTTGTATTCCTTTAAATTTCTTTCCGAAGATTTTACTTTCTATAGAAGTTCGTCCAGAATTGCAATTGGAGAAGAATTTTGGGGCAAATCCATTTTATAAGACACAAAACTTCTATTTAATCACTTCAATGCAAAACCTAAATTGTCAAAATTTTATTGTTTACTTTCTTCACCTTAGCAACAAACCCACACACTTGCGATGCTTTTCACTTCATCCGCTTCCCCGACGTGTCGCATACAATTTTTGTAACTTTTGTTTAATTTGAAAGTGATTGTTGCAGTATCCTAAAAAATCTTATACCATACACGACCGATAGCATTTTTATGGCATTGCCAAACAGGCAGGTATTGGCGTATGCAAAGTATTGGCGCGGCCATAAAAATGTTGCTACCGGTCTAATAACGTAAATAGCTATTATTTCTTGTATAAGGACTATACTAAGTAGTACTAAATAACTAACTAAACAGCTGTTTCTACTACGCCTTTACGCTAACAGTAACCATAACGTAGGCAGCCTTCTGTATTACGCAATTGTTTTAAATCGCGCACAAGACTATAGAAAACCGCGCTAGCGTACATTTTCTGGCTTCGTTGAGCTCCCAGACCTGATAACTGTAGGTGGTGATCGTCGGCTTATTAAAACTATGAGTCGACGAACAACAATGTTGACAGGATATCGAAACTCTCCGTGGGTTCAACAAACCACTATTACATTTTTTTGTTTTAGGAGTCATCTATGAAAATGTAGGACTGCTTTTACACACTTTACTAAACCTAATTATTAAAATATACTAACCTTCAATAAAGTACGTACCTGTAAATTTAGGTTGTATATCAAAGTGGTATCTTAGATACTTTACTGCTCGTTAATGAAGAACGAAACCGTACCTTGAAGATAAATCGACTAAAGACCGAATAATTACTTTTGAATATAGTCATGTATTGTCAAAATAGTAATGGTACTGCAACTAATTTTTTTTAAATACTATTTAACAATATATAGTAGCAAATGTTTACTATATTATACGTATAAATAATAAAGAGAAAGGTGAGTATCAAAAAAAAATAAGAACACGATTAATTCTATCGTTACCATTTTTAACTGTTAGGGGTAGAGTGGTAGAAAGTCTAACCCAATTTTTTTAACCAGTGAGTCCAACAGCACAAGAAACGTACCACTACTTTGAATGCTGTTTGTGCATAAGGACGTCGGTTTAAAGCTTACACCAAGTAAGTAGCCATTAGGCTGAACCTTCGATAAGCGATTCCTGCGTTTGCGTTTGTGACGAGCTAATCTTACTGTTCGGTGATTGTGTAATTATTATTAGTAGATAGTTTGCATCAATATTTTGAAATATTTGATTTGGATCGTATATTTAGAAGTGGAAGAATTTAGTGCTAAGCAGATTGTAGTTACTGTAATACTAATCAGTATGCAACACAGTCTTCAGTTCCGAATACCACCTGGCGGTGATAGACTGCTTGGCGGAGGTGGGCTTAGTAGTTTGTTGTTTTCGTTTGTAGAAGATTGGGGAAGGGTAGAAATGCGCAAAGAAGCCAGATATGTGATATTTGCTGCTCTCGATTACGCATTAAGTTTTTGACGCGATGAAGTGATCGCCCGAGACTTGAATATGTTGACTCAAGAAAATTTTCCCCGACTGCTGCTGAATTGATGCCTTGAAGTTCTAGGTTCTAGTGTTCATTTGCCAGTTCCTTTACCAGGTTTGCTAGTAGCCCTTTTCCACATTACCTTTAGAAGCTAGAGCTCTTCAAAATTTTCTACTTTAAGCTGTAGACTCATATTTGCCTTCATGTTGGTACTGTTAATCGGCATTACAGTCTGCTTTCCTCCTTACTGTATAATATAATTTTCTATACGTTATTTACCTCCCTCTCGTAGCTAGAATATTTATACCCCTTTGCATTTAGCAGAGGAACTAATACGTTGTTTGTGTGTCTTTACGTGTACGCTTAGCGGGCGAATGTAATTTTGAGATTTCACCATAACATAAGGCTAAGCGCATTATAAAACGTCAACTAGATTGCAACCACGCCAATTAGGATCCACTAAACACAGCAAGTAACTCGTGTCGCTACCGTTAGAGCAATTTCTCCCATGCAGTGATAATAAATTGACAACCGGCCAGCTTTGGCTGTTCGCTGATTATATTACTTCTATTATTTTATGCGCAATATAACGTCTCTATTGTGCCATTGTGTTTACCTGTACTCTGTGAAACCGTATGGAGTTGAATTTATCAACGAATTAAGCAGTAAGCAGATAAAGGTAATGTAACTTCAATCAGCCTTTCGGACTTCATCCCGAAACGTTGGCCGTTCTCTTCTGAGTTGGAAGTCGCCCAGATTTTAGGCGAGAATATAGGACTCAATGGCACCCGAGAATGCATAAATATCTACCTTCTATGTTCTACCTAAATGACTCAGTTAGAAACATATACGGTTTCAGAGCCAAACCCCGCCCTTGTCCCACTAAAGTTAGCTGTGCCTAGAGCACCTGTATATAGGGTAAGAGCAGAGCAAACGATGGCATTTGTGGATCCATCATGTCAGTCACAATTTCATAGCTGACTATATTAATAGTGAAGAAATAAGTTACAGTTGACTATAAATTTAGTACTTCGCCGTGGTAAGGAGTTGAAATTATATGTCATTTGCGATGTCGAATTATGTCATTTATGCCATATATTGCAGTTTTAGTTATTAAATAGTAAATACAGTTGTCCCAAACCAACTTTATATCTATTTGCTGTTCACATCTACACATGAGGAACAGAGATGGAATAAGACCCCAAATAATACTTCAATGTTACTTTCTTTTAATGTTTCTGTAAGTTCTCTCTACATAATTTGAAAGGATACCAATTTAATACTACAAGTACAAAGAAATACATTAAATTTATAACAAAGTTTTACTACAATTTACTTGGGATACATGAAAGACTCCCTTTAGCTTATCCAATGGGCGATGTATTAAAGCCTTTCTTTAAAATACCTGAAATATGGACTATAAAATATTTTCGAAGGAAATGAGTACCACTATTGCGAACTCAACAAATTTATTTAAAGTTATAACAGTACTAAAATACAGTTTGAAATATGTACCTCAAAACTGCAATAATTCAGGAAACTTTAATGTCACTAATTTAAAAAATCTAAATCACGCAGGGCACCTATATTTTTGAATTCTAATAGGATTCAAAGAAATCCAACCAATGAAATTCTGTTGTCGCGTTTCCTTTACTCTTATTGAACTATATATAGGTACACTAGCTGTGCCTATTTTTGTCGTTGTTATCTGTCGTAAATAAATTTTAAAATGTAACACACTGACTAGGACAACAAGAGCGGAATAGATGATGGGATTACTTTTGCCTTCTTCTGAATCTGGTTCAGAATAAATTGGATTATATGATGTGATTACCCTTAATGCGAAATTATGTGGAGGCCAACTGTGGCAAATATTAATGTGCCGAACTAATTCACTGAAGCTGGTAGTGTGCCAGAAATTATACAGCATCTTTGTGAACCAACCCCATTCTACATTTTCAACTGATTCTATGATTGATTCTCTTGTGTTTGAAACCAAAGTTTATGCACACTAGGAATATCTGGGTAAAGTAAAAATGCACAGTCCAACTGACATAATAGTTATTAAGGTACCAAGGGCATTATGAGTAAAATAAGAGTCCAAGATTGTTAGTGTACTAACCGAGGGCCTTTGGCCCGAGGTGTGTACAACAATCGCGGGCTCTTAGCTCATAATGCCCGTGGTGCCTTCAAGGTTTTATGTCCTACCAATTTTTTTACCTAATTCATATTCATATTCAATTCATATAATTACTATGATATAGCAGTTAAGATTGATCTAGTTAGCTGATTTAATTTAGATTTGTGACATTAGCTGAGCTGTCATTAATTTTCATTGTAACAGTGGTGCATAATAAAGTTGTATCCATGGAAACAAATACTGTTAATTTTTCATAATAACCCTAGTGTTCTTATGAAGAAAATAATTGCCCTGGAGCGTTATTTTGTATCTAAGATACCTTAAAATAGAGTCATTAATTTCAATTAATGTACTGGTAGGACATAAACCCTCTTATGGGTATGAAACGTCACTTTAGCTATCGTATATAAATAGATCACTGGAGTACTCCTGAATTACGTGACTCATATATTTATAAGTTAAATGATAACAATGCATCGATTTGGCTCCTATCTCATATTCATATCAATGTCAACTCTATAATTGTCAAAACGTGAAACTAACGACTTTGACAAGCTTTAGAAAGTTATTAGAACTGTTATCAAATAAACTATTAAGACCTAGTTTGTAACGTGTTTAGAGCCTCCCTCGTGAATTTGCTATCGACGAAGCAATTCAATCAAGAAATATTAACCGCAGAAAACGATCAGACGAGGCTATAGGAACTGCTGGATTTTCTTACCTTCACAGGTAAAACGTGAGATGATGTAGAACGACATTTGGAATCAAAGATTGTAAATAGATTAATGTCTCAACTGTATTGCAAATTACAGCTTACATATAATTTATTCACTTCGGTAGATTTAGCGTAACATCTACTTCAAAACGAAATCTATGCATCTGGAAACGTTAATTCTGAACTTACTAAATACTGAATACGATTTAATTACAATGATCCTCACTTGTTCGCCTAAGAGAAATGAAAAGAAAAAAATGGCTTTACAACCTAAGTACATTGCTCAAAAATACTTGTAAATCATAACGCTAATAAATTTGTTCAGAAAAGAGAAAGACATCGTGTTGATAGAAAAATCCACAATTGTGGGTTAGAATTTGCTTCTTTTTATTGGCGCAGCTGTTTTAAACATCTTTACTTATTATAAACTATTACAATGTCCAATATTAAAGAAGAGATTATAGCAATCTTTCCTGCAAATACACTCAAGGCAAACATGTCTAACCGGAAATGCAGTGTTTTCAAGTTGCCTCGTCGTTTAGGGAGAAGGAAACTTTATTTGCAGAGAGATTTTTTTAAATTCTTTAAATATGTATGGTTTGAGAAATAAACCGCATCTTATCTACAGAAGATGCAAAGAAAACAGTGCTCAACTTGTTCCGGTTTCGGGTTACAGAGTTGGAGCGCCCCTTTTGAGCTTGCATAGCAACCATTGTGTTAGGTGTGTGTGCTGATGATGTATTGACCTTGTTGCTGTATCTCTTAGGTCTGTGGTTACAAGTAGAGCACAGTTAATTTGGTGCCTAGTAGTAGTAGTATTTGTGGAGCGACTGATGTCAAGTAAGTAGTTATTCATAGGCCCTTTTTGCCAATCCCGGGGATAAAGTCTACGCATGCAGAGTACCAGGTACCTTAGTGTAACTTACAATTTTACTGAGACTAAGGAGTTCCAATTCTAGCAAAGGATCTTTTCCATGCTACACATCGTAGTAACATGAGATTCACGGCTTTATATCACTTCCGAATGATGGCAATCTGTAGAGGTTTTTATCCGAATTTTTTTTTTAAAGCCTTACTGGAATCAGGGATCGAACTCGCGACCCTTAGATCAGTAGAAAGAATACTTAACCACTGAGCTATGGTGCCCGGCTAATTTGGTGCCTAACTGTAAGTAGTCTCACCTAACTCGATATCGATCGCCAAGGCTGCAGAAAAAATTCTCCCACCGTAGGATTCGAACCGAGGACCTGCTTAATGCAAGCCTAACGCTCTACCAACTGCGCTACACAATTTTGTAACTGCTAAAAAATCTTGCATTTAAGGGATTGTGTTTTCAAGCCTC
Source organism: Agriotes lineatus (assembly GCA_940337035.1). Taxonomy (NCBI): domain Eukaryota; kingdom Metazoa; phylum Arthropoda; class Insecta; order Coleoptera; family Elateridae; genus Agriotes; species Agriotes lineatus. The sequence goes on from OW679200.1 coordinate 133,012,889, forward strand.
AAAGAGTCAAAGTGAACATTAATCGTTATAATTAGATCCCACATTTGTATATACTAAGAACACAAAAATTTTGACTTTGAACGTATTTTTTATTATACGAGGAGCATTCAAATATAAATAATAACTTTATATTTGTTCAAAAACAAATGCGAATACTCTAATATATGTAATGTAATTTTTTTTCATAGTTTTCCTCTCTTTGAATAAACTGGTGCCATCGTTAGGGCAGTTTCTGCATTCCACCAGAAAAAAAATCTTTTTGGATAATTATGATATTATATTGTAAAAATATTTATTTCTGTAGTGAATTATTATTCTAAAAATTCTTTTTACAAAAAAAGTAAAAATTGAGGACGACAAGAAATTATAAGTTTGAAACAGAAAACCATCTACATAGTTTGTATTTGAAAAATGTAGGTTTTTATGTAAAATTAAATTGGTATCTAAATCTGCGTCCCTCGATTGTTTCAGAACTGTATTTGATATAAATAATTCACACTTTGGCCATAACTGTGGTTTTTGTTTTTTCCTGTAGACAAAACTCAAAGTTAATTTTTCAATTTAATGCTCTTGTATTACTAAATCTGGTAGGTTGATTCCGAAAAATGGAAGCAATCGAATTTAAAACCTTCCGTGTAAAATCGTACGACACTCATTAATGACCAATAGAAAAATTAGTTCAGGAGCCGTAACCAAGACAACAAAATTTCTTGGAAATTTTTTGTAGGTAGAACAACCTAACTGTGAGAGTCTGTGTCGTTACGATTTTCTTACCGAATCTGCATTCGAGCATTAATTCATATCTGGAAATTATTTTTCTTCTATTCCAACAACGTCCTAATTTGTCCTCGCGTCCCGCTCAGGCAAATTAATATGACGTTGTTGGAACGCACTCAAAAAAAAAATTCCGGAAAGAATCAATGCGCTTATGAGATTATATGTGAAAATCGTACGACACTCATTAATGACCAATAGAAAAATTAGTTCAGGAGCCGTAACCAAGACAACAAAATTTCTTGGAAATTTTTTGTAGGTAGAACAACCTAACTGTGAGGGTTTGTGTCGTTACGATTTTCTTACCGAATCTGCATTCGAGCATCAATTCATATCCGGAAATTATTTTTCGTGCATTCCAACAACGTCCTAATTTTTCCTCGCGTCCCGCTCGGGCAAATTAATACGACGTTGCTCGAACGCACTCAAAAAAAATTCCGGAAAGAATTAATGCTCTTGTGAGATTATATGTGAAAAATTTTTGTGGATAAAATTTTCGTAAACGTACACTTCTAAAATACACAAAACATAGTAAGTGTCGTAACAGACTTTCACCAGTAAATGTATACGAAGTCGAGTAGAGGACGAATCAATTACAGAAAGAGACGGGGCGATATAAAAAAAAATGTGTCAAAAAAACTTCGCCGCCTACTTTAAGGAAGTAATTGAAATTCAATCTACAAGCTGACAAACACAGATATAAAGCAACTTGTATCGAAACTTGTAAACTAAAATGATTTCTCAGTAAAACCATACTGAATAACATTAATAAACGGTTCTAGAAATTAGACAAGTTATAAAGAAGTTTGTGAAAGTCTATTATTAGCACTAAAAACTTACTATTAAATTTGCAACATACTACAGTCTTTCCGGTTAATTTTTTTGGAAGAATTTACCCTTTATTGCGTGTAGTAACAATAAATGCTAAGACATGTAATTTGGTTTATAGAAAATAATGTAATACTTTTCATGTCGGCAAAAATTTTTGTCTTCGGATTAGTTCCGTTGCCAAACTTATTCCGATCGCCACTCAGGAGCACATTTTTTCAAAAGTTGTACAATCAGGTGCAGAATTGGTGTAATGACTTTTTGATTCTGGACAGCGCACTGGTGGGTGCAGTATTTGACGGTAGTCATAGAAGTAAACCTACCTTCTGATGGCATAAAATCTCAGGTAGGAAACCGTTTATCCAGTCCTTCAACACACGTGGCAAGGAGTGGTATAGGTCAGAGGTATTTTATTGCACTTCGTACGCCAGTTAAGAGCCAATACATCCAAAAAGTAGCTTTTTATAGTCGACTTTTAGCACGCGTTGCATCCAATATTTTATCTACGACCTTAATTTTACTGTTATTAATCCATAAATATCGATTTAACAAAGGTTTTCATCTACGACACTTCTAATTTACGTCATAATAAACAGTAGACCTTGGAGCGCGGGCGAATGTTTGCGAAGCCAGTACTGTCAAAGTCAGTTATCAAAGGTAATTATTAATACTACAGATCTCACTGTATTCATTACATAACGCTTTAATTATTTCAAAAACACTTTACCTCTAACGCAAAAAGTAACTAGAATCACTTTAGAACTTCACTTCCAGTTCGAAATTGTAGTTTTATAACCTCACTTCACTTTTAGCACATGGGCTAAAAGTAAACAGCTGATTTCTTTAAACACACTAAATTATAAAACGTCACTTTTAGTGAAAAAAGCTACGCATTTGTTTGCAAGGGATAAACGGTATTCTCTTATAGCTGTAGCTGTTCGATAAAGCCCTGTCGTGCGACGCAATCTACAGTTTCTCGCACTCAAAGTTTTTAAATACTAACTGCTCATCTCAACTAGGGTTTTATGCTTCATCTAATCGGTACCAACCGCTCTTAATTAGTCAAATCATTTTGTGTTTGCAATAGTAAATCGTATGCTACCCCTATAATAATAAGGTTCCTATTCTAAGCCAGCTTGTGTAATAGAAGTCTGTAGATGTACTCACAAAAATGATATACTTCTGATTGAGAGGAGAGACATTATAATCACTACTTATACATACAAGTGGTAAGCCAAGACTTGGTTTGTATTGTTTTTAAATCCCACCATATTAAGCCACATAAAATCAGTAACTCTCTAACTCTTTTAGAATACAGATATACATTATTGATTGAATTGACTGTTAAAGTCATAAAATTTTGGACTAAAATAAGATATAAACCTTTATGTTAAAATTACATGAAATCGAGTAGAAACAATTTTTTGTTGCTTACGAAATCTAGTATTGTAAGCATGTTCTACGCAAGTTTTCGTTGCAGGATTTTTATACAAAAACAATAATACATTTTTTGAACACAACAAAGTTGGTGTTGATGTAATAATTATTTGAAGCTGAACTGTTGATGGATTTCGATTTTCTTTGAGTTTCTATGTTTAGTCCTTTAATTTTAGTTTTCGATTAATATGTAGATTTTTCGGTTTAGTTCTTACACGGACACTCATACGAAGGCCGTTTAACATATTTTTTAGGTATATTAAGTCCCGTTATATAAACAGAGCCATTATTTGTGATCGGCATTAGCTATTTTTGTATTCTTTCAGATTGTCTTTGGTCGTATCTCGACTACGCCGGATAGTTCTGCGGGGACTGTTACGGTAGCTCACAGAACATAGCGCCATAGGCTTCCGTTACTTACAATGTTTAAGTAATATTATTGAATTTTTTTGTTCCCGCGGCCGCTTTTCGAGTTGCGTTTCTTAGCTGGTAATTCTTAAATGCGATTTCGACGTGAATACATACTTGGGTTCACTTTCACCCGGAATTAGTATAGCAATATTTTTTGGGTATAGGATAGGTGATAGAGCCAAAGAAAGATAAAGATAGCAAAAATTGTAAAGAAGCTTGTATTGCTTCTAAACTTCTATTTCGGTATAATTTGAAGGAATCTAAGCTTATCTTCTTTTTCGAGATCTAATATCTTTAAACCGTTACTTGGGTATAATTTGAAAGATTCTAATTTTCTACTGTTTTCCCAGATTTTAAAGTTTATAAATCTTCATTTAGGTAGAATTTGACTGAGATCTAAGTTACTTCCTTTTTCTATGGTTTACTACAACCTTCGTACTGTACGAAACTGGAGAAAGTTGATTTTTTTGCCAAGAATTGCTTATGATTATGTTCCACGACAAAAATGGGTCAACTAGAAATTACAGCTAATTAAATTATCTACAACATGGCTTCTATTATATCGCACGAGCTGCTGCCAAATGGAGCAAACTATAGTGAGTGTAAGTACCATTGCTTTTAAATACACTTTGTGTGCACGTTAAGCCATCAGCTCCGGTTTTCCTTTTGGTGACGCTTTATGTTAAGACAGTCACGCAGGCACAACCTAAAAATCCTGACTGCAAAGGACGAAAGTCGTATTCAAAATCAGAAGACTAGGGTTACTAGAACTAATATTCAAGTCGATAGACAAAGTTGCTATAATACCTGACTATTTTAAATTAATTCCTTGTAAAGTGAATTTTTAATCTCAAATTTAAACTAAGAGTAAGAACATTAATAATCAGTCTCTTGTAGCAAAATTATTGCACTTCGCGTTTAACGAGAATCTTAATTCTAATTTTTTAGACGAACTGTTGAAGGTTGCATAAATGCAGAAAGTCGCTTAACGATAGGTCCACGTGTTTTAACGGGATGTAGATTTTGCGAGTTTTCTTTCCAATTTGACTAAAAAAGAAAGAGCTTCGTGTTTTGTTTGATAATTGAAAGTCGAGAATGGTCGACATGTAGGGTCGAAAATAATTCTATTATATGTATCTATTGTAATGAACCATTTTAAGCCACTACAATAATTATAATAGCAATTAATATCATTTCAAGCATTTCAAATATAATTTTAACAATGTTCCATAAATGTGCTAACTTCATTTTGCACTTGGAATAAAATAGCGTTGCCTTTGAAATAATTTGTATTTGCAATTGTACAAAATAGTATTGGCTTTGAAATAGTTTCCTGTAGAACTGTATTTAACAATAGTGTTAGTCTTGATTTGAATATAAGGTATAATCAGAGCAGGTTTTGAAATCTGGCATCTCCGCAGGGAGCGAAAATTGTTAGAATAGTGCATTAAGTGATAGCTGGTATTTCGGTGGCAGGTATCAGATTAATTGGAGGCCTACAAGCTGGAGGTAGAAGGGCTTCTATTCGTCGCGGGACTTGCTGCGGGATAAATTTAAGCACAATACAAGGCTAGAAAAAGTTTATCCTGAAATTTAAATTAGTGAATTTTCAAAGTAGCGTCGTTTTTGTGCATTCCCGGTAGAAGCGTCTCTTGAGTGTTTTGTTAAAGTTGTGCCTATTTAGTTACATTTTTGTTATCAACTAGGCAGCGCATTAATACGTAATGACCGACGTAATGGTTGAAATTAACCCAACTTGTAAAAAGTGGAGCTATATCGCTATATTTAACAGTTTGTTCCAATTAGTTTAATAATGCCGCATTATAGTGATTCCAGTAGATAAATAAACAGTATTTAAAGCGATTGCATGTGATAAAAACCACAATAATTTATGTTTATAGGCAATAGGTTAGAAGTAATTGTACAAATCAATATAATAATTTGGTGTAGACTGTACCAACCTAACGCAAACACCCAGACAAATCAAAAGATAGGCAGCTATTTGAATTCACACAAAAATGAAATAATAATATTACAGTAGCATATGGCATATTATCGTAGTTTATTTGGTATGGATTTCAATAAAAGTTAGTTTAGCTGATTTTGGAATCTTTTGTACCTCTATCGGCTACAGGTTTTATCTTGGATTTGAACACGAGTTACATATACGCTTTTAATAACTTTAATGTACATTTACTCAAAGGAAATATCACGACATAACGTGTAAATGCTCTAGTATAGTTCATATTTCATTATATAGGCGTTTTATTTTATGTTTGAAATACCACCCACTGGTAAGCTGTAAATGATTCTGTCCATCATAATGGACTTGGATATTCCTATTCTTCTTCTTCTTAAAGTGCCGTCTTCTTTGGAAGGTTGGCAATCATCATGATTATTTGCGTCTTGTTAACTGCCGCTCTGAAAAGTTGGTTTGTTGAGCAATTGAACCATTCTCTTAAGTTGCGAAGCCACGACATTCTTCTTCGTCCAATGCTGCGTTTTCCTATAATTTTGCCCTGTATAATAATTTCAAGTAGCTGGTATCGCTTTCCTCTCATTACATGCCCTAGGTACTGGAGTTTACGTTTCTTTATTTCATCAGTTAGTTCTAATTCCTTTGCTAGTCTTCTTAGGACCTCGTTGTTGGTAACTCCGTCAACGTATGATATTCTGAGTATCCTTCTGTAGAGCCACATTTCGAAAGATTCTACTTTTTTTGTTATTGCTTTGTTCAATGTGGCGGCTGCTATACCATACAACAGGATACTGAATATATAACATTTTAACATACGTATTTTAAGGTCTATGTTTAAGTTTCTATTACAGAAGAATTGTTTCATTTTTATAAAGGTGCTACGTGCGATTTCGATTCTTGTTCTTACTTCCTTTAAAGAATCATTATTGCTGTTGATCATGGTTCCTAAATATTTGTATTCATATACTCTTTCTATGGTTTGATTTTCCACATTCAGTTGAATGTTGGGTTCTGGAGACTTCGTAAAGATTAGGAGTTTTGTTTTATTTAAATTTAGGTCTAAGCCGTATTGTTTACTTACTGTGTACACTTTCTGTAGTAGTCTTTGCATATACTCGATGTTTTCTGTTAGCAGCACGGTGTCATCTGCATACCTTAGGTTATTGATTGGAATTCCGTTGACAATTATTCCCGCTGTTTCCTCGTATAGAGCTTCCCTCATAATGGCTTCTGAATACAGATTAAAGAGTAGTGGGGAAAGAATACACCCCTGTCGTACTCCTATCTGAATTTTTATATTTTCTGAAAGTGTACTATCAATTCTAATGTTTGCCTTTTGATGATAGTAAATATTTTCAATGATTTTGATGTCTCGTGTGTCTATTTGTATTTGTTTCAGTATTTGCATAAGTTGGTCATGTCGAACTCTATCGAATGCCTTTTGATAGTCTAGGAAGCATGCGTATATTTTTTATTAACATCTAAACATCGTTGCGTTAGTACGTTTAAGCTAAATAATGCCTCTCTGGTGCTCACCCCGTTGCGAAAACCAAACTGTGTATCACTTATGTCACTATCCAGTTTTTTATATATCCGGTGACGTAAGTTTTAGCTTTAGTTTTTTCGGGATTGCAATAAAGGTCGACACCAGCCATTCTTCAGGTATGTCTCCTGTCTTATAAATTGAATAAAAAGTTCTGTAAGTATATTTATATTGACATCGTTAAGGAGGTTCCATAACTCAAACCGGTAATTCGTCTGGACCAGGAGTTTTGCCTTTTTTCATATTTTTGAGTGCATATGTTACCTCTTCATTTGTTATCTCTGGGCCACTCTCTGTACTTTCTTCTATTACTGATGTCTGTCATCTTGAAATAGCCCTTCAATATAATCCTTCCATCTTTTTAGTTTTTCTTCCACGCCCAGTAGAATGTTCCCATTATCGTCCGTTAGCAAATTTGTTTGGTTTTTGTATCCACCGACAAGTTGTTTGACTTTTTGTGTATGTTGAATAAATCGTGTAGTTTTTGGAGTCCTTCAATTTCGAGCATTTCTCATTCAGCCAGTTCTCTTTTGCCTCTTTCACTTTTCTTTGAATTTGATGTTCCTATTACCAACGATCAATGATCCTGGAATGCACTCTTGATAATATTCTATTTTATTATATATTAAGTAGCCGTGGAACATTCTTCGAGTGTATGCTGTGCAAAAACCCTTCTCGATCATCCACATTGCAAGATTATTATAGAGCAAAGTATTCTCCGAATGTAATCTGCTATCGTATATTATAGTATTTAACATTACTAGCTTGGTAAGAGGGTTTTTACTGGCGAATAGAAGGATATAGGCGAGCCAGTCACCTTCTTGGGCCAGTAAAACCTGTTACCTTGGGTGTATTGTTGAATATTTTATTTGTTCTTCACTTGTAAATAACTAGAAATTTACCATTTATTGAAAATGACAAACTGACAAGCAACTAAATTCATCAATATGACACATACTAAGGAAGACTTGTAAAATTTTACTGGCTAACCAGTAAAAAATTTACTGGCTAGCCAGTTAAGAAACATTTTCAAGGTGAATACAGTGACTTGATAAATTGATGTTTACAAGTGAGGAACAAATAAAATCTTTTATTGTTCCTTGAAATGTTAAACAGTGTTTAACATGATCGCGTCCTCGAATGTTAAGATACATTTAACATGCATCCACTCACTTAACATGCATCCACTCGCGTCCTCGAATGTTAAGATACATTTAACATGCATCCACTCATTTAACATGCATTAACTATAGCAACATCACACATATTCATGGTAGTCTAATTTCGATTTAGCAGTTTTTAGTAATTATTATTGATTCAAAATTATTGCCTCAATGAACAATAAATTAATGAACGCATTTCGAGGGGTAGGCGTCTTAACATTTCTCACATAAATTACCACTCTTGCTTCGCTGCGCTCGCTCGAGTGGTAAAAATATGCTCGAATGTTAAGACTGGGTTACCCCTCTTAATACATTAATTACTATTACTTGATTAAGTTATGTGCATGTATAAATGTAGAATGATTCAGAGTAGATATTACGTTTCGCGCAACGATATTTTATGTGAGTAATCAATTACATGTTGGCACTTGCAATTTTGAGGTCTCCTTCTCAGGATTATGTACTTAACAAAGCTGCATATATAGTAAGTATTTTTTACATATTTATTTGAATCGGCATTGCTTAAATCGTTAATTCAATGCCAACATACTACATACTACTACATGGCTTGTTAATTGTTTATGTTTAATTTTTATTTTAATAAGTAATAAACTTAATTAACCTTATCTGCCTTATTTGACTGATATTTTATACTAATTTCAGCAGTGTATGTGCTGTTAAGGTAAAACTGATGTGATTAAACATATTTGTCTCATAGTCCGGTATCTTCTCGTATTTGATTTTGGATAGGGTTTTATAAGTACTCGTAGTTTAAAGAGATATAAAATATAAATCCATTTTTTTAATTTGGTATTTAGATTGATTTATTAAATTACATAACCTATCTCTATTCTTCGACGATATAAAACTAGCCATTTGAAGTTTTGCTTTTCGGGAACAGATTATTATATACGTACCAGATATTTTTTGAAGCGAGTTTGATCAACTTTAAACGACAACCAGAGTGGATATTATTGTCGAAAATTTATTTTTCTCATACCTTTGCGACTATGGCAGAGTCCTGGGGAGGAGTAAAATGGGATTACTTGTATGCAGTCAACCGAGAATTTTTTAGCAATACAAAGATACCGGCCTCTACACCAGTAGGTAAAAAGAGGTTACAGCTAATACAATCATGCCAAGGTACGTGACGTTTGACCTGATTGGTCATAGTAACCGTAACATCCATAAATAAACACAAAAGTTTTATCTGCCGTAAAATAAAGACACAAAATCGGAGCGTATTTTATTGATGCAGCAAATAAAAAAAATGCTTTTCAGGTCTCAGCAAAATGTGAAAATTACGGTTGCTTGTAGTTGACCTCTTTTCTAAGAATCAAACAATTTTTTTTGTTAGTTCCAATATCCAATGCACATACCTAGTTAAAATTTTCATCGGCGACGAGCGGAAATCTCCCTTTCATGGCGAATCCACTTGTAGATTTTTTGTGCATGTCTGCTCGTTAAGATCGCCTGATGTAGAGCGAGCAAAGCACTCATCGGAAGCTTTGATTGAAAGAGAAGATACTGCTCTGATGTTCAATTTGTGAATTAACGCGCGAAATCATGACTATCCATGCTGGTTTTATCACGATCTAACCGTTCTTTAGACACTAGTGCATGCTCAGACATTTTAGGGGGAGATTAGTTCCATAAAAGGCTCGATTTCGGTGCCACACTGGGAATTAAATAGATTCAGTTTGATGGGTTCGAAGGTGGGGCAGATTAGATAGATGAATTATTAAACTTGTCGCTTTTGTGTTTGGAATTCGCGACGTTATTCTGATAAATTATCGGGTTAGTTTTGCTGCTGCGCGGCTGGCCCCGTTTTCGCGCTGCGGTTGGGTGTAATTATCAGACACACTTTCTACGTCGCTTTAATCTGATACACTCGGGAATTGGTTCTTTCGAATTCTTTTTGTCTTGCCTTTATTGCCGCCGGAGAGATTTAAATGCAAACTAAAATTAGGGTGTGCTCAAATCGCTTCCGTCGTCGCTCTAATTACTGTAGCGGGTTCAAAATTGTACAGGGAAGATTACGACGACGCTTTGAACAGTTTTATTTTCAGTGTACTATCTATAAAGCTGAAAAAGCGGCATAAAAAATTTATTAACATTAAAACTGCAATCGTAGTATCGAAAACATTTTTGATATATTTAGTGGTTATGGTTTTGCGATGGTTTCTTTTATGAGCCTATTCACCTCTCATGTTGTAAAAAAGGGATCGCTTATTAATTTCGCAGCCAAATCTGTTTCCAATAGAAGTTACCATACGAACAGACTATCGAAGACAATAATGTGAAATTAAAAAATATATACGGTGGAGTACTCATATAATGTCCAAAATAGATAAGCCTTGCTACGCTGGTACAACTCTGCCTTAATTAGTATGACCTTAATAAGAAGTGCTTAGGCGCCCTCAAGAGGAAGTAGATCAGGATACAGCTGCAGCCTAGATGCAACGATAAAAAAGAGCTTTTGAAATGTCAAACAAAAGTATGGGTAAAAATATCTTAGCCTTCCTATTAATACTGAAGCAATAAAAGAAAACACTTGATAATACGAATACAAATAAAAAAACATTGCAGGCGGTGAGATTCGAACTCGGCGCACAGGCGATTCCAGCGCTTGCGAACGCTTGGCAGTAGCCCGGGCGCAATCCGCCCTCTGTTAGAAATGAAGGTCTCGTATTTCGACTAGTGCTGGATTACACACGACGCTCTAATCGTTTCCCATTTTTGTCTCTTTTACACCATTTACCTTGTATTTGTTGGGTCCTATTTTCGTCGAGGGTAAAACCTGAGTACTGTGTAAATAAATACTTTTATATTGTAATGGTATTAAGCCCACGACTCGACTCTACAAGCAGTGCAACAAAATGGACCAATTCAATCAGCACATAGTTGGGGTGTTTTATGTAGCTGCAATGTTAAACTAAAAATTCAAACAGCAAATGCATTGATAATGAGATGTGAGAAATAATAAAATTACTGAGTAACGAACGCAGAAGGCAGAGCTCGTTTTTTACAAGGGCTCGAAGTTGACTTTTAAATAAATAAAAATAATAGGTTTGCGCATAATAGAAAGCCGAACCAAAAGAAATTAATAGACACAAAAAGGTTTGCTATGTGCAGGGTAAAAAACGTAGTTTTTTTATTAAATGTCAATAATGACATTTGTGAGGAATTTAAAAGGCAAAGAAAGATAGAATCAAATAACAGGACATTACAAAGGAGCAATTTGAGAAGCAGGCAACAGGACGTGAGAAGTGGTGAACTCGAATAAATCAGTGCATTTAAAATTACAATTAGTGCAAAAGCAGAGCAGTGGTTAAAATTAAAGGTGTGTGCGCAGCGCTACCGAAATAATTTTAGATGTAAGAAAAGACAATAACTTAGATTATAAGAAAAATGTAAAATAGAATTATGTAATCAAATTTACTTCCATTTTGTACTTTTGGTTATCAAACATAATTTTCGTTAATATTGTCTCATAGCAACCAGATTTGTTTTGGTTTAATAACGGGGGAGAACAATTGAAAATTAATTTCTTGATTGTTTGTTGAAATTTGTGCTCCATATTTTTATATAATTTTGATAATAAAAGTGTTTTCCAAGCTATAAAAGGTATACCAGTTTATTTCCCAAGTGCCAGGGTACAAGTGGGTGTATTTTGAAGTTTCGTAACAAAAAACATACAAATTCCATAATCCCATCTACGAGGAAATCGGGGCCGATCAACTCCATTTTGCGAACTTCGACTACGGCCAAGAGGAGCATCGGAGCCAAGAGATCAGCAGTCTACGGCAGAGGACAGGTCTGCAAGAACGTCTCCAGCAGATTTGGCAGCAAGGGGACCAAGAATAGCGGAGTCATTTCCAGAGTGGGCGATGCAGTCTAGCGAATTTTTATAAGGTACGATTTAGCCTAAACAAATAGAGCCAGCGTCCGGAAAACGAGGTGCATACGACTTCAAAGCTTGTTAAAGAAGAGAAGATCCTTACCAAGTCTCTAGCTAAGCCGCATTTTAAGTAATTAGCCCGGCGTCAGTAAAATCCGTAGTTTGGCGGAAGTTGAAGCTGTGCAGGAAGCGACCAGAAATAATTGCCAAAATTTGGACAGCGTCTGTCTGACGTCAGCTAGCGTTTTCTAATTAATTGCAATTGAATAAAATATAAAGAGGGACCTACAACCATTTATTTTGTGCATTAAATCAGTACATTTCATATTTTAACCAGCCTAGTAATTTAATGTCGGACAGAGTTCGACACAGTAAAATATTAAACAGTGAATTGTGTATTTGGATTTTGGCTCTAACTTATACAAAATATCAAATTAATTAAACTATCAAACCAAGCATTAACTAAGGTAAGATCCATTTCAATATATACTTCAATTAGAGCAAAAATAGAAAACATTATACTTTTGTTCCTTTTCTAAACTCTTCTACCGTTGCTCCCCTTAAATCACTTTTGCACTACTTCAAAGGCTGTAGCCATCACATGCCAAACTATCATGTCTTAACTAAATGAAAACCAAAACGCCCCTACCGGGAGTCGAACTTTCTTCCGAGCGCTCGAATTTTTACTGTGATCTTGACTGCAAGCGGTGGAAACCTCTCGCTCATAAAGGTCTCTGCAAGGTGCTGAGGCTGTATATATTTGACGGAATTTTAGGGGGCTAAAAACCTAATAATACCTAAAATAATATGGGTGCCCGACATTATTGGTACCAAACTATCGAGCAAAAATCATCCAACAACTAAAATAAAAAATCACTTACTAAAGGTCTATTCTACAATCTTCATTTCTAAAAAGATACCAGCAACTACTTGTATAGGGGAATAACAGGTAGATAAGTTCAAATATAGATGCTTTATTATAAAATAAATAAATGCTCGCAGAGCTACAAATATAGATGCCAAACAATATTAAGATTTTCACTGCAGTTACCCAGATATAAAGTAATTAAACAGAATTACTATTCACATATTTTCAAATAATAATAAAACTGCAACCCAAAAATATTATTAATGGTAATTAATATAGCTCAAATAGATAAAATTCACAAAATGATTGCTAGTGAATTACTATAATTGGGGCAACCAAAAAACCAATTCAATGAATGCTCGCCTAGAAACAAAGCTAGCCGTAACTGAGCTGAGCTGTCACATGCACTTCAACAAACGCTAGTTATAAATCCTAAACCGCGTAACGTATCGCTTATCACAAAAGCCTCTCTAGAATAAGCGCATGTATACCTAAATTGGGTTCTTCATTAAACACCATAGTGCGCACTATTGGATATAACCCGTCTACTATTTGGCTACTAACTAAAAACGTCTACTATTTGGACAATTAAATAATCAGTGTTGTATAGATTCAAAAAATTCAGAAAACAATAATTTTAGTTTGAGTGATCACCAATAGAAAACTCTTAGGGTTTATGATATCAGTAAACCGGGTTCAAGTCGCCACACAAGGGTATGATGGATATATAAAAAACAGACTTGGCCTAGTTTTAGCCACCAAGGTGTCAACTTTTCCAGCGGCGACTAGGTGTTCCACGCAGCGACCCAAATCAGTTCTCATGGAGTTTGCAGACTAACGACGTGAGTCCTTTGTGGGCCTCCAAAAGTACACCAAGGGAGAAAGAACACTAGAAATGAATTCGGAGAAGGTAGACCTTGTGCACATTAGAGTCCAGCTTCGAAGTGTTACTTTTTACTTCGAAAGAGACAAAAATAACATCCAAATCCTCTGTGAAACTACCAGACGCACCTAAATAATTTTTTGAAGCTACAAATTATTTAAAAGATTATGCCGTTTTTTGCTAAACGACACTGAGAAGAACCCTAAATATGTATCCTTGGTTTCGAAAGTAAAGTAGAAGAGTGGTGATCTTCCAAAAGGTAACCGGAAAAGTAGCTGTACTCTAACGTTATATGCACAAAATCTTCAAAACAAAAAACGTTTTATATGCAGTCTGGTTATATCTTCTTATTCACGTTCTAGTTCGAAATGTTAGAATTGAATGGTTTGAAAATTAAATCCACAATCCTCTATCTACTATTTGAACAAAAAGTATTTTTAAATCGTGGAAGAACGTTAGAACGATTTGATTATGTAGAAAATACGAAATAACTATAAAACAGTAGACCTAAAATGTTATTGTCACAACTGTACAAACAATATAATCGAAAATAAAAATTCAAAAGTTAAGAACCGAGACTGAGAAATTATAAGATTATAACCTATAATTTTACCTTCAACAGATCCATGCAGTAGAGCAATGGAAAATATTTCATGAAAACCCTTACAACTGACTATCACTATTATTTACTTATTCAGAATATCTATAGAAATGTTACTGTTACTGTACACCTTTGTGAAGAATCAGAACAAATAAAATTGGAAACAGGCATCAAGGTGACCCTATCTACTGAACGTATTCAGGTTTGTGTTGGAAAACATGTTCAGGCAACACTTATGCAACAGCGAAAATGTCTTAGTACCTACATATGATATAAGTTGAAACGGGACTTGACCAATTTCTACCTGATCCCATTGATAGTAATTACTAATTTTTCGAAATAGAGCCAATGTGTGAATTTGTATATGTAAATTTAAATTATAAGTAAGTACAATTAACATGAAGCAAATAAACGAATACATTCGGCAGCGTAAGCCTGCGCTTTATTGTTTGCAGTGTTTTATCGCGTTGTAGGGCGTGGTTTCAGAGCTCGAAAAGACATATTAATAGCCCTACGCCAGTTAGAAAAGTCAGTACCAGTGGTACAGAAATTTTGGTGAGCAGGTCACTCGAACAATCTGCTACGTTTTGCAAGAGGTAGGCGCGGTGGATTTGATACGAACGTTAAAAGGTCTGCCGCACCAAGGAAGCACGTCATCCAAAGCTAGTCATCTCCTTCGAATACCGTAAAAGTGCTTAAACCAGGTGTTAAACAGCTGTACACGTTGGTGATATCCTGCCATTTGAGCATCCAATAATAGTCGGCGGTGACCCCGATTAAGTGATATTGTGCCTCAGTATCTGAAAGCGGTCTTGCACCTTACTGAAATGATTGTTTGGGCAAGTAACGTCAGACAGAAACTCGTTATAAGTTACTCACACTAAAGTGAAAGGTAGCGCGATAAGTTTTGGAGTTGATTTAATGATGTTTAACATATAAATGAGTGTAGATATAGCTTTTGCCCGTTGATCGCCGTATCTAATTTAAATCCAACATGAGCAGGCATTTTCATTTATTGGGAGTCAATTTATTCTGTTTTCAGTATTGCTTTATGTTAGGTAGTAAGAATTTAATATGTTGTTATAATACGCATTTGGGCGGTACCTTTTTAATTCATCGATGATTACAAACATCGCACAAAAGAAAAACTGGTGAGTTTGCTGCAATTAAAAAACTTGGCTGCGCTCGCCTTACCTTTTAAATGAATTCTTAACGATGCTGTGCTTTCATGGCTAGGACACCACAAGTTTCTATTTTAAATCAACATTTCATGCACTAGCATGAAACTCTATACAAAAATGTTATCTCAGGGTTCAAATATTGTAAAGATTATTGCTTGACTTTACATAACATCTAGAATCTTGAAAGAACCAAATCATCTACTTTTGTAACAAAGGTTTAAAATTGTGTTAATACGGCTAAGAAAGCGTGCACTTCCCAACGTTATGATACGTCCTTGGAAAATTGTCGCTACTGATGCTCCACTCCCGCCGACCGACGTGCGATATTCCAAGATGTCCGAATGTGTTCTCACTTCGAACCTCTTTCTGCGCAGCAAAGTCGCCAACCGGATTCCAGCTCGCCCAAGGAGCTTATAGTCGTTGAAATGATTTTTTGTCTCACTAAGTTTTCACACACAGACAGTAAATGGTTCGCCGGAGTAAAAGCAGAAAACTGTAATAAATGGTCTACTGACCCACTTTTAATGCTTGTAAGATATTCATAACTTTACATACAACTTGACATAAGTGCTTAATTGTAAAAATATTTTTAAAGCCTCCCGATGTGGATTCAACGTGTTAAATTTTAGGAATCTGCAATCGGAGATCAGAATTGGAATATCTTTAAAATCTATACCCAACCGATTTACAGCCGCTGGTTGGGCTAAAATTTATCACGTCGCAAAAAGATCGTCATTGTAAAGTCACGCCATATAGAAATGCTAAAATGAATACAAAACGGCTGGAAAACAACAAACTACTAAACTTAAGGCTAATTTCATATTTCGAACATTAAATTTTAATGCTTTTCAGCTAGCGTATGCTGCTGTGCTGACTTGGTCCAATTTATAAGCACTTTCATTGACTGCCTCTTCTAAAATACTGCCTTCAGGTGCTCCAGCCATGCATTTGTTCTATAAACCGGCCCCACTGAGAAGCCTACAAAAATACAGCTACTTTGGATTAGTTTTAAATGGGGAATTCTCAGCCTGTCATACTGACCCAGTTACTCATAAATTGTCTCCAATATTGCCTTCAAGAGATACTTGCATGTTCTACTCAAATTCTTGTGTATCAAATCTCATAATATTTGTACAACATCAATTGGACGTCGGCAAAGGCTGGCACCAGCTGCTTATCCAACTATGCATTCTCTGAATTCAAATTACTACCCAAATGGAGCGGTCGAACATACCGCTGCGCTTGGCTAGTGTTGCCACAGCTTGAAAACGTATCATTGCACTCAAAGAACACTCGAACTTAGCTGTCCAAACTGAACTTCAATGTAATTTTTTGTCATCTGACGCAATCCAAATTTACTTATTTCGCAGGTTTGTTCCGTATTTTGTTCTTTTCAGATCTCAGCCTACGTAGCTATGTTCCCTAAACATATTTTGTGGTGACTTCAAATAAAATGTATGTGTTTAAGCCCTTAAAACTTAAATTCAAACCTTATTGTTGTGAATATCTCAGAATGATTGTGCTTTTGATATTGACAAAAACTTTTGTATTAATAAAATCTTTAATATCAAATTTTGTGCTACTGTTTATGCTTTTTATTGCTCATGAAGTTAAAAGAAATGTTTTTCCTGCATTGAGCGTTCATATGCAATACCTACAAGATCATCCTTGTCTTTGTTATATGTACAGATTCTAATTCTTAGGCTATGTATTAAATGGTATCCTGATTAAGTAACAGCAATATAGTTGTTTTACATTAAGTATAAGCAAATTAGCTTTTACTTGAGAAGAAGTTTAGAGCATATAATTTCAGTTGTTAGAAGCACATATTTGATTACCATCCTGAGCATTCTCACATTGAGTTTTTCTTAAGCGCGGGCTGTAATAATGGTAACAGACAACTCATTGCAAACTGAGCTAGCTGGCAACAGAACGAAAAAGATATATACGTATAAAGGCGTACAAGGTGTCCAGTTTCAATTTATTCCCCAATACAGAGTGTTTAAATATTTGAATTCTTTTAAGTGCATTTCCTTAAATATACAATATTTTCCGGCTTCTCTTGTGATAAGATGTACTATCTTGCTTAAATTTATTTCCAAGGCCCACTTGTTATATGTATCGAGAGACGTAGCTCGAGTCGTCTTCATCTTCAGATAGTGTGACTTCGTCATTCACGAAGATAAGCAACACGTTTGATTGATGTAAAATTTAAATAAATTACCTAATCCAGTCACCGCTTGAAATTTTGACACAGTTTACTGCTCCTGACAGCTTAAATATAGTGTTCGTTGGTACAACCTAGTTCCATGACATTTGAAAGCTTGAGTAACTAAACACTGTTGTATGTTTTGTGAAAATACATATGGCACAGCTCTATTATCCGTTCTCCATTGTCATTTTTCATATGTTCTTCACACTTTCCCATAACAGAATTGTCTCTTCATAATATGTACCTTCTATTAAACTGTTTCTATCTGTATTATTTTGTCACTGATTTGCTCCCACGATTTGATGCATCGTTTCCAGTTCCTAGTGATAAGAATAACATTTTCTGATATGGCAGGGCTATGATTTGACACACCACTGTAACAATATATATTCGTAAACGTGTCTATCCCTTCTTCCGTGTTTTCGCAAATTTTGTTATTATTAATTAGATGCATCCAGACTTCTATTCATAGTAAATTTAGCGATGCTCCAACCTCTAACTTGAAGAACTAGGATTTTATGACTCGCCTTTCTTACCCCCCTCCCCTCCATCTCTAAAATCTTTTAGCAAAGGCTTTTATGACTATACCTACATGAGTTGCAAAAATTGTGAATAATGCTACAAAAAGAAAGTCTGTTATAACTAATTGAAAAATAGTGTCGAATCGTTTTGACGTAGGTACAAGAAACGATACTCGCTATAGTAAACCATAAATCTTGGAGAATTTGTAGTAATATTAATGCGTCACATTATTTTCAGGATAGCGTGTGGTTCATTTTGTTTCTTTATTCCACTTTTCAGTCCAGCTTTGTCTACAGTTAAGCTTCCCTTAGCTTGCTCTTAATCAATTTACCAGCATAACTAAAAGGAGTGCTAAGTAATGAATGGCATTGCATGAGTCGTAGCACACAATTTACTAAATGAAACAGTTCTGCTTAACACGTTTAACATTGATCGTTAGTGCGTGTTCTAGAGCATCCATAAATCAAGAAAATAAGTTTGCTCCGTTTTTCATGACCCACATGCACCAAACCCAGAATTTGAAGGGGATATCATGGAGCGAAAGAGATATCATGATTAAGTGCAGCATATAATTATTGAACTTTAAAAAGCACACCGGTATCGGTGGTTAAATACGCAATATTTGTTTTGGTTACCTACGAATTTTTAAAAAATAATTAGTGGATTGAACTTAATAAAGCAAAACTATTGTAAACCAAATATTTATTAGCATTAAGACTGCTGCTGCATCAAACTAAAGTCTGTTGTAGAAAAGTTTGTAAGTTATTACATGAACCATTATGTGACAGTGGATTGCATTTCAGGACTACGTACAGGAAGAGTGTTGCAGTATTTCTTACTGAAATGTCTTAATTAGATATTCCACAGATGAAGCAACTTGATGGTCGTTCGTTTTCTTGAAAAATAACGACGCTTCGTGTCAGGTCTTTTATCTATTTGCCTCTAATGACAGTTTTCAATCGATTCAATCTGTCTATTCATTACATTTCACTCTTTAAAACCCAATAAGATTACTCGTTTCATATAAGTTTCTTCAGATGTAAACCTTTTCGTCTTTAAAAATTGAAGAATAACTCGCTGATCATGCTTGGTCAATGAAGTTTTAGTAAAGACAGTGTTATGATTCATTTGCGCCGCCTTCCAATTTCGCATTCTGTAGTATTTATTCCACATGGTTACGCATCTCTTCGCGCGGTTGTCTGTGAGCACGCCGTTTGTATTTCCCGCGCTACGCCACCCCTGCGTCCTTGGCCTCGCGAAGATTAGTTATAGGAACTGGCAATTGTTTTGATACGCGTTTCTTTCCAATCTCGCTTGCGAACCGACAACATGCCGAGGTATTAGTTAGAATTTCGTAGGATTAATTTTGGACAGCCGTTAGTTTTGATGTTTATGTGAGCCCACGCTCTTGGAGTTGATTTTTCCAGTTCGCGAATTTCGATATCAGAAAGCTTGACTCCCACGCCGTTGACGGAATTTTCATGCTGCCACGTGTTCGCTAATTGCCTGGAATTGTGTCCGGGGTAAGTAAAGAGTTCGCTTTAAAATATTGTGTTGGTCTTGCATGCTATCGTGGATTCCTTCCTCCTTTATAGCACCTCGTGCCAGAGAGCCGATTTGAGGCGTTAGCTACAACTGGTTTTTCGCTTGAACATGCGGACGTTTCATGCGTTGGGTGTCCTCTCGAGTCACCAGATTCTGGCAGTTCGAATTTAGGGCCTTACGATTCCGAATATTGTGACACCATTCGGCCGTCAGTTCGTGCCTGGAACCGTATTGTGCGTTTCCTCCGATGCTGTAAGCTTTGTCTGCCTTAAATCTATTTTAATGTGTACATTACGGCTATTGCTTTATTGGAGTATTAAGAACTGTATTATTTATAATATTTGCCAAATTTAATTAGTCGTAGCAAGTAATGTTGTGGCAACCTACGATTCTGATGGTGGATGTATACTGTGATATTTATATGTATTGTGAATCTAAATTATTGCAAATTACACTGTGATATTTGCATTCTGGCTTTATTTGTTACTGCGACCTATACTTCAGTTGAGCTTCTCTTTCAGATTTATTGTGCTACCTGAGTTCACGTATTCTCGTTTGAATGCCTGAATACACTCGCCGTTATTTGATAAAAAATTCGTTGGCGCCCTTTTTGAATATTTAAAGAACTGTACACACCGTCTCTGAAACTAGCTGGTCGTCCGGAAATTGTATCCAAATAGTCACTTTATGTATAGATTTTAAGAAAATAGCCAACGGAGACCTTTTTATGATAACAACAGTCCCAAAAAATAATTTTAAAGAGATGCAATGGTAATAGGCTTATGATACGTGGCAATCGATTGCAACGAAGTAAATACCTGATTTATAAAACACGCTAAAGGCTAGGTCGTTTTCTAATCAGATATTTGATATTGATATTGTTACATTGTAGAGAGTGATTGAGGCTCAGCGAACCACAAAAGAAGTAATTCGTGCAATCAAAGTAAAGCGTAATTTATAATTTGGAATATATGTCCAAATCTACGTTAGAGACAACTAATGTAAATTAATCGGGTCAGGTAGGAAACTGTTTAAGAAAAATAAATAATTGATAAGCTCAAGAATGAGAAGGAATTCCAAATAAACTGATCAAAAATGTTAATAATCAATATCTAAATTAATGGAAAATGATGCAGGCTAGCCTAGCTATCTTCAAAGGCAGCCGGGGTAGATGGCTAACCTAACCTCTTAAATTAACGACAAATGCCCTTCTACAGGGGTGACAACCACCACAGGTGTTGGTATGTTTGCCGGAGAGCGTAGATGAAACCAATGTCAGAGTGTGGCGTTTGAACCTACTACTTGCCCGAGCATAAACGCTTTACCTCTCAGCTACCCGTTCTCACTCTGTTAAAGCAAATTATATAAACTGATCAAGCTTTAGAAATTACCCGTCACTATTATTATAGAGCCAGTTTTTTCCTGTTTTAATTTTCATCAGGCATCTTACCTATTTGATACAACTTCTCGTATTTGAGATTTTAAGAGAAGTATATCTCTTATAAAGAGGTTTGAGGATTACTGTGAATTACTTATTACAGTAATGTTATTACGTTTTAGCACGCCTTTTTGAAGTCCTTGAGAACATTGTATTGTTACCAGCAATCTTGTCAAATAGAAAACTATAACCATTGTAATAGAAGTTATGTCCAGTAATTAAAGTCGATGAGGCCAACCCCCACAGTTCAGCTCAAAGTGAACTTGCAGTCCTTCTTCTAAAGTTATTACTGGCAGTAGTGTAGATCGAGACTGGTAAAACCCCTTCTACCATTCTAGAATTACAAGTGGCCATAATATATTTAATGGAAGTTGCTCGAATCCGACATGCAACAGTTTTGATGTGAGTAGGGTATTAACTTCGCCAATGTAAAATTAGCAAGGAAGAATGTACTGTATTCCAAATATCCAAGATAAAGTTACTTGCTGACTGCCACCTTCTAAGCAGTACATTTACTAATAGTGGGCTTTTCAGGCAGCGATAAGTTTCTCCTCTAATTTGTTTCGTATGATGAAATTTTCAATGGCGATTAATTTCTACTGGATCAAGTTTTTGTGTTCCTTAGATATATTGTGATTGATAATGAACTGGACCAAAACGAAGCAAAATGCTATTGGTTATTAATACATTCCTGTGTAGGTCAAACATTTAAGGTTAACAATAGACACTTTTCATAACGAAAAAGAATTGCAGAACACAGTATTGTTTCCTCGTTTATTTCAAATAGTTTTATGAATAATTCTCATACGTCTTTGAGGAATGATGGCTTGAAACAGATAAAGATGAATTTGTTGATTTATTCCATGCAATTTGTGGACTGTGATACTATGAAGGTGATAGCTGGTAAAATCGAAGTAAGTAGTTGGGTGAATACGCTGACAATGCTGCAGAATAACTGCACAAAGTTATTTTATATTTAACTTTTTCCCATTTAAAATAGGCCCCTCTTCGTTTGAGGGGGTTTTAGGCATTACTTTTTGATTCCTAAAGCCAACTTGAGGAATCCACTATGGATCGAAGGCACATATTCTGCCCCAAAATTAAAGGCTCTTATTTCTAATCCACATCCACTGTCACAATTTTAACATTTTATGCATCAGTAAATTCTAAATTTTACTACCAAATAGAAGCTTATGTTTCGCAGGTCATTTGGATATTTTTCAAGACTGGCTACAACTTCTCAACTAGATGCAAAAGCAAGAGCTAAAATATTATGGGTAAAGTAATGTCAGAACTAAAGTGGTAAGTGGTTGAGTTCAAGCGGGGTCGATTGGTGGAGCTCGTTTGCGAATTTATGGTGTCGCTGGCAAAAAATGTAGACTGAGTACGACGTTTACTGATTTCTGGTGGGAGTAACTTTACAAGGAAGGAAAAAGCCGTGCAGCTGAAGGTGGTGCTGTTTGAGCCATCCAAATTAGGCAGGTAATCCTGAGTTTGCAGTTCGTTGCGGTTCTTCGTTTCGAGACTGCCTATAACAGCGGTGATGTTAGAAGTAGCCTCTGCAAAACAGGACAGCTGAGACTGTATAGTTGCAGTTCGAGGCATGCTTGCCTTGTAGCCATAGTATTCGTCGAAAGGTGCTGATCGTGCATGGTGGCGTTTATATAGTGAACGAATACACAAATACCTGAGATGGGCATTCTTCTTTTATCATATGGAAATGAATAAATAGAAATATATATAGCTAACATGATTAAATAAACTGCAATTGGTTGTTTTCTTCAGTATTAAGTGGGAGTGAGGTTAGGCCAAAGCATAAATACATCTTCACTTAAAATAATGCGAGAATTTTATTTGGCCAAGTGTTCACTGAATCTAATGACAGTTTAATAAAGTCATTATTTTACCCAAGTGTTAAAACCCAACCTTGATTTTAGTAACTCATGTTCTACCGAGCTAGGCAATTAAAATAGAAGTACTTACTTACTTATCCACATCCTCTTTTACCGTTAGGTGTCGAGGTTTATCTCCTTTCTGCAAAACGTCTTCCACTTATTCCTGTCTTTGGCTTTTTCTTTTGCACTGGCCCATGAACATCCTCTCCTACTTAGTACTTCTGCTATTTCAGTATCCCAGCTTTTCTTTGGTCTGCCTCTCTTGGATTTGTCTTCTGATCTGGCTTCCCATACTTCTTTAACTAGATTCCCTTCGTTCATTCTGATTAAATGGCCATACCAGCTTAGTTGTTTACTCTGTATTTCTTCCTCCAGTGATTTAGTGTTTAGTCTTTCTCTGATATCTGTGTTTCTTATTCTGTCATACCTAGTAACTCCTTCAATCCTTCTTAAAATTTTCATTTCAGCAGCTTGTAATTTAGATTTTAATTTTTTACTTAGCACCCACGATTCACTACCGTATGTTAAGACCGGTTTAAAAACTGTTTTGTATATTTTAACTTTCACTTTTTTACTCACTTCTTTTTTGCTGAGGAACACAGCTTTTAGTGCATTAAATAGTCTTGCCGCCGTACCTATTCTGTTGTTGACATCACTTTCTATGTTCCCCCCTCTATCGAATATGGAGCCCAGATATTTCATGGTATTCGTTTGCTTGATCTGATGTCCGTCTAGATTTATTTGAATCTGCTCCTCATCATTCGATATTACCATGATTTCGGTCTTAGTGTGGTTTATGGTCATTTCAGTTTCCGAGAGTGCCGCTTTCCAGTTTTCTGCTGCATGTTGGAGGTTACTTTTGCTACTAGCTATCAACATTAAGTCGTCAGCATATAATAGTTCTTTAACAATGACAGGTTTAAGTTTCCTTATACCCACCTGCATCCTTGTGTAGTAGCGTTAGCCTTTCTTGCTATTTCGTCCATTACCGTAATGAACAGCAAAGGGCTTAGGATTCCCCCTTGCCTGACGCCTTTATTAGTGGTGAAATTTTCCGTTGTTCCATACTTAGTTCTTACTTTGTTTGTGGTATTTTGGTAGAAGCTCTTCACTGCATTTATTAGGCTATTAGGTACACCCCGCTTTATTAGGGTCTCCCATATACACTTTCTCGAAATTGTGTCGAAAGCTTTCTGGAGATCTATTGCACACAGATACACTTTCCCTCTTTTCCTGACTGTTTTCTCAGAAATTTGGCGTAGCGTAAATATCCAGTCTTGTGTGGAGCGTCCTGGCCGAAAACCTGCTTGACTTTCTTGAAAGGTTGGCTCTAGGATTTTTCTCAATCTGCATTCTATTATGCGCTCGTATACTTTGCCTACTACACTGAGTAACGAGATACCTCGGTAGTTATTACACTGAGTGGAATTACCTTTTTTAAGAACCGGTACTATAATTGCCGCCTGCCAGTCTTCTGGAGTCTTCTTTGTTTTCCAGGCCACGTTAAACATTCTTTGCATCATTAGTCGTCCTTCATGTGGCATATACTTGATCATTTCGGGTTTAATTTCGTCTTGCCCGGCAGCTTTTCCAACTTTCAATTTTGAGAGGGCGTGTTGCACTTCCTTATACATTATGTCCCTCTGGAGTGCTTCATGCTGATTTAAAATACTTTGTGTATCTCTGCCATCGCTGTTGATTCTATCATCACATTCAAACAATTCTGTAAAATACTCATACCACCGGGATTTAATATCTATTTCTGAAACCAGCATTCTTCCATCTTTACTCTGAATTATTGGAACTCTTTCTTTCTTTTCATTACTCAGTCCCTTTATAGTCCTATAGAGTAGCTTTGAGTTACCTTGCCCTTGTGTTTCCATTCTGTCGCCAAAGTCTTCCCACGTTTTCCTTTTGGCTTCTTTTACTAGTTGCTTGACTTTTGATCGGTTATTCTTATAACTTTTATGGTCTGCTTCATCTTTTGTACTAAGATATTTTTTCCAGCTAGCCTTTTTTTGCTTGATTGCGGCCTTGATTTCATCGTTCCACCATGCTGTTTGTCTTCTCCCGTTCGTATGATTTGAGGTACCACAGACTTTTGCTGCCGTCTTGATGACTATTTATTTGAACTGTTCCCAGCTATCTTCTATGTTTTCACTTGTAATCTCCTTCTTTTGCTTTATTTCATGTTCCAGTTCTTCTTGATAAATAAGTTTTATATTCTCTTCTTGAAGTCTATAACTCTTTATGTTATTAAACGGTTTCTTCTTAATAACCCGCTCTTCTGAGTACTCTTTGTCTCCTTTTATCTTTATTTCTACTAGATAGTGATCCGAACCTATTTCATAACCCCTTTTTACCCTCACGTCTTTAATTTTAGCTAATTTATTCCTTTTTATAAGTAATAAGTCAATTAGGGATTTTTCATTTCTTGATTGGACTTCTCTAGTATACTTATGAATGGCCTTGTGGTTAAAATATGTGTTAGCTACTAGTAACTCATTTATTATGCAGAAGTCGATAATTCTATCACCATTTCTATTCTTTGTAATTTCTCCAATAAATAGAAGTATAACGATTAAATTCAAGGTCAAAATACTTCGATATTCAATTAAATTTGTACCTAATCATAGTAAGTTTATCCTCTTCCATTAAAATTCAACATTCAAGTTACACTATTGATAGTCTTGAAACGTAGCCTCAAACAAAACCCACGGAAATTTACAACTACGAGTGTCAATTGCTGGACTTCGTGTATCTCATTTGAAAAACATTTCTGCTATGAAAGGAAATATTTTAAGCTCTGCCTTTAGTAATAATTACATAACGTGTTACGGTATTAAAAGAACTTTACGACACCCTCCCAAGGTGAGCATCGCACCACGGAATCAGTCCTGAAAAACTGGCACCCTTGCCCTGAAATCGGTTCAAAATAGGCTAAAGGCCACGGCTGGAACGCTCAGGGAGTCGGGCGTGAGTCACACGATACGTTCTGGGCAAGCGTGTTGCGGCATAATATATATATATATATAGGGTATGTCATAATTATGAGGGCGCCACCAAGCCTGTCTTAACCCGGCTAACCGGGCCTGGACGGTTAGACGGGAGCGAAGCACGCAAAATACTCCGTCGATAGGATTACTCAAGAGTTGCAAGGTCAAATAACAATTTCGAGATTGCCTTATGCAAGGATTGTAATTAGGTGCCAATCCGACCGCGACTACGCAGCTGTCTCACCCACCTGTACGCTCAAAGCTCCCTCGTCCCGTCGCACAATAATCAGTACACTGAAGGGGGCGCTTATCTGAAACAGAACATGCACAAGTCGAAACAAAACAATAGTTCCCTTAACTAACAAATCATGTATTGACTCACGGGTTACAATGGGGCAGCAGAGTGCGTCGCCCTATATCTATAAATAGATTATATCTAAGAACACCAGCTGGCGCGCGCTCTAAACCTAGCGACAGATGTTGAACAGTAATGAACAAAGTAGCACTTGTAACATAGACAGTCTGTAATTTGGAATGAATGTACAAATATGCGGGCGCGACGCCTTATGCAGCAAACAGTAATGAACAAATTAGCACTTACAACATGGACAGTCTGTAATTTGGAATGAATGTACAAATATGCGGGCGCGACGCCTTATGCAGCAAACAGTAGTGAACAAATATGACGACAGTGCCTGTAGGCACAAGAGATGTGACGGGCTCGCTCGCGGCGTCCCAATACAGCTCATACGCGGGGCTTAAATGCTCTCCGCGGGACCGGTACACTCGCGTTCACAGCGGTAATCAGTTCAAAGACACATACCTTAATATGTAGGCGGTTGGGGGGCCTGGTACAGTTGAGTTGCGACAGGCTGCAGTCTTAGGTGGCAGGTACTTTCGATGTTCGACGGCTATAGGGATGAGTGGACATCCGCCATAATGGCGACGTGAGACGCGTCAGGACGCTTACAACTGGACGACGAAAAATGGGCCACTTTCGTTCTGCGGGACAGATCCTCGAAGGTCGAGATGAAGGGGGCACGATCCCTTACTTACGGGAGCAGGAACTGGGCTCAAAAAGCACCCACGCTACGCCGAAGACAATTCGAAACTCACACACACAACCACCACACGAACGTTCTCTGCAACGAGCTGCGATCAACTGCCCAGAGGGAAGCGCTGCCACAGGTCACATCGGTCGCGTCCCCACGTGGCTAAACCTCGGCAGCCAATCGCGAGGCGATAAAATGAAACAAATTAATGCCGGCGACCATAGTATCACGCCACAACGGCGTGTTTTCTAGAAGATTCGGAATTCTTGCGAGCGATAACGCTCGGCTGCCAAAGCGCCATCAGAGGGGGGCTCCAACCGACGAGAAATACTGCGTTTGGGGCCAAATATGTGCGAAATCATGATTCTGGAATTAGGCGATGGAGCCAAATAACGAACTAAAAGGGTTTAGCATACGGGCACGCTGCCCTAAAGCCTAGGTGGCTATTTAAAATACCAAAATGACCTGACACTCCCCTTACTTGAATGAGAGTTCCTCGAAGTCTCTTAAAATCAACGGGGCATTTTGGCTGCGGCGCCACGAGCACTCAAACAACCGGAAACGCTGATATGATAGCTGTACCCCCAAAGGAATTACGCACACTGGCCACCAGATAGGGTACGACAGGAGGGAAGAGAGAGAAGAGGAAGAAGAAAGACTGGATACGCCAGTAGAAAATACGTAAACTTTGTCGAAATCGGGTACAAACAAGTCTTCCACCTGTGGACACTTCCGACCAACCGTTCCAAAAGAACACAGGGAGGGGGGGGTATAAAAATGGAAGTCCAAAGTCCCACCCAAGGGTTACCTGAAGAGGGCACGCTGCGCGTCACGAGATCGGCGCATTGTGTGGATCCCACAACTGGTATGAGTACCCAAGAGAAGAGGATGAACCACCAAAAAAAAAGGGAAATGGTTGTGACAGAAACTGTCAAAAATAGTCATAATCAGCAATAAGAAAAACTCAGTCCACCGAAATCCTCAATCAATGCCGATGCCGGAGCCAAGTCGACTATTAAACCGCAAAGCGTGAGCTCGAAAGTGACTCCAACACCGAACACCAAAAGAAAATCCAGAAAAACCAAGTCTCCAAGGGTGTAGGCGTTCGATGACGCATGCCCAATAAATCCTTTTTAGAACTCCATGCGGCCCAAAGGGACTACCTTACGACGACGGGGTCCGCACGAAACAAAATGACCAGAAACACGCTCTCTTTATGTAATCTCACACAGGTGGTTGAAAATGGCGACGGCCAACGGTACGGTAAAAGAGCGCTAGGCCACGTAAACAACAGGGCATCACTAAAAAAAAAAGTCAAAAACCTTTAAATACTCAAACACTTTACACTTAAGAAACCTCATGCGGACAGCATGCGCATTACTGCCACACAAAGCTCAGAAGCTTCAACGAAACTGTTCACAAAGAACACGATACTTGACAACATGACGTCATCAGACAAAAAGGGTACGATAAATGACAACGAAACGTCAACAAGTACGAAGCATTCCGACCAGCGGTAAAGACTCGTTAAATGCTAACGGAAAGTGTACAAAACACTACTATGACTGTTAGGGGTGTCCACGAAAAAGTCGGTAAACCAGGTTGGGCAATACATGATAATAATGAGTATGAGATAAAGGCCAACGAAAATAACTACACCAAACCAACTAAGAAGATGGCCTGAGGGACGTAATAACCGCACGAGCGAATCTCCCCAAGCACACCAACAATAATCCACAACTGATCAACAAACCAAAACGCAGTGATGAAGCTGAAAATGAATTCCAACCTGCTCACCAAAAATCAACGCGGCACAACACCAAACGATAGCAAAAGAAAAATTGTCAAAATCGGTAATCATCAACGTCAAAATCGATAAACCTCGCTAACGTGAATGTCAAAATCGATAAACGTCAGTTCGGTACAACAAAAGTGTCAACTTAGCCCAAGGCTAAACAATGTAAGCGACAGGGAATCGAAACTCCCAATTAAGCCTTCGAAAAGACTAAAAAAAAACAAGGTCGGTACCTTCACTCAACAACATCTGGTACTAAATCCGACTAATACGGGATAAAATCTGCACTAAATGCAACGAGAGATCTCGGTAGTATGAACTGGCTAAGAAAAACAAGAAACGACGGTAAAAATGACGAAAAAGATACTCAAAATATGAAAAGACATGGAAAAACACAAAAAGAAAACTCAAAAAAGCGATAAACAACAAGAAAACACAAAACTACAAATAGAAAATAAGAAAAGACAAGAAAAAACATATAGAAAAGAAGAAAAGAAACGTAAAGACAAATGACAACTAAGAAAAAACATATACACGGTCAAGAAAACTAATGAAAATAAACTAATAACAAGAAAAGACAAGAAAAGACATATAGAAAACAGAAGAAAACAGGAAAAGACAAATAGAAAACAAGAAAAGAAGCACGGTAAAATATTCTACTAAGAAAAAAACGGTTTAACAGTCCATACCACTTCGAAATGACGAAAAAAAACATTTGTGACAACGATATAAATGACACAACAAGGCTACAATGCTTAAAATGCCCCACGTTGGGCGCCAAAATTAGCCTGTTACGGTATTAAAAGAACTTTACGACACCCACCCAAGGTGAGCATCGCACCACGGAATCAGTCCTGAAAAACTGGCACACTTGCCCTGAAATCCGTTCAAAATAGGCTAAAGGCCACGGCTGGAACGCTCAGGGAGTCGGGCGTGAGTCACACGATACGTTCTGGGCAAGCGTGTTGCGGCATAATATATTATATATATAGGGTATGTCAGAATTATGAGGGCGCCACCAAGCCTGTCTTAACCCGACTAACCGGCCTGGACGGTTAGACGGGAGCGAAGCACGCAAAATACTCCGTCGATAGGATTACTCAAGAGTTGCAAGGTCAAATAACAATTTCGAGATTGCCTTATGCAATGATTGTAATTAGGTGCCAATCCGACCGCGACTACGCAGCTGTCTCACCCACCTGTACGCTCAGAGCTCCCTCGTCCCGTCGCACAATAATCAGTACACTGAAGGGGGCGCTTATCTGAAACAGAACATGCACAAGTCGAAACAAAACAATAGTTCCCTTAACTAACAAATCATGTATTGACTCAAGGGTTACAATGGGGCAGCAGAGTGCGTCGCTCTATATCTATAAATAGATTATATCTAAGAACACCAGCTGGCGCGCGCTCTAAACCTAGCGACAGATGTTGAACAGTAATGAACAAAGTAGCACTTGTAACATAGACAGTCTGTAATTTGGAATGAATGTACAAATATGCGGGCGCGACGCCTTATGCAGCAAACAGTAATGAACAAATTAGCACTTACAACATGGACAGTCTGTAATTTGGAATGGATGTACAAATATGCGGGCGCGACGCCTTATGCAGCAAACAGTAGTGAACAAATATGACGACAGTGCCTGTGGGCACAAGAGATGTGACGGGCTCGCTCGCGGCGTCCCAATACAGCTCATACGCGGGGCTTAAATGCTCTCCGCGGGACCGGTACACTCGCGTTCACAGCGGTAATCAGTTCAAAGACACATACCTTAATATGTAGGCGGTTGGGGGGCCTGGTACAGTTGAGTTGCGACAGGCTGCAGTCTTAGGTGGCAGGTACTTTCGATGTTCGACGGCTATAGGGATGAGTGGACATCCGCCATAATGGCGACGTGAGACGCGTTAGGACGCGTACAACTGGACGACGAAAAATGGGCCACTTTCGTTCTGCGGGACAGATCCTCGAAGGTCGAGATGAAGGGGGCACGATCCCTTACTTACGGGAGCAGGAACTGGGCTCAAAAAGCACCCACGCTACGCCGAAGACAATTCGAAACTCACACACACAACCACCACACGAACGTTCTCTGCAACGGGCTGCGATCAACTGCCCAGAGGGAAGCGCTGCCACGGGTCACATCGGTCGCGTCCCCACGTGACTAAACCTCGGCAGCCAATCGCGAGGCGATAAAATGAAACAAATTAATGCCGGCGGCCATGGTATCACGCCACAACGGCGTGTTTTCTAGAAGATTCGGAATTCTTGCGAGCGATAACGCTCGGCTGCCAAAGCGCCATCAGAGGGGGGCTCCAACCGACGAGAAGTACTGCGTTTGGGGCCAAATATGTGCGAAATCATGATTCTGGAATTAGGCGATGGAGCCAAATAACGAACTAAAAGGGTTTAGCATACGGGCACGCTGCCCTAAAGCCTAGGTGGCTATTTAAAATACCAAAATTATTATTATTATTATTATTATTTGTCTTTATTATTTGTTGTTATGTACAAAATTATACAAAAAAAAAATTCTAAGGCGGAGTTCAACTATGACACTAAAAGCGTCAGCTGCTCTTCCACTCAACCTCGTATACGCATGTGTTTCGGTAATAATGAAATAAATAGACGAATAAAGAAATAATTAAACTAAACTTGAATGAAGATTACGCTCTACAGGTTCTTATAAGTTACAAAGTTGTCCAAATTATGTACAGATGGATAGATCACGCAGAGTGACAAAATCGTGTTCTACGTAGATGTATTTTAAAGCAGTTGTAATTCAACGATTTGAGATTCAAGGGCAAAGAGTTATAATGATAAGCTATTTGGTATGTAAAGGAATGTTTAAACAGTTGAGAACGGTGAATAGGTGGCGTTAATAACCCCTTGAACCTCAAATTAAGTGTATGCACATCAGTTCGGAAAGTAATTTTATTGAATAAGTATTTAGGTTTTCTATCTAAAACAATTTTATGGTACAAGCATAAAGCGTGAAGTAGCCTACGATTAGACATATTTAACCACCGAACGTCGATCAGTTTGTGTGATATGTGATCGTATTTACGCAATCCAAATATCAGCCTCAAACATGTATGTTGAAGTCTTTGAATCTTTTCGGAGTCTAGATAAGATAAACAAGACCCGTATACGGAATCACAATAATTAAGTTTTGATAGCACTAAAGATTCGCATAAGATTTTTCGAAGGTCTCGATTTAATACGTGGCGATTTTGGTACAGCAGTCGTAACATGTTGTAACCACCACTGATACATTTATTAATATGAGCAGTAAACTTTAGTTCTTCGTCTATTATTAAGCCCAAATTTTTGGCTGCTTTAATTAATTCGAGTTCAGCACCGTCAATATGTATTTTAATTTGAGGCTGAATAAAATTTCGATCGCATCTTCTACAAAACAGCATTAGCTTTGATTTACTTGGGTTTAATATTAGTGAATGCGATTTAGCAATATTAAGGAGCTCCTCTAAGTCTTTGTTTACATCCTCACACGCTCCGGCTATATCACTGGGATTAAAACTTTTATAAAGCTGGGTGTCATCAGCATATAAATGGGTAGTGGTATATTTTAAACAGGTATTAAATTTAGAAGTGTATAAAGTAAACAAGATTGGTCCTAAAATCGATCCTTGAGGGACACCTGAAGTAATATTTAAAAATTCTGACTGGTTGCATCTATAAATAACTACTTGAGATCTACCAGTTAAATAACTAGAAAGAAGTGAAGTAGCATTTGGTGTAAAACCGAAGTGCGGAAGGATATGTAACAAAGTAGAGTGATTTATAGTATCGAAAGCCTTCGAAAAATCCAGCAACACTAGGATGGTTGCCATTCCATGATCTAATGCTCTGAAAATGTCATCAGTAATTGCAAGTAATGCGGTGCAGCAACTGTAACCTGGTCTAAATCCTGACTGAACTTCAGGCAATATATTCTCTGCTTCAATAAATTTACGTAGTTGTACATCCATGATTTTTTCCACGATTTTTGAAAAGATGGGCAATATGCTGACAGGTCTTAAATCTTTAAATTGTTTTGGTGTATCAACCTTAGCTAAAGGAATAATGTAAGCCTTCTTCCACGTATATGGGAAAACTGCGTTAAGTATTATGAAATTTATAATATGAGTTAAAAATGGAAGTATAAAAGGAACACAAAGTTTAATCATGGCAATCATCGCATCCTACAGCTTTAGTTTTGATGGAACTAATTATTTTCAATACATCAATCTCATCCACTGTTTCAAATCTAAATGTATTTTGATAATCAAGATTTAAGTTTTCGTAAATTGTAGCTACATTTTGAAGATTTGAGTCAGTTTTCGGAATTGATGAGATTAAATAAGAATTGATTTGATTAACATCCGATAAGTGATCTGGAAGTGCCACTAAGTTCTTATTTTTACCTAAATTTAATTGCTTTAGATCTTTCCATATTTCAACTGAGTTCTTATTTTTAAATTGAGCATCAAAATATTTTTTCTTTTCTTGTCTACAGGAATTGTTTTTTATATTACGCAGTTCTTTGTAATATTGCCAAGCTAGTTCTGATTTGCAAGCTTTGAAACGCAGCAAAGCCTTGTCGCGTTCTTTCATAAGGAATCTTAAATTAGGGGTAATCCATGGAGCAGCAGGTTTACTTATTCGTTTAGATACTAATGGAGAATGAATTTCGAATAACTGTAAAATATTAAACGTTAATAATTGAACTTTGGAATCTATATCTACCTGGTCATATATATTGGCCCACGGGATGGAACGCAAGTCAGCAGAGAATTGTTCATAATTTATATTGCAGAGTAACCTGTAAGTTTTATAAAATTGGCCAGTGTGAGGAATATCCCAGGTAATGGTGCAGTAAATTAGATCATGATCTGACAGCGTCCTGTCAATGCTAATTACACCACTATCTTTAACAACCAACGAATCTTTAATAAATAGTAAATCGATTAGGCTTAGATAATGAGTAGGATGCGTAATAATTTGTTTTAAATCAAAATTTCACTAAACGAGATCAATTCACTGCTAGCTCTGTCAATGGTTAAATAGTCAATATTAAAGTCACCCAACAGTACCAAACTATCAAAAGATAAATTAATTTCGCCAACTATTTTATAAAGTTCCGTTAATAATTCATTGACCTGACCAAATGACCTTTTATGTGGGTTATATATAACGCCAACTATAAGAGAACGTTTTTTAAATTTTATATTTATCCATAATTGCTCAACTTTCCAACTGTTCTTAATTATACTGTAGTTATAGCAAGATTTAAGATAAATTCCCACTCCACCCGCACGCGTCGGTCTATCCGATCTGACAAAGTTGTAACCATCTATTTTTAATACGTTGTTGGTTATATAAGGTTTTAACCAAGTTTCAGCCACGGCAACTACATCGTAAATAAAAGATGTTACTATATCGCTAAAATTTTCAATTTTGGTAGACAAAGACCGAATATTTAAATGAGCCAATCGAAAGTCACCTGTAGGCATAAAATTACAAGAGTAAATCAACAAAAAAGCAAAAAAGAATTCGTAAAACTCACAGAAGTGCAGCTTGCGCTCATGCCCAATAGCAAAACATATAATTAGTAATAAACACAAATACCTTTTTACTAAAACTTACAATAAATAAATAAATTTAATTGTAGTAAATGTAAATTACTCAGTTAATAAATTATTGCATAAAACAAACTATATCTTGTAAATTAAAGAAGTAACACAAGCTATTAAACTACTAAAACACAGACATGCAAAATGGATAATTATTGATACCTAGTTTAAAAGTAGGAAAAATAAAACAAAGTTTCTAACTAAAATTTAGGGTAGGTATTTAAGGATTTAAAAATAATATTAAATAATCTGAGATTCATAAATACAATATAAATTGTTAAACTAATTTGTATTAAGTAATACCTTGTAAAAATTAAATGGTATGAGAATAACAGCAAAACATATTTATCTGAGTAACAACCAAAATATTGTTAGCTATCAGAAACAGAAATTGACAAGTAAACAAATAATAAGAATATTTAAGAGATAGTAGTATCGGTAATGACAGATCACGATTCTAATAAGAATATAATTTATTAAAGTAGGTAAAGATCAAATAAGATTATAAAAAAATTGAAGGCATTAAGAATGAAGTATCGTAGTTAAATAATTTTGTTCCAATAATAAGAAAAATAACAACTTGAAAAACATGTAATAAAATCTTTTGGTCTTATTAAAAATATGGAATTTTAACCCTGTTTTTACTGTAATTGATTTGAATACTTTAAAAAGGGTGATAACTAAATCTACGTGGTGAATAGAAAAGTGAAATATTAAGAAATTAGTAAGAGAACCTAAGAATGAGTTACAGAAGATAATTGGTATATGGTAAAACTAAATGGACACAAGAATTGTTATTTAGAAGTGAAGAATGAAAGATGTATATTGAAATAGCTTCTTTTTTTTAAGAATACA
Source organism: Agriotes lineatus (assembly GCA_940337035.1). NCBI lineage: Eukaryota > Metazoa > Arthropoda > Insecta > Coleoptera > Elateridae > Agriotes > Agriotes lineatus. The sequence continues at coordinate 133,048,404 of OW679200.1, forward strand.
AGTGACAAGTGATAACATTAGTTTGAGTGTTGATGATTAGAGAGTTCTTGGAAGCATCAAGGAAGCAAGAGGATCCATTCCAAAGGGGATAGCAGAGGCAGGGCCAGATCTGGTGTGTTCTGTTGGCTACTGACGACAGAGTTTTTTTTAAATTTTGGAGCGTCGGAAGAGGTGTGACACGAGGAGGTCGTCTGTGACAGCTGACTAGCAGAGAGCCTTTTGAAGAAGGTCCATTCTAGAAGGTAGCAAGTACAAGACCAGAGCAAGGCACAGTTTATGCTGATAGATGCCGGGAGTTTGAGATTCGCCAGCTGTTGGTCAGTGGGAGTTAGCTGTTTGTTAGAGAGTGGTGCATTACAGCAGGATTTGAAACAGGTCCAAGTTGCTGACTTCAAGTGGATTGCTGTCAAGGAGGTAGTGTGAGAACGATACAAGGTGGGTAATTCTTTAGTTCTACCAACACTAAAGCAAATAAAGGACAATTTAAAACGTGCAATTAATTAGAAACAATTACTTACCGTATGATATAAAGTTATATGCAATTCTTAGAATTGAGCATTAGTCATTGGTTGACATTGGAGGTGACAAGTAATTCTAATGTACAGTTAAAAAACATTTGAAAATCCAACTTTCAGAACAAAGCAACTAGATAAATGAACCCAAAACCCTGAAAGAGTCTCAAGTGTAATCATGTTAATAACTTGAAACATTTACATATATAAAAGGTATAATTCAATTAAAAATAGAGTAGCCAGTGCAATATATTACGGTACAAGATTGGTAAGTGCTTGTTACCTTTATTACCGTCGCTCTGACTGTAAAAGAGATAAGCGAAGGCAGTCGACTTCTCAGCCGGAGGAGGTTGTGGGTTGTACAAAAGACTCAAAGCTTCAGCTGAAAAATAAAAATATGGGCGCCAAGCAATAAGTAACCCAGCTTTGCTAATCGAAAGGTACACTACAGAAGGCGCTACTAACCAAACCTGAAAATTAAAGGTAACGGCAACGGCACAAATCAGATACACAGGCAAAGATGTCAAGGCAGTATAATTTCAGAAAACAGAAATACAAATACAAATAAAATATTACACGGCAAACCGGTACAAAATGATATCACAGTAGTAAGCGTCTTATTAAAACTCACCAGAATAATGGCACATAATTTAAATAATAATTAAAGCGTAATTAAAATGTTGACGTAATTCAGTTAAATAGATTAATGTAAATTAATAGATTATTGTAAGTAAATATGTATAATAAAATTACAGATTGACTTTTTAACTTGGCTAAATGCACTACTAAAGAAAAAGTTGTCATAGCACAATGGCTATGACGCATCTATTATAGTCTAAATTTGGAATGACTAGTTGAATTCGACCAATTACCCATTATGCAAGAGCAGTCTTATAGTTTACCTACAGTACCACCAAGCACACAAAAGCTCCGAAAAATATGTGAACTAAATCTAAAATTTCCGTAAGGGGAACTAAAGAATCAATAAGGAGCAAGCTTTGCGGAAAAATAAAACAAACAAAAAACAAATGTCACTTCGCTATTGCTGTTATTACGTCAGATAGAATTGTCTAATTTCCAGGTTTTTTAGTGTTGTTGTTCATTAGTTTTGTTCTTTGTTCATTTTTGTTAGTATTGCTTTTCGTCGTTAGTTTTGTTTGTTATCGTTTACCTATTCGCCGTTTAAATTTGGGCGGCTTGGTTATTTGGAATAAAATCTAAGTATTACAATGAGTTATAAAGCAAGAAAGCTTTTGTGCATTCAGAAACAAGAAGTATAATTGCAAATGTCATAACGTGTTTTGATGAACAGAAGATTTCTGGAACGTTGATATTTCCGGTAAAGCAACCTACAGAACGAGCAGCCGCAGCAACTGGAAAATCAACCTCTCTGATAAAGAAAGTTCGTAAGGAGTATCCTACAGTAGGTAATGCATAAAAGATAACAATATTGTTTCTCAGTATTGTCATTAAAAAACTTAATGCAGGTAATACTTTAGTCCTTACTTCTTCCAGGCATTACTTCTTTAACATCTCAGTAGAAGAAGAAATTCAAGGAAGACTCAAAGAAAATCGTTCTCGACGATTTTGATTTGGGAGTTTTCCAAAGAACAGTTCATGAAATGTTCAGTGTGGAAAAAACTGTATAAAAAATGCAACAAAAGAAAATTGCTGATGGAAAGGAGTGACATTGCAAAGTGACGTTCTAGGTATTTAAGGAAAATAGAAGAAAACGGAAAACTAGTTGTAAACAGAAAACCTGTAACGTTGCTAGAATAAACATATATCCATCCTAATTACAGATGATGGCCCAGGTCTTTATAAAAAATACAATTAAATGACTGGGAATTTTGGTAGTCGGGACTTTGCAAACCGAGAATCGATTACAAGCAAGTCTATTATAAGTAGAATATACTGTATTTGGGTCAGTATTTTTTTCTCTTTTCAGCTTTTTCTTTGCTCTGGCGATCTTAATGTCTATTTTCTTTGTTTAAAAACGTTTTGTATTAGCCTTTAGGATAATGGATAATTAAGAAATCTAATATATTTATTTTATATAATCTCTCAGTAATCATAAAAATATGTATTGCATTCTTAGTTGTTCTATGTACTATTATTTTAGTTACAAGGAATTTATTTAATAAGTAGTGATTTATTAACTAAAACACCGTTATATTTAAAAGAACTCGAATGAGTTTTAAAATAAAATGTTTATAATTTTTTCTACGGAGTGTAATTTTCAAACGGAGCTAGCGCCAGCCTCCCCTACACGGGGTATTTGTGTGCTTGGTGGCACTGTAACTGTAGTATTACGTAAAAGTTTTTGCAAACCTACAATGAGGTTGGATTCAACCCTAAATATATGTCACTAGGGTAACGTGAAGATCGAGAACGGATCAAAATTTTTCATGGAAATGCCGTACAAATTTCGATAATATAATCACTTAGGCGGGGCGTGAGGCGCAACCGCCCTAATAACTTTTACTCTAAAAACTAGTGAAAATGAACTACCGCAGTAGATTCGTTACAAGGAAACGGTGGTGAAATGAATTATATCAACTGCTTTAAATTTAAACACGCAAGCGTCGATTAAGGAGTTACGCAGGAGCTTCTGCCTTCGCTCTCCATTGTAACCATGGGACTTCCACACACACGCAATACTCAAGGCGGCAGCTGGGGGCCAAACTTCACCAGATGACTATTCCGGGGCCACAAAAAAGAAGCTTCGGTCTATTGGGGAACCGCAAAAGGAAGGCTTGGGTTTATTCGGGGACCACAAAAGGAAGGTTTCGGTCTATTCGTGGACCACAAAAGGAGCTAAAAGAGCGTCACACCATAGAATCCAACTAATTATCATCAAAGGAACCTACCCTTAGATGTTATTGGCTCCGCTTTGCGAGAAGGAAACATGTGCATTGCTCAGATAAATTCCAAACTAAGTTTGCGTTTGGGAAATTGCAAAATAACCTTCACGAGGGCTGCATCACCAAATTCGAAAAGTTCAAAACACAACAAAAATGATGTCCCAGCCAAGATGCCTGTAACGGATCTCAATTAAGGTACGTTTCAAAACGTAGTCTCACAACGCAACTTTTCTGCAGCAACACAACATGGCAAATAGCCGAAAAACAGATATGCGATCAAAATTTTAGACCTTGAAAGAAACTTGACATATGCAACCCAAAAAGCTTTATGGGCGGAGCGAAACCTAATCTCTAAGAGTTCTCATACATTGACATTTTAGGAGATGGCTAACGTTAAATCAAAATATAACTTGTAGAAGGTCTGAAAGCTCAGTTGTATTGTAGGCAAAAATTAGACTTAATGTAAGATAAGGCAAAAAGTTAGCTTTGGATATAATTAGGGCAAATAATTAAATAAATAACTGCAAATGACTTTTGAACCTTAAAATGATTTAGAACAGGCCAAGAAAAAGTTAGAAGAACTAGGCCTAAAAGACCGAGTTTTGCTATTTTTTGAGGACTATTCCAGTGACACATTTACCGATCGAGTCGCGTATAAAATTCTTTGCGCTATTAACAAACTAATAATAATAAAAATACCGTTGAATATGATAAATATTGTTTGCCTAAATAAAGTGCTTGATTGTTGTTTCTATAGTAACTAAATACAAAACAATTTTCTATAAAAGTTCTAGGACCGGTATATTTATAACGCACTTGTTATTTTCTTGTTGTCATACCAACCAATAAGGATACGGAAAGTTGGCCTTTCCGTCACAGATAACGAACTCGAAAACAAGTAAAAATGGATAGGTAGCTCAAAAAATTTGTTGAACGATTGTGGTGTGCTCGCTTAACGAATCACATGAAACAGTTGTTATGCAGTGAACAGCGTGGTATTTTGAGGAGCAGGGTCGGATTTAAGATGTGGGTGGGCCGGGGCCCATTTTGGTGGGAGGCCCATTGTTTTGAGGTGTTTCAATATGTAATGCAAAAATACGAAATGAAACGAACAAAGGTTTATTTACAAAATTTATTTACGCAGATAAATTCAGTTAAGATTATTCAATTTTTTCATTAAAATAGCTATTTGTGCAACAAGTGGTAAAAGTGGATGTTTATGCCTTCGGCTTCGTTTCATAACATGTCGCGTGCATAAACACTTTTAGCACGAGTTTGCATACAATATTTTCTCTACGGCCTTAAATTTACTGTTATTAATCCATAAATGTCTATTTAACAAAGGTTTGCACTTATGACAGTTATAATTTATGTCATAGTAAAGAGATGGCCTTGACACGCGGATGACTGTTTCTGCAGCGAGTAGCTGTCAAAGTTAGTTATCAAAGGTAATTATAAATGCACACATTTTACTTTATTCATTACGTAATGCTTTAATTATTTAAAAACAATTTACCTCTAACGAAAGAAGTAACTAGAATAACTTTACAACCTCACTTCCAGTTAGAAATTCTGAATTCAACACCAACTGTTTACTTTATAACACATGTGCTAAAAGTAATCAGCTGATTTAACTTTTAACACGCTGAATTATAAAACGTCATTTTTAGTGACTATTTTCCGCATCTGTTATTAGCCAATCAAATGCCATGATTTTTCGAAATTCAACCAATCACGTGCTTTTACAGTGCCAAAAAATCAAAATTTTCTCTTGGGATTTTATCAGTTTTTTTTACCACTTATATCCATGACAACCACTAAATATGTTGTTTTAATCAAGGTGACATTTCAAAAACGTCATTTAAAACTGTCATTGTGCATCAGTATAAATGTCAAAATGAACCGATACTTGGGAAATAGTCCACAAATTGTATTTCGGGCTCATGATTTTGCTTGGAAAATGTTTTACTCAAGATTTGTTGTGTTTTGGCAATGCCCCTCGACAAACTATGACAAATTTGATCAAGTTAGTTTGTCTTGTGCCATTGCCAAAACAAAACACTTTCGTAAAACATTTTTACTGGCAAAATCATTGGCCCTTAATACATTATTACTGAATAATTATAACTGGTGTAAATTAGTAAATTATCAGCCATTGTAACTAAATTTGATGTGCATTACTATGTTGTTGGAAGAACAGGCCACTTCACCAGAACAATAACTTTTTGACTTTAAATAATTTTAACTTATTTAAAATATAAAGTTTGATTATTACATTTCATATCAAGCTAGAGAAGTAAGATAGAATATATGGAAATTTTTGTTAAATGTTCCCTATCATTATAAACAGTTCACAGCAAAGAGACATGTATTTTTCCTGTTTTGTGATATTTACCCCTATATTGGTGGGAGGCCCACTCTTGGTGGGTGGCCCAGGGCCCGGGCCCCTTGGGCCCCCCCTTTAATCCGGGCCTGTTGAGGAGTCGTTGACTATGTCACGAAACTTATGGATGCTGGTGGGTAAGTTGATACAATATATACAGATTTTGCCAAAGCATTCGATAAAGTCAAACACGATATAATTATCTGCAGGTTGTAACTTACACTTAATTAACTTGTTCAAATCTTATTTGTAAGATAGATCTCAATTTGCAAAAATATTTGATTCCCTTGGGTGTTCTGCAGAGCAGTAACCTGGGACTAGTGCTATTTCTTGTATTTATAAATGATTTACCAGAGGTAATACAGCATTCAAAAACTCTTCTCTTTACTGATGATTTGAAAATTTTTAAAAGTAACTCTGAATGTGAATGTAGTTTATTGCAACGTTGAAATGAAGGAAAGACAATTAACTATAGTTTAATATTAATAAATGCGAATCAGTGTCTTTTACTTTTAAATCAGCTGATATCAACCTTAAATATAAAATAAACAGATTGTTCCCTCGAAACGTTGGTTATTAATATTTTCGTTATTTAATATTTTTAATTTGCAGAGTGGCGAAATACCCAAATAAGAATATGAATTATTAAACAATATTTAGTTAGTAAACCTAAAAAAATTTAGCTGAAGTAGAACTTTTAATAAAACTTTTATTTGGCACCAACGAATCGACGACATTGTTGGAAAATCGTTACGAAATCTAGGATTTTTGGTAAGATCGACATTTACTGATTTACTGATACTAAACCTATTCTACCGCTTTATTACAAGATCTAAGCTAGAGTTTCCATGTAATCCAAGCTCACTTTTATAGATATTTCGTGCGGATAAGGTCATTGCCGCGGTGCACTTGTTGGCCGATGGTTGCTGAATCATAGACGGCCTTTGGTAGGGTTGAGAAATTAGTGTCAGCTGTTTGTACTAACACTCAATGCGGGATTGTAATGGAAAAAATTGGTGGGGACACAACATCAAATCCTTTTAAAATGTATTTATTGAACAATTAACACAAAACTAAAGATACATATCGACTAAACAACTCAATAGATCTATTCGCATCTAATCCCTTTTTCCCACTGCCCCGTTCCGCCTAATAAAAGCGGTAAAATTTTTGCTCCAGTTGTTATATTTGCTGTTAAAGCACGTTTCATGAGTAAACAAAATAAACTATGAACAATAATATGTGAAGCCACCGAGCGGATGGCTTGTAATTTTTAGAACTCCTTCAGAACAGCTAATAAATTTAATAAAGCCCAGACGTTCGGTAAGGTTTGACGTGAGATAAGGGCTTAAGAATACATTACCAAAACATATCCGCAACCATGTTGAGGGCCCAAAAATAGGAAGAGTACTCATCATGACAGAAATAAAAGCTTAGAGCAACGTGAAGGTCCAACTGAAGCTAGAGCTTTCTAAACCTCGCTGCTATATGCTGCGACTCGCTTTTCGTTCATATTGGTCTTTTCTGGATAGCTAAAATTTCAGCTCCCCACCTAGCAGCAGAACTTAGAAACATTTATAATTAGAAATAAATCTTATATTGTTTATATATGTGTGTTTTATCCTAGTGTTTGCCTCACGGACATCAGGTTTGAAGGCCTCGCTGTCAGGGAAGTCAATAGACGTTAACATACAAGTTGGATTGTGACTATCCTCATAATTTTGATAAATCATAGTTTGTAATTTGAGATGTCACTGTTAGGGTCACGTTCCTAGATAGTGCTAAAATTGCTTAGCGCCCAACTCCACCTACTATCGAACATTTCCCCCGTAGTCGTGTGTCTATAATATGCTTTTCAGTTGTTCTCTGTGTTTGACTGTACCTTGTAGAACCGTATGCAGGTGCATTTATAGCAAGCATTAGTAGGTGGAGCTAAAATAGGTTTGCAGTGGTCCAGATTTTTACTCCATTAATACGCAGCGGTCATTTCATTCTTGGTTAGACGGCGTTCGCTATCCGTTAGACGAGAAGATAAACTTCAGTGGCGTCCGGCAGATTAGTATTACACACTTTCTTCGCCTCTCCGAAATTTGTTTTATACAGAAACGCCCACGCTTTCAAAATAGATTTTCGCCTGTTTCCTACTATAGCTAGCTGCGTACAATTTTTACTTGTAAATTATTTAAATTGTCACAACTTGCACTATTTTCCTTGTTTTGTTTACTTGCTGTAAATTAGCGTGGTTGCGGTTTTTAGTTAGCAATATTTCTATACACTAGGTTGTTTATGTAACACTAGGTAGTTTATGTAGTCATTTTGATTTAGTACTGTTACAGCTATTTTTTTTTCAATCCATCCATTAGTACTTAAACAATACCGTGCTTTTTCTATCTTCTCTTTTTTTTGCTTCTTCTTTCAATACTTTTCTGTCTATTTTGTTGTTTTTTTATACGTCGCTGTATTTCCGTTTTTCTTAACTCTTTGTATTTACGGACTTTTTAATCCGGTACGTTCAATTTTATATACAGGGTGATCATAAAATTTTTTGATGGGACAGAATTGATATACCATCAACAATGCAAGCTGTTTTGTCGTAATAACCACAAATGTCTGTCTAAACTAGTTTATACACACTTGAATGCTGCATTTTCTTCACCATTTCCTTGATTTCCATTTTTGAAATAAAATTCAATGTTAAAAGTGTCCACTCTTGAGAAACCCCCACTTTAATGAGCACAGCTTAATTTAACAAGTGTCAAATTGACGGATAAATTATTTGCAAGTATGTAAACCACGACCTGCTGAATTGTTTGACAAACGTCAGACATTTGTCACACAATTCAGCAGGCCGTGATGTAAACTAATTTAAGACACATGTTTTGTTTTCTATAGGTGCTCTCACCCGATTCCTTTGCTCTGTATTATTGCTCTCTCGCGTTAAATGTAATTAAAGTTTTGTACCAATTAAAGAGTCGATAACTTGGGTAATGCCTATTTGAAAATTTATATCTCCTAAGACGGCAAAACTTGGATGGAAATGCTTCATACATAATGCAGACAAACGCCCTCAATTCAGTGTTTACTTATTCAAGTGCTAACAGCGATAATAACAACTACAGTAATTACGCCACAAATGTGTAGAGCATTGGTTCAAATGCGTTACAGAATCGACGTGTTTGAATTTAGTTCACTTTTCGAGTTTAAGCTACTTGAAGACTTGTCGATAAATAACTTTTAGTCTCCACACACCAATTACGTAGATATTTATTTAAGGAATATAATTTACATTTTGCGTACGTTTTCTCTTTCGTCCATTTACAATACAGGTTTATCCAAGATTATACATTTCGGCATAAAATGTTTACACAATTTATTGCAAGTATATGTTTTTTCTCTGTCTGTCGTTATCTCACCCTTACGGTATTTAGCTTACAGATACTCTTTTTGTAACCATTCAAGTTTTTTTTATTCTGAAGAAACATACTGTTTTCTTCATCGCTGTTCTGATTTTAAAACTTAAATAGAACATGAGTAATTTTTATTTTATGAATATGAACTGTACGATAACCACTGCTTTCAAGGACGCATTGATGGCAAACCAAAGCGGCTTCTGAGATTTTCAATAGTTTATGGACTCAAGCCTCAAGGAGCATCAGTCTGACTTAACCCCTGCGACAACGTCCGCGTATTCAGTTTCTGATGACAATTTACTGTACTTGCTGTATACCTCTGATACCCTTACCGTAGACAAAACCAAAATTGCAATGTTTGCCGACGATACGGCTATTCTTTCAATCAGTGAAAATCCGGAAACAGCAACATCACACCCGCAAGATCACCTCAACACTCTTCAAGACTGGTTTGGCCAGGGCCGCGCCAAGCCAGTGTGCAATAGCTGGCCATAGACACACGTTCAAAACCGCCACGAATGTACGCCACACTTTTTCCGGCAGGAATATGCGTGGCTTTTCAAAAGTGGCAATATTAGCTGGCCATAGACACACATTCAAAAATGCCAATAATGTACGCCACACTTTTTCCGGCAGGATTATGCGTGGCGTTTCAAAAGTGACATTAGCTGGGCATAGACACGCACTTTTTCCTGCGAGAATGAACGTAACACACCAGACGTGCAGGAAAAACCATCTGTGTATGGGTATCTGCACGCGCCGCGCCACACGCCAGTTTTGAGTGCCACAGATCTGGACACGCTTTTTCCTTTGCAGGGCCCATACACACACGTATTTTACTGTCGCATTTTTGTTCGGCCCGTGTACTTTGGTTAAGGTGGTCAGTTAGTTTGGTTCGGCAATATTAGGAAGCGCAGAAATGAATAAAGAGTACCTAACAGAATTTATTGAAATATATAGTATATAGGCAACATTCAGCGTTATGGAAGATTAAGTCGAAGGATTACGTAAACCGAAATTTGAAAAATGCTTTCATTGAAGTCAGCAAATCTTACAATTTAAAAGCGGATCGTGACGTAATAGCAAAAAAAAACAGTTTACTAGGTGCCCGTTTCGAAAGGAATTTTAAAAAGTCCAAACTTCGAAAAGCACTGGAACCTCTCTGGACGATATATTACTTCCTTTTACTATAAAGGAAGTATTGGATTCACCCCACAAATTTTAAATTGAGTTTTCAACGGATCTTCACGTTTTAGAGTCCCCTGATCCCAAAAAACATATTTTTTTTGCATTGGTCTGTCTGTCTGTGTGTGTCTGTGTGTGTCTGTGTGTCTGTCTGTGAACAGAATATCTCAAAAACGAAAAGAGGTATGGCGTTGAAACTTCATATATAAGTTTTGTGTACTATGTAGATGAGACACCAAGCTTTTGAAGAAAATCGCATAACCGGAAGTAGGTGTTTACTCTTGTGATTTTTCAGTTTTTTTCGATTTTTTCAAAAACGGCTCTAACGATTTTTTTTAAACTTTACATTTTTCTTACATTTTTAATGGATAGGTGTTTTTTCAGTTGAATACTTCTAAAGTTGGATTCTTTTGTTGTTTTTTTTTTCTATTTTTTTTATTAACTCCTATTTTAAATAAAACACCCGGTATATTATTACATTTTTGAATTCACCTTAAAATTCTAGAGAAAATTTGTCTCTTCAACTAACACTCGATTTTGTACCGTTTTTGTAGAATTTGTAATTTTTGAAAATTTTTAACAAATGGTTAAAAATTAAAAATGAAATTTTTGACTAATTACAATATCACTGTAAAAGGAAGTTGTGTGAGTGTATCACACCAGATTTTTATACAGTGCTTTCGTCAAGTAGTGAATAAATTCGATAACAATTGAAGGAATAACTTTCGGAAAAAAAGCTGGGACGCGTCGATTTTTATTTTTATTTGCGCATTTTTACTTCCTTTTACAATAAAGGAAGTATTGGATTCACCCCAAAAATTCGAAATTGAGTTTTCAACAGATTTTCAACCCAAAAAACATATTTTTTTCATTGGTCTGGCTGTGTGTGTTTGTGTGTGTGCCTGTGAACAGAATATCTCAAAAACGAAAAGAGGTATGGGGTTGAAACTTCATATATAAGTTTTGTGTACTATGTAGATGTGAGATAGGTGATTTTCTAGTTGAATACTTCTAAAATGGGTTTCTTTTGTTTTTTCTATTTCTTTTATTAACTCCTATTTTAAATAGAACACCCGGTATATTATTACATTTTTGAATTCAGCTTAAAATTCTAGAGAAAATTTGTCTCTTCACCTAACGCTCTATTTTGCACCGTTTTTGTAGAATTTGTAATTTTTTAAAATTTTTGACAAAAGCTTAAAAATTTAAAATCAAATTTTTGGCCAATTATAAGATCACTGTAAAAGGAAGTTGTGTACTTGTATCACACCAGATTTTTTCATATAAAATGCATACATACAGAGTGATCCACGTAGAAGGTATGACGTCATCGATATTTTTTTAAAGGCAACTAACTTTTTTTATTACGGAATTTGATAGAACATATTTTTTACTTACGCTCAGCTGAGTTTTGCGTATAGGTCACATGACCAAAAATTAAGAAAAACTGTTTTAAAATTGTAAAATATTAAATTTAATTTTGGGAAGTATGGTTTTACGTTTTTATCAATGGCAGCAATCAATAAAAAACATGGCGGACGTCTTGGCTACTGTCAGGCAGACAACGGTACACAATTTGAACATTTACAACCAGTCTTATAAAGGCAACTAATCTGACGTTAACTTTAATTAGCTGTTAAAATAAACAAAAGCGTATCAAAATTTATTTACTAATTAATAAAATGTCATAAGCACTAACGTTTTGATGCTCTTTTGTCTACTTTAACAGAGAATTAAAGTTAACGTCAGATTAGTGGCCTTTATAAGACCGGCCGTTAATGTAATTGTTTTTGAAGTTAGCATTGCAATTAAATTTAGTATTTTGCAATCTTAATTTTTTTTCTTAATTTTTGACCATGTGACCTATACTTAAAAGTCAGGTAAGCGTAAGTAAAAAATGCATTTTCTCAAATTCCGTAATAAAAAAGGGGGTTGTCATGTAAAAAATACATCGAAGACGTCGTACCTCCTTAGCGGGTCACCTTGTATGTATAGATTTTATTCGAAAAAAATGCGCAAATAATAGTAATTAACGTATTTAGAGGGGTAACCCAGTCTTAACATTCGAGAATATTTTTACCACTCGAGCGAGCGTAGCCAAGCAAGAGTGGTAATTTATGAGAGAAATGTTAAGACGGTTAACCGTCGAAATGCGTTCATTAGTTTATTGTTCATTGAAGCAATAATTTTGAATCAATAATAATTATTAAAAACTGCTAAATCGAAATCGGACTATCATGAATATGTGTGATGTTGCTATAGTGCCTGTCGTAAACAAAATAAAAATCTTAAAATGGAAACTCAAAACGAGTTCCTTGTTATGCCGGATGAAATTAAAATGATTGCCGCCTCCGCCACGGAGGAAATTGTCCCTTCGAGTGGATGCATGTTAAATGTATCTTAACATTCGAGGACGCGATCATGTTAAACACTGTTTAACATGTCAATGAACAATAAAAATAAAAATCGATCGGTGCCAGCGTTTTTTCCAAAACTGATTCCTTCAACTTTTAACGAATTTATCCACCACTTTACGAAAGCACTGTATATGTACCAAGCTTGTGGTATTTCGATTTTTGTTATTCACACAATTGAACAAGAAATGTCAACAGAAATCCCTTAATTCCCGTAAAAGTTTCGTAACACTGTATTTGTCCCGTTTACTTAACCACCTTTTCTGCCATACCCTATCTAGGCATTTTAGTATTTCTTTGCTTTAAAATTACTTCCGTGTAAATTAACGCACACACTGCTGTGCGCCTCTTTCTTTGCATGTTTGCGAGCGTTTACATATAAATATTATTATTAATATTTTTCTACACACTGGTAGTAAACGCAACCTGATGATAGTGAACGAAAATCGTTTTCACACGCCAGGAAAGAGTGTTGAAAATTTCAAGATTCCAGGGTCCACGCCACACGCCAGGGAAAAATGCCGGTTTTTAGCCATAGACACACACTTTTTCATTTGCCGTTTTAAACTGGCGTTCAAAACGGCCAGAATAAAATGTATGTCTGTGGGCAATGCCACTTTTGAAACGCCACGCATAATCCTGCCGGAAAAAGTGTGGCGTACATTCTTGGCGGTTTTGAACGTGTGTCTATGGCCAGCTATTGCCCACAGACAGACATTTTATTCTGCCCGTTTTGAACGCCGGTTTAAAACGGCAAATGAAAAAGTGTGTGTCTATGGCTAAAAACCGGCATTTTTCCCTGGCGTGTGGCGTGGCCCCTGGAATCTTGAAATTTTCAAAACTTTCCTGGCGTGTGAAAACGATTTTCGTTCACTATCATCAGGTTGCGTTTACTACCAGTGTGTAGAAAAATATTAATAATAATATTTATATATAAAACGCTCGCAAACATGCAAAGAAAGAGGCGTGCAACAGTGTGTGCGTTAATTTACACGCAAGTAATTTTAAAGCAAAGAAATACTAAAATGCCTAGCTAGGGTATGGCAGAAAAAGTGGTTAAGTAAACGGGGCAAATACAGTGTTACGAAACTTTTACGGGAATTAAGGGATTTCTGTTGACATTTCTTGTTCATTTGTGTGAATAACAAAAATCGAAATACCACAAGCTCGGTACATATACAGTGCTTTCGTAAAGTGGTGGATAAATTCGTTAACAGGATCGCGTCCTCGAATGTTAAGATACATTTAACATGCATCCACTCGAAGGGACAATTTCCTACGTGGCGGAGGCGGCAATCTTTTTAATTTCATCCGGGATAACAAGGAACTCGTTTTGAGTTTCCATTTTAAGATTTTTATTTTGTTTACGACAGTAACTATAGCAACATCACACATATTTATGATAGTCCGATTTTGATTTAGCAGTTTTTAGTAATTATTATTGATTCAAAATTATTGCCTCTATGAACAATAAACTAATGAACGCATTTCGAGGGGTAACCGTCTTAACATTTCTCACATAAATTACCACTCTTGCTTGGCTACGCTCGCTGGAGTGGTAAAAATATGCTCGAATGTTAAGACTGGGTTACCCCTCTAAATACGTTAATTACTATTATTTGCGCATTTTTACTTCCTTTTACTATAAAGGAAATATTGGATTCACCCCAAAAATTCGAAATTGAGTTTTCAACAGATCTTCACGTTTTAGAGTCCCCTGATCCCAAAAAACATATTTTTTTTCATTGGTCTGTCTGTGTGTCTGTCTGTGTGTGTGTCTGTCTGTGAACAGAATATCTCAAAAACGAAAAGAGGTATGGCGTTGAAACTTCATATATAAGTTTTGTGTACTATGTAGATGAGACAGCAAGCTTTTGAATAAAATCGCATAACCGGAAGTAGGTGTTTACTCTTGTGATTTTTCAGTTTTTTTCAATTTTTTAAAAACGGCTCTAACGATTTTTTTTAAACTTTACATTTTTCTTACATTTTTAATATGTATTGATGTGAGATAGATGATATTCCAGTTGAATACTTCTAAAGTGGGTTTCTTTTGTTTTTTTTTCTATTTTTTTTATTAACTCCTATTTTAAATAAAACACCCGGTATATTATTACATTTTTGAATTCACCTTAAAATTCTAGAGAAAATTTGTCTCTTCAACTAACACTCGATTTTGTACCGTTTTTGTAGAATTTGTAATTTTTGAAAATTTTTAACAAATGGTTAAAAATTAAAAATGAAATTTTTGAATAATTATAAGATCACTGTAAAAGGAAGTTGTGTGAGTGTATCACACCAGATTTTTTCGAATAAAATCTATACATACACGGTGACCCGCGTAGGAGGTACGACGTCTTCGATGTATTTTTTTACATGACAACCCCCTTTTTACTTCCTTTTACAATAAAGGAAGTATTGGATTCACCCCAAAAATTCGAAATTGAGTTTTCAACAGATCTTCACGTTTCAAAGTCCCCTGAACCCAAAAAACATATTTTTTTTCCTTGGTCTGTCTGTGTGTCTGTGTGTGTGTCTGTCTGTGAACAGAATATCTCAAAAATGAAAAGAGGTATGGCGTTGAAACTTCATATATAAGTTTTGTGTACTATGTAGATGAGACAGCAAGCTTTTGAAGAAAATCACATAACCGGAAGTAGGTGTTTACTCTTGCAATTTTTCAGTTTTTTTCGAGTTTTTCAAAAACGGCTTTAACGATTTTTTTTAAACTTTACATTTTTATTACATTTTTAATGTGTATTGATGTGAGATAGGTGATTTTCCAGTTGAATACTTCTAAAGTGGATTTCTTTTGTTTTTTTTTTCAGTTTTTTAGTAACTCCTATTTTGAATAGAACACCCGGTATATTATTAAATTTTCGAATTCACCTTGAAATTCTAGAGAAAATTTGTCTCTTCAACTAACACTCGATTTTGTACCGTTTTTGTAGAATTTGTAATTTTTGAAAATTTTTAACAAATGGTTAAAAATTAAAAATGAAATTTTTGACTAATTATAAGATCACTGTAAAAGGAAGTTGTGTGAGTGTATTACACCAGATTTTTATTGATTGCTGCCATTGATAAAAACGTAAAATCATACTTCCCAAAATTAAATTTAATATTTTACAATTTTAAAATAGTTTTTTTCTTAATTTTTGGCATGTGACCTATACGCAAAACTTATCTGAGCGTAAGTAAAAAAATATGTTCTATCAAATTCCGTAATAAAAAAAGTTGGTTGCCTTTAAAAAAACATCGATGACGTCATATCTTCTACGCGGATCACTCTGTATGTATGCATTTTATATGAAAAAATGCGCAAATAAAAATAAAAATCGACGGGTCTCAGCGTTTTTTCCGAAAGTTATTCCTTGAATTGTTATCGAATTTATTCCCTACTTTACGAAAGCACTGTATAATATATCGTCGGGAGAGGTTCCAATGCGTTTCGAAGTTTGGACTTTTTAAAATTCCTTTCGAAACGAGCACCTAATAAACTGTTTTTTTTTACTATTGCGTCACGATCCGCTTTTAAATTGTAATTTTTGCTGACAATGAAAGCATTTTTCAAATTTCGGTTTACGTAATCCTTCGACTTAATCTTCCATAACGCTGAATGTTGCCTATACAGCCTGTTTTAAACGAAGTGTGCACTATTGCTAACTTCTTTATTATTGGACGTACGATATCGGTTAAATTAGCAAAATAGTGGCATTTTTTTCTGTTGATTAGAAAGGCGAAAACAGAAAAACAATTGAACATCGCATTCTCGAGAAATTTGGAAAAGTTTACTTTTGTTAAATAGAACACCCTGTATATTTTTATATAAAACAATTGAAATTCGTGATCTAAACATAAAAGTTTATATAAGGTGCGGGCCTAAAACTGAAAATGACCGAGTTATTCCAATTATTTTCTTTTAGACGAGGTGGCCGTGTATCCATAAAATAAAATATATGTTTAAATAAACATTGTAAATAAATCTAAATAACATCATTTATTAGACAATTAAAAAACAACCTACTAAAAGAAAAAACCTATTACTAAAAAATTATTTTATATCAAATGTTCAAACACATCTCCATTTTGTGTAATACATTTTTGAGCTCTCTTAAGCACGGAATTTGTTGCCTTTAAAACAGTTCTCCCATCAATAGATGCTACAATGCGTCTAATATTATTTTTTAGTTCATCCAAGTTGGCGTATCTCATTTTGTAGATTTCGTCTTTTACATAACCCCAAAAGAAAAAATCTAATCGGGTTAAGTCAGGAGATCTTGGTGGCCAACGAATCGGGCCATTTGTTGAAATCCATCTTTCTTCAAATAATCTCTCTAGAATTATTCGTACTTCGTGAAACTGATGGGGGGGAGCTCCATCTTGTTGAAAATAAATGTTTTGGCGAGCTAATAGGTTCAAATCATCTAAATATTCTTCTAATACTTCAAACAATATTAAATCGACATATCTTCTGCCTGTCAAAGAACCTTCATAAAAAATTGGTCCAATTATCTTACTTAATTAATCCACACCAAACATTAACGCTAAATTGTGTTTGTGGATTTCTAGGATTATTTAGAAATAAGTTTTCCTGTGACCAGTAGTGCATATTTTTCGAACTGAACATGCCCCTCTATTTGAAAAATTAGCTTCATCACTCCAAAAAATGCGTTTCAATAAGTTTTGATTTCCCCTATTGTATGCATTTATTAACCATCGGCAAAAAGTATGTCTTCTTTCAGCATCTCCAGGCACTAACGTCTGAACCCGTCGATATTTACAAGGTGTGAACTTATATTTTTTCAAAATTCTCCAAATCATAGATACATTCAAACTACTGTCCCTTGCTGCATCTCTGGTAGAGTTGTCTTTATGACTTTCGAAATAAGCCAAAACGTCTAATTCTGTGTTTTCACTTAAAATGAATTGTTTCTTACTAACTGCTTTTTTAAAAACTGTTTCATTATTTCTAAATTTTTTATAAAGCCTCAGGAAATATCTTCTGTCCAAAAAATTACGTTCAGAAAATCTTTGCTGGTAGTGTTCCAGTGCAACGGAAGTGTTTTTTCGACAAAGAAGATATGCCGCTAACATATCACATCTTTCTGAATGAGTAAACGGCATCTTACGATAGGTATTTGCAAAAACGAACTAGAGAAACACTAAGCAAATTTAGTTATCTGTTTTATTTAAATATAAACGACACTTGCCGAGTGACAACAAAGCAAGTAATTATTGAAACAAAACAATTTTATGTACATGTCAGAAATACACAGCCACCTTGTCTAAAAGTAAGAAGTTATAATAACTCGGTTATTGTTAGTTTTAGGCCCGCACCTTATATGAACTTTTATGTTTAGATCAAGATTTTCAATCGTTTTATATAAAAATATACAGGGTGTTCCATTTAACAAAAGTAAACTTTTCCAAATTTCTCGAGAAGGCGATGTTCAATTGTTTTTCTGTTTTCGCCATTCTAATGAACAGAAAAAATGCTACTAGTTTGCTAATTTAACCGATATCGTACGTCCAATAATGAAGAAGTTAACAATAGCGCACACTTCGTTTAAAACAGGCTGTATATTTCAATAAATTCTGTTAGGTACCCTTTATTCATTTCTGCGCTTCCTAATATTGCTGAATCAAACTAACTGACCACCTTAGCCAAAGTACAAGGGCCAAACAAAACTGCGACAGTAAAATACGTGTGTGTATGGGCCCTGCAAAGGAAAAAGCGTGTCCAGATCTGTGGCACTCAAAACCGGAGTGTGGCGCGGCACGTGCAGATACCCATACACAGACGGTTTTTCCTGCACGTCTGGTGTGTTACGTTCATTCCCGCAGGAAAAAGTGCGTGTCTATGCCCAGCTATTGCCCACAGACATACATTTTATTCTGGCCGTTTTGAAAAAGTGTGTGTCTATGGCTAAAAACCGGCATTTTTCCCTGGCGTGTGGCGTGGCCCCTGGAATCTTGAAATTTTCAACACTCTTTCCTGGCGTGTGAAAACGATTTCCGTTCACTATCATCAGGTTGCGTTTACTGCCAGTGTGTAGAAAAATATTAATAATAATATTTATATGTAAAACGCTCGCAAACATGCAAAGAAAGAGGCGTGCAACAGTGTGTGCGTCAATTTACACGGAAGTAATTTTAAAGCAAGAAATACTAAAATGCCTAGCTAGGGTATGGCAGAAAAAGTGGTTAAGTAAACGGGACAAATACAGTGTTACGAAACTTTTACGGGAATTAAGGGATTTCTGTTGACATTTCTTATTCAATTGTGTGAATAACAAAAATCGAAGGGAAAATTTCCTCCGTGGCGGAGGCAGTAATATTTTTAATTTAATCCGGGATAACAAGGAACTCGTTTTGAGTTTCCATTTTAAGATTTTTATTTTGTTTACGACAGGCACTGTAGCAACATCACACATATTCATGATAGTCCGATTTCGATTTAGCAGTTTTTAATAATTATTGATTCAAAATTATTGCCTCAAACAACAATAAACTAATGAACGCATTTCGAGGGGTAACCGTCTTAACATTTCTCACATAAATTACCACTCTTGCTCCGCTACGCTCGCTGGAGTAGTAAAAATATGTTCGAATGTTAAGACTGGGTTACCCCTTTAAATACGTTAATTACTATTATTTGCGCATTTTTTCGAATAAAATCTATACATACAAGGTGACTCGCTAAGGAGGTACGACGTCTTAGATTTATTTTTTTACATGACAACCCCCTTTTTTATTACGGAATTTGAAAAAATGCATTTTTTATTTACGCTTACCTGATTTTTGAGTATAGGTCACATGGTCAAAAATTAAGAAAAAAAATTAAGATTGCAAAATAATAAATTTAATTGCAATGTTAACTTCAAAAACAATTAAATTAAATGTTCAAATTGTCTGCCTGACAGTATCCATGTTTTTTATTGATTGCTGCCATTGATAAAAACGTAAAATCATACTTCCCAAAATTAAATTTATTATTTTACAATTTTAAAATAGTTTTTCTTAATTTTTGGTCATGTGACCTATACGCAAAACTCAGCTGAGCGTAAGTAAAAAAAATATGTTCTATCAAATTCCGTAATAAAAAAAGTTGGTTGCCTTTAAAAAAACATCGATGACGTCATACCTTCTACGCAGGTCACTCTGTATGTATGCATTTTATATGAAAAAAATGCGCAAATAAAAATAAAAATCGACGGGTTCCAGCGTTTTTTCCGAAAGTTATTCCTTGAATTTTTATCAAATTTATTCACTACTTTACGAAAGCAATGTATAATATATCGTCGGGAGAACTTCCAGTGCTTTTCGAAGTTTGGACTTTTTAAAATTCCTTTCGAAAAGCGCACCTAATAAACTATTTTTTTGCTACTACGTCACGATCCGCTTTTAAATTGTAATTTTTGTTTGCTGACTTCAATGAAAGCATTTTTCAAATTTCGGTTTACGTAATCCTTCGACTTAATCTTCCATAACGCTGAATGTTGCCTATATGTTTCAATAAATTCTGTTAGGTACTCTTTATTCATTTCTGCGCTTGCTAATATTGCCGAACCAAACTAACTGACCAGCTTAACCAAAGTACACGGGCCGAACAAAAATGCGACAGTAAAATACGTGTGTGTATGGGCCCTGGAAAGGAAAAAGCGTGTCCAGATCTGTGGCACTCAAAACCGGCGTGTGGCGCGGCGCGTGCTTATATCCATACACGGACGCTTTTTCCTGCACATCTGGTGTGTTACGTTCGTTCCCGCAGGAAAAAGTTTGTGTCTATGGCCAGCTATTGTGTGCACCGCACACGGGCGGCCAAATTCAGGGGCGGCCAAAAAGGTTTAAAAATTATATACAAATTACAAAAAAAAATGTACAATTTTTTTTACTTTACAAATTTTAGAAGTTTAAAAATATGTACAGTCGCGGAATTAAAAATCCGGACGAGTCTTATAGATGATTTTTGTAATTTTCAGGTAATGTAATTACTTGCATTTTTTGTTCGACTCTTAAATGAGGCATGCTGTCATGTAGGAGTAATTATTTTGACTTTGACTAATTTCACCACGTAACGTAATAAGTAAAGTAAAGTAAGATATACACTGAATCATTTTAAGTGTCCGGATTTTTAATTCCGCGACTGTACCTATATAGGTATAAAAAATGTTTATTGTGTAAATGAACACCTGATAATATGGTTACATGGATTATTGTTTATGTAAAGTCTCGAAGTTAGTTTTTATTCCATGGCGGCTAATTGTTAAACGAAGCCAACTTGAAGGAACGCTTTCCATGCATCTTTATGCAATGATTACAAAAAAGCCGGATATTTATCAGAAGCAACAAAACGTGACTTTTCAGAAAACTGGCGGCTGGCGGCTTTTATTGACTGTGAAACATATCGTATTTATGAAGTAGGTATTTATATTATTTTTGATCGGGGTGTCGGCGATCTCTTTTGTCGGTAAGTACCTAATTGTTTAAAGCTGATTTTAAGAAATATAATATTATATGATGCTTACATTAATGCTGTGGTAATATGGGTGCAATGATAATTATTTGGTCATTTAATTTTTGAATTGGCTGCAGAGAAGATCGAGTAGAGAAAATTAATTTTGTTAGTGATTGTGTTTTGAAGAAAGTTGAAGAAAAGTTATAAATATGGTAAATACCTACATACATATCAATCATATATCAATCAATACACAGATACTTACCTACATATTCTTAAATTGTATTAAGTAATAAAATTGTTATAATTTTTCTAGAACAGAAAAACGAAAAGGCTGTCGGGTTTTCAGTATCGAAAACAAAGTCTACAAAAAAAAGAAGAAAAGAAAAAACTCGCCAATACTTTAGAAAAATATTTGAAGCCAGAAAATGTGTCAGCGGAAGCATTAGAATCAAGCTCTAGTTCTCTTTCCGGGCCACTTAATGAGCCGTGCGTCCAAGAAGTCGAAATGGAAATTATGCGGGAAGATTCCGAATCTGTGGAAGAGAAGGTGACTTCATCTGACTCGGAGTCTCCAAAACCAGAGAGAAGAGAAGTTGGTGACGCTGAAGAAGCCAGCACGTCATCCTCACCAAGGCTTTCTAAACTAAAGAAATTTGGCTGCTCATCAGATTCACAGCAGTCGCAGCAGGACACAGCAACCTCAGATGATCCTGGAGAGTGGCCTGAGATAATATCAACAACATTAACAAAAATTTTAGTAGAAAGAGGGCCTGTTCAGGTAACGCAATTTAATTTCCCAACTAATGAAAATGGTCGAAGGTTTTCGATAAAATATTTCTAGCGTTCTCTTCCAAATGGAGAAGAAGTTCATAGACCGTGGTTAGTTTATTCAATAAAAAATAATGCAGTTTATTGCTTTTGTTGTACAATATTTGGCAAAATTAAAAACAATTTTTCGCAAGAAATTTTTGAAATAAATCCGCAAGCATTTTTTGTGCCGTGCACAGCCCATACATTAAATTTAGTAGTGAACGATGCTGCTAAAGTTTCTTTTGAGACTTCTGGTTATTTTGATATAGTTCAAGAATTATTTGTTTTTTTTTCTGCGTCGGTAAAAAGATGGTCAATTCTGAAAAACACACAACAAATTTAAATTTAAAACCACTTAGTGATACACGGTGGTCTAGTAGAATAGACGCTGTGAAGCCCCTGCGTTACCAAATTGGGCAAATATATGATGCATTGGTAGAAGTAATTGAAGATCGTTTATCCGTACAAGACCACAGTGCCTCACATCAAGCCAAATCTTTGGCATTAAAAATTCAGAGTTATAAATTTTTGTGCTCAACAATTATTTGGTACAATATTTTAATCAAAATTAATGTTTTGAGCACGATGATGCAAAATCCTACTATAAATATAAAAACTTGCGTAGAGCATTTTAAAAATTTGTTAGATTTTTTCTTAGCTCTTGGATCAGATGAAGAATTCAATAATGTTCTTACTGACGCTAATACACTTGCGGATGAACTCGGTATTAACCCTTATTTCCCTGCTGTTCAGTCTGTTAGACCACGAAGAAAACCCAGACAATTTGATTATGAACACAGTGATGAACCAATTATTCATCCAAAAAATTATTATAAAGTTAACGTTTATTTTAATATATTAGATCAAACTTTATCGTCTTTAAGAGACAGATTTGAGGGAATAACAAGATATGATACTATGTTTGGATTTCTCTATAATATGTTTGATTTAACGGAAAACGAGCTATTACAATGTTGTAAAGATTTACATCTTCTTCTAACTGATGATTCTAGAAAGGAATCAGATGTAGATGGAATAGAATTATTTGAAGAGCTAAAATCTTTAAAATTACATCTTAAACCTACTTCAGCTGAAAAGCATCAGTTAGAGCCCAGTCCATTCTTGAATATATTTTTGAAAATCAGCTCATAGCATCATTTCCAAATATGCCAATAGCTCTTAGAATATTACTCACGTTACCAGTTTCAGTTGCGTCTGGTGAGAGATCTTTCTCCAAACTAAAAATTATTAAAAATTATATGCGATCCACAATGTCACAAAACAGATTAAATAATCTGTCTATAATAGCAATAGAAAGCGACACGATGGATTCCATCGATTTAGAATTAGTAATTAAAGAATTTGCGGAGAAAAAAGCTAGAAAAGTTGCTTTTTTATAATTTTCTAAAATTTTGTTGTTTTCTTATTAATTTTATTCCACTATTTTTTTTGTAAATTTTATTGTTAATAAAACTTTTTTAAAATTTCTGTTTTTCACTTAAATTAATTTGATTTGTTACAGTTAAACTAGGTATGTACTACATAAAATTTATATTTTACAACAAAAATGTAAATTTTGGGGCGGAAAATTTGGCTCTGCACACAGGCGGCCATTGATGCTGGCACGGTCCTGGGTTTGGCAAATGGAGAATAACAGTGAATAGCGATAAATCTGCACACGTCACGTTTACCAATAGACGCATCACGTGTCCACATGTCTTATTTAACAACAACCCAATACCTCAGAAAACCGAAATCAAATATCTCGGACTGCATCTGGATCAGAAATTAATCTGGAACACGCATATCAAAACAAAAAGAAAACAAATAGATCTAAAAATAAAACAAATAAACTGGCTGGTCGGAAAACGATCCCAACTATCCTTACAAAACAAATTACTCCTATATAAAGTAATACTAAAGCCAATATGGACATATGGAAGCCAGCTGTGGGGATGCACAAAGGCATCACATAAAAATATCCTACAAAGATGCCAATCAAAAATCCTTAGAACCATAACAGATGCTCCGTGGTACATCACAAATGAAACCATCCACAACGACCTAAGAATTCCATATGTGGCGGACGAGATCAAAAGGCTTGCAAAATCGTACACCAATAACTTGGCAGGGCATGAAAATCAACTCGTGGATCAACTGTCTAACCAACCGACCGTCACTAGGAGGCTAAAAAGAAAATGGCCACAAGACCTACCTCTAGACGGCAAGCAAAACCACGAAAATAAGTATGGGGGTAACGGCACTGGCCGAACCCCTCTCATGCTATATAATTAACTTTATAACATTTACTTATTACTCTTGTAACGAGTAGATTGTAAATACGCAAAGTTGTTAATAAAAAAAAATTATTTCAGCTGAACGTTTAATTTTATGGTTCATACTGTAAACTTGGACGGGGTATAAGCTGACACACGCCTGAATCATTGACGAGCCTGTCTTGGCTACTGGTATGTACCATTTCAACCATATATGTTTAATGAGGTTCGCCTCCGGTATTGTTCGCATTTAATATAGTAGCTAACTCGACTACTCATGCAGTTCATAGTCGTACGTTGCGAAAGTACGGTCCGAGTATATATGATCTTAGGATTTGCATACGTTTTACTTACGCTTGTAAATTACGTTTAACATTCGTTATTTAGGTCAGAATGTAGGAATCCACTACCTTTTGTATTTAAAATCAGGTTATAATTACAACGGAACGGTCAAATTGCCTGAAGGTTATGTATGTGCATCAAATTTCATTATGCACCACTTTACCGAATTATATGTGAAGTAATGTTCCCTGCTGTTACTATAACAGGTTATTGTTCTTTGGAAACCCCATCTGCGACTTGAGCTGTCGCGAGCGTATACTCCCAAGCTACCCTTTTCGGTGACAGAGATTTGTGTGTAGGTCCGCAGCCTTGTTATCACTAAGGGGATTGCATTGTTATTTTGTATAGTTATTGTATAATAAGTTTGCTTATAAAATAATGTTTAATCTTCATGTAACCAGGCGAATTTCAGCAATTGCACAACCAACAGAAATGCTAAACTAAAATTTTGATGATTTCTAAGGATTTAATCAACAGCTAGTAAACCTTCAAAAAAATTTTACTGAACAGCACCAGAAGTAGTGTGAGTCCATCTCCCAAAGTAGACACAGGTAATCGCTTCCCATATTTATTAGCAATTTTTCAAAAATCAGTAAATATCCGTTACTTACGGATTTTTAAAATTGCATAATGGAAAATGAGGCATAGTCAACATATTGTCACCAACAAAACCTATGTTAAGATATCTGAGGAAAATTGTTTAAAACTAACAATATAATTGATGTAAATTTTACAAATAAGTTATTTGTTTGCTTGAATTTTTGTTCAGATTTTTGTTTGGGCTGCTCCATAATTCTGCGACCCGATAGCTGGCAGTTGAAAGTAGGTACTGTTTTTAGTAGTAGCAGCTTTCACGTGCGTAAATTCCACTATTATTGACCAATTTGGATATCTCGGCATAGTCGAGTCTAAGAAGCATTTCGTCAAAGTGTCTTTGGTATACCGGTTCTCTGAAATAACCTCAACAAGTTTTTCTTGTACGACTTGTGTCGTGTGTTTGACTGTTTCCGCCAGATATCCCAAGCTTCGTTCTGAGACTATTGTGGCGGCCATCTCTCGCGCATCCACAGGCTAATAATAATAATAATGTATTTATTGTCTAAAGCATAGCCAATAACAAGACAATATTATTAAATATACGGATAACCAGTAAGAGTAAGTATAACTTGGTAACTAATCATAAATTCTAATTTATTTGATATTTATTTTAATATAATAACTAATAACTAAAATATATTTTTCTATTCACCAATAAATTCTATTAGCTTTGGTAATGTACAATTATTGATGTCACATTGGCTGCTTATACGGTTATAATTACTGCACATCGTATAGATAGGGGATTAATATAATATTAGTTCGAGCGCCAGGTAAATAGAACAGCGATGACTGCCTAAAATGTATTCGAGGCACGTGAAAGTTTAACTTTTGCAACAAATATGAAGATTCAACTTTATTATGTAGCAAATTAAAGAGAAAAGTCAAACTGATACGTACCCTTCTGTGTTCACATGAATTAATATTAAATGTATTTAGTAAGGTTAAGTGGTCAAAACCCCTAGGCGGATAGACATGGTACACGTTGAACCACAAATATTTTAAAAGTTTTCTTTTTACATTTTCTATAGACGTTATATGACATTTATAAATTGGATTCCATATAATACTTGCGTACTCTAATTTTGAACGTACAAAAGCAAAATACATATAATACCATAATAGTAGAAATATTTTTAAATCCTTACAGCTGGATACTATGAAACCTAACATTTTATAAGCAGAAGACACAATTTTATTAATATGATTTACAAACTTAAACTCAGCATCAAATACCACACCCAAATCTCTTATTGAGTGTAGTCTAGATAACAATTCTGAATTTAATGTGTAGTCAAAAAGAATTCGATTAATTTTACGAGAATACGTAACAATTTTACATTTGCTAACATTTAGATTTAACTTATTTTTCTTATACCAGTTGGAAAGTATGGTAAGGTCGGTTTGAAGGTGCATAGCATCATGGTGACTTGCAATTGATGAAAATATTTTTACGTCGTCAGCGAACATAAGTACATTACACTGCAATTGATGACTGAGCTCGTTGATGAATAAGAGGAATAGTAAGGGCCCCAGATTAGAGCCCTGGGGCACTCCGGATGTGGGAATATATTGAGTAGATCTATACCCATTATACACAACACAATTTTTATCTTACTGAAGTGAACGCCTTAGGTACCAAGTAGAGGCTACGATGCTCATTGTCTTCAGTTAAATCAAAGTTATTATGTGTTTTCATGACCCAAACATTTACCGTATTAGCAGTCTTTAAAATTGTGCCGAAATTAGATATTGCGATTGAGCGAATAATAATTGGGGCTTTATTTTCCCCAGCTGTATTTATTTAGGGCGTCTTCCCAGCCGTTATACACCCGTTCGCATTCAAATTGTAGCCTTATATTGCTCCATAGTACAAAATTTACGTTCTTGTTTTGTATGATCAGCGTTGCGTTACCTGCCAGCGTATTGAAATGGGTGCTGAATAATCTAATTTATATTTTGATAATGAGGTCATTCTTTATTTAGACACTGCGCGCCTTGATTGTAATGTTGAACGCAGGTAGCGCAAAATCAGACAAAGCATAAATAACTATAAAAATACAGTTACGTTTTTTTCGAGGATATGGAAGTTTTCATTCTGCTGGAAGACTTTCCACCTCAAGTCCAGGTTTAAATAAGCAGGTGGCGCCTAATTATTTTTCGGATTATTATGTCTTCGTACTGGGAAACACAAGGGCAACCAAGCAAAAATGTAGAATTACCCCTCTACCTCCCACTTAGCTATCGAATCCCGTTTGTATTGCGCCGTTCCCTCCTCCAAACATGTTTTCTAACAACAAAATCCATTAGTGCTTGATTGGTACCCACAACGGTGAAGAATGCACAGTTGTGGCGGAAATGTATTGTACAACATGTTATCTTGACTACCTCAAATCAGAAGTAACTACAAAAACATCAGCAGAAGTAACCTCCACAGGAATAAATTTATCAAAGTATAATATGTAATCAATATTAATAACAAATAGTTTTTGTAATGTTCTCTGTTCGCTTTGTAAGTTTTTTGTCGGAAAAAATGTTTATAAGTCTCTTTTGTTTCTGAATATATCTCCAATAAAAATAACTGAAATTTGAATTACGTAATGGGTTTCATTACGTAACGCAAATAGATCTGATTTCGTTGCGTAACTGAGTTAGATAATGACACTCATTAACAAACTCAAATAAATTTGGTAATAGTTTTTATCTACTCCAGTGGGATAATTAACTCATTACGTCACTCATTTGACACTATTTCAGTTAGGTAATGAAGCTCATTACACCACTCAGTTATGTAATGGTTTCATTACGCAACTGAGTTGTGTAATGACTTCATTACCCAACTGAAATAGTGTCAAATGAATGACATAATGACATTTGCCTACTAAAATATTTTTGAAAATGACAGATCTGACATTTCTCTTAATGCACTTTTCTCAATTTTAGGCAGTCGTAGATAAAATTTTGTACAATACATTTGTGATAATGCATCATTAATATACAGTATGGCTATTAATTTACAGTACTGAAACGGTAGGCCTACTTTGGCTTAAACCTCTATCAATTGACACTGTTATTTGACATAAACATTAACGTTTGGTTTTGGTTAGATGTACTAATATGTTTGCAAGTTCGTAAGTAATGTTATCTACTGAAAAAAAGATCTTTTTAGTTAAGCACTATTTTCGCTCATACGGTTCAGGTAGACAAAATGGTCCAAGCATTAAATTCGTTCGCGAACAATTTTTTGAGCATTTCAATAAACAGGCACCAAGTAATGCTATTGTACGGAACATTATATCCAAATTTAGAAGAACTGAAAGTATGCCAAACCAAGGAAAAGGTAAAGCTGGTTAAAAGTTAAAAGACAACATTACGGAAACGATACGACAGCTGCAACAGCCTCTATTTTTAAATATGGCCACCAATATGCAAAAACGATACGAACTGTGCGTCCAACGTAATGGAGGGCACTTAGAACATGTTATTCGTAAAGCTAATACTTAAGTGTTAATTTATTATTACATATTATTTTAAGTGAAAAAAGTTTGAAATTTTCAGTACTATAAATTAATAGGTATACTGTACTTGTGTGCTTACATAACTCGTGCTACGCACTCGTTTGTAACTTACACACACGTATATTAATGATGCTGTTATCCCACTTGTATAGTAAATAGCTATTATCTACGACCACTACTAAAAGTAGACCTTTTAGCGCTAGCTTGTTTCACTAAAAGTGACGTTTCATAGTTTACCGTGGTTAAATAAATCAGCTGTTTACTTTTTAGCACATTGGCTAAAAGTGAAATGAGGTTATAAAACTACAATTTCGAACTGGAAGTGAAGTTGTAAAGTTATTCTAGTTGCTTCTTGAGTTACAGATAAAGTGTTTTTGAAATAATTAAAGCATTATGTAATGAATACAGTCAGATGTGGAGTATCAATAATTACATTTCGTAACTCACCTTGACAGCACTGGCGTGGCAAACAATCGCCCGCACGGCGTGGCCTACTGTTTATTATGACATACATTAAAAGTGTCGCAGATGCAAACTTTTGTTAAATCGATATTTATGGATGAATAACGGTAAAATTAAGGTCGTAGATAATAGTTATTTACTATACAAGTGGGATAACAGCATCATTAATATACGTGTGTGTAAGTTACAAACGAGTGCGTAGCACGAGTTATGTAAGCACACAAGTATATTAATGATGCATTATCACACATGTATTGTACAAAATTTTATCTACGACTGCCTAAAATTGAGAAAAGTGCATTAAGAGAAATGTCAGATCTGTCATTTTCAAAAATATTTTAGTAGGCAAATGTCATTATGTCATTCATTTGACACTATTTCAGTTACGTAATGAAGTCATTACGCAACTGAGTTGCGTAATGAAACCATTACATAAGTGAGTGGTGTAATGAGCTTCATTACGTAACTGAAATAGTGTCAAATGAGTGACTTAATGAGTTACTTATCCCACTGGAGTAGATAAAATATTGTATGCAACGCTTGCAAAAAGTCGTATATGCACGAGACATGAAAATTATGAAGCGAAGCCGAAGGCTGAGTTTCATAATTTGCATGTCTCGTGAATAAACGTCTACTTTTAGCACTTGTTGCATAAATAGCTATTATCTTACAGTAGCGCCTATTACCATACATTATACAACTATTTTCAGTAACTAAAAGGAAGTTTTATTCACAAGTGAGTTTTCATTATTTATACTACTCCATTATTGGTAGCACTGTCAAGCTATGGCAAATTCGAATTTTCAGGTAAGTTTTGCTTCAGTCTGTGTCAAATAACAAACAAAACCTAACATACGAACCTCGAATTTGACATAGACTGACAATACACCTTAGTACTGCCAATACACTTCAGTGCTGTCAAACGTATATCACAAATCATAGGCGACTAATTATAAATTTATTTCGCGACATATTCTGACTGTGCAAACTATTTAGGCACAAGAATTGCTACTGTAAGATAAAACGTCGTATATCACACGTGAGCGAAATGCCATTATAAGCTCGTGAGAAATTGTATCGCTCGTGCTGGGGCACTCGCGATTCAAAATTCTCACTCGTAAATAATGATGCATTTCTCTCACTTATAATATAATCTACTATTATCTTACAGTAGCACCTATTACCATACATTATACAACTATTTTTACTAGTGAGTAAAATTTCATTAGAGTCACTAGTGAGAAAAACTTCATTTTAATCACTCAAAACAGTTTT
>OW679200.1:133079015-133292086 GCA_940337035.1 Agriotes lineatus
GTGTTGATGCAAGGAATAATAAACATGAAAAGACGATAAATGCAGGAATAAATTAATTCCAATGTCAAATAAAATCAGACTAAACAAAAACAAAAGCCAATACACCAAAATCATATACGTAATACATTAAGGGCCGGTTGCAGAAAGCAATGTTAAGTCTGGTGTTAGCTAACGCGACGTCAAAGTGAACAAAAACGAATCAAATATCAAATGCTTATGGTAACTAATACATTAGTAAACAAAATTTGATGCGATTTTGTTCACTTTGACGCGACGTTAGCTAACACCAGACTTAACATTGCTTTCTGCAACCGGCCCTAAGTGTTCAAATAGTTCTCCTTTCCTACTGTGAGTATTAAACCTATACAGAGATCTCATAATCAGCAAATATAATAATATTGATTTATTTAAATGGAACACCTTGTATATCCCTGTATTTTAAAAGTACTTTTAATGAGCTTCCTTCTGGCATTTCATTTCCTAGCCCTAAATTCAATCGCTTTTCAGATTTAATTTTCTCCTGCTCTTTTTCGTTTTTCTGTATTTGTTATTAGTTTTGAGTAGTGGCTGGATTGTTGGTCTTCTAAACTTAGTTTTATCTTTTGTTTGGAGAACTCTAGTGTTTAAATCATTATTTTAACAGTGTTTGTTTGTTATCCCTTGAAATAGAGTATTTTAAGGGGCTTAAATTTTTTTTGTTCAAACACGCATATCTGAAAAACAGTTGAACTTAGAGGTATGAAGTAACATATCAAAAGAAAGCTCATTAAAAGGGCTTTTCAAAAATACAACAATATACAGGGTTTTTTAGTAACGTTTTCCTTCACTCAATTGTTTTCTGTTGCCTACAGCAGCCGCCAGAAGTTCAGCATTGTTTTGTATAAAATCTTTAATACCTCTAAAACAGTTGAAGCTAGACCAATACAACTGTATATCAAAATGATGAGTATTTCAATGCAAAACTTTTAAGCTACCCAAATATAGGGCATTCCATTTAAAAAAAAGTAAGTTTGATTCGCCACACATTTTTGAGCCACCCTGTATAATCAAAACTATTATGGTAATGTGCACCACCTTTGTACCTACAACTTTTATATACAAAATATTCATGTAACTCCCATAGTTTTAGCAATATCTTCCAGACCCGCTTCGTTGCCAGACCCTGTATGTGACTGTGTCAATGTTTTATATTATATTCTTATTTTAGTTGTTTTGTTCAGGTTCTTGTCCTTTAGTAATTTCTTATTTGCATAGTATGCACAGTCTCCTGTCAGTATTTTTGTGGCTATGTCTGCATTCCTCTCATTGTTGTTATTTAGTTCCACCCCTAGGTAATTAGAGCAAGCCACAGTTTCGAAGGTGTAATTATTAATTTGTATGTTTTTGCTATAGCTGTATTTACTTCTTCTTAGTTCCAAGTATCGAGAAATCCAAAAAAAAAACTGTTCCTCAGCGGGCTGTAGAAATTCAACATATGAATAATATGTTGGTAACACTGTACGTCAATGTCAAATTCGAGGTTGTCAGGTTAGGTTTTCCGTCAGTTATGACACAGAATGACGCAAAACATAACCTGCTAACCTCGAATTTGACATAGACTTGCAGTGCCATCAACATATTATTCATACGTTGAATTTCCACAGCCCGATGAGGAACAGTTTTTTTTGGATCTCTCGATATTTTCCTTTCATTTCATTTACAGTTAGCCCTACAAATTTTGCTAAAGTCTTGTGATAATTTGTGCTCTGTTCTGGCTATTAATAGGATATCGTTGGCATATGCCAATAGGTAACTGACTTTCTTCACTTATAATTGTTCCATTGTATCCCACCTTTCTCGCTATCCTCGCCATTGCTAGGTTAAACAGAGTGGTTGATAATGTATCACCCTGTTTAACGCCTGTAGCTGTCGAGAAAGCCTCAGACTTACCATCCACCGATTTCACACATGCCGAAGTACTAGTTTACATAGTTTTGGGAGAAATGTTCATTTTTTGTAACGTTTCTCTTAATGCACTTCTTGATATACTGTCAAAGGCCTGTTTAAATTCTGTGAACAATAATATGTATGCATTTATATCATGAATTGATGTATGTAATTTACTTCTTCCACCTTTAATCATCTCAGTGCAGATGTTATCTTGACCTGATGCTTTTTCATTTTTTAATTCTTTAATTATTTTCTGTACTTCTTCATATGTAGGCACTATAATGTGTTCTTCATAGTCGCTACTGCGTTCATTCTGTAATTGTCTTGATTCCTTTACCATTTTCTCGTCATTCAACATGATTTCAAAATGTTCTTTCCATATCTTCAGCTTCTCTTTTTACCATTCTATGAATTCTTTGTTTTTTAGTCGTCTTTCTTTTACATTGTATTGTTTCCTTTGGTCTTGTATTTTCTTGTACATATTTTTTGCTATTGTTTTTTCTTGCTTGCAGATGAGGAGTTGCAGGCCGAAAAGCCCAAGAAAAAAGGAAGGAACAAGAAAGCTGCCAACAACGAACAAGTAGCTACCAATACAGGGCTTAAGATAAAAAGGGGAGGTAAGAAGGGTGCAGGAGACAAGCAGTCTAATGCCGAGAAACCGGCAGTTGAAGAAACTGCACCTGCTGAACCAAAGACAAAGAAAAAGAGGAAAAAAGCTGTAGAAGAGAAGCTTCCAGTTGAAGACAGTGAAAACGCTCCAGCAGAAGTAAAGAAGAAACGAAAGGAAGATGAGCTTATTGTAGTTACCGAGTCATCAGCCGAGGATAGCCCTGTAGCTGAGCCCAAGAAAGCTTCTTCCGATGATGAGGCTGCAAAACCAAAACCAAAGGCTTGAGGTAAGAAAGCAGTGTTGTCGTCTGTCGATGAAAATATTGATAGTCCACTATAGTCTGAAACTAAAGCTTTCATTTGCTGAAGTAACCTTGTTTTTGTGTTTAATTTTTAGTTTTAAGAACTTTCTTATGTTGTTTTCAGTTACTTTGTTATAATAATTGTTGTTTTCTACATTATAGTTTTAAGGTCTTACATGTTTTGTACTTGCTTACAATAAAGAATCACTAAAAGTGTATTTTGTTTTTATATCTACTGAAGATAAAAAAACTGCAAATCTAGTTAAATCAGAAAGTGAATCTAGATCCCTAAAAATCTTCCTGTTTTAAGTAGCTTAGATGTATTTAAAAATATTGTTATTTTTTTAATACTAGAAAAATATTGAACATTAGTAATTTTTTGCATAGTGATCACGAAAATCTCTATTTTTAAATGAAAAATCGTGAAGAATAGTTATTTGTACAACTAGTTTTAAATTTTTTTCATGAATTTGCAGTTTGATTAACGAGGGTGAACAATTGGTCAGTGAGAGTATTTTCTAATGGAAGCAAGCTACATGTTGTATTTGATGGATCGTTCTGTATATTACTATTTAATGACAATTTAATTTCAATTATTGAATTTACTCGTAAATATTCGGGTTGAAAATTTACTGCATCTGAAATAATTATGGATTTATTGCGGCCTAGTAAAATTTTTCTGAGACGGTATTTAAACTCTAGCGCTGTTGGGTGATCATGTAAACCACCTTTTGCTCTAATTACACTAAACAGTCCTTCTAAGTGATCCTGATTTAATCTATAGGTCAAACTATATTTATTATCGTAATCTTCCTTGAGATCAAAACACAAATTTCGTAATTAAAATTTCTTTTTGAAAGGGTAGCTTAGTTTTCTTTTGACCTACACGTAAACTTTCTATTAAAAAACTCATGTTATTCAAAATAGCTTCTTGACTTTCCAAAGACAACCCATAAGCTTTCATTCTGTCTCTACCGTCACATTCAGGAACTTTAGCATTGAAGACACCAAACCAGTCATTTACAGTTTTTAACAGATCGACACACATTCTCCAAGTTTTACAATGTGCTAAACCTAATGTTCCAAATCTGTTTAAAGCACACGAGTTTGTATGGGAGAATAACTGTGTAGCCAATTAAACTTTCTGCCGTTCAGACTTTTTTGGTGATAAATGCTTTGCTGTGAGTTTGTGAGCTATGTTTAGGTCAGATTTTGAGGTATGGTTAAAAAGCTCAAACAATGGATCTGAGTTTACCAATACGCCATTGTCTAAAAAATGGTTCCGCAATAACTTCATTAAATGTGGAGCATTTCCAAATACATCTATACGTTTCTGTGTAACCGGATTTTCAAACCAAGGCCTATCTTCGTTTATACTAAGTTCTTTCCAAAATTCTCGATTACCTCCACCTAAATCAGTTACTAGACCAAAAACTTTAAAATTAATATTTTCTAAGCTTTCAACTATTTTGACGACTGTACCCTTAGACATTTTACAATCGTAGCTGTAAAATAATAATTATTAAATTTTAAAGTCACAACACATCTCATATAAACCATTACCTGTAATAAATTGGTTGTTTGCAGTTACCAAAAAGACCTCTCGCCATAAAAACTTGCACGTAATTCGCAGGAGCCATTGTGGTGTCCATTTTCTTATCATACTCATAATTTTTTTGAATTTTCGTTTCATCTGCTGAAATTATACACACTTTCTGTTGATCGGAAAGGTTTGCATTTTTCATAAGTTTCAAAACAGCACTGAATATTCCTGGTTCAATTTCTATTTTTGCAGCCCACTTTCTTAGAGTTGATAAAGCAGGAAGAGGATGCCCCTTTTTCAATAGTCAACAATAAGCACGTGGTCCGGCAGCATGCAAAGCAATAGCGCCAGAAATATCTTCCACGCTCCAGGTTACTCTTTTTACTCCATATTGTAGTTTTTTAAATGTCCAGGGCTAAATATTCCTTTCACAGATTTGAATAGAGTATTGTGGAGACTTTTATGGGTTTTTAAAATTTTGATTTCATTTACATAATCCACTCATTTTCTTTTCAGTTTTAAAATTTCTTCATTTTGGGTATTAATTAATTCAATTTCTTCTTTGGAAAGTTGAAAAAGTTAGGAAGTGCACTTGAAGTAGCACTACGAGTACTATTTTGCTTTATAGTACGAGCGGCGGTGACACTCATTGCCGCCGTATTCATAGTCGTTCGCCAGCGGATCGCCGGCGACTCGCCGGAGTTTCGTTATGAATAGTATGT
The DNA here is from genome assembly GCA_940337035.1 of Agriotes lineatus. Lineage (NCBI taxonomy): Eukaryota > Metazoa > Arthropoda > Insecta > Coleoptera > Elateridae > Agriotes > Agriotes lineatus. The sequence goes on from OW679200.1 coordinate 133,084,121, forward strand.
TGGCGGCACTGTACGTCTATGTCAAATTCGAGGTGATCAGGTTAGGTTTTCAGTCAGTTTTGACAGAAACTGACACAAAATCTAACCCGCTAACCTCGAATTTGACATAGACGTACAGTGCCGCCAACATACTATTCATAACGAAACTCTGGCGAGTCGCCGGCGATCCGCTAGCGAACGACTATGAATACGGGCGTCAGTCTAGTGTGATAAAACTTTTCAATGTCATATATATAATTCGTTAGGTCATTGATGGGGAAACACAAACTGGCAGTGCTGCCACGTGTGGACCGAACGGCACTATAAAAAATTATTAAAAAAAGATTTTTTTTTCAATATCTAGTATCATAAAACTACAGGATTCTGATTGTTCCTCGAGACAGGGGAGGGGTAGGGCTTTAAGAAAAAACAGTGCTGCCACTCCCCGAGCGAACTCTTATCAGCGGCAGCAGGGAGATAAGTGATCCCTCAGATCCTATTTTCTAGTATCATCGAACTTCATACAAATTCAAACGTTATCTGAAAGATCATCAATTTCTGTGTAAGAAAAACCACTGCTACATTTTCCAGAAAGTGAAGAAAATGGCGGCAGCAGCATTTGAAGGTCGCGATTATCGCCAGAGCCGGATTAAGGGGGGGGGGGGGGCTAAGGGGGCTGCAGCCCCGGGCCACCAAATTTCGGGAGCTTCGAAAAGATTCGAAGGATATAATCTAGTGCGGTTTCTAATCATTTAAATCCCTTTGTACCCGTTGCATAAATGGGAATGGGGCCTCTAAAGAAATTTAGCCCTGGGCCTCACGTATCCTTAATCCGGGTCTGATTATCGCAACCGAATTTTGCGTGTTTATTCGGTTTTAACGGCATTAATCCGGTTTATTTCGATTTGTACTAATGAAATACGCTTGACATTGTAAATTGCAATAAATTTTCTATGGCGTTGATTGTTTAAACAAATGAAATTGTATTTTTTATGTGATATTTTTCGAGTTTTCCTTATTTCTCTTGTTTTTTTTTTTCATATTTTTCTTCGATTCCAATTGAGAATGAATTAGTTCTATCTACATTGGATTCTATCAAATATTCCAAGTTCATTGATCTTTGGGCCGCTTTTTTAGGTCTTTTCGCGTTTTTCACAGCACGTACGAATCCGTTTCGCAGTTTTATTGAAACATGCCATTTATTTATTAGGGCAGGGATTGTTTGAACAAATTAGAAGTATTTAACTTCGAACATAAAGATTTTTGAGCTATTTTTAAGCAGACATTGAGTCTTCGGCGTTGATTTATTTCACCAACTGTAAAAGAATGTAAGCGTGTTATTAGTCTTTTTTGTGAAAACAAATTTAATTTCCTTCAAGATTCTTGCATAGAAATGTTGGTTTATAAAAAACACAAAGATTATGAAGAGTTTGCAATAGATTATTGTAGTAATTTGCCCATTTAGTAAATTTGGTAGTTAAAATTACAGGAGTAGGTAGTAATTAAAGCATCGAAGCAACTTATCGCTAGTTTTCGTCGTCAGAATCAAAACTTTCTGCGTCAAATTCTCGTCATCTTCGTCGTTGTTATATGTTGACAAAGATAGTATATCGTCAACGTGCCTCTACATGGTTCACCTCTATACCAACGAGGCCGCAACTTATCGCTCATCTCCCAACCATATTCTTCGAAACGAAGCGTTGTGCAATTCTGTGAAGTCGCATTTTGCCACATGTTGGTCACGTATATCGTGCGCAAAATTTTCTGTTTCAATGATCTGTAGCATGGCGGAATAAGGCTTGAATCGAAACCCTTTACTTTTTTCAAAAACGCATCGCTAGATTGCTTCGAAGAGTATAGCTTTTGAAATATTTCGAAGCGTGCTGCATCAATTTAAATACTTTTAATTTGTTTAAACAATCCCTGTCCTGATAAATAAATGGCATGTTTCAATAAAACTGCGAAACGGATTCGTACGTGATAAACGTGAAAAGACCTAAAAAAGCGGCCCAAAAATCAATGAACTTAGAATAATTGATAGAATCTAATTTAGATAGAACTAATTCATTCTCAATTGGAATCGAAGGCAGGAAAAATATGAAAAAAAAAACAAAAGAAATAAGGAAAACTTGAAAAATATCACATAAAAAATACAATTTCGTTTGTTTAAACAATCAAATCAATAGCAAATTTATTGCAATTTACAATGTCACTCATATTTCATTAGTAAAAATCGAAAAAAACCGGATTAATGCCGATAAAACCGAATGAACACGCGAAATTCGGTTGCTATAATCGCGACTTTCAAATGCTGCTGCCGCCATTTTCTTCACTTTCTGGAATAGGCAGCAGTGGTTTTTCTTACACAGAAATTGATGATCTTTCAGATAACGTTTGAATTTGTATGAAGTTCGATGATACTAGAAAATAGGATCCCAAGGATCACTTACCTATTTCCCTGCTGCCGCTGATAAGAGTTCGCTCTGGGAGTGGCAGCACTGTTTTTTCTTAAAGCCCTACCCCTTCCCTGTCTCGAGGAACAATCAAAATCCTGAAGTTTTATGATACTAGATATTGAAAAAAAAAAAAATTAATAATTTTTTTAGTGCCGTTCGGTCCACACGTGGCAGCACTGCCATTTTGTGTTTCCCCATCAATAGCCTAACGAATTATATATATGACATTGAAAAGTTTTATCACACTATACTTACAGCCGTATTCATAGTCGTTCGCCAGCGATTCGCCGGCAAGTCGCCGGAGTTTTGTTATGAATAGTATGTTGGCGGCACTGTACGTCTATGTCAAATTCGAGGTTAGCAGGTTAGATTTTGTGTCAGTTTCTGTCAAAACTGACGGAAAACCTAACCTGATAACCTCGAATTTGACATAGACGTACAGTGCCGCCAACATACTATTCATAACAAAACTCCGGCGACTTGCCGGCGAATCGCTGACGAACGACTATGAATACGGCTGTTAGTGTCACCGCCGCTCAGACTATTAGCTTTTTATTGTTATTGCTACAGCAACCATACACTGCACACTGCACCATTTTACACCTACAAATTTAATATTAATATCAAGCATCATAACAACTAAAACTTGTAACATTTACCTAAAAAGTTTGTGATAAGAACTGCTTACAATCAACACACGCTTGTAGATGCATGAGCAATGGGATGCGTTTCACTGCAGTTGTCACTTGCCTACGTCACCGGCGATACAAGGGACGTAACCACATGTGCAAGAGCATATCTTTACTTCTTAGTATCATGCTCTAATCCTAATGAATCCCAGATACTAAAGTAAACTCCAATATTAACATATCTTTATATATACAGGGTGTGAGGAAAGTTAACCGTGTCACTTCTGGAGATGCTAGGGGACGCTGTATGGAGTCGAAAAGTCCTAATTCATTTTTGGCTTAGAAGCATAGTTTTTGTAAAAACGAATGTTGAAAATTAAAAAGAAAAAGTTGCAAACTCCTGTGGTTTGCCTTAAATTGGAGGTTTGACGCAGTGTCTTGAGATAGGCTGGGAAAACAATTATCACATATGCCGTCTACATACATAATTTATTAGCTTTTAGAACACTTTTAAAACGGAGTTTGATAATTTTAAATCCAACAATGAAGACAAAATATCGACGTACTCACAGACCCAACATCACCAGAACACCATACGCAAAAAACATATCAGCATACTCCTGCACGGTCTATATTGTTACTAAGGTACAGCACTCTAATTGTTACTACAAAAGTCAAACACGCAATTATTTATTACATTGACATTAATTGACAAAAAAAACATCAAAAACTAAAAACGCAGTAGGTACCATACAGCGGTTCACAAAATTTGCTGTACCAATTTCAACAGTGAATTCTGAAAAAGTTATGCTTCTAAGCCAAAAATGGATTAGGACTTTTCGACTCCATATAGCGTCCCCTACCATCCCCAGAAGTGACACGGTTGACTTTCCTGACACCCTGTATAATTCTTCTCTATGTGTGTATGTGACTGAACTCCTAAACGGCTGGACCGATTTTGATGAAATTTTGTTTGTGTGTATGCATAGTCGTTTGCCAGCGGCTTGCCGGAGTTCCGTTATGAATAGTATGTTGGTGGCACTGTACGTCTATGTCAAATTCGAGGTTATCAGGTTAGGTTTTCCGTCAGTTTTGATAGAAACTGATACAAAATCTAACCTGGTAACCTCGAATTTGACATAGACGTACAGTGCCACCAACATACTATTCATAACGGAACTCCGGCGAGCCGCTGGCAAACGACTATGCCTACAGGTGTAAACTATCCAAACACTCACTCAAACACACACAAAATTTCATCAAAATCGGTCCAGCCGTTTAGGAGGAGTTCAGTCTCGTACACACGTAGGTACAGAAGAATTATATCTTACTACCGAGTCACCCGAACTACGCTTCGGTTCTCTAAATTAAGAGAGATTCATTAATATAAATTTTAAAAAAAGTATGCTTTGGCCGGGAATCGAACCCGGGCCGCCGGCGTGATAGGCGGGCATTCTACCACCCTACCAAGTATGCTTGGTTGAATGAACAGCTGCTGTAATAGCATATACACATAGTGTATCGCCCGAGGCACCAGCTGCCGCAGCACAGCCCACACCCATACACGCAATTTAATCAAATTACAACTTTTTCGCACTTTTTTTGAAAATAAAAACTGGCCTACGATCTAAGTCTAAACATTAGCAAAATTTTAAGCCATCATACAACGTAATCGGGCCAGTATCATCGGAGGAGATAGCGAACAAACATACATGCAAACATACACGCAAACAAACACGCAAACATACATGCAAACATACAAAGAGATCACCGATTTTATGTTATAAGTTGTTCGCTATCTCCTCCAAAGATACTGGCCCGACTACGTTGTATGATGGCTTAAAATTTTGCTAATTTTTAGACTTAGATCGTAGGCCGGTTTTTATTTTCAAAAAAAGTGCGAAAAAGTTTTAAATCGCGTCATATGCTATTACAGCAGCTGTTCATTCAACCAAGCATAATGGTGTGGCGGTAGAATGCCCGCCTACCATGCGGGCGGCCCGGGTTCGATTCCCTGCCGAAGCATACTTTTTTTTAAATTTATATTAATGAATCTCTCTTAATTTAGCGAACCGAAGCGTAGTTCGGGTGACTCACTAGTATACATATAAAGATTCTTCTGTACGTGTGTATGTCACTGAACTCCTCCTAAACGGCTGGAACGATTTTGATGAAAATCTGTGTGTGTGTTTGAGTGGGTCCCTGGATGGTTTAGATTCACAAGTGGACTCGGTAGGTGGCGCTGCAATCGGGTTCTAGGAAAAAAAAAATTTTTATGAAATTTTTCTTTTCTTTTTTAATATTTCCCCAATATTTTTTAAAATGAAAAAATCGAAAATTCGAATATCGTAAAAACGTTTGCTAAACCCGCTAATAGCAGGCAAACCAACGTTCGGGCAGGACAACGTCTGTCGGGTTCGCTAGTGTATAGTCAGTTGTAATATAACAAGTGGAATGATTATTATCGATGATTTTTTCCAAGTTAAAATCGGAACCTAAATTTAACGAGTGCGTAGCACGAGTTAAATTTGTTGTTTCGGTTTTAACGAGTAAAAAATCATCGATCATTAATCATTACACGAATTATATTTGGAAAGAGAATATATTGAATGAAATGCAAAATATCAAATATTTACTTTTTGTTCTTAGGTTGGCACAGTTAATGTTGGTTACCCTGCTGACAATTTTAAGTCTATGTCAAATTCGAGGTTAGCAGGTTAGATTTTCCGTCAGTTTTGACACAAACTGTGAGTGCCTCTACATCTTGCTGTGGATGTTCTTCTTTATACAATTGTGTGCAGTATTCTTCCCATCTTGATATGATTCTATTAATCTCGCATAATTTCTTTCCTGCGGCGTCTTCGATGATCCAAGATCTTGGTTTGAATTCTCTTGTGATTTCTTTAATTTTACGAAAAAGATCTCTAGTCTCATTGGAGTTATGGTGTTCTTCTATTTCTTTGCATATGTTGCACAAATACTCATTTTTATCTTTTCTGCATTGTTTTTGTATTTCTCTGCTGAGTTTCTTATATTCGATTCTTTCTTCTGTAGTTGTTAAGCCTGTTCTTTTAATATGTTTCCTCTTTGTCACTGTCTCCCAAGTCGTGCGTTGCATCCAGTGTTTTCTTTGTATTTCCCCTTTGCATTCTTTTACTACTACATCTTTTGTATTTAACATGATATTTATAATATATTCCCATATTTCATTGGGGTTATTTGTTCTATTATCTATTTCTATTTTGTCCATTTGTGACGCTATCTCATTTTGATAGGCAGGGAGGGTGTACTTGTTTAATTTCCTAGCCTGTTTTTTTATATTTATGGTTTTGAGGTGAACTTTGATTTTAGTGACAAGGAGCTGGTGATCAGAACCACACTCTGCACCAGGGTACGTTTTTGTATTATGGACGGTGGATTTCCATCTTGAGTTTATTATTGAGTAGTCTATTTGGTTTTTGTATTTGCCGCCCGGGGATGTCCAAGTATATAGCCTTCTAATGTGATGCTGGAATAGCGTGTTAGTTATGCATAAGTTATTTTCTATACAAAATTGTAGTAGTTTCTCTCCACTTTCATTCCTTTTCCCTATGCCAAATTTCCCAACATTTTGTTGAATATTTTCATTGTCCTTTGTTTCTCCAATTTTAGCATTAAAATCTCCTTGTATAATGACTATTTGGCGCTTTGGTATTTGAGTAATGACGCTATCTAGTTGAGTATAGAAGTTGATGATATCTTCTTCTTCTGCTTCGGCAGTGGGGGCGTATATTTGAACTATATTTAAGATTACTGGTTTGGTGTTTATCTTGATGGTCATAATTCTTTCGCTGATGGGACAGTATCCTAGCACTGTGTGAGCCCATTTGCTTGGAATTAGCATTGCCACTCCACCACGGCTGTCAGTGTTGTGTCCCGAGAAATAAATCGTATTATTATTAGTAGTTGTAAAGTGCCCTTGTCCCTTCCAGTGAGTTTCACAGAGTCCTACTATATCTAGATTCGCTGTTTCATTTTCCACAATATTTAGTTTACCGGGTTGCCGTAGCCCGCGGATATTCCATGTTCCAATTTTTATTTTCGAGCGTAGCGATAAAATGTTACGTTTGTTTTGTGAAGTTTCTGTTACAGTATTCAACGCTTGACTTAACACCTTCCCCCCCGGAGATCCGATTGGGGGAAAATTTAAAACTCCGGATGCATTTTGTATTAAGCAAGCCATTTTCATATTTATTTCCATCAATTTGTAAGCATTCATACTTACTAAGCTTAATTTGTATACCATTAACAACATGGTTACGATCCTAATTAAGCTCATCATACACACAAGTACTCTCGGGAATATCAGTTGAAGTGGTATCCCACGTCCTTCTTCAACCGCAGTAGCGCAGCCTTCGGGGCAATCTTTGCCTGTGCCTGCACCTTGTTCAGTAGCGCCGGGACGATCTACCTGAACTACGCCGCTATTGATACAAATGGAACTGCTGCCTTCCATTCGACGGTTGAATTGGGGACGTCTCCCTTAGATAGGTTGCTTTCACTACAGCTCACGAATCCCATCTATCCATGTTTCATCTATAGGAGCCATTAAATTCGTCAATCGAAAGTTGCCACCTCTGCTAGTTTTGGTCCGCCCCGAGTATTTTATTTTCTCGGTACCCGCTATATCTAGCGAGCGTTCCCCTATCCGCCACCTGGGGAGGCTGAAACAACCGTCATCAAATGATTATTAAATTTGTCAGCCATTTCAAGTAGATCACCATCTAATGAACTATTATCTGACTGGTACGTGTCACCTTGAATCGCTCTGCAAATAGATCACATAGTCTTAGGTTTATATGATTTTACTATTTAATTCTCATACATTATTGCCATTTCATAACTATAAAAGTCTATCATACTCTTTTTTTTTGGTCTGATAGTACAGTGGCTTATAAGAGTCAATACCTTTTGATAAAACTAACAGCTTATCTAACTCACGCTTGCTTGCCAGAACTTTTCACTTTTAGATTTTTAAATATGCTAAATGAACACTGTAAACACTCTGCAATGGTTGGCAATTTAGTACCTCGACCAGCTCTTTTTTATTGCCTTCTGAAAAAACCTACGGTAAATCAATCTATTTTCTAACACTTTGCTAATATTAATAGTATATTATTATACGAGTTTTATAATAGGGCCCATTGTAGCACATGCGAGTTTGGAGCACGACGAGCGCAACAAGTAGTGCTCCAATGGAACAAGTACTACAGTGCCTCTTATTAAACGAGTATAATATACTATTTTATTTACTTTGAGTTGTTGATTTTATAGAAATTCTAAATTGTGGATACTAAAAATACTGCATTACAATCGGGATTGTGCGCATAACGATGGCGACATTGTCAAGTGACATTTGACAGTCGCCATCTATTGGAAAAAGTATCAATTTCGTTGATCTAACACACGGCCTCCTAGATTAATGCGAGACTGACTTTTCTACGTGGCCCGCCACATTTGTATAGTTTTTGAGATTCTGAGGCCAATGTACTTTGGCGCCATCTGTTGGGTTTTTGATAAATTATCTGCGACGTAGGTACGACCTCCTGGATTAATATTAATCCAGGAGGCTGCGGACGTATGCTTTTAAAATAAAAAAAAAGACAAACTTGTAGTACGAACTGTAGTGGCTCTACAAACTATAAAAAACGGCTTGAATTAAAAATGCGGCAGGCCGCATAGAGACATCAGTCTCGCATTAATCCAGGAGGCCGTGCTCTGACATTTCATTTAGTTTAAGTTTGATGCAAGCTTGGTTCCTGTGCTGTTCAAATAGTGCCTTACCGTGAACAATAATTGTGTTTAATTAATTCGTTAAAAAGTACCTTCACTTTAAGTTAATACAGTTCAGAGATTGTGGTTATGTATTTGACATCTGACGTTTGTCGTGTTGTGAGTATGTGAAAGCAAATGTCACCAAACTTATAAAACAAATATTTACCAAAAACAGTGCTATAATGGACTCCATCGTAGCACTGGTTTTGGTGTTAAATAACCATATTGTGACATCAAAGTAGATAATAGTTATTTACTATACAAGTGGGATAAGAGCATCATTAATATACGTGTGTGTAAGTTACAAACGAGTGCGTAGCACGAGTTATGTAAGCACACAAGTATATTAATGATGCATTATTACACATGTATTGTACAAAGTGTTATCTATAACTGCTTAACACGTTGACCGCCATGTGAAGCACGAGTGCATCGCATGGCTCCTTAATATATGGCCCACGCCACTCACATGTGTTTCGCATGTTACTTTCACTCTAGGCCACGCAGCTCACATTTGCGCTGCACTATAGTGGTATTCTTATGAGAGATTAAGGAGTATGGCCTGGGAAACAAAACCTATGTGTTGGCCCGGCTCTAGACTAAATTTAAGACATTTTATACCTTATTTATAACATTTTTGACATGTATAAGCAAAAACGTTGTGGCCCCAGATATTCGAAAAATTTTTACTTATACGGCGGTCAACGTGTTAAAATTGAGAAAAGTCAGATGTCATTTTCAAAAATATTTTAGTAGGAAAATGTCATTATGTCATTCATTTGACACTATTTCAGTTAGGTAATGAAGCCATTACACCACTCAGTTAGGTAATGAAGCCATTACCTAATGGAAATAGTGTCAAATGAGTTACTTATCTTACTGGAGTAAATAAAGGTAATTATTTGACCAGTATGATAAAAAAAATGAGATTTGACTATCTCAGTTTCAAATTTCAAACAGTTTGTGAAGATGTTATCTATGCACTTGAGGGAGTTACGACGTTATTCTAGTAGAGGAAAATATGGTCATATTAAGTGAAAATAAAGCCACTAACGATCATAGTTCATTTTTATTATTATTGGTTTCAGACACTTCAGTATTGAAGTCGCCAGCAATGAAAGTTACATGATTCTTATCAGATAGCATAACAAGAAGGCTTTCTAATCTATTGAAAAATGTAAAGAACCATTAGGTGGTCGATATATTGATACAATTACCACATGTTGTTTGTTTACGATACATTCTATTGCCGAACACTCAAATTCACTAACAGACTTCTTAATTTTCGCTATCACTATAAAGTTTATCTTTTTATCCACACACACTGTCGAGCCACCATGATAACCCTCACTTCTGCAAAAGCTATAAGATGATCCTCCTATCCTAGGCATGTCCATTGCATCTTATTTTATTTGCAACATGTTCACCAAAAACACTGAATCTGTCTTGCTGTTGTTTACTTGGTAAATTTTTCATAACTTTCCAAGCTTCTTATACATGATCAGCAACGCGTTTTCTCTTCATCTTTTTGGTGGACTCTTGAATACGTTCGTTTTCTTATTTTCTGGCTCAAGTCGTAACTCCTTTTTGATAGGGCTTTGTGGAGTTTCTGTTCGTCACTATTCTCCCCGGTTTCTTCAATTTCAGTATCCTCTGTTTGCGATGCTTGAGTCTGCAATATTCTGAAAAACATAATAAATTATAATCATAATCTATTCAGTTACGATATATTTTATGGCAAAATAGCTTTAAATACCTACAATCTTTGCTTAGAAAAATATGTGTTCATGCAATTCATACTTTTAATATGTAATTTTTCCAAAAATCTGTCGAAGAGCAACGCAAAGATTGCTTTTATTGCAGATGCTCAGAACCTCTGAAGAATGGAATGTAGTTGGAAATGACTTTAATATGCTGTAGAATTTTCTGAAATGTGTGGGTGTAATAGATGGCCAGCACATGGCAAAAAAGAGGTCTGTAAAGGGAATATTTAACTATCGTCTTAGTAAGGCAAGAAGAACATAAAAAATGTCTTTGGGATTCTATATTCAGGAAAACACTGCTTTTGGAACCAAAGGCAGCTGAAAATATTGTTACTATCTGCATATATCTGCACAACTTTCTAAGGGACAGATTGACTTCGAAGAAATCTTACAATCCTACAAGTACATACAGTCGCGGCCAAAAAAAAACTGGACATATAAACCGTTCAATAGTTATTTGCCAAGTAGGTAGACATGGAATTTTGTTTTTATGTTTAATAAAACTAAAACTCCCTAGAAACTCTTTTTGACACTTTGTCAGAAGCAGCTGTTATGTACAGGAGGCTCACGAAATTGTCTAATTTGACATTTTGAGGTTAAACATGCAATGTTGCCAGTCCTTTCATACTTTGTTTGCCACTAAGCATAATATGTATGGACATCGGCGTCATAGATATCTATCTGTCAACAAATTGTAGTACTAAAGTAAATATGCCAAAAGTCATTAAAGGTGACACAAAACTACAAATTACAAAGGCTTACAGGCATTATAAATCCGACAGGCCCGACCTCGGTGAAACTAAAATCTTTGCCCGGCTTAGTGACTTTTAGGATGCAAGTATTTATGCATAAAACTTAATTGTTGCTTTAATTTTCGGCTTTGTACTGTTTTAGATATCTGAAAGAACTATTAGAAATATTATGGGGCGGAACAATTTTGAAATTAAACCTTTTGGCCCACGACCTTAAAATGATACATACTATTTGCAACATACGCATTGAAGAAGTAGTTAACAATGCGAGACAAATTGTGCAAGAACAACCACACGTATCTGTTCGCCATTTAGGACAGCAATTAAATGTTTCATATTCAACATCTCATAGGATATTAAGAAGCAATTTGCATTATTTTCCTTACCGGTTGCAAGTGTAACTGCTGCCAAACGATCCTCCGGTTAGATTGAAATTTTGTAACTGGTTTATCAATAATTTAAGAAGTATGGAGAGCCAAATATAGTAGACCTCATTAAAGCTCAAAGGTTAAGATGGTTTGGGCATATATGGAGAATGCCAGATGGAAGAGCTACTAAGATAGTATTGGAAGACAGAGCGCACAAGGAATAGGTGGAAGGAGGCAGTAATGGAAGACATAGCAAGAAAAGGAATAGAAGACTGGAGACATAAAATCATGAATAAGGGACAATGGAGACAGATTGTTATGCAATGGGCCTAAAGTGGCTTGTAAAAGCTTTATTTATACTGAAAAAATACATAAATTGTAATATTTAAATATTTATAATTACAATAAAAAAACGACTTTCATTATACCATTATGCCTACTTATAAAGTATGAAACGTATTCAGAATCAGCAATTTGTCTTTCATGAAATTTATCTTAACCTATAATAAAAGTGGCACAAAATCCAAAACCAAATCTGGCAACCACGTTTTGTACATTAACATAAAATTATCATTTTGTATAAAATGAGCATAACCTAACTTTTGTTAATGACTGACAGCATATTTACAGGGTGAAATTCATCACCCTAACATGGCCTCCTATCTGGCAAATAACTATTGAACGGTTTATAATTCTCAAAATGCAAAAACAATTGGCAATCCTAATTAATAAATGTCATCAAAAGTCATTATTCAAATCTGAAAAATGCCGGCCATATTGAAAATACGATTAAAGGCCTTTTTTTTGGCCGCGACGCATTTTAAAAATTAAGGCAAAAAAATTGTACCAGTTTCTTTGGCCGCGACTGTATGACCTGGAGAATAAAGATACGAGAACTTATAGATGGTTCATGGAAAGCAGAACCAAGAAAATCAGGTTTCAATTCTTTCACAAATGTTGCGTGAAACTCACACGGCAGCAATCGAGAAATTTCACTAATTTTTTTGTAACTCAGCTTCTTCTTTACATGGCATCGTACACGAACCATTTGGAAACCAAATAGGCACCAGTTCCACATTTTTTCTTAGACAACATGAGAATGGAGAAACGCAATTGCCATGGGCCTGGAAGGCCCCTTTACGTTGGTTACCCTTTTTTTAACATCCTGTATATATGTATGTATTGCTGCCTACCTAATAAAATAAATACCTTTAGGGAAGCATTGAACATTGCCAGGGAACAAATGTCCAGCCATTAGTTGCAGACGATGGGCAAGATGCCGATTTCCACTATGGTGGAATAGCAGACGCTGTGTAGTGTACACTCTGCAGATGTCCATGCTACTCACGTCTGGTTTCATCAAGTTTGGTTGATGCGACTTATTAACAGGTTCAGGTTACATGTTTTTAAATGTATTTTGATGTGGACTTACGCTTTGAATTATCAGATAAATTGTGTATTTGTAGGAGGTAAAGGATTGTCACAGGTGCAGTATAAGCAACCATTATGCTCAATTTAAATATGCAGACGTAATAGTGATCAAGTGAGCTAATCAAACACTTCGCAGCAGTATAATCTACAGGGTGATTCGGGAGGAAGTGGCAATATTTTGAAGACATATCGAGGAAGTCAAAATAAGCAAAATAAACTCATATGTTCAAGTCCGATTTTCATTTGTTTCGGAGATATTTTGATTAATTGTATAATTTAAAAAGCAAACAAAAATTTATTACAAAATGAATTACAAAAATTGTAGCCTTAAAGGATAATCGCCTTCGTGGAGATTTTGTACTTTTTGCAAATGATAAGCGTTCAAACCCTGTTGTTTAAGTGTTTTCCAAGCCATTGTTTGTGGTATTTCAAATTGGATTGCGATGCGTCTTGTACTAATCTCTGGATTTTCGTCTACCACATCCAGAATATCTTCTTCAAGTCCAACAGCGGTTCCGTGTTCTCTTTCAGAAACAATACTTGCACTTGGAAATGTCCCAGTTTCGCCGGCATGTGTAAAAACAGTTTGAAATACTCGCTTGTTAGGAATTCTTCGATTCGGAAAACGACGTCGATACTCCTCCACTGCACGAACATTACTACCATTACAGAACCCATAAACAAATATCATATCGGCATATTCTTTATGACTAAATTTGTGGGGCATTTTTACAACTTCATAAAACTAATGTTGAACAACTGTCACTTTGAGATTTGACATTTTAAGAAAAAGTCAATTATCCCTGAAACAAATGAAAATCGGACTTAAAAATATGAGCTTATTTTGCTTATAGTAGGAGAGCTGGTGACATTTTTTGGTGATCATTTAGTTAAGGCCTATTTTTTGAGAGAATGTTGCTGGAGGCATGTATAAGTGTCATCTGTAAGGATTCTCCTAGATAGCGGTATCGGAGGGAGGCAGAACACCCCCAATTTGCACTGTCAGTATATGTCAAATTCGAGGTGGGCCAGTTAGGTTTTGTGTCAGTTTGTGTCAAAACTGACGGAAAACCTAACCTGCTAACCTCGAAATTGACATAACTTACACTAAAAAAGTCCATAAGGGGCGGCTGTGGAAATTGAAACGTATGAATAATAGGTTGGTGGCATTGTAGGTCTATGTCAAATTCGAGGTTATCAGGTTAGGTTTTGCGTCAGTTTTGACACAAACTGACACAAAACCTAACCGGCCCACCTTAAATTTGACATATACTGACAGTGCAAATTGGGGGTGTTCTGCCTCCCTTCGATACCGCTATCTAGGAGAATCCTTACAGATGACACTTATACATGCCTCCAGCAACATTCTCTCAAAAAATAGGCCTTAACTAAATGATCATCAAAAAATGTCACCAGCTCTTAGGGCCGGTTGCAGAAAGCTATGTTAAGTCTGGGGTTAGCTAACGCGACGTCAAAGTGAACAAAAACGAATCAAATCTCAAATTTTTATGGGAACCAATACATTAGTAAACAAAATTTGATGCGATTTTGTTCACTTTGACTAGGGTTGCCAACCGTCCTTTATTTTAAAATAAAGTCCTTTGTCCTTTAGTAAATGTCCTTTAAAACCAAACAGTTTATCAGTACCTTAAAAAAACTAATATTCAAAATAAAAACATGCCCCATTTAACGTTTAATAATAATTTGTATACCAAGGCACTGAAGTTTATCTTTTTATCACAAATGTGGATTTAGTTGCCGAGGTGTATTGATGTGAAATAGGTGACATTCAAGTTGAATACCTCTAAAATGGGTTTATTTTGCTTTTTTTCTTTTTTTATTCTCCTAATTTAAATAGAACACACACTGTATTATTACATTTTTGAATTCAGCTTAAAATTTTAGAGTAAATTTGTACGGTTTCTGTAGAATTTGTAATTTTTGAAAAATTTTAACAAATGCTTAAAATTAAAAATCAAATTTTTGGCTTATTATAAGATCACTGTAAAAGGAAGTTGTGTGCGTGTATCACACCAGATTTTTAAGTATGCACTCGACTAGAATAATTGTTTAGTTTTTGGTTTATGTTTTAGCTTTTACTTTCCTCGTCTGAAAGACAAAGAAAGTGTGTATTTTAATCACGAAAAAATCACCTTCCCAGATTTCTTCAGATCTTCACGTTTCAGGGTTCCTAGATAACGAAAAACAGGTTTTCTCAATTCCGTCTGTCTGTCTGTTGGCGGTATAACTCAAAAAATATTTGTCCGAGGAAGACGATATTTTGCATACAGATTATATGTATATGTACCTGGAATGAAACCGGTAAAATTTCAGGCAAATATACACAGGGTGAGCACCTTAAAAAACTAAAATTTTGTTTATTTTTCATTCAACTTAGTAATAGATACAAGTAATAATTTGTAGATGGTGCAGTCTTTATTCTTACCAAAAATGGGAGCCAATAGATATAGAATATTTTTTTTACAATACAAAAATGAGGCACAAATTAGCGCGTTATTAAATATAGCTGCGAAGCAGGAATTCGAGAAGTTGATGCTTCGTGGCGCAGGTAGAAATTGCCCGGCCCAGAAAACGTTGGGCCTGCACACGCGGTTCGCATGCCTTTCGAATTCAACCAGTGATAACGTTTTTCTTTATTTGAAAATTTATTTAATTTATTAGAAACGTGAAGATATTTTTAGTTCTAACTTATTTTGATTTTAGGCCGGGAGCCGCATAATGCGCAAATCTTTTCTCGAGGCTGTGAGACTGTAGAGGAATTTTATGCATACATCGCATTTACAAGCTTAGTTTTGAATATTTCTCGATTATTCTTAAACTAGTGGAAAGCTTATTCTTTCTACATTCAGATGATATCAAACTACTCTCAAAATTACTTTTAACAACTGCTACAGAAATTTTTTAAACAAAAACGTACGGGCAATTTGCAGGATAAACTTTAGCATCGACGTATTTTGGAAACGATTACAGATAAGTGTATACATCCAGCGTATGAAATGTGAAAGAAAGAATCAAGGAATTTTTAGTGAAAGAATTATCTGCATTGGTTTATTGATGTAAAAAATATAATTCATTTTCCATTGCCTGATTTAGTTGAAACGCACCTCGCACACGCAAGTTAAGACGTGCCTAAGGTCACTAAATCACGTTAGCTACGCTAACACAGGTAGGGAAACACCATTTGACAGGTTCAAAAAACGAGTTTGTCAATGTCAAACTTACCATAGGCGCTACTAAGGGCATAAATAATTTTTCTTATTATTAATAGGTATATCCTTCGAATGCGATGCCATAATCCTTTCTTTAGGTTGTAAGTTAGACAGATGATCGTTTTTAACCGCAATTTGAAATGTTTTTCGTCTACTGACCCTGAAACTTGAAGATCTGAAGAAATATCAAAGGTAATTTTTCACGATTACAAATCATTTGCCTAAATTATGACCTAAAGAGATGATTGTGATCTCGGATTCCCTAGTTCTCCCGACGAATTTTGTCAAAACGTATTTATATTTAATAGCATTATGGTTTTCATTTGCTGCGTTAAAGGTTGCCTGGACAACAGCATAAAAAGGTACACGCTGTTTCAAGTTCCTGAAGGTAATTTAAACTGCAATATTTAGCAATAGTTTTTAATGAATTACTTATTGCAAATTAAGGACCAAGAAATAGCATAAAACGGCAGAAGTGGTTGAAAGAAATAAATAGACCACTAGACGATATGCATCATTTACGTGTATGTGAGGTGCCGAAGTATTGGAATGCGGTGAGAGGTACACAATATGCGCTAAAGCTTTATATTTGTGAAATTATTTTTTTAAGCTGGAAAACGTTCACAAATAATTTGTTATGTAATATTTATTTATTGCGTTCACGTTACACAACTTCAATTTATTTCTATTATAACCTATATACTGATTGGGTACGCCACTGACAAAAACGAGTTTGGTTTGACATAAATAACTCCGAGTTTCCCTACCTGTGTTAGCGTAGCTAACGTGATTTAGTGACCTTATCTGAAATAATAAATCTAGAAGTATTTTAAGTAATCCTGAGTTAATGATCAACGGTTTTTTGTTTCAACAATTCCATGGCACCATCTACTTTTGCTGAAATAGTAGTTTTAATTTCCTTGATTTCTCCTTTGTATGGAAAGTAAAAATATAAGTAATGATATGGTTGTATACAGTATTTTTTTACAGTATGTTTTTTTATCGATTCCAGTGAGGTAAGTAACTCATTACGTCACTCATTTGACACTATTTTCGTTAGGTAATGAAGCTCATTACACCACTCAGTTATGTAATGGCTTTATTATCTCACACAACTCGCTCCAGGCTTTGCACTTGAGGGTGTGGCGACGGTTAAGCAATGGCGACTTTTTACCCCACCTAGTTCAGCAGATTGGACATGGCGACCAAGGATGGGGGGCTGAGGAACAAATACACAGAGAATGTTGTTGCAGCAGATAGGCTTAAGTATTTATTCAATACAAGACCTTATATGGGGGCGACAAAGGATAATAAATCATTAATATACACTAGTTTAACATCTTAAGAGCTAATGTACCCACAGTCCTAACTTAAAAGAGTCTCGGGGATAAAAGTTAAGGCTTATTCGCGGATCATGTCTAGCGGCTTTTGCCTATGGTTCGTGCGGGGAAACACACACTGCCACTGCGTACTTCCCACTACCGCGGACGCACGCTATCATTCGTCTGGGGCGGCGTCGGCGTGGAGAACGTCGGTCTTCTGGGATGCGGCGGGGCGCGGTCTCCTCGGGACTGAGGAAAAACTCCACGTCGAGTCGGCGGGGGCGGCGCCACGGGCGGCCTTCCGGAGTGTTGGTTTCGTTGACTTCGGGTCCCGTGGGAGTGTTATCGGGGTTAGGCGTGCGGGGGCAGTCGAGGGGAGGCGTTTCTGCGGGGGCGGCGACCCGGGACGGTCCTGCTTTGTGGACGACTTGCGAGCGTCGACACCGAAGAGCCTCCTGGGTTAATAGGGACTCGGGGGAGCTGGGCGATGATGGCCCGAACAGTCGTTGTAACAAGGTTTGGGTTCTAAAAAATAAAAAAAGAAACCTCGGTCAGGATGCTTAATTATGCGCAATTGGTTTTCCTATGAGAGTGGCGAGCGTTCGTTGTACCCTCCGAGTTTAATATTTTTAAGCTCGTTTTGGTGCGATTTCGGGGCTTAATTTATACGTAATCCTTCTACCTGTGTGTCTTTATAATCTGCCTTGTGCCTTATCTCTTGCATAATGTTTGTTTGGCAGCGGGCTTCCATTTGTTGCTTTTTGGTGTTTTACATGGCATTCGTATTTGTGATTTTTACAAATGCGCATTTGTTAGCTGCCTTTCGGTCTATTTCAAATTGAGCAGACGGCGTCGGATCTTTGCCCGATATTTTGTTGGTATCCGGGCATATTTCGGTTTGCGGCCGGGCTTTTTGTAAAACTGTGCAGTTTCGCTGGGCTATTTCCTGAATGCTTTGTTCGGGTGCTTAGAGGTACTTTTTATTGGAGGCTCGGAGTTGCTGGCCGGTTTCGTTTTATTGGGTTTAGGCATTTGGGCTTGCTGAAATTGCAGTTTGTGCAGCTTCCAGCTTCTATTTTTAAAACCAAATGTTCGGCGAGGCGCTTTGTTTCTTTAATTTGGCGCTTGAAATTACTCGTATGGCGATTAGGCCCTGCCTCGCGTGTAATTAGCGCGTGAGTTCATATCATACCTAACTGAGTGGTGTATTGGCTTTATTACCTAACTGAAATAGTGTCAAATCAATGACATAATGACATTTGGCTCGTATTTTTTTAAAATAACAGATCTGACGTTTGTGTGCTTACATAAGTCGTGCTAAGCACTCGTTTGTAACTTACACACACGTAACCCTGTTGAGACTGAACATAACTCGAATCAAGCAAGTACTCAGTCTACTAACAGGCACTGGAGCATTCAGAGAATTTATGCACAGGATTAATATCTATAGAGATGAACCTGTTTGCAGACTATGCCAAGAGGATGATGAAACAGCCTATCATATCCTCTTTGAATGCCCAGCATTAGAGCGTAAAAGACACCAACTCGATTGGAGCCTTAACTCTATTGACAACCGCAAGCTAGTAGGGGTCATTGCAAATCTAGTAAAAGATACAGATGTCGGCCTGCTAACTTGAAAACTCCCGACAGTACAAAAAGCACAAAGGGCTGACGTGCGCATGCTAGCAAAAGGCAGTCGTGGAATCTAAATCTAATCTAATCTAATCTACACACACGTATATTAATGATGCACTTATCCCACTTGTATAGTAAATAACTATTATCTACTCCAGTGGGATAAGTAACTCATTACGTCACTCATTTGACACTATTTCCGTTAGGTAATGAAGCTCATTACACCACTCAGTTATGTAATGGCTTCATTACCTAACTGAGTGGTGTAATGGTTTCATTACCTAACTGAAATAGTGTCAAATGAATGACATATTGACATCTGCCTACTAAAATATTTTTTAAAATGACAGATCTGACTTTTCTCTTAATGCACTTTTCTCAGTTTTAGACAGTTGTAGATAAGAAAAATTCCAATACATGTGTGATAATACTGATAATTGTGTGCTTACATAACTCGCGCTACGCACTCGTTTGTAACTTACACACACGTATATTAATGATGCTCTTGTCACACTTGTATAGTAAATAACTATTGAAATTGAGAAATCGTGAAATTACATTTCAACCAACTTTTCTAGGTTATGTTGACGTCGGTTGACCTTTATCTGTCGCTCCGCCATCTACAAAAAGTCGTAAAACAATGGATTACTTCATTGCCGATTTTTTGTATTTTAATGACCATTGCGAGGTACTTCACTGCCGATTTAAAAAATAGTAGTTTGTATACCAAGGCACTGAAGTTTAGTTTTTTATCACGAATGTGGAAATAAACCACATGAGGGATAAAAAGGAACTTCAGTGCCGAGGAGTACACTATGTTTTATTTGAAATCGAGAAATCGTGAAATTAGATCATTTTAACCAACATTTGTAGGTTATGTTAACGTCGGTTGACGTTTATCTGTCGCCTCGCCACCTACAAAAAAGTCGTAAAACAATGGATTACTTCAGTGCCGATTTCTTGTATTTTAATGACGATTGCGAGATATTTTATTGCCGATTTAAAAAATAGTAATTTTTGTATTAAGTGCGCGAAGTGGGTGTTTTTGTGCTTCGAACTCAGAAAAACACTTCGCGCACGTAATACAAACAATATTTTTTCTACAACCGTCAAACAAGAATATCAATATTATTTCGCGACGTAGTGCGCGAAATTTTTTTCGCTCTAGTGCGAGAAATGCATTTTTTCACGTCGTCAATGGTAACGTAAATAAATATTCCTTTTTTTAACACCTTAGAAAATGGCAAACTTCGTGCATTGATAGTGATGCGCGAATGTCCCCTTTTTTACGGTTGTCGAAAAACAATATTATTGCATACATCTGTCACGTTATTGCACACTGCTGTCAAAACGTTGACGTTTTGTAATCTCTTTTAGCATAAATATGTGGTAGTCGAAAAAATTATATACAGTATGTCCAAGATAAGGAGGGCCAGTATGGGGATCTCGGTAATTGTAAGAGATACAAATTTGGTTAAATGGGAAGAAAGTTGCGCAATTAAAGGACTAAAAAAATGACGTCTAGAAATCCTTGATATGATTTTTCGTTTTTGAATTATCTCAAAAAAACCGCATTTTTGGATTTTATTTTTTATTTTTTTCTGGCGTTAATATTAAAGTTAGAGCAAAACTGATTAAACTTCTTTATAGCAACTTTTAGTGGACTTAATGATTACGTTATCAATTTTTTTATCCGACGTTTCGTCTTCGAGAAACCATCATTAACTTCATTTTTTTAAATACGGTCCTGGTTTTTTTATGCCAAATTTGCAAAGCCCTTGTTACTCTGAATTCAACAATGTGCCACATGTTATGGTTTAATTACGTTTCGAGCTTTTTTCTGATCATCATCAGAAATTTTTTTAGATACGGACCTGCATTTCCCACAATTTTGTAAAAATAAGTTCATACAGTAAGTTAGGCGTTTTTACATGCCGTTAAAATATTAAAATGCACATCATAAAGTCATAATTCTGATACATTAATTTAATAATCAACCAATAACTATTAACAATAAACAAAAAAGAAATAAACAAAAGATAGACAGAAAGAATAACAAAACGAACATCGAAACCATTTAATAGGTATTAAATTTACAGAAGGTATTCAAAAAGGTTCCCATCATTCTCTATGCATAAATAAAATCTAACTGTAGAATCTAAAACATTATTCAGCAATACTGGCGTTATACTTTGAAAGGCTTCAAGAACCAATCTTCTAAGTTCTTCTTCTATTTCAAAACGTTAAATACCTATTAAATGGTTTCGATGTTCGTTTTCTCATTCTTTCTGCCTATCTTTTGTTCATTTATTTGTTGTTTATTGTTAATAGTTATTGGTTGATTATTAAATTAATGTATCAGAATTATGACATTATGATGTGCATTTCAATATTTTAACGGCATCTAAAAACGCCTAACTTACTGTATGAACTTATTTTTACAAAATTATGAGAAATGCAGGTCCGTATCTAAAAAATTGTCTGATGATGATCAGAAAAAAACTCGAAACGTAATTAAACCATAATATGTGGCACATTGTTGAATTCAGACTAACAAGGGCTTTGCAAATTTGGCATAAAAAAACCAGGACCGTATTTAAAAAAATTAAGTTGATGATGGTTTCTCGAAGACGAAACGTCGGATAAAAAAATTGATAACGTAATCATTAAGTCCACTAAAAGTTGCTATAAAAAAGATTAATCAGTTTCGCTCTAACTTTAATATTAACGCCAGAAAAAAATAAAAAAGAAAATCCAAAAATTCGGTTTTTTTAAGATAATTCAAAAACGAAAAATCATATCAAGTATTTCTAGACGTCATTTTTTTAGTCCTTTAATTGCGCAACTTTCTTCCCATTTAACCAAATTTGTATCTCTTACCATTACCGAGATCCCCATACTGGCCCTCCTTATCTTGGACACACTGTATACAACTCGTATCTAAAGTTTCTTTTTGAACTTGTGAGATTTAAAAAAATCGCCTTTGGCTTATTTTTAAATCTTTCTCACCCGTGCAAAAACGTGACACTTTTTTAATAATATTTATATTAAAATCACATCCCTTAAAATTGACTTCTTGTAGTGGATATTATAAAAACTGTTAAACGACATACGGCCGATATTACATATAACTGACTGGGATAATTGACTAATCTCGGCCTAATCGGCCTCCGCCACAAGATATATCCTCTTCCGTTATATACTCAATATCGGCTTAATGCCCTTAAATACATTTAACCGGTTTCAGGATATTAACCTTTGTTTACATAGGCAAAACTAGGCTGGTAACTAAGTCATAACTGTATCTGTAAGGTAATAGTCCATTACTGTATATGGCAACCATTATCATACTGAAACAGGTGTATCTGTAGGTATTGTAATATTCCTATAACGTACATGGCAATCATTATCATACTGCAACCGATAAACTATACTATTGAACATACCACGAATGTTATGCATCTAACAGCCTTAGATGTGCTAAAATCCGAGCTCTACTCATAAAATTCTTAGATGTGTTAATAGCTATTATTAGCCGGCGGCTGTTAGGAATGACTTTTCATGTATTTATTTAGTTCAGTTAAAATATAGTTTGTTCAAAAATTATTTTCATATAGTAAGGCTATCGAATAGTTTGACATTTAAGTATAAACGTAGTTGCACACTAGATGAAAATAATTTTTGATCAATTTTACAATAGGTAGCAGTACATACAGTATTACGAAATAGTAATTTACGATACAAGTGCGTAAAGCTACTCGTTAGGCACGAGTGGGGTAGAGTTAAAACGCGAGTGAGCGAGCGTTTTAAGCTTAAGCCCAGCGAGCGACTAAAGATGCTTTACGCATGTGTATCGTACAAGATTTTATCTACGATAGAATCTAAAAAATGCGGTAAATATAAAAAATATTTTACATTTAAATTAGAATTACTAGCCACCGGTCCTAATTTTGAGTGTTTTAAAAATTTTAAAACACGTTGCTACTAATTACGTGCCTAATGAAATTTTTTAAGCATGTTGCTATTAACAACGTAAACTAATGAAAACATGTTATTAAACAGTCGTTTTACAAACTTAAAACTGCCAACTAAAAAGCAATTTTACACACTGTCGTAGTAGTGGAGTAGATCTGGCGAAAAAAAACCGAAAAAACGAACTCTTTCTGTTCGAAAATTTTTGTTTGTGATTTTATAGAGTCGGGGTCTCTCTTTCAGATGATCACTATGGGAAGACTACCGGAGGTGCGAAGGAGGGGAAAATTACCGTTCAAAGATATGGGGAAGCGGGTTTTTCGCGAATAACTCGCTGAGTTTTATCCCGATCGGAACAGTTTATACGAGATGAAATAAAGGGCTCGCAAATACAAACCAAATGAACTTTGGTTGGTCGAAATCGGTCCAGCGGTTCGCGAGATATTGCATTTTTAAGGTCGAAAAACTGCGCCCGGAATTTCGCCGCAGCGGGCCGTGTTCGCGTTTTTCGCGCGGAAGATATTGACCTAGCGATTTTATATTTTTTGCCCTGTTAGGTATTCACAATCAAAATAGTTTGTCCAAATTTCAAGTCGCTAGGTCAATTAGGAAGGGAGGGGGAGGGAAAACAATAAAAAAACTTTGATCGGGGCGAACTTTTTTATTTATTGGCCGATCCGGGTCATACAAATTGGAAAATATTTGCTAATTTTTTCGCTACAAGATGAGTCGGGAGTGACCAAGATTTTCGCGAAAATGGGGAAATGGCGGGCTATTTTTCGATTTCGAAAACCTTATTTCTTCATTTTCGCGATGAAGGAGTGGAGTAGAAGACAATTTTTTTTGTCATCAGATTGCAATTTTTTTCCCTTGAAAATGAGCCCCCTAAGAATCCGGTAGAACAATTATTAAGGGAGGAAGAGAGGTGAACGCGTTTTGCCCTGTAGAAGGGCAAGGGATAGGGCTAGCGACTTTGGACAGGGCTCATTCTCAAGGGTAATAAATTCCCTTTCATGGTTTTTTTATCTTGAAGCGCTATCTTGATTAGGGGCTGAACGCGGGTGCAGTTTTTCGACCTTAAAAACGCAATATCTCGCGAACCGCTGGACCGATTTCAACCAACTAAAGTTCATTTTGTTTGTATTTGCGAGTCCTTTATTTCATCTTCCATAAACTGTTCCGATCGGGATGAAACTCAGCGAGTTATTCGCGAAAAACCCGTTTCCCCATATCTTTGAACGGTAATTTTCCCCCCCTTCGCACCTCCGGTAGTCTTCCCATAGTGATCATCTGAAAGAGGGAGCCCGACTCTATGAAATCACAAACAAAAATTTTCGAACAAAAAGAGTTCGTTCCCAAACCCAGATCTACTCCACTATAGATAAAATACTATTGAGGTATCTGTAATTTGAGTGGGCAATGCAAAGCAATGCGATCCCTTGGCGTAGTTTGCTGCTATGGAGACACTTCCATTCATTGCTGTCAGCTGTCATGCCGCAAAATGTCATAATATTAAATATTCCTATTTTTGGCGGCAATTCTGGCATCGTACGGGATTTGCGTGTGTTAAATAAAATTTTTATAATTTACGTGTGCGGCATTCGCGTTTTAAATTGATTCCAAATGACACTTATATTTAATTAATATACGAATAGTGATGTTTTTAGTATAGTGTGTGTATGGTTGACGTTTGATGTGTTTTTAGGTTAAAGTTCTATGCATCAAAACCATTTTGGTTGCAAAGAGTGAACTTTTATTTATTTCTGCTTGCTGATAAAAGCATAATAAGCAGAGGGGATGAAATATAGCAACTGTAGCAGTGGATTAATAAATACACCATTGAGACGTTTTGAATTGAGGAATAACATTATCGGTTCGGATGACGATTTAAAGCACTTGGATATGTTGAAAAAGCAAGTAAGATTATAGTATTGTGATCTATTAATTAAGTATAATTGTAGCCGTGCTTTTATGGTTAAGACGACAATGATTACAATACGAACAATGAACTCCGATAAAGTAAAAGAAACGATCGTCATTTCTCATCAGGAAAATATTTTAACTGAAGATTCCAAATGCAGTGATATAACATCATCTGAATCGAAGAATGATGTGGCAAATAAACAAACTGACGGAGTGCCACAGTCTGAGCTAAACATTTCAATCAATGGTACTGAAAGCGTGGATACTTCAACTAAAGTAGAAAAATGTGAAGGTAAAAACTCCAGTGCGTTAGCATCAAAACTAAAAGACGATAAGGAAGTTGAATCAACTGGTGAATTAGGCGATGGTGAGCCAAAGCAACGACGCAGATCAAGACTTTCATTAAATTCCGAATGTAAGAGTAAAAGTAAATTCAAAGAAGATACTAACCAGGCTAGTATAGTTTCGTTTTTTCAAAAAATGTCCCCAAAGATCCTAGAAGATAACGAGGAACTGCACAAATCTGAAGAAAAGAAGAGTGAATCAAACCTGCAACTAAATGGGAGTTTTAGCAAAGGCGATTGCAGTGGTACTAAAGAAAAACGAGGCCCGTCTAAGTTAAATTGTAAGGCTGCACCAAAAAAGAAGGATCCAGAAAATAAAGAAATGTCTTTAAAGAGTAGCAAGAAAAAGCTTTGCTTAAAGGAAGGGGAAGGAAAAGAGGCAGTAGAAGCTGATGACGATTTCACTGGTACTGAATGTGAAACTACTGACCAATCTATTGGAGTTAGGAAATCAGCCAAAACTTTGATTGATTTTGTTGAAAATAAAGTATCGGAAAAGGAAAGTTTTGAAGAATCACCCTCAAATATTGATATAAAAGTCAGCGAAGATGTAAATTTACGTAAGAAAGATGTGAAATTATCTGAGTCAAGCAAAAAGCGGGATAAGGACTCGAGAAAATTAAAAAAGAAAACTGTTGATAAGGAGGAACAAGAATTGGCATCGTCTAAAGTTACTAAAGAAAAAACCAAAAGTAAATTGGGGAGAAAATCTGTAACAGAGGCAGATTTTAAAGTCAAGTCAAAGGAAGCAGGTTCAACTACTAATAAAAAAACCAAAAACAATATGAGAGAGGAGAACAGAAAGGGTAGCAAAAGTGGGAAAAGTAAAGAAGAAACAAAAAGAGGCACATTAATAGAGGTTGATGATAACGCTGATATTGCAGAAGTATCAAAGGAAACTAAACAAAACGATTTTCAACATTTTAAAGAAGTAACTGGAAGAGATTCTGATACAAAAGAAAATAAAAAGGTGCGATTTTCCGAAGAAATAAAGGAATTTTCTCCGAAATCTGTTCGTAAGAACCATCCAGTAGCAGAGGTAGACGACGTAGATGAAAAAATAATTATTAAGGAACACCAAGCGGAAGAATCGTCAAAAACTGAAATTAAAAACGCTTTTGCCTTCATGATGAACAGTCGTCACAAAAGTATAGGACAAAACTCCCCAGGAAAAGAAGCAGTAAAGTCTGATGAACCATCCGAGGTCAGCGCACACAAAAAAAATAAGTTGGCAAGTAGAAAAGCAATTTTTCAAGTATGGGCAGATACGAAGGGTGCCAAGAAGAGGAAGCTGGAGTATGACGAAAAAGGGGTCGTCATTGAAGCCAAATTAAAAAGGCGAGCGAAACGCTTGAAGAAAATGCTGACCCAAGATCAGAGTTCGGATAATAATGAGGACAAGAATGAAAGTGTGACAAAGAGACGTAGTAAAGTGCTGCAAATTATAGAGTCTGATTCAGAAGGTGTCTTCGATTCTGATATTGGCAATCGTAGAGAGCAAAACGCTACAAATTTAGCAGAGAAAAGCAGCAAGCATAAGCTAAAGAAGCGTAAACGTCGCTTTAGTTCTGAAAAGGCAGATAAAGAATCTAAGTCGTTGTGTGTTGATAGTTCTAACAGTGATTGTTGCGTTAGTGAAATAGAAGGATCAGACGTAAATTCCAATTTAAAGGAAAACGCTTCTAAAAGCAGCCCTTCGGCACCTTTGCAGCAAACAGCTTTATCAAGTTTTTTTGAAATAGTTACAAATAGAAAATCGGCTTCAGTTAAATCAAAACTTCAGCTAAAATCAGATTCACAATCGCAAAAGAAGAAAAATAAACCAAAATCAAAGCTTGCTCTAAAGAAAACAACAGACGCTTCGCATGCAGTAATTGTAGATGATCTTTCAGAGTCCTCGATGGAAATTAAGGATTTATTAAATAAATCTGCAAAAACAGAAAGTCCAAAAGAAAATAGTGCTGCGAGGAAGAGGGAAATACAGATAGCCGTAACACCAAACACCGTAAAAAAGTGGAAGATGCGCTTGAGGGTTAAATTGCGAGAGCACGATGACGAAGCCATTGAAAAATTATTGTATACAAATATTGTACTGAAATCAACTGAAGACGAAGATCACGTGGTTAAAATCAAGAAAAAGTCCAAAGTGTTGGAAAGTTCGGATTCAGATTCGGACGAACCCTTGGCTACTAAAAACTATTGCAAAGGAACGGAAACTGTGGGTAGGAAGTTGGATAAAATGCAACCGGTGAAGTTGGCTCCGTTATTTATTACAGCCAAGCCCAAAGCAAAGGTGGACAAGGCGACGATCGAAGCACGTAGGAAATTCTTACACAGCAGTTTACCTGAGTCGCTGAAGAAGGTTATTGAAAAACAGCAAAGGTTCGTATCACTGCTTTAATAATTTTATAGCCAAAATGTTGATCGTTATGTATTAAATTTAGCAAAGGGGACCAATTTAAAATATCCTTTAGTTAGGTATACAATAATACAATAGATATAATAACAGGGTTGTGTTTGATGAAGTGACTGGATATTGTAGTCCTTCATTTTAAGAAAGAGAGTTGATAGACACACAAGTGCAATGTTGAAGTTGGAATAACAAAACATTTATTTAATAAACCTAAAGCTAATTTACATTCTCTTCTAACTTAACACTAAATATTAACTTGCAAATGAACGTGGGGTGGCCAAATTTCGATGTTTAGGGAATCTCAGTAAGTATAGAAGATATGGAAAAATGAACTCTCCATCCTCGATCTCTTCTTTCGAGAAAAATTTAATAGTGAAATTCAAAATTGTCTATCGTCTTTTGTTTTCAAGATATAAGCAAAAGTTAGATTTTTCTTTCTATGGCTACATCTCGCTTATTTATGAAAATAGAAAAAAGTAATTTCTATGTGCTTGAGGCACTTTTTTGATAAGAATGCAGTGGCATAGTCAATTTCTCAAAAATATTTCTAAATTCGAGTTTTAGCATAAAGTTGTATTTTTTTTATATGAAACGCATAGTTGGCTCTGGCATCAAAAGAAATACATTTTTTTCTCTATTCCAATGATGTACTACATCATGCAGGGTCAAATTATTAATTTTTTCTAGTTTATAGCAAAAACTCGTAATTTTCAAAGTAGTTTTTAAATATTTCATTTTTTTGTAGTAGGCTTGTCATTTTTGGTGCTATTCTATAAGGAAAAATGTAACGCTATAGCGCTATATCTCTTTAATATATAGATTATAAGTTAATTCGTATTAAAGATATACAGTGAGTCCCAGGATTGACGTTACAAGAGGTGAGATGGACTAAAAATTTTTAAATTTTATTTTAAGGTTCTGGGATTCGGTCCTGCTTGGTTTGAAAAGAATTTTAAGAATGTTTTCAGTTTTTGAAAAACAAGTAGGCCTTGACAGGCAAGTAAAAACTATTTTATTTTTAGGTAAACTACCCTTTTTGTTCATGATACGGCAAAATTGTATTAAGAAAAGTTGTTCAGAATGATAAATTAAGGCCCTACACAGAATTTCAGAAAGATCTGCCGGCTTAGATTAAACTGTTATTTGTTAGTTTAAACAAATTGCATTTATTAAAAATGACGGTTTAATCTAAGTCGACAGATCTCTCTGAAATTTTGTATAGGCGCATAATTTATCATTATGGACAACTTTTCTTAATAAAATTTTGCCGTATCATGAACAAAAAGGGTAGTTTACCTGAAAATAAAATACAATTTTCTAAAAAATAACGGTGTTTTCTAAGTCGACAGATCTTTCTGAAATTTTGTATAGGACCATAATTTATCATTCTAAACAACTTTTCTTAATACAATTTTGCCGTATCATAAACATAAAGGGTAGTTTACCTGAAAATAAAATAGTTTTTGCTTCCCTGTCAAGGGCCTACTTGTTTTTCAAAAACTGAAAATATTCTTAAAATTCTTTTCAAACCAAGCAGGACCGAATCCCAGAACCTTAAAATAAAATTCAAAAATTTTTAGTCCATCTCACCTCTTGTAACGTCAATCCTGGGACACACTGTATTTCTCTATATTTATACCCATTGGGACTCATGTGATAATCTAGTGACTTTACGTATGTCGATTCTTAAAAATGCAATTTTAGGGTAATAAATGACATTTCGTTTTGTAGGTTATCACATCTGCCAATTTTTAAAACAAGGTTGCTACGGTTTTCTCTCTCTTATATGAAATTAAACTGATTTATCTTATTAAAGACAGTTTAAGGTGTAGTAAAATATAAATATAACAAAGATATGTCGGCTGCTACATTAAAAACCTGCTGCGTATAGCAAATTTTACGTCAATTTCTGTTCATGCATATTCTGTTATCTTCCTAATAAACGCAATATGAACAAACTACTTAACCTTATACAGATTTAAAACAAGAACACTAGTAGTAGTAACAGTTTATTAGCAAGTCTCTGCTACATATTTTCAACAACATATAACAAAATACACAACAAACAAAAAAAAACAGAAGCCTATCCAAAAAGAACAAAAAAAATAAATTCTATCAGGTACATTTAGAAACTACTTTTAACATATTGCACAATATTTCTCCTAAACTCCGTAATATTATTAATAGCACGCATATGTAGTGGCAGGTCATTGTAAAGAACTAAACCATCATGAAAAAGCGATTGCTTGGTTACTGCTTTCTTTACAGAAGGTACGTAAATATTGGTTGCTGTTCTAGTATTATAACTATGTACATCATTTACAAACTTAATTTTATTTGACATATACGTTGGTAGCATCTTATGTATCATTTTAAATATAAATATCATATTGAAAATTAGTCTTTGTTTAATACTCATAAACTGTAAACATTCCAACATATTATTAATCCGTGTATATTTATTTACCTTTAAAATAATTCTCATTGCCCTATTTTGTTGTTTTTGGAGAGCTCTCTTTTCTGTCTCATTACAATAATATAAAATGGTCGAACAATATTCAAAATGTGGGGCTATAATTGACTTATACACAGTTAATCTTGAGAACATAGATAAGCTATCCCTAATTCTATAGAAGTAATTTACACGTTTACTAATTTTGTCTATCACATATTCAATATGCTTATTAAACTTCAATTTGTTGTCTATAATTAAACCTAGATATTTACAATCCAAAACATAATCTAATTCATTGTTCAGAAGTTTTAATTTAGTTATAAGTTCTACATTTACATTAGTTCCAAATACCATAACATTAGTTTTTTTTGTATTTACAAACCGAAAGTTGTTTCTTAACCACTCCTCAAAATGACTTAATTGTCTTTGCATCTTAGCCAGTACATCCTCAATTGACTTTCCATAAACAGAGATCACTGTATCATCCGCAAACAAATTAATTATTGTGTCTTCTTCAAAACACGATGCTATGTCGTTTATATATAATATAAACAGAAGAGGACCTAAGACGGATCCCTGAGGCACACCGAATTTCACTTCTAGTTTACTTGACACATAACTGTCCACTTTCACTTGCTGATGTCTGTCATGTAGATAGTCTTCAAACCATTTATTTGCTTCCTCAACCACTCCATATTTTTTTAGTTTTTGTATCATAACATCTCTGTTGATGGTTTCAAACGCCCTTTTAAAATCTACAAAGACAGCCAATACAATTTCATTTTGTTCTATCAACTCTCTCCATTTAGAAATGACTAACTGAATAGATGTTTCACATGAATGGTGATCCCGGAATCCTGATTGGTTTTCTATCAGTATATTATTATCTGCTAAATGCTGTAACAACTGCTTTTTTACGTGCATTTCCATAATTTTTTCGGGTAAAGGTAAAGTGTTTATTGGCCTATATTCTTCACATTTTTTCGTATTTTTTACTTTAGGTACTGGGGTTATAACTGAATTTTTCCACAGACTGGGGACTTTAGATTCTTCTATAGATTCATTAATAACCTTAACGATCTCTTTTCTTAATTTACATCCACCAGCCTTTATAATATTTTTATTAATTATATCCGCAGACCCATCATTTTTTATTTCATTGACTATATTCATAAAATCGTTATTGAAACTTTCCACCGTGGTATGTATACTATTTTATTTGCAATAATCAAATTTTAAAAATAACTACAATTGAATTCTGAATAATAGATATCTTGATGTAGCTAATATTTTTGTTACCATGGAAACACCCCACTCTTCAGGTATGTAATATTTTTCGGGGTATGTAATGTTGTCATGTCATGAAATTGACACATTACAATGTGATTGCGAATAATATACTATTTAATATATTCTTAATTAAAAAATGTATAACTTCTTTATTTATTTAAACCATTGCCTGACATTTGATAACATAAGGTTTTTTTATTCACAGATTACGAATCTGGCCTCAAAATTGGTCTAAAAACAAAAATGGCGTCTACAAAATGGCGTCAAGGGTCTAATTTTGTTTATTTTCTTTTTTAAATTTTTATTAGATGTCTAGAGGTTTTTGAGGTCGCTGATTACGAATTTGATATTAAAACTCAACTAAAACACAAAATGGCGGATCCAAGATGTCGAAAAAGCGTATTTTTTTTATTCGAACTTTATTTCTTATCTATATAGGGTTTTTTGGGTCGCTGATCTCGAATTTTATGTTAAAAATTATCAAAAATGAAAAATAACGTTTTTAAAGCGGCAAAATAGCTTCATTTTTGAATTACACAGTAATTATAAATATAGCATTAAAAGGTTAATTTTTATTCTGTATGATTATTATTATTATTATTATTATTATTTAATAAACATTATATACAAATAAAATTCTAAATTGTTAAATTAACTCTAATTTAAATAGATTGAATAGATTTAAATATAACATAGGAATACATACGTATAAATTCCAACGCCTAACAATGTGTTTTCTACGACCTCTTTGTACAATTTTCATAAGATATTACTGAATTAATAGATTTTTCTGTTTGTGACGGACGGAGGAATGTTATTACATAAAAACAAATGGCAACTTGTTCAACAGTATGGTGCTATTTTAGATATATTAATTTTATTGTACGTAATTATGGAAAAAAGCAAGTGTTTTTGTCGATTATCACAAACATAGAATAAAATCTGCTGAAAGAGAGCGACGTCTAAAAACGAAAACTGCACCAGATGTTCGATTTGAAAGAGACAGGTTTTTAAAGTTGTATCAAGAAAAAATTCTGGCAAATGCCTTTCATGTCGTTTTATTGATTTTTTAAAAGAAACTTTAGCTGCAAATTATATCTCTGTTCTCAAGTTGAAAGTGATACTGATCGGTTAATAGTTACAACAGCTCTCAATGCATCAAATAAAAACATAGTCGTAGTATCAGAGAATATAGACCTATTACTTTACTACAGCTTTAGTTTCTCCTGATAAAGATATACAAGGTGTTTCAAAAATGTCTACCAAAATTTCTAGAACGTGTAGTACATCAAAAAATAAGTGTAGTTTACTCTATAAAACTATTTCCAAAAATGCACTCCCAAGGAGCTACAGCCCCTAGAAGACTCTTAAAAATGGTTTTTTTGGCATTTTCTTCAAAACTGTTACAGGTAACGTAATGAAATTTGGCACAGGGGCGTAGTTTTTTATGAGAAATATTACTAATTTGTTAGAATCTTCATATTTTATTCAGGGGCGTAACTTAACAAAGGGGCTGGAATGGTTCAATTACTCTATCTTTTTTTGTGCGTGGATTTATCTAATACATTTATCAAAAATCTCAAAGCTTGTTTATCTTACATAAAAAAGGCATTCTTGTTAAAATGTTTTAAAGTTGACCGTTTTCGTGTAATTTGGAGTTGAACGTTGACGTGTTTTTCAAACTTTCGAAATTACTTGTACAAAATGCCTTCGAAAATCTTTTGAGTAGGCCTAGATATGACTTAAACAAATGAGCAGGATGTCAATTTGAGATGGTTGACGCATTGTAAATGTTACGTTATTATTTAAACCACGCACACAAAAGATAGGGTAATTGAACCATTCCAGCCCCCTTGTAAGTTACGCCCCTGAATAAAATATGAAGATTCTAACAAATTAGTAATACTCGTATTTCTCATAAAAAACTAAGCCCCTGTGCCAAATTTCATTAAGTTACCTGTAACAGTTTTGAAGAAAATGCCAAAAAACCATTTTTGAGAGTCTTCTTCTAGGGGCTGTAGCTTATTGGGAGGGCATTTTCGGAAATAGTTTTACAGAGTAAACTACACTTATTTTTTTATGTACTATACGTCCTAGAAATTTTGGCAGACATTTTTGAAACACCTTGTATATGTATTTTCTTAAACCTGCCAAAAATAAAAAAATATCTTCTTCTAAAAGCCTGCAATTTGCGCATCCCAATTGTAGTGACCATGTTCTTTCTGTATATGCTTTAACTGGATATGACACAACTTCAGCATGTTTTAACAGAAGAAAGAATCTTCTTCTTGTTGTTCAGGTGCGTATCCGATTTCGTATGTTTGCGATCAACACGGCTATCTTCACTTTATTGGTTGCAATTCTAGATAACTCATTGGATGATTTCCCATACCACGCCCTTAGGTTTTGCAACCAAAATACTCTTCTGCGTCCTGGTCTACGTTTGCCGTATATCTTGCCTTGTATAATAGATTGTAGTAGGGTGTACTTATTCTCATTCCTCATTATATGTCCTAGGTATTGGAGTTTGCGTATCTTGATGTTGTCCATGATCTCTTTACTTTTTTTCATTCTCTCCAGAACTTTAATATTTATTACACGGCCTTTCCATAATATCCGCAGTATTCTCCGGTATAATCACATTTCAAAGGTTTCGATTTTTTTGTGATTGTTTCGTTAAATGTCGAGGACTCGACCCCATAGAGCAAGATGGGGAAAATGTAGCATCTTAGCATCCGAGTTTTGGTGTCAAGGTGCAGATCATGGCTTTTGCATATAGTTTAATATATTGAAGACATATAAGGATGAGGAAGACGAATAGGACCGGCACCTTATTAAAGATTCACATGGTTAAGTCCTAGTAAATGAAGCAATGGCTATGTTCAAGAAAGAATAAATTTGCCAAAATATTTGAAAATAGCTGTGATTTACAACAGACTGCAAAAATTTATATAAAGAAATGCTGGTATAAAATGTATGCTTGCAATGTATGGTGCGAAGAAAAGTAACTGCTTAAACTCTTACAGGAATGTTTAATTGATTGAACGTTTTTTTATTATTCATATACCGCAAGGTAAATGAGGTTACAGACAATACATTACATATATTTTTTAAATAAAAACATTTTGAATTTTAGGTTTGACTCTTTTATTAAGGCGTCTACTAAAAAAAGTAGCGTTAATTTAGCATCATTGTGTCCTACGATGGATTGAGCAGAACAACATTTAAAGCGCGTGTATTTGCAAACACAATTTTTCCTGGAAAACCTCAAGATATTTCAAGGGAAGATTGGGGTTAGAAATATGATACAGGAAAGTGTTTTCCAATCGTAATGACACAAAAACCAGCTCCACAAAACATCTTAAAAATTATTTTTTGCACCTGCAAAACTGGTTGCGGGCCAGCTTGTGCGTGTAGGAAAAGTGGCCTTTAGGCTCGGCGGCTTGCGGTGAATGTGGCGGAAATAGTTGCCTTAATTCACGACCGGCAGTGTCAATGGAAGAAGTAGAGGAAAAAGAAACTAAAGCTAAATAATGTTTTTCTTGTTTTTTAATTTGTCGTGAGTTAATTTTAATAAATCAATTAAAATATAATATCTTTAATACTCATTTAACTCTTATATCATTTGTTTCCACCATTTTTCAGACACTGTTTTCTATTTTTGATAAATTTTAACATAAAATTTGGGATGAGCGACCCAAAAAACCCCTAGGTATAGGTATCAGAAATTTTAAAAAATTGACCTCTTTCCGCCATTTTGGTCCGCCTTTTTTAAATTTTAGTTGAGTTTTAATGTCAAATTCGTTATCCGCGACCCCAAAAACCCCCAGACATCTAATAAATAAAAAAAAATAAAATAAGAAATTAGACCTTTGACGCCATTTTGTTTTTAGACCAATTTTGAGGCCAGATTCGTAATCTGCGACCCCAAAAACCTTATGTTATCATATTTCAGTCAATTGTTTAAATAAATAAAATAGTTATACATTTTTTAATTAAGAGTATATTAAAAAAACACTTGTTTGTTAATAACAATTGAAAAAATAAAAAGCACACTTTCTCACCTATAGAAAACTTTTCTATAAACTTTTTCCAAAATAATAAAAAAAAAATCTGGTGTGATACACTCACACAACTTCCTTTTACAATGATCTTATAATTAGTCAAAAATTACAAATTCTATAAAAACGGTACAAAATAGAGCCTTAGTTGAAGAGACAAATTTGCTCTAGAATTTTAAGCTAAATTCAAAAATGTAATAATATACCGGGTGTTCTATTTAAAATAGGAGTTAATAAAAAAAAAATAGAAAAAAAAACAAGAGAAACCCACTTTAGAAGTATTCAACTGGAAAATCACCTAGATCACATCAATACACATTAAAAATGTAATAAACATGTAAAGTTTGAAAAAAATCGTTAGAGCCGTTTTTGATAAAATCGGTACTTCCGGTTATGCAATTTTCTTCAAAAGCTTGCTGTATCATCTACATAGTACACAAATCTTATATATGAAGTTTCATCGTCATACCTCTTTTCATTTTTGAGATATTCTGTTCACAGACACACAGACAGACAGACACACAGACACACCAATGAAAAAAAATATGTTTTTCGGGATCAAGGGACTCTAAAACGTGAAGATCTGTTGAAAACTCAATTTTTGAATTTTTGGGGTGAATCCAATACTTCCTTTATCGTAAAAGGGAGTAAAAATCTAATACTGTAAATTGAGGACTGACTTTGTAACCATGGCAACATATCGTTACAGCGGCTACAAGTCATTATGGTCGGTTTTTTCTCGCCATAACTTTACAGAGGCTTTAGCTTACAGAATATTAGGTATAGGGCATTCAGTAAACACAAAAACATTTAAATTTTTTTTAAGTTGGCATGTGCATATAATTTTTGTACTAGGGATATTGTATTTTGTTTTGCAAATGTTTGCACGCCTGCATACTGGCAGATTTGAATTTAAAAAAATGACATTTAATATTTCTCATTGTCAGTGTCAAAGTAGATATTTTTCTAGAAATTCTAATCTGAAGTTTCATAAAATGTAATAAAGATACCCATTAGTAAACGCTACGTCAATAGTATCCAACACAGTATTTGTATAATATCCTTAAAAGTAGTTAATTACAACATTTATGACAGATGGGTAGTAAATGTCACACTCTTAACCTATTTGTTTTAGTAACTTTTTGTACATTCATAGACAAAGGTGAATTTTGGAAGTACACTCATGAAATTTCGGAAATCAAAGGCCACTTTGTGTTTTTATGTTTACTGAACAAACTATATAGTCAATTATAATATCACAAGAGCATCGAAAATAATCGATTATTTTCTGAGTAACGAGTCGTAATCTGCGAAAAACCACGAGAGCGCAGCTCGAGTGGTATTTTAAGGATTACATTGAGTTACGAGTGAAAAATAATCATTATTTTCGATTGCTTGAGTGGTATTCGTTACGATTATATAATGAATAGACCGATAATAATAAATTATTTTATTTCTTAGGTTGGCATTGTTTGTGTTAGTGGCACTGTTTATGTTGGTGGCACTGTAAGTCTATGTCAAATTCGACATTATCAGGTTAGGTTTTGCGTCAGTTTGTGTCAAAACTGACACAAAACCTAACCTGCTAACCTCGAATTTGCAATAGACAGTTATTAGGGCTGGGCGATATATCGATAAATATCGATATTATTGCCATTACGATATATGGAAATATCAGAATATTGATATATCGAAATTTCGAATATCGATGTTTATCGAATATCGATGTTTATAGAATATTGATATTTATCTAATAACATTATATCGAAATATCGAATATGGAAATATCTGATATCGATATTTATCTCCATCCCCATAATTATTGATATCGCTATAATTATCAATATCTCCATATTATTGATAAATACATATGAATCGAGATTTATGGAATAGCTGTTAAATTAGTACCCAGTTTCCACTTGTCTAATCCAACTTTTGTCAGAAACTGCTCACCATGTAAATGTTCACATTGGTTTACGGTAACTTTTTGTATGTATACGGTATACCATGTATCTGCATATGTACAACACACGCTAAGTTTGAGGTGCCATAAATTCTACTTGTTTTAATAATCATAATAATAATAATACGTCATGATCTAAGATGATCTACTATGTTATTTTACATATTTACCTATTGTATCCACGCAGAACAAGATTTTACACTCCTAAATTGTCTTTTCAAAAAACGATATAAATATGGGTGCACTAAAAACGATATTTTTGTTAACTATTAGGTAATCTTTAAAACATTCAAGTGCTGTATAACCATTTTCGAACCTAATGTTTTGCGTTGCCACTATTCATCTATACTGAATTTGGCTACCTTGTCAGAAACTAAAGTTATAATTACGCATTGATTGTAGTGTACAGTTGTGCACACATACACATTTCATTGTTACAGTAAAATAAATACCTAATATTTATTAATGCTTTATTATTGTAACACATATAATTAGTCAGATAGAAATATTTTATTTTATTCCATACTCCGCCAACAGCCGTTAGGGACTTCTGACCCCACTAATGACTATCATGATGTTATTATGATATCCGGGACCAACTTTTTTCCGTGGTAGCCGTACCAAGAGGCGCCGAGAGATGCAGCCGTGGAACTCCCATCCAAGTTCTGACCAGAGAGAGCGTTGCTTAACTCTGCTAATCGAACGTGGACGCTTGCTCAAGCTACACCACCCGGGACCTTTATACTTTAATTATACACATTTTTAACATATATTTTAAGAAGTATAATTTATTTCCCCAAAAGATAATGCAATACAATATAATAACATTGATAAATATATATGGTGTATTCGTACTTCGTAAGTCCGTACTCCGTAAGTTCGTATTCCGTAAGTCCGTACTCCGAATTTAAAACGTATTGCATTCTGCAACTTTTAGATAAGGAGTTCTTGTAAAGTCCCTAAATTTAAAAATATTATGCAAAGTCTGCAGATTTCATTTGCCTGGCCATATCCTTTTCGGGCGTTTCTTTTGTTTATACTACAATTATTTCACATCGGGGAATTACTATTCTACATAATATTTGATAGTCAGCACTCAGCAGTAGGGATGGGCGATATATGGATATATCGATATTATTTCCATATAGATATATTAATATTTGTAAATATCGAATATCGATATATCGAATATCGAATACCGATATTTATCGATATATTGACAAATAACGATATGTCGATATATCGATAAATATTGTTATAATTCTGATATCGAATATTGATATGTAAATTTTATAAACAAATTGTATATATTGTTAGGTTGGGTTTAAAAATATTAAATTTCATTTTATTACTAAGGGCCTAGGCCTCGGTACCAGTTACTTTCTTGTAATTGTTTTGAGGTCAGAAATAAAGATTTATTTATTATATTATTAACATCGCCCACCCCTAACAGTTATTACATCATGGCTCTAGATTATTATTATCCATTATTTTGGCTTTGTTGGACCCACCGAAACACCGAAGTGATTATACCACGTCGTCAAGGGTATATCCGTTTATCTATACCTTGTAACTAAGTAAAATTCTCAATTACTATTGGCCAAATTTATAATGAGTTGTATAATCAAAATTATACCCATTCGGATTCACGTGACTTATCTGTCACTATTCATCTTTATAGTCCATTTTCTAAACGTTAAAAATTCGCCAAAGTTCTAACTTCGTTGACTCAAAACCGATTTTGAACATTTTTACTTCCTTTTACGATAAAGGAAGTATTGGATTCACCCCAAAAATTCGAAATTGAGTTTTCAACAGATCTTCACGTTTTAGACTCCCCTGAACTCAAAAAAACATTTTTTTTTTCATTGGTCTGTCTGTCTGTGTGAACAGAATATCTCAAAAACGAAAAGAGGTATGGCGTTGAAACTTTTGTTTTGTGTACTATGTAAATGCGACAGCAAGCTTTTGAAGGAAATCGCATAACCGGAAGTAGGTGTTTACTCTTGCGATTTTTCAATTTTTTTAGATTTTTTCAAAAAGGGCTCTAACGATTTTCAAACTTCACATTT
Source organism: Agriotes lineatus (assembly GCA_940337035.1). Taxonomy (NCBI): domain Eukaryota; kingdom Metazoa; phylum Arthropoda; class Insecta; order Coleoptera; family Elateridae; genus Agriotes; species Agriotes lineatus. The sequence continues at coordinate 133,123,993 of OW679200.1, forward strand.
TTATTACATTTTGAATGTGTATTGATGTGATGTGATGTATTGAAACTTTGGAGATGTAAGCAAATAAAAAATTGTTTTATAGCTTGATGCGTTTGCAGTTTTTAGGCGTTCAGGGAATTTGATGATTTGATATTTTATATGATAGGAGGTAGGTACGCGATAACCAAATGCTGTTTTCAGTACAGCCTGCTTTATTTATGAGTTATGACGTATTTATATTTACAGAATTTTGAGCACTGCGTAGGTCGCTGAGATACTGCACGTAGTACCTTTGAATAGAGGTTTTAAATTCAAAGCGTAGTACGTATCAGCATGAGGTTAGTTTTCATTCGAATAAGCCCATCACTAATGTCAACACCCTAGCGTACTCATAAACCGAACACTCGTACAGGCTAATATTCACTTTTCTATTATGTAAGTTCCCACATCAACTTCAACCAGAATACTATATTTTTTGTTATTGTCTTTAGACATGTTAATAATATTTAATTTAAAGCCAGCGGCTGCTTCATCTAATCTATTCTGTGCAATAATCTTTTCCTTTAGATCTTTCTCGTTCTTTTCTATATGCTTAGGTATATTTACAATTTTTAACTTCGGCACAATTTTCTTCGATTCAGACACTACATATTTTTTACTTAATGCATTTTGTATTTCTTCTTTCATCTCTTGATTACTTTTATCCTTACATTCCAGTATAACTCCACCATTTTTTATATTTCTTCCCATGTTTAAATTAAGATAATCTGATGTTTATCAAGCGATGTGAATCTACGTCTAGATTTTATGCGGGCTTAAATACAATGGTGCTATACGTTTTTTTATAATGTTTGTTACCGGTTTTTACTTGGACCATAGTTGGTATTTTCTTACGTAATAAAAGCTCAAGTACTGGAGTAATAGAATTTGCTGTTTCACTAGTACAAACCATACGTTCGTTTTTCTCGCTTTTCTGATTTTCATTCTGTCAATAGTCATTGTAGAATGAGCTTCTGATAAAACACCAATATCTTCCAAAACAGCATTGGCTATTACGGCTGCTGCGTGATTTGGTTCTATGACAATTAAGCGGTACAGAAGGCAACTTAACTCTCATTTATGTCAACGTTTTGAATTTTATTTTACCTTTGCCTAATAAAATAGACGTGCACATTAATTACAGGTAAATATGGAACTCGGTTAAATAAACTTACGTGGCGCTCTTATTAGCTCGACCTCTTCTTCTTCCATTTTGCCTTTTTATCACTGTTGGAGCTAATAGACGAAGACCTTTTTTTTAACGATGAAACGACTATATGTCGGCATATATTGTAGGTTTATCAGACGGGCTGTTGTCTTGGCTTTTCTCTCATCTGTCATTTTTTGGTAACTCCTGCCTCTAGGATTGCTACGCCTATAATCCTATTGGTTCTATGGTCTAACAGAAATTCTTGCTCTCCATGAGTTACCTTTTTAAATTTTTCACATTTATAGTTTTCAAAACTGCACTTGCAAATTAATTAGAAGCTTCTTTTCTAAAAACTATTACTTTAAGCTGGATGGCTGCAGAGATTTTTCTGGATTTTAAATTCTATTGGGCCTTCTCGTACGACGTGTAGAAACGGTAAGAATTGAGGCACTTTGCCAAAATTTCTCACACTCGGATCTTTGCCGTTATTTTTATATTTTAAATTATGCTGAATAAATAAATGATGTAACATGACATCATGGTAGTTGGATAAGACCGATTGTCTATTAATTTAGGACAACCAAAAATTTTACTAGAAACCTCATTTCTAGTAGTCATAATTTATTCCATATAAAGCCAACGTACAACTGAAGACAATAGGTCCACCATGCAACAATTACCGCGATAACTACCACTTGTGTGATTGAATACGAGCGTATCATTTAAGACGTAAATTCTGCTAAAACCGCAAAATTTTAAGGCTAATGAGGAACCAGAAGATATTGAACTAATAAAACTTGACTTTGCGAATTGCTTTAACTCACTAAAATAAACATTTTAAAGGCTGTGGCAAACAGTGATTGATAACTTTTTTAAGTCGCTGCTAATTGCAAAATCATAGAAAATTCTGAAATTCTTGAAACTTCAAGTTGTGTGAGGTTTTTTCGTTCTACTCTACTGTACACACAGTGAACTGCATTCTATATACAGGGTGGCTACTTTCAAACTGGAACATAGGGATTTTACATTGTTTTTAACAGTTTTATGGATTCCTGCTCGCCAATTCAACAGAAAATGTTTTGGTATCAATGGAAAGAGAAAATTATTGCGCATCTAATGGTATCAAAAATTACATTATTTTTGTGAATTTTCATTGAATAATATTAATTAAAAGTTTTCATGTTTTTTGAATATGAGTTGCCTTGACTTGAAAACAGTTGACAGCTATACTCAAATAATTTGTTATTTGATGACATTCAGAGTTAGTACAGTAGTTTGTACTTTATAAAATGAACGATTACTCGAACCAAGAGAGAGTTTCTTTCGTAAAACATATTACAGTGGGGTTAGTTTGCGTAGAGTGAGAAATTTGTTTCCGTAAAATTTGACAGTCCAATACAGCACAAGACAAATTAATTGGTCGTGAATTAAATGTGTCAAAGTCGGCGATATCTAAGACAATAAAGAAGCACAGATATCCATACAAACCACAATGTCATCAGGAAATATTTGAACCAGACGAAGAAAGTATGTATTTTGTGAAGGAATGCAAGAACGTGTCAATCAAGATCGTCGTTTTTTGTCATCAATATGTTTCACGGATGAATGTACTTTTACTTTAAACAATGAATCCACTTATTTAGAACTTTTGATTAATGAGGTAGGTCCTGCATTGAAACAAATCTCTCACTCTCCAAAAACTAACCTCACTGTAATAGGTATCTTTTAACCATAAGAATTATTGTTTATTAATTGTGAAATTGTTTATGTGTAGCAATAATTCTAATAGTTATTTTCATAAAAACTCCCTCTTCATTCGAGTAATCGTTGATTTTATAAAGTAAAAATTAACAAATTATATGAGTATAGCTGTCAACTGTTTTTAAGTCAAGGCAACTCATATTTAAAAAATATGAAAACTTTTGATTAATATTATTCAATGAAAATTGACAAAAATAATTATATTTTTGATACCATTAGATGCGCAATCATTTTCTCTTTCCATTGATACCAAAACATTTTCTGTAGGTTGAATTGGCGAGCAGGAATCCTTAAAACTGTTAAATACAATGCTAAATTCTTATGTTCCAGTTTGAAAGTGGACACCCGGTATGTATTCACACTTTCAAATATAGTATGATCAAAAATTAATCTCATCTAGTATAGCTGTGGAAGTGCAAACCAACGTCTTTAAAATTGGCTTACATACTTATATTTAATTCAAACTGTCAAATTGTATTAAATATTCTTTTTATCCATCTTATTACAATATTATATAGAAGTAAATGAATTTGCACGTAAAAGTAATGTAATTGTCCAACAAATAAGCTTGCGCCGGTCGAATAGACACTTCATTTTAGATCTAACCTAAAAATAAAATATATTGGAGCCAGTTTTAAAGGCAGCAATTTGTTCTTTCATAGCCATACTAGATGAGATTAATTTTTGATCATACTTTATTAAGATCTACGTGTTGTTTAGACCAGTGGTATTCAACCTTTTTTTTTTCGCGTACCCCTTTAAACATTTTCCTTATAATCAAGTACCCCTTACCTTAAAACTTAAATAATACAGTCATGTTATGGTTTTTAATGTTATTTATTGTGGTAGAAAAGGTTACATGTGAATTTAGACTTAAAATTTAAATAGGTATATATAATAGTATATTAGCGACAAACTTGAGCTTGCTTATTAGCGCACAAATCTATAATGCGCTGTGGAACAAGAGGTCAGTGCGAGTATAAGAAGGGCTTCTGGATTAAGCTAATTGCGGTGTTTATTTTGTATTGTCGAAAATGCAGAAAAGCCTTGTTCGCACATATAAGTACTTGAAAATATAAGAAGTTCACCAATAGCAAAGTAACTTAGTTGTTTGTACTCTTTCCGGCATTTAAACCAAAATTCGTTCAGTGAAACTTGTTCAAGTCATTTTTAAAGTCATATCAAAACTTAATTCTAATAACTGTTCCTTTCCATATTAGTTTCCAAAATATTTACATTAAAGGAGTTAAGTATCCACACTTCTGAAACATTATTGTTTTTTATTTCAGGAAAATATTGCTCAAACTGGTCCTGTAAAGCTGTTAGGTGATTTAAGATTCTTTTGTATAGATTTTTACTCAAAATAACGTTGGCGTCTGTAATAAGTTCAGATAACGCAGTAAAAGCAGTAACATTTTTAGATTTAACGCTATCTATCCCTAATGAAAGTTTTTTTTTTAAAGCCCTTATTTTACTGGTAGATTTAAATATATTCTCGTCAAAACCTTGTAACTGTAAATTAAGTTCGTTTAGTTTGCCAAATATATCTGCAAGGTATGCAAGCTTACAAATGTTATCTGAACTTTCAAAAAAATGTAAGGATTTCCGAACGGGCTTCATTCAAGAAACGGGTAACTTCAATGTTTAACTCTAATGATCGTTTTAGTACTTCTCCACGCGACAACCACCTAATTTCACAATGCAAAAGCAGTCCAGTATGTTCTGATCCCATATCCTCACACAAGGTTTTAAATAGTCTTGTATTTAAGGCACGCAATTTAATAACATTTACAATTTTTACACACATTTGAAGAGTTTCTTGTAGTTCTGGATTCCTTTCTTTTGACGCTAAAGCCTCTCGATGAATCATGCAGTGTTTCCATTTAATGCCTTCATTTATGCTTCTTCTTCTTCTTCTTCTTCTTCTTTCACGGCTCCTTCTGCCCTCTCAGGCGTCGGATTGGGAGTCCCGGTCCTCTTTTACCCATTTCATCCATGCTTTCCTATCTCTTGCTAAAATTTTCATCTCTGCTTTGGTTTTTCCCTTTGATCTCCCTATTTCCTCTATCTGATCCATCCATCTTCTACGTGGTCTCCCTCTCTGCCTCTGATCGGTTTTCCCATTTCCATTATCTTTTTTGTTAGTCTCTCTCTGTTCATTCTTGTGATATGCCCGTACCAATTCAGCTGTTTTTCATTAATTTTTTCTAGTATTGGTGGTTGTTGTAAAGCTTCCCTAATGAACTCATTTCTGGCGTGGTCCCATTTCGTTATCCCTATGATCTTCCTCAGGTGTTTCATTTCCATCGCATTTATCTTACTTTCGTGTTTTTTCTGCCAGGTCCAGTTCTCTGCAGCATATGTAATTATGGGTACAGTTATTGTGTTGTGGATTTTTAGTTTCACTTCTGTTTCTATTTGCTTGTGGCCTAACATTGTATTATTCAGCGTGTAATATAGTCTCGTAGATTTGTTTGCTCTGTTAGCTAATTCTGCGTCGATTTTTCCATCATTTGTTAGGATTGTCCCTAGGTATTCAAAAGTTGTTACCCTTTCTAGTGCTGCGTTCTTGCATATGATCTCCCTGTTAATGTTTTCTCCCTTTTCGTTTATAATCATCACTTTTGTCTTGTTTGAGTTAATTTCCATCTTCATATTTTCAATTTCTCTAATCCAGTTGTCTAATAGGTCCTGCATTTTTCTTCTGGAGTCAGCAATTAATACCACGTCGTCCGCGTACATCAGACTGCTTATTGATATGGGATTTAGGTTATTGAAACCTATCACGGTATTTAGTTCTGCTTTGGTCTTGATTTGTTTTAATATTTTGTCCATTATAATCACAAATAACAGTGGGCTTAGACTGTCCCCTTGTTTAATTCCTCTTTTTATTTCGAACTCTTCTGACCGATGACCTGCTATTTGCACTCTGCCTTTCACTGTGCTGATCGTATTTCTAATTATGCGAATAAGTTGTCTTGGCACTTCTAACTCGGCTAGAGCACTCCACAGGGCTTGTCTGTTTACCGTATCAAATGCCGCTCTTAGGTCAATAAAGGTTATGTACAGTTCTTTCCCTACTTCTATTGTGTTTTGTATTAAGGTTCTTAGGATGTATATATTTTCGTTCGTTTGTCTTCCCGGTCTAAAAGCTGTTTGCTCCTCTTCTAGCTTGGGTTCAACGTAAGCTCTTAATCTTTTCTCCAGGATTCTTGTAAATAGTTTGTGAGTAGTTTGGGCTAGGCAGATGGCTCTGTAATTCTCGCATTTCGCTGTTTCTCCTTTTTTATGTATCGGCAAGATTAGATTGGTTTCCCAATCTCTGGGGATTCTTTCCTGTTTCCACACTTTGTTCAATAATTCCCATAACCATTCCTTTCCTTCGTCTCCCAGCCATTTTATCATTTCTGGGGCTATCTCATCCTCTCCACTTGCTTTCCCAGATTTTAAATGTTGGATTGCTTCCTGTAGTTCTTCTTTTGTTATTTCTTGTATTTCTATTGCGTCTACATTTTCCTCCCATTCTTCCCTTATTGCGCTCCCAAATTTTTCCACGTAAAACTCTTTCCAGGTTTCCATAATTTCCTTTGTTTCCACTTTGAGTTCGTTGTGTTTATTCCTTATGGCTTTTATTTCTTTGCAATTTGAACCTCTTAGTCTTTTTACGGTTGTCCAGAATTTCTTTGTATCTACTTTGTAATTGTCATTAATTTCTTCCCCGAATTCTCTCCAGCTTTTCTTTTTCGCTTCTTTGATTGCTCTCTTTACTTTGTTTCTCTTCTCATTATAATTTTCTCTATCTTCAGTTGTTTTTGATTTCATGTATTTCTTCCATGATTGTTTCTTATCCTTTACTAGTCCTTTTATTGCTCCATTCCACCATTTTGTTCTCTTTAAATGTTTGCTGTGTTTTCTTCTGCCGCATATTTCTTCTGCTGCTTTTAAGGTAGTTTCCCTGAATATTGCCCATTTAGTCTCTAGGTCCTCTTCCTGCCCTTCGTCTTTTCTGCTGCTAAATAGGGTGTTAGTCCTCTTCTGGTACTTCAACTGGTTTTCTGGTATTTTTAGTTTGTATGTTGCTATCCTGCTATAGCTTATTTCTTCTGTTTTGTTTATTCTAGCTCGGAGTTGTGCCACGACCAGTCTGTGATTTGAGCCTATTTCTGCCTCCATTCTTGTTTCTATGTTTTGAATTACCTCGTTGAGGCTTCTTGTGTGTACTATGTAGTCTATTAAACTTTTTGCCTTCCGTTCTTCTGCCACGAAAGTGTATTTATCCTCTTCTTTTTGTTTCCACATCGTGTTGCCTATTATTAGGTCATTATTTTGGCAGAATTCGATCATTTTTATACCATTCCTATTTAACACTTGTTCGCCTTGATTTCCCATACAGCCCATTCCTCTGTTTTGGTCTCTTCCTACTCTTGCGTTCCAGTCTCCCATTATGATGGATGTTTCTGTTTCCTCTCTCACTTCGTCTAGAACCTCTTGAAGTGTTCTATAGAAATCTGCTACTTCTTCCTCTGGTGTACCCTCTACTGGTCCGTAGATTTGTATTATATTGATTACTTGTCCTAATTTCATTGTTATCGTCATAATTCTAGAATTGACTGCTCTATATTTTAATACTTGTTTGTGGATGTCATTTGTCATTATTATTCCTACTCCTTCATTTGCCCTACTTTCAGCCTTTACTCCTGAGTAGTACATTATATGTTTATTTGTGATCCTAAGGGTCCCCTCTCCTTTTTTCTTCGTTTCGCTTATGCCGAGTATCTGAATTTTATTGTTATCCATCTCTTCCACTAACTCCATGTCTTTGCCTGTCAAAGTGTTTATGTTCCAAATCCCTATTCCTATGTTTCTGTCTATTTCCTGTACTGTTCTCCCTTTATCTCCGTTTTCCTGATTTTGCCTAAAATTTATTCTCTCTTGTCCATTTCCATTGCCATTCGTTGTTGGTTCCGTCCGGTTTTGGTTTACATCTACTTTTTTGGGGTATGATGGTGCTGTGTTGTCTGCATGAAGTTCCCGAGAGTTTTATTCAATTCTTCCTCCTCCTTCCCTGGCTTTGCTTTTCTGAAGGGTGTAAGTATCGTTTGTTCCCAGTTTTTCTTTTTTGGGATTGTTCCTAGAGGGGATTTTCCTTCTTCTCCATCAGTGGACCTGCCTCTTTTCATCCTTTCTTCGTTGTTGTTTTCTAGTTCCGTAGTTTTTTCCGTTTCCTTTGTTACTTTATTGTGTTTCTCCAGGTCCTCGATCCTCCATTCTTCTCCATTTATTATTAACTTGTCTCTTATGATTGTTGCATTCATTCCCTTGTTCCTGGCTTCTCTCATATGTGGTAATAATTGTTTCTTCGTTTCCCTAGTCTTTTTATCCAGGTCTTCGCTTACTCCTATTTTTGTTCCCTTTAGTTCCTTTAAGCTGCGTAGAATTTCCAGTTTTTTAAATTTTGTTGTGAGTCCAACCTTGATTGGTCTGCTTTCCCTTCCATTATACCTTCCTAGTCTGTTTATGAAGTCTATTTCCCCGTCTGCGATTAATACTCCTATTTTTCTTGCTACTTCTCTTAGAAATTTTTCTTTTAGTGTTTTAGTGTCTTCTCCATATTCTTCTGGGATGCCGAAGATTATTAAGTTCCTTTTTCTTGTTTCGTTTTCCAATAGTTCAATTCTCGCTGCTTGGTTGATTATATTTTCTTCCAGGTTTTTTATTTTGGCTGCTTGTTGTTTAACGATCTTGTTTGATTCGTCGATTTTTCTTTCCATGTTAACCAATTGTTTCATGACGTGAAATAAGTCCGCTTTTACGCCCTGTTAAAGCTGCTGCTCCATCAGTAGAAATATTCTTACACCACATCCAACACAAGCCACATGGTTGAACAATAAACTGGTTCAGCGCATTAAAAAGTTCTTCTCCAGTTGTTTTGCCAGGCAGACTTCTACATCCTAAGATTTCTGCTGTAATGCCAATTTTTTTGAGAAAAGTATTTTACATATATTATCATTTGTACCTCATTCGCAATGTCTGTACTTTCGTCCAATTGAAGAGTAAAACGTTGGTCGTTTTTTATCTCATTAAGCACCTGTTTTCGAACATCTTCTGCCATGTCGCTAATTCTTCTTGCAGTGGTAGTGTCTGAATATGGAATTGTTTTAATAGCTTGTACTGCCTTACTGTTAAACATTTTATTTGCAATTATAATTGAACCTGGAATTATAAGTTTTTATACACTGGTGTAAGCTTTCTTATCTTTGGCGGTTAACAATGCGAGTTAATATGATACCTCGAGTGCAGTTATAGAATATTTGGTGAATGTCTCAAGACTTTTCGAAATTAATAGACTTTCGTTTCAAGAAGTCAATGGACTTTTTTTGGAACTCTCTATGATTTGTTTCTAGATGCCTTTTTAATAACGAGAGCTTCATACTATTGTTTGACAACGCTTGATTACAAATCACACAAACAGGTTGGGGCGGTAAGGCGTTATTTGAAACAAAGCCATATTGTAGATACGAATCTTGGTAAGTTTGACGTGCCTGCATTGGCCGCTGCAAAATACAGCGTTGTCAGGCGTTTTTAAAAGGAAGCAAAGAAGAGACTTTGACTGTTTGGTTAAGAGCAATAAATGTTCCTAGCATTTTGCGTAAATCTGTAATATACAAATGAAAATAATGTAATAATTAGTACTAATTGTGGAAACGAATATAATTGCTTGATTGCAGTTTTATTTAATTATAAATACCTAGATTCGAGACCCTCGCGTACCCCCGAGGAACTATTCGCGTACCCTCAGGGGTACGCGTACCCCCGGTTGAATACCACTGGTTTAGACCATGATAAATTTTCAGGTTTTAGTGCTGATCACACACTACACGTGTTTTTCTTGACACGCTCGACTTAACTCCATATTTCGATGTCCCTTGTATCGAATATAGCTTTTTAAAAATAAAACTTTTGCTAAATGAATATTTAATACCTTTCTGAAAGTGTTTACAACTCCAGCTGGAAGTTCGTCAATTTCCAAACGGAAATTCTTACATCTTCGTGCTATTTGTAAAGGTTGTAAGGTCAAACAATCTTAAACGTTATGAATACGTTTATGTGTACCTCAGTTCGCTGTTTTCTTGGTGACTTAAAATTTAAAAAAACAATGGTAATATCACGTGCGATAGTGATCCATCCTGTTGGTATTAGATTTTCACGTAACAGAGTTTTGTTGCCTGATAAGTTCAGGTGTAGGTAATAATTTATTAAAATATTGGTTCAATAATTTTATCGCCTAGTATTCTGTACCACACCAAATAGTCTGTTTTGACATCTTGTCTAGTCAATAAGATTTTTATGCCAATTATTTATTGACGAACCAATTGCTGTTGTGTTTTTCAGATTGGAAGAAATAGAATACGAAGTTTTCCCGTCAATTAGTCATGTTACTGCAAAGCCAACCCCCGAACAACTAAGCAGCTGCACCACCAACTTCTGGAGGCTTCCTGGGGTAGATCTTAAGCTGAAGATATTAGAACCATATGATCCCAACATTACTTTGCTACGCTTGGGTTCTGTTACTAATTCTAATGTTCCTGGTAATAGCAAAGCTTCACTTCAAGTTGCGCCCAAAATAACAAGATTCAAAGGAATTTTGAAGACGATAAAAGCTGAAAATCCAGATTATCCAGTCTATAAGGTATTTAGGTTTCTGCATGAAAAACATTTAAAATACTTCACAGAGCAAGATGGGCAGGAAGTGGCGGTAGAAGCTGAAATCAAAGTTAAAATAGTAAAAAGAGGACGTCCAAAGAAAAAAGTAAAATCAGATGATGATTGTGTTGCAGTGAATAAATCGCAAACGTGTGAACAAAAGTTAAATAGACAAGAGCTATGGACAGATAAGTACAAGCCAGCCGCTTCCGAGGAGATATTTGGCAACCATGCCAGTGTTACGCATTTAAAAACTTGGCTGACAACGTGGCTTGAATTTAGCGAGGAGATAAAAGTGCAGAGAAGTAGGCGGAAGCGAAAAAATTCTGACAGTAGCTCAGATTTTGAGAGCGATTCAAATGCAGACAGCAGGGACAGCTCACGGTTGCCAGGAAATACCCTAATCCTCTGTGGACCATGCGGCTCGGGAAAGACCAGTGCAGTCTACGCACTCTGTGGCGAGTTGGGCGTTAACGTTTTGGAACTTAACGCTTCCAGTAAAAGAACAGGTAAGAAAACTGTTTGATGAATTCCATTTCTGACAGTATGCAAATAGCAGTTTCAAAACTGACTCTCATTTCTTTAATTTTTTGGTGAATACAGAGTATAGTATAGGAGCTGTCTACTACAGGGTGACCTTGGTTTTGTAAGGTGCTACAGTAGAGATATCTTTAGAGTTTCAGAGACCTTCAGAACTGGGTTTGGTGGTCTCGGTATTATCAAAATGGTATTTTAAAATTTTTGCAACTATTTCTGGTCACTGCAACCTGAATATACCCGGTGATCAAGAAAGACTGACCGAAAAAAACTTTCTTCCACGCAGGTTATCAATATCTACGTCAAGTTTCTGCAGTGAAGTTAGCTGTTTATCAGCTGTCAGTATTAGATATTGTTCTGTGCTGTCAGTGTCAGTTTGTATTTTGTAAATTTCATTTTTCCGTTTATTTCAAAATTTTTCGCAGTGGTGGTGCACATTTGGAACATCAAATGTGATATATTTAAAGCTAGTTGTTTATTATAAATGAATAAATCGATTTAAATAAGTAGTGTTATTTTACTTGAAGTTAGCTACGATAGTTCAGACTCATTCGGTGCAAGGTGGCACATTTTTACTAAAGGCATATTTTATGAGAGCGGCTAAGTCAATCATTTTTGATCTCCCGGTATGTCATGAGCATCTGTTTATGAAAATTTATAATTTATGCTTTATCACACTTGTGACACAGAGACAAAGCAGTGATTTCATCATTGGATTAAAAACATTTATTTTAGTTTTAGTTGTGCACTAAACATTTTTTAGGTTCGTACACACCTCGTTTGCTGTGTTAGTTTTTGCACCTGTATGTTCAATAGCATTATTTTTACTTGCTATTACACTACCTAGGTGTTCTATCTTCTCTTACATTTGCTACTCACGTGAGTGATGGTAGGGTCCGGACAGATTGAATGATCACAAATCTGCGTTGTCCAAACTGAACTTTAAATTAAAAACTATAAAATTTATTTAAACTTACATTTTTATAAAATCTTAATATCCCTAGATATAACTGCAGAATTTGCGGAAACGTTTGCACTTATGCAGTTGACCAGGTGACGCAAACTATCATTGTGTAGTATTACAGCAATCATGCCATGCTTGATCCGCTGCACCATCTGTAGTTATGCTGACTTTTTAAAAATAAGATAATAAATAGAGGCGTGCGAGTGGGGTTTTATTACCGTAAGGGTCTCACAAAAATAAATGTAAATTATAGTACAGCAAGGGAAGAATGATTGTTTAATTACCTATGCATTATTAACTATTACACACAAGCAGCTTCGAGTTATTTTAATAGTTATTTTGAAAAACCACTGCAAATATTTTTGATATATAGCAATAAGGCATTCGTATTTATTGCAATTGCTCTACGCTCAAGAGGATCGCGAAAGATGTGTTGAGGGGTTGTGAAAAGTATCGCAAATGTTCTAATAACCATATTTTTACTACATAAACGAACAGTAGCAGAATACATAAAATACATTGCACCAAAACTAGAAAAAATATTAAACGTGATTCAGAGAAAAACTAAATAATAGTCATAATAATAATAGTAACAATAATACAAGTAACATCTTCAACTGTGAAAAATATTAGTGCGAAACTTGACAATACAGAGGGATTCCAATGTTTTAATACGAAAATTTCCATTTTTAAACTTTTGTTTAGTCATAGGGAGTCGCTAAATTACAGCTACTGAAATGGGGGTCGTCCATAAAAAAGGTTGAGAACCACTGCTCTAGACATTGAAAAGTCAAAGGACAGTTGATGTTTACTTTATTTTAACCCTCTCAAAAATATTCAGCCCACACCACTGAGTATTTGCTTGAAAATGCTTATCATTAATAAATCAAACAATTAAATACTACCGGGTTATTATAAATGCTTTTCCATCAAGTTCTCTTTGAAATATTTGTTGTATGAATACTATGTTGGTGGCACTGTAAGTCTATGTCAAATTCGAGGTTAGCAGATTAGGTTTTGTTTTAGTCTGTGTCAAAACTGATGCAAAACCATATATTTATACTACTATATTTCTAGTAGGGCCTGGGAACGCGCGAAAACATTACGACGTCGACATAGTCTCACTTGTCATACTACGTATCTCGTGTGCGCCTGGGAATTCAAACTCCGCCTTTAGAAGCGAATTTTAAACTTGATTGTGGGGTTCACTTCCCCACCGCGCAGACGACGCGCTTGCGCACAGCTTATCAAATACATCGAAGAGTTGGTTGTCTGTCTCACTTACGCTGTGACTCCTCACTCATAGCCGCTAGCAATATAGTAGTTTAAATATATTGAGATGGTATTTAGCCCGTTACTCAACTCTGCTTGCAGCATAGATAAATAAAGCAAGTCAATAAAGCACAGAGCTGGGGTAAATCAGGCAATTGCAAGAAGTAACATCAGAAATTTTAATTCATAACTACATTGGTAAAGCTTTGCCGATATTAAATGGAATTACTTCAGAATATATGGCAATAAGGCCGAGCTTAATTTGTAAATTAGAGTCACAGAAATATCAATTAGCATAAATTAAGAGGTTGGTGCAAAGTAAGCCAATCAAAATTCAACAAATCTATCACCAAAGGGTTAAATAAATTTACATGTCAGTATAATTGAATAAGTACAGTTCTATGAACTTTTTAAATAAAGGTAAGAAGGACAGAATGTTCTCATTACAGTGCAAAAAGAGCACAATACTTGACCAAATAAGGCTATCGAAAATGGAATGGTAATATTTGAAGATTGGTGAAAAGCAGACAACTTTTATAAAATGCAAGAAATTCACACAACAGGAAATGAACGAGATTTGTGTTTATAAAAATGAGTCAGTGTAATGACAGAAGTGAACAGACAAGCCAAATAAAACATAGTGAGTGGCGCTATAATCTAGTTTAATTACGAACATGAACAAACAATAATTGTAGATTTAAAATGTTGTACATTGTTATAATATAAGTTGTAATTTTAGTTTGTAAGTAATTGATTTGTACTCAGTTAACATCCAGTTTTATGAAGCCAGATAGGCAATTGTTGTTAACTAAAAAAGGAGAAACAATTGAAACAAATTATTTGATGCCAGTCGAATTTGTGTCTCCAAATTATTTTAATTTTAAGCTATCTACAATTAAAATATAGTAAAAATAATTACAACATTGTGATCAGCGAATTGTGGAGCATAAGTGGAAGTGTGGGCAGCGTTTTTCCCAATAAAAAAGTAATTTCACCAGTAGTGACGCTTAATAAAGCGCGATATTCGAATTACCTGATAATTTGTTCATAGATTTGCTTTTGAATTTACTTGTCAATACACAGAAACGAACCGCACGAAAGTTCAATTTGTTGATAGATAAATTTGACAGCGTAGTGAGTCTGCGCGTTGCTGCTTTTAAATTTCACAGCCCAGTGGCGTAACACGGGAGTTTAATTATGAACATATCGGTGAACCTAACTTGCAGATTTTGAGTTTCATGCCTACTGAAAGCTAGCCATAAATTATTTCACTTGCAGATGTGCGAATTACTATAAAGAGCAAAACACTACAATCAATGAACCCATTTATACAATTATTTATTTACTTTTAATCAGTAAGAATTTGAATTACATAAAAACAAAGTAGGGTGTGTAGTCAGTTCATTTAATAATTTAATTATCATCTCATATCATTACAATATGTGCAAAATCTAACCTGCTAACCTCAAATTTGACATCGACTTATCGACTTACAGTGCCACCAACATATTATTCATACAACAAATATATCAAAGGAAACTTGATGGAAAAGCATTTATAATCACTCGGTATAAAAATATCATCAGCAAAATTAAAGTCTTCAAATGTTTCTTGCATTTTTGACCTCAAAAGCTGGTAATATTTTTTTCATGAACGACTCGGCATTTTAATAATTGTAGCCCTCTTGTATAAGATTTAGAAATTTTTGAGGTAGATATGACTTTCCTTTTCTAAAACATTTTGTCAATTGCTATAAAATCGTTTATTAATGACCCTTATTAATGAATGATTTTATATTAACTAACAATTTTTAAAAATCGTTTATTAATAACCTCTATTAATGAATGATTTTTTCATTAATAGATGATTTTGGTATAGGTAATCAAAGATACTATTAATGTCAAATTCTTTTCATGGAATAAAATTAGATTTTCTTCAAATTAATAAGATACAATCAACGAAAAAATATTGTAACTAACTCGTGTGTTAATCGCCGATTAATAATCTCTACAATTGACGCGCAAGCGCGTTAAAATATTTCGATTATTAATTGCTCTCGTTAACATACGTGTTTGTTAAATAACTATTAGTTTCATTTTCTAAAATATTTTATTTATTATACTAAGCAAGTTTCTATCCCTCCAATCATAACAGTGCTGTAGATCTCGTATATTTTTGGTAATTTCACTATTTCACTATTACTTCTTCGTTCCAGTCTTTTGCTAATCTTTCTTCTTCCAATACTTCTTCTTCTTCTTTCTCTATTTCCCATTTATGCCCTAGGGCGTTGGCTCCTCAATACATCTCCTATAGATGTTGTGGTCGCTCGCCATTCTCCTGACTTCCTCGATGTTTTTGTTTCTATTCCTTGCCGCCTCCTTGATGTTGTCTTCCCATTGAACTCGGGGGCGACCTCTGGTTCTTCTTCCTTCTGCTTTCATTTGATAGATTTTCTTGGGGTATCTTGTGTTATCCATGCGCATGAGATGTCCGTACCACTTCAATTGTTTCATTTCTATTTCACTGTTTGCTGGTTGTTGGTCTAAATACTCTAAATCATCCCTTATGCTTTTTTCTTATTCTATCCCTTCTTGTCTTGCCCAGCACTGTTCACAGGTATTTCATTTCCGTTGTTGTTACTTTGGATCGGTGTTCATCCAGCAGTGCCCAGGATTCAGATCCATAAAGTAGTGTTTTATACAGGTGCATTTTTGCTTTTGTGCTTAAGTTCTTCCTTACCTATCACTGTTATGTTTATTTGGTAATATATCCTATTTGCCTTGCTTATTCTGTTCTTAATTTCTTTCTCTATTCTTTCATTCTTGTTTATTATCACTCCTAAGAATTCGTACTTTTCCACATACTCCAGTTGTTTCTCTTCCCTTGTATTTTTTGTTGTATTTTTTGTAGTCTTTTTTGTAGTCTTTTAACCTTTTTGTGCTTTCTTTCCCAATTCTCTTTTTTTTTTGTTTTATAGCTAAGCATCAACTCTTCAGTCCACCGATCTGTTTTTTTATATTTGTTGCCCGTTGCCCCTCAGAACTGCATTACTTCAGGGGGCGCGGGCGTCACTTGAAAACCTTATTTGTGTTTGTTATCTTTGTTTTTCCATAGCTCTCTTTTGCTGCATGTGATATAATGCCTTTGAATTTCTTCCATTTTTCGTCTATTCTTTCCTCTTCTTTTGTTCTGTTTACTGATTCTTGGTATTTTTTTTACTCCCTTTCTTCCTTTATCTAGACTTTCTTTCTTTTGTCTGTTCATTTCCATCTTCAGTAGATAACAGTCGCTTCCAATATCTGCTTGTCCTGTTACTTTTACATCTGTTACGTGTTTCCATTTCTCTTTGCCAATTAGAAAGTAATTATTGAATTTTTATTTTTGTTTTGTTCTACTCTTATATATTTGCATATGTTCTTGAGTCCTTGTGCGTAAACTTTGTATTAGCTATATATATTCCTTGATTTTGTTTGTCTACCCGCCCATTTAAGTCTCCCATAATTAATTTGTGATCTCTTGCTTCATTTAATTGTTCCTGTATATTTTTCAAAAATGTATCATGGTCTTCTTTTCTGCATCTTTATTTACTTCATATGCTATCGATATAGCCCATGTTTCTCTATTTATGAATTTTATTTCTACTGCCAATATTCGTTCATTTAAATATTTTTTGTTTATTATCTCTATTATCCTTATTGGTGGTATTATTAATCATACCCCTTCTTTTACTCTTTCTTTTTCATCTACTCCCTACCAGATTAACCATATATTCTAATCATATATTTTTCATTTCTTTTCGTTTCCATGATTCTTAGTATTTCTATTTGGTGATATAAATATAATTTTTTCCACTATTTTTGCTTTTTTTCTTTTATATTTTATACATTGCATGTACTAGTTCTCATACCTTTCTCTCCTTTATACGCTTTCAGTTTTCTCATCTCTGTCTTTTTATTCTAACTGTTTCTATTATTTTTCTATTCTTTTGTTTTGCCGTATTCCTAGCTGCTTTCATTGAAATTTTTTTTATCTTTTTATTCGTGTCCTTATTTGGTTTTAGTTTTTTAAATTATCATTCTCAATATTTACTGTTCTTTTAATTCTTGTATCTGTGTGTAGTATTTCAGTTCCTTACTGTTAATATGTATTTTTTTATATCCTATCTTGGCTTTCTGTCCTTTCGTTCTCTCTTCTTTAGCTCTTTCCATAATTTTTGGTTAGATCATTTAGTGACACTTATCTTGCTTTTAACCTTTCTTAGTTTATTTTAATTTTTGATTGTATCTATCTTTTCAGATATTGTTTCCATTGGTATAATGTACTGTTTATTTCCGATTTTCTTTGTGCTCTTGATTTTTGTGTCCACCTTCAGGTTATGTTTATAGTACAGTAAAACTAGGGTTTAACCCAAACATAAAAAAAAAGTTCTACCCTACGGCAAACTGTTCAGTACTCTCCTCTTAGTATGTGGTAAAAAGTTGCACGACTTTGCGCATCCAAGAAGAAAAAGTTACTGCATTGGAGACATTCAGCGCGGTATCGGGGAAATTATATCTATAAATTGAAGAAAGAGAACATCCTTCATTTCCCTGATACCACGCTGAATGTCTCCAATGCAGTAATTTTTTCTTCTTGGTTACCTTTGTTCGGTACAGCCATCTTCAACTGTTTGTTGGCTGGAGCATGAACAACCAACAAGACCAATAAATCGGTGTCATTGCCAATCACGATAGACTCTTTTTCCTTTTTTGATTCATCAATTGCAGTAAAAACGATCTTGGTGTCAGTATTACCTTCTGCCTGAGTCACTGTGAAGCCAGCTTGCTGTAAGTGTACCGTGATAACAGCAATCAGTTGCATCTTGTTCTGACTATTAGTTAGAAATTCTGCTTGTCCAAGAGTGACATTAATGGCATCTTCCACTTTCACTTCAACATGTGTAGTAGTAGATGATATGCGCAAATGTTGTTCGTCTTTTGTGCTGGGTTCTACACCATAACCATTTGGCCTTTCCACTTCCCTGAACCCTTTATATAATACTCTTGGAGCGAATATTACTAGTTCATATTCGCTCATGCTTTTTTTGGCCAAACAGAAAAAGTTACATTTTTACCCCCTCCATATCTCCGTAATCCTTTACTGGAGCGCAAAAATTAAATGTAGATTAATTTTGTATAAGGTAAAGTTTGCGCTAAACCTCATAGCTAACGAGATATTTGCGAAAAACTGTTGAAACCTACTATTTTACCACCTTTCCACCCCCCCTCCCGCCTAAACCTGACGCGTAAGGTCGTGCAACTTTTTACCACATACTAAGAGGAGAGTACTGAACAGTTTTCGGCAGGGTAGAACTTCTGTTTTTGGATGTTTGGGTTTTGACAATTTTTGAGCTATCTTTACTGTACTATTAATAAAGTTTTCCATTTCTTCTTTCACCAATTTTTCATACTCAGATTGTACCAACAGTCCTGAGATTACTAAGTTATTTTTCTTTTTATCTTTTTCAAGCAGTTCAATTTTCTCATATAATTCATTTATTTCCTGTCTCATTCTCATATTTTCTTGTTTAATTTCTTTCATATATTTCTGATATTCTTGTCATTTTCTCCTATCTTTAATTTCAATCATATCGAGCATTTCTTTTATGTTGTACATCTAATTTCTTTTGTACCCTGCCTATGTCTTTCGGTTGATTTTACTGCCCTTGTTATCTTCTAGCGTACGGTTATCTGCTGACTTTTCAGCTGTTCTTTATTTATTTGCACTGTTCAATTCACTTCTTTAATCAGTAAGGTGTACTTGCACACTTAATTATTTATTCACACTCGAATATTATGATTTGCGCGCCTGCATCTATTATTCTTCTTCTTTGATGGCGCTACAGCTCAAATCGAGCCTTGGCTTCTTTCTTATCTGATGATGTTCTCCAGCTTCTAACATCAAATAGCTTGCGGGCATCTTTGGCTACTGCGTCTTCCTATCGTTTCCTTGGCTGTCTTACTGGTCGCTTGCCTTGCATTTTAGAGTTCAGTGCTCTTTTTGGTAGTTGCCTGTCTTCCATTCTAACATGTGAGCAAATGAAAATGAAATCAAGCTTGGTTTTGAAAATATGTCTGCGTTGATTGTTTATAACAAGTCTGTTCAATCAGTGTACATAAATCAAACAAGTAGAGACACTCACTGTCGGTTCTGTTCAATCAGCGTACATAAATCAAACAAGTAGAGACACTCACTGTCGGTTCCTTTGATCTCAAAAATTCCGATTTGGATGACCTTGAACGGCTCTTGGGGGGTACATTCCGATAGTACTAACAGATGGCGCCACTACTTTATCACATATGATTGGTAACACAGCTAGTAACTGGCTCTGATTGGTAGAATTTTGTGCTGCCATCTGATAGTCAAGCTCAGAAATACCCCCCGAGTTACTGTCCCAGGCAACATTTAGAATGAGTGTCTCTACTTGTTTGATGTATGTACGCTGGTTCAATGCCCTAAAAAGTTTGCTTCCTGACAACCGGAGTTTTATAACAGATGTCACCAAGATCGGGTGTTATAGGAAACTGTATATATTCTGCAGTACTTCAGAAATACCGAATTTAACCAAACAGAATATTGAATTGAAAACTTGTGCGAAGTGATAAATAACTAGTTCAGTGGCCAAGTACATTTTACCTGACAAAAGGTCATGTAGTTTTGGCTTTTGGATATATTGTATGGACCTAGGCCCTTATTTAAAATCCAAGTTTTCTAATTTGGCGCACCTGTCTGCGCGTCAGTACGACCACTTTTTTCAGTTTTTACTCAATAACTGTTTACGCCTGCGTCCTACAAAAAAAATACTCTTGCGATTTTCTAGAGAACAAAATTTGCAGCAATTTACTCTAATAATATGTTTTTCTAAACTTTATAATGACCGAAAAACAGAGCTTCAAAGCACAAAATTTTTCAAAAATGTGGCCGTTTTGACACAAACTGACACAAAACCTAACCAAACCTGCTAACCTCGAATTTGACATAGGCTTACTGTGCCACCAACATATTATTCATACGTTGTATAACCAACCTAAAACTAGCTGTACCAGTTTTCTATGCAACCAATGGTACAGTTGGGGATCAATATAGTTTACACCATGCAATCATTCTTCTTTTTTGCTCATCGTTTAAATAATTTTGAGGTACTTTAAGTTTTTATTTGCAATGTATGCAAGAGTACATTCAGCAAATGTGATAAAGTTGGCTTGTATGCTCAGTAGCATACTCCTGTAACACTAGGGTTTTTAATCCTTTTTTGGTTTTTGGATAAGACTTACAAACTAGATCTTAAAACTAAACTTAATTACAAACATTCAAAGTCTAGTGGGGAGATCGTTTGGCACTTGTCTTTGTAACCTCCTGTTATTAACTGGTTGGTTCATTACGTTCACTACTAAATCATTTGGGTGTGCACTAAGACGGACACTATATTGTGAACTGTATCGGTGAATTTCCTCCTTAACGGTTGGTGTTTGGAGATCCCTTCTAATATGGGTGTTTGGCACGAACCATGGTGCATCCACTATCATTCGCAACGCTTTCGATTGGAATCGTTCCAATATTTCTAAATTTGACGTAGAAGCTGTGCCCCAGATCTGAATGCCATAAGTCCGAATTGGCTTGATTATTAGTTTATAGACCAGCAGTTTATTATTTAGGCTGAGTTGGGATTTACGTCCAAGTAACCAGTACATTTTAGAGAGGATCATTCCAAGTTGTTTGCGCCAGGTAAGTTTTCTGTCAAGGTGCATCCCGAGGTACTTTACTTCTTCTTGTTGTGGTAGGTGTCTGTTATTTAAGTGAACAGGGTGACAAGTTTCTCTTCGTGTGGTGAAGGTTACATGGACTGACTTGGTCTCATTTGCTTTTATTCTCCACTTTTTTAACCATTTTTCAATTGAGAATAAATTTGTTTGTAGTTTCTGTGAGGCAATGATGGGGTCACTATCAGCAGCTAGTGCTGCAGTATCATCCGCAAAGGTTGCTGTTAGTACTTCTGGTGTAGTCGGTAGGTCTGCAGTGTACAGCAGGTAGAATAGTGGCCCAAGGACATTGCCTTGGGGTACTCCTGCGTTTATTGGCGAGAGTTCTGTATATTCAGTTTCAACTTTTACCAAGAAGTGCCTGTTTTGAAGATAAGATTTAAGGATTAGGAAGTAGTTCAACGGGATAAGTAAGCGTAATTTGTAGAAGAGTCCGATATACCACACTTTATCGAACGCTTGTGTGATGTCCAAAAATGCTGCCGAACAATATTTTTTGTCTTCAAAGGTGTCATTGATCATCTGTACAACTCTATGGGTCTGTTCGATTGTGGAATGCATCTGTTTGAATCCAAACTGATGTTTAGGTATTGATTCGTTGTCCTAGAGTATTGGCAGAAGCCTCTTTAATAATAGTTTTTCAAGGACTTTAGATACCATGGGTAGGAGGCCTATTGGTCTGTAAGATTTCAACTCGTTGGGTGGTTTACCTGGCTTTAAGATAAGGATGATCTGTGCCACTTCCCACTGTGCTGGAAAGAGCCCTGTGCGTAGTACTGCATTGAACAATTGAGTGAGATACCTTATAGCAATGTTAGGCAATTCTTTAAGAACTTTGCCGGTAATTAAATCGTAACCCGGAGTTTTCTTAGGGTTTAGGGAGTTGATGACTTCTTGGACATCTGCAGTTTTGAGGCGTTGGACTGGTGGTTCCAGCTGATAGGGTGTCTCTAGTGCTTTACTGAGGTTATCTTCCTCTTCAGGTTTATTTTCTGAGGGATGTGGTTGAAAGATTTTGATAGGTGTTCAGCGAAGGCATGCGCTTTTTCTTTGTAGCTTCTTGCCCAGGTTCTTTGTGGTGTCCTAATCGGCGAAGAGGCTTTTTTAACTTGTTTTATTTTTTTGTTGTCCTCCAGATGGAATACTCAGTAGCTTCTGTAGGGGTAAGGCCTTTCAGGAATGTTTCAATACGTTCATTTTTGTTGTTATTGGGCATTTCTTTAAGCTCTTGAGTTGCCCTATTAAGTAGTAGTTTACTATCGGGTGTTCTCAGTCTGTGCCACTGTCTTTGCTACCTTCGTTTTTCCTCAATTTTGCACTTGATTAGTATAGGCCATTTGTATTGTGTCATTGAAGTGCTTAATGGCCACCTCGATCTCTTCGTCAGTTTTGAGCGGGACTTTTAAGTTTAAGTTTTCATTTACAAGACGTCTGAATTCTTCCCAGTTCGTATGTTTGTTACTTATGCTTAGTTCTTTCCTTTTGCTTACCGCTTTTATAGTTAATGTGATCAAGACTGGGGAATGATCTGATGATAGGTCCAAACATGATTATGCTAGGCTAGGGCACAGCCTTGCGGGATACCTTTTGTGATGCAAACGTCAAGTAGGTCAGGCAGTTTGTTTCTGTCAGATGGCCAGTATGTGGGTTCTCTCGTTGATAGATGTTTCAGGTTGTTTTTTTCTAGTGTTTTGTACAGTTCCTGACCTTTGGGCGTTATGAGTCTAGAACCCCAGATAGTGTGCTTGGCGTTATAGTCGCCTCCTCGGCGTTCCAGAGTCCTGTAGAAGTTTTCGAACTGTTCCTGTTTCACTGTGTATCTAGGGGAGAAATAAACACCTGAAATGGTCATGTTGCCGTTTGAATTTTTTATTATTACATTGGTGGAATAGTAAAACTCAAATCTTCCCCTATTACATTGGTGGCTTGTAAAAAATCTTTGCTGTAGTCATTCGCTTGGTAATGTTTGATGGTATTTTTTTATTAATATAGCAGTTCCCCCTCGAGCAGTTCCTGCTGGATGGTTTGTGTTATATATTGAAGAGCTAGGAATTCTTAGGTGACTTCTTTCTGTAAAATCTGTCTTAGAAATCAGCATGATGTCAATGTTATGGTTGGAGATATATGTTTTCAGTTCTTCGGCATGTTGTGATAGACCGTTGGCGTTCCATAGAGCAAGCTGTAGGGACTTATCCATTATTTGAGTTTAGTGATGACAGTTGTAAGGAGGTTTAGTATAGTTCCTATTTGTTCTATCAGACCTTTCATCATTTTTTTCAGATCTTGCATGTCGTTGGATTGCTGGGAAGCTTGGTTTGTATTTGGCGTTTGTACTATGTTGTAAGAATTATGATTTTGTTCGCTTGTTGCTAGGGAGTAGGTCAGTCCAGGTTGAGTTTGTTGATAGCGTTTAATCTGTTCGGGAGGAGTATATTGTTTTGGTCGGAGTGGGGATATTTCTTCTTCAGGAGTTCTTTGTATATGGTACACCCCTTATAATTGGCAGGGTGATTTTCTCCACATAGGACACATCAGACTTCACGGGATTTTTTTTTCTTGGACATTGATTTGTAGAGTGGTCACTTGCGCATTCTACACATCTTGGTTTAAGGTGGCAAAAGTTTTTGGTGTGCCCATATCTTTGACACCTAATACACTGCGAAATTTCTCTTTTGTACTTGGGCGGTTCGAATTTTATTTTACACTGTTAAATATATTCTACATTGAAGATCTCCTTGTTATTAGGGGCTGGTTTCAAATCAATAAAGAACATTGGTAGGGGTAACTTGGTTCTATATTGCTTGATGTTCCAGATGTTTGTGACTACATGACCTAACTTCTCAATTTCAGTTTTTATATCCCCGCAGTTAATAGAGTGGTGCATGTTTTTTAGCACCACTTTGTAGCGTCTCTCCTCCTTTAGTTTATGAGTATAGTAATGCGTATTTTTTTCGTTTAGTGCTTTTGTAATTATACCATAGTGTGCAGCTGTTTTGGGTTGAATTAGTACTTGATTATTGATGAGAGCTTTGATGAAATATTGCTGTTTTGCAATTTGATCCAGGAGTTGTATAAGTGGTGAAATGTCTTTGGCACCTTCTACATATATTGGGGGTAGTTTTAATGTTTTGTCATTGCTTGGGTCTTTCTGTTGTTCGTTAGATTCACTGTCTTCTAGGGCTGAATAACGATTAGAGGTAGAAAGTGGGTTGAGCCAGTAATTGTTTTCTTTCGCTTGTTTGGTTCTTAGTTCAATTTCGTCATGGGGATTTCTTCCCCTTTTATATGAAACTTGAGTCCAGTCTTTGTCGGCTTGCGTTAAGGGTGGGAATGTTTGGTTATACTGTTGGGTTTGTTGGTGCGGTTGGGTATAATACATTAATACATTTGTTGTGCTTGTGAAAGGAAGTTACCTGGCATTTGTTGAAACTGCGTGTTGCACATCTGGGTTTGATCAGGCGTCGGCATTGTTACCATTTGGGATAGCGGTTGATGGGTTTGCAACCCCCCAGGAGGCGGAGGGAAGGCCATAACGGCCTTCACTTGTAGTTTTAACACTCGTTTACTGATGTTATTTTAGAATTTTGGATTTAAATTGATTTTAATGCAAGAATGAATGAACTTGCGATATTGGCTTATCACGAGGTCACTTGATATCACAGCTGGCAAATTGTATGTCGTTCCTCTTTGAAATTCAAATGGAAACTGTACTTTAAGTGAACTGAAGTACTCTTTAATTTTTTTACACTTAACGTATCAAACTAAATTTATTGCAAATTTACTGATTTTTAAAAACTTATACTGAAAAACTCAAGTTAAAACTGTTTAATTCTCCGACTGTACATACAACATATCCAAAATCCAAAACTACATGATCTTTTGTCAGGTAACAGAGATAATTCCATATTTGCCACAGTTAGAAAATGCCATGAAAATTACTGCGTCTTTATTAACAGACCCCTTAAAATCACATTTTGAATGTGAAGATCATAATCAACCTATTTTGATAACATTTTATCAAAATTGATTACACCTCTTCTTAGCAGTCACTGCAAATCACAAACGGATAGAATTTTTTTACTAATTTCAATTTTAAAGATACCTAATAACATTTTTATGTTTTTTTTTGTGTTTACAAAATACCTACAAAGTTATTTTAAACCTAAAGGAGAAATAAAATGGCTCTTGATATTTGACAATGGTATAACCAAACATTTGACAATGACATCGATTGACAACTTAGAACTAAATAGTGGACAACAAAGGCCGGCTTACATTTATTTGAATAGTATAGATTACTGTAAAATACGAGCAGTTAAACAAACTTACACTTTCCTAGTGTCAAAATGAGTTTGAGCTTAGGGCACCTCCCACGGCATGCTTATTTGAAATTTAGTATAGAATGAAATAGACATACATAACCTAAACAATTGCATAACTGTCACCAACTGTCATGTCGAAATGTTATTTGAAAATTAACATAAAAACTAACACACAATGTTACATCTGCTACATCAATCATTTCGATTATAAATTTAAAATGTTATAATTTAAACAGCTTGACACTTCTACTGTTATAACTGTCATATTTAAATTAAAAACATCAGGGGCCGGTTGCAGAAAGCAACGTTAAGTCTGGTGTTAGCTAACGCGACGTCAAAGTGAACAAAAACGAATCAAATCTCAAATGCTTATGGTAACTAATACATTAGTAAACAAAATTTGATGCGATTTTGTTCACTTTAACGCGATGTTAGCTAACACTAGACTTAACATTGCTTTCTGCAGCCGGCCCCAGATGTAATAGAGCACATGACTTAATTTTTTCAAAGCCAAGCTTGATTTCGTTTTCATTTGCTCACATGTTATTAACGTGTCAAGTCTATCTTAACCTTTGTAAGTGTATAAACTCTACTACTGACAGTTCTTTGTAAATCTGGTCTATCTTGTGGTTATATCTTGTTCACCAAACTCCATTTTTATTCAAAAATATTTAGTTTATTTGCTAACTTCTGTCATTTCCCAGGTCTCACAATTGGTCTAATTATGGTTTTATATCCTTAATTTTGTGTTGCGGTTCCGTCTACAGCCAGCTTAGCTCCTAGGCAAGCAAACTGGGTCACCGTTTTTTATCTAGACTGGGTTAAGGCTTCGGTTTTTTTTGTGTTAATTTCGAATCTGATGTTTTGGCCGTATCTTTTTAACTCTAAGTATGCTTCTTGAGCTTCTTGGATAGTAGTATAGTAGTACAGTTCTTATGGATGTGGTATATTATGCTAGTTTTCCATTCGCTGGGTGTCTGTACTTCTTGCCATATGTTTAATGTTAGAGTATGTATCGAGAGATCCAAAAAAAAAACTGTTCCTCAGCGGGCTGTGGAAATTCAACGTATGAATAATATGTTGGTGACACTCTACGTCAATGTCAAATTCGAGGTTATCAGATGAGGTTTTCCGTCAGTTATGACACAAAATGACGCAAATCCTAACCTGCTAACCTCGAATTTGACATTGACGTACATTGTCACCAACATATTATTCATACGTTGAATGTACACAGCCTGCTGAGGAACAGTTTTTTTTGGATCTCTCGATAGTTGTTTACTTAAGGAGTCACCACCTTACTTATAGAGCTCTGACGGAATGTTATCGCATCCAGGGGCTTTGTTTTTCTGCGCTTTTATGGCTTCCTGAATCTCTTCCAAAGTTGTCATTTCCGTGGCCTTCTCATTTGCCAGATTTTATTTGCTGGATTTCAACTCGCCGGAATACGTTTCGTCTGATTATTATTTCACCGGAAAGCTATTCCTCGGATTCCGTTTCGCCAGATTGTAGGGTGGGTGTCACATAACAAAATTCTTCAAAGTACTGTGTCTCGTTCTAGCCTGTTTAGGTTAGTTGCAGTCTTTAATAATTTTTTTCACTGCCACAATCAGCCTAGTGTCCTCGATCTTGATATCCGGCGAAATGCATTCCTGTCAAAAGACTTCCAGCAAATCGAATTCTGGTGAATGGAATTCTGACAAATCGAATTCCGGCGAAAAGAATCTGACGAATGGAAATGGAGCCGTTATTTCTACTAGGCTTGGTTCTTCTTTCTGATGGGGATCTATTTCTTCCGTGGTTTCCCGATAGTTTGGAAATAGTTTTGCCAGATGCATACGATTTGTCCTTTTTCATTCTTACGCATATTTGTTTTAGTTGTATATCCTTTCCTTGTATGTTTTAGGAAATCAGATGCCCCTTTTATATCATTTTCTTTAAAGTCTTCTTCCAGCTGTTCAATCAGTTTATTCTTGTGCTGTCGTTTTTTTGTTCTACATGCTTTGTCAGCTTTTCGTCTCTCTAATTTGTACACGTCTCTTCCTTGTTCTTGTCATATATCTCTTGTGGGCTTGGTTTCTTTCGTCAATGAGGTTTTGGCATTCTGCTCTCTTGTCTTTTCTCTTTGGTTCTAGAACGGAGTTGGTTGCTTCTGTTAGGGCCGTTTTCATACGCTTCTATCTAAAGTATGATCAAAAATTAATCTCATCTAGTATGGCTATGAAAGAACAAATTGCTGCCTTTAAAACTGGGTCCAATATATTTTATTTTTAGGTTAGATTTAAGATGAAGTGTCTATTCGACCGGCGCAAGCTTATTTGTTGGACAATTACATTACTTTTACGTGCAAATTCGTTTATTTCAATATAATATTGTAATAAAATGGAAAAAAAGAATATTTAATAATAAAATTTCACAGTTTGAATTAAATAAGCCAATTTTAAAGGCGTTGGTTTGCACTTCCACAGCCATACTAGATGAGATTAATTTTTGATTAAGCATTTATATACAGCCATTTAATTACGATTTACAAGAAACACAAGAACTATTAACGCAGACACAAATTATTATAAACTAATCAGGAACTATTTCTAACAACCAATACAATTTATTAATTTACACGACAACATAAATAATAATAATAATAATAATATAAGCTTTATTGGGATAATATACAAAAAATATAGTATAAATAATTAAATAAATGTATAATTACAAGATCCCAATAGGTGGGGTTCTGCATAGAACAGGTTTTCAACCCTACCCAATAATAATATATACCTAATATTTGGCACAGTGAAGAATAACCATAAAATTCATACCGAATAAAACAAAATTATATTTCCAAAAAATTACTTTGACTTAAAACTAATTCTTCTCTAAGTTTATTTTTAAACGTAGTAATTGTATTACACTCCTTAAATAAAATAAACCACTTATTAATGATAATAACGGAATGATACTCGAAACAACTTTTAAATTTGAACGTCGAATGTTTTGGAATACTATAAAGCTCTACCTGCCTTAATTGACGATCATGTATAGATGAACGCCTACAGAGTAAATTAAATAGATAAGGTGGAACATAGCGTTTGATAATTTTAAAAAGTAGGCATGCAAATAGTAGGCAAAAGCGATATTCCAACTTTAAGATTTTCTGAGCAATGTAGTATGGCGTAATATGCTCACTTTTACTAACATTGTAGGCAAAACGAAAACCGCAGTTTTGAACAATTTGCAACTTATTCTTAAATTGTGAATTTAAGTAATTGAAATAAACTCCACAACAATAATCCAAATTACTTAGTACTAAAGCATTAACTAGATACCATTTTGTAGATTTTGGCAAAACATACTTAAACTGATATAAAGTTTTTAGTTTTATATAACAAAACGAAGATTTTTTTTATTACATGCGTTTGGAAGTTTAAATTACAATCTAAATAAACACCTAAGTTTTTAACACACTCCGAGAATGATAAGTGATCGTTATCAATGCAAACACTTCGATTTAACACTGAAAATGCCTTTTCACGCATTGCACTCGAACCAACACACATCACCTTAGATTTAGAAGCGTTAAGGAAGAGTCCATTATTCGTTGACCATGAAGAGATTGCAGCCAAATTTAAATTAAGTAGTTCTATTGACTCATTTATCTTTACCGGATCACACGCAAAATAAAGCTGCGTATCATCAGCGTAGAAATGGATAGAACAGTCTGGGGTCAGATTTGATGGTAAATCAGAGGTAAAAATGGCAAAAAGTATCGGTCCCAGGATACTTCCTTGGGGAACACCCTGTGTGAGAACAATTTCGCTGGAAAATTGGTCGTTTATTCTTACGACTTGAGTTCTATTAGCCAAATAACTTGAGAACCATTTAAGTGCTGTCACATCACATCCATAAAAGTGTAATTTTGAAATTAGCAGTTGATGGTGAATGGTATCGAAGGCTTTGCTGTAGTCAAGTAAGACCAATAATGATACTTTAGAGTTGTCTATTGCGACTGTTAAATCATTAACTATCTTCATAAGAGCTGTGGCAGTACTATAACCAGATCTAAATCCCGACTGAGTCATAGGTAGAACATTCTCTGTATTAATATAGGCAACCAACTTGTTGTACACAATCTTTTCAATAAGTTTCGATATAGCTGGTAGTATACTTATAGGTCGAAGTTGTGACAGTAAAGTTGCTTTAGGGGTTTTTGCTAACGGATTTACAATAGCTTTTTTCCAGATTGAAGGAACTTCACCAGATGTCAAGGAGAAATTTATTATTCGTAACAGCGCAATTTTGCAGTAGGGGAAAACAATCTGAAGCATTTTCAAATGATTTATATCGCTAGATTTATTTACACACACGCGTTATTTATATGGCAGCTTCCGCATACTTCAAAGCTGAATTCGGGACTTCGAACTAAATGATTTATGTGGCTATATTTATTTGTTATACACGCGTTATTTATATGGCAGCTTGCACGCTTCAAGCTGGAGTTGGCACTCGGATTTCGACGTCGACTGTCCTCTTATTTTCTTTGCCCGTATTTATATCTCAACGAATGAGTCATTCTGGAACCTTTGTGACCTTGCTCGATCCTTCCGGCAACGCTGACGTGTTCGCGCGCCAAGGTCGTTTCTCGAAGGGCGTGACTCAGCCGTCCGCACGTGAACCGGCTCAAGGTCGTGACGCTGCCCCCGCTTTAGGTCGTTCTCGAATGAGCGGGACGCTGAGTCATATGTTTGCAATGGCCTGATCCCAAGGTCGTTACAATACTATATTTTCTAGTTGTTCACCTGTCATTTCTTTCAGTTATTCTTCTATGTCTCGTGCAAAGTTTTTTTGTATTGCTGTGTTTCTATGTTGCATCTATTATTACACATAGAAATTCCCTTCGTTTCCTTTATTTACACTGTATGCCGTTCTCAAGTTAGGTGTTTATTCCACAGTTTTACATACCAATTAGTGATAACTCACAATTAATAACACTAGACAACAGATGTTCAGTTTTTTTAGTTTTCTTTAGAAACTATGTACAATTTTCGTTTCTTTTATAGTTCTAATAATAGTAATAAAAACAAATTTATTCTGGCACGTCAGGTTTTGGAAAATAAAATGATTGAAAAGTAAATGAAATAATATTATGTAGGTACCTATGTACTGAACTGGTTTGTCAATAACCATCACAATGAGCCTTAAATATGTTAAATACCTTCAGGTATAGTGATATTAACCTGTCTGTGAATTATATTTTTATTTTATCAAATTAAAATTGCCCTATTTATGTTTAGAATATCAGTAATTATTATTTGTACTAGCTCCTGAAAAATCAGGGGTGGATTCCTTCACCTAGATTGCTTATTTCTGAAATTTGATGTTCTAATTTTAAATATTCCCATAAGTCAAAATAACTTATGTCAAGTATATGTCAAACAGATTTGAAATTTAAATGACAAATACCAGATCGTTTTACTAGTACACAATAACATAAACAACAGTAAGTAATTTTTTAATAACTAATTCACCTTTTTAGTTTTTATTTTCTTTTCTAGTAATTATATTACTGCTCAAGATCACCCACCTTTCACTTGGTTTCAACAATGTTCTGGATGTCAACCAACCTGCTCCTCATCTATTGATCCAACCTCTCAAGCACCTTCCTGCAATGAAAGGCTCCACTGACAGACAAGAAGTCCCAACTGTCCAGAATCAGCAACTCCAACCTTACCCACAGTATGCATCCAAACAGACCAAATCTGCAGCTACCTACTTCCAATACTGCATCTGCCAACTTCCTGGAACATGCCTCCTTAACTAATGGCCCTCCTCTGGAACTTTCCCTTAGCACCAAACAGCCCGACGTAATTCAATTCGATTAATATGTTATGTCAAATGTAATTCTCCAATAAACTTGACTTAGTATTTTACTCCAGTTATTCACATTTGTAGATTAATTCTGCTTGCCATTAGTTTTTTACCATTGTAATCTTCCTTAGTTTTATGTTTTTAATTATTCTTCTCAGTTTAAATTTCCTTTTTTACTTCACCACGCCAATTTAGTATATTACCCTTTTTATCATCCAAACATACCTCAATAAAATTAGGGTTCATTTTAAAATTTTAATTACACCAAATTATTTCAGATACATTTTTCAAAATTTGTTATTTCTAATAATCGAAACAAAGTGCTTAACGATATCATTTTCTACTTTTTACACTCTATCTCATAATATTTGATTTATACCTACTATTTTTATAATTTATTACAATAATTAAGTATTTGTCATTCCCTTCAAACCTTAATTTTTAAAATATATTATTTTTGCATCCATCTGCCTTTCAAACAGCCATACTCCACTCAATTACAAATTTTCTTTTACTTTCTACTTACATAATAATTACTCACATTCCCAATTTATATTTGAATGGATCTTGATTATTTTCAACCATTGTACTCTCTTAATCCTTTCTAAAATTGATTTTAATACCCCTGTGTATATCATTACAGTACATTACATAGAGCTGTATGCTATCGTTCTGTTTAAAATGTTTTTCTTTTTACGGTTCTTTTATACTCCTCTTTCATTTCATTTCACTGTTTTGATAACGTTTTTCAATAACAGAAATGTCTTGATGAAACCTTTCACCATGTTCATCACTGACGTCGCCGAGGTTCGGGGGAAAGAAATCCAGGTGCAAGTGCAAAAAATGTATTTTAAGGCTCATGTTACAGCCCAATTTATGGTAACTTCTAAGAAGTTTATTAACAGAAATTTATTATTAAAGAAATAATAAAACCTCCAAATAAACTAACAACAAATAAAAATTAAATTTTCGTACCAACCAATAAAAAAACAGGTATAAACCGAAGAAATCCATAACCACCCAACTGTTAAGAGGAATTCAGACTTCACGGAGCCCATGTTGAACCCTCTTACGAAGTTTTCAACTAAGCAGTTAAAGTTTAATTTTTTATTGAAACTATGTTGGTGACAGGGGAAAATTCATCTTTTTCATATTTAACTCAACAGAGTTTACGGGACTAACAGTGTAAATAAAATAACGTTTTTACAAAAACTGTTAAGATTAGCGACATCAATAAAGAGTACTTAATTTTTAGTCGATGGTTAAAGGTAAAGTCCATTTTTTTTTCTATAATAATTTTCAATTTCTAGGGGATAAGTTGCATTCCTGCAGGGTCCATAGTTTTAATAATGTTGGTACGTAGATTTTTAGTTCTTTTTTTCCACTAAAAAGATGATTGTCATTTTGACAGATATGTCATAATAGTGGGTAAAACGAACAGCATAGTAAAATATTGCAAATTTATTAATTATTAAACCTACAATATTTGAAAATAAACATAATGAACATTTGCAAAATTGAAGGTAATTGTAATTAAACGACAAATTGAAAGAATGATAAATTTTGACATTCAAAATTGACAAATAACCATAATTTTGAAAAAGTTCTACCAACACGAGAAACTGGGTGCGTCAATAGCCTTTGCAAAAGGAATAGAAACGAAAACCAGAATGTTAACAACGAAGTAGATATTTTGGCAGCTGTCAAAGCCGATGCCAAAGTAAGTGTGAGGGAAATTGCAAATAATCTCGGTGTATCTCGCTCGTATGTTCCCTGCACTCTTAAAAAACACAAATATTTTGCTTACAAATATTCCACGCAGCAAGAGCTATTGCTCATGAACATTTTTTAGAAAATATTTGATTCACTGATGAATGCACATCTACATTAAATGGTCAAAATTGTCAAAATTATCAGTATTGGAGCCAAACTAATAAACGTGTGTATGCGCAAACACATACACAATACCGCCAAAGTCTTAATATATGGGTTGGGATATTGGGCGATAATTTAATTGGTCCGCTCGTTATCGACGGTACCCTGAATAGCAGAATTTATTTAGATATGCTTGAAAATTAAATAGTTCCTGCTATTACTGCAGTGGTTGCTAATATCAACACAGTATGGTATCAGAATGATGAAGCTTCTGCTCACTATTCAAGAGAAGTGCATAACTACCTAAACGAAGTATTCCCCAACAGATGGAGTGGTCGTGGTGGCCCTATTAGCTGGGTTCCAAGGTCTCCAGATTTGTCACCCAACGATTTTTTCTTATGGGGCTTCCTAAAATCAAAAATGTACACTTCACGAAGGCATGCAAATTTAGAATATCTAAAGGACTCTACTAGGGAAGCATGTATGTCGTAATTTTTATGACATATTAAGTCAATCGGAATACGTTTGAACATGTAATTAATTAGTACATGTCAGTGTTATTGAATTTTAGTGCTTATCTGTTGTATTTCTCTTTGTTATTTCATTACAAAATACAAACTCTTAAGCTTTCTGTTGTATGTATTACTGAAAATCATGCAAATTTGTTTGTACAAAAACTTTAGTATAAAATAATAAATGGTATACGTTTGTTTACCCACGAACACTAAACCTTAACCTTACTTTGTATTTTATTTTTGCTTTGCGTAAATTCTAAATACTTATGCTTTTATACAAGGTAAATACTATTTATTTGCAATAATATTGAGAATTAAATGGTGATAGTTGTATTGTGTCAGCAAATTCCAATGTTAATTTTGCCATGTTTGGTAGTCACTGAGACACACTGTATATCTCTTGTGGGCTTGGTTTCTTTCGTCTATGAGATTTTGGCATTCTTCATCGTACCATTCTGTTCTCTTGTTTTTATCTTTGGTTCTAGAACTGAGTTGGCTGCTTCTGTTAGGGCCGTTTTCATACGTTTCCATCTATTTTCAAATTGTTCACCTGCGACTTCTTTCAGTTTTTCTTCTATTTCTCGTGCAAAACTTTGTTGTATTTTTACGTTTCTATGCTGCATCTATTATTACATGTAGAAATTCCTTTCGTTTCCTTTGTTTACACCAGGGGTGTCGAACCAATGGCACGCGGCAAAATAATTTGGGCACGGCCTTAATTAAGATTTAGGTACCTCATCGAAACAATGTATTTTTCGTCTACATTTGAGGTCATAGTAACAAAGTCTCTGCGCGACAGAGATAGGTAGATTTCGCGCGAATTTCTGACCGAACGGATGGAAGTGAGCTACGGAGTGAGCTAGCGCGGGCGACACGGAGGGACGGCGAGAGGGGCTCTGTTACGCTTAGTTTGTAGTTTGCATGCAGTATTTGAAATAACTAGTTGGATTTTACTTTAAGCATTTATTTTGTAAGTTTTCCCCTGGATCGTTAGGCAGCGTTATTTTTAAATATTGAATAAATTTTTCAGCAAATTACAGCTATGTTGCTATCAATTTAGACCACTCTGCATTCCAATAGTTTTTCTGGTGGTCCTTTTCCAATTTTTTGGAGATTTTGATAACTTGAGTTGAATTGCGTGTGGTAGTATTTCTCGACCTTTTCCATCCCAGCCTTCACTTGAATAAGTTGGTTGCCCCTCGGCTTCATGCTTCACCAGCTTAATTATAGCTTGGTTCATTTGTGAGGGAGAATTTGGAAGCAACGAAGGCCCACTGAACGTTAGGATAATTGTTTATGGTTGCAATCCTTACGTTCACTACGCCCTTGCGGAATTTTGGGGCCCACTTTCGTTGTTTGCACGGCACTCCAGGCTGTCCGCCACCTCCAGGTTAGTCTTCTTCTGCTCCCGTCTTTTAGCTCGGTTATGTACCTAGGAATATGTATTTTTAACCTATTTCTACATGGCATTATTTGATGGCACGTCATGGCCTCATTAACCATTTCTTTAGAAAGAATGGCACGTAGATCAATAAAGGTTTGCCACCCCTGGTTTACACTGTATGGCGTTCTCGAGTTAGGTGTTTATTCCACTGTTTACTTACCAATTAATAATTATCCTTTCTACCAGTTGTGGAAGTTATATTTCTTCTTTGTCTATTACAATTGGCATTTCCTTTCCGGTTGCCCAAGCTTGTCATTCCCTGTTCGATCTTATCCATTGAATATCACTTTAAAATGTGACGTCCATATTTTAGTTATCTGTTGATCATTGTTGGATTCCTTTTATCTTTATATACAGCAAGCGCTCGATAACGTAAACACCGGATAATGAAAACATCGCACTAATGTAAACACAAAATTCATACTATAGGATCAAACAGAAAGCCCGATAACATAAACAACCTGTACAGATCTTGGCGACGGTTGTTGAAGTCGACCTGTAATTCTTTTAGTTTGGCTACCGTGTTTTTTTCTGTATCGCCTTTCTTCTTTGATTGGTATAATTTTTCGATTTTCTTCTATTGCGTTTTGTATCATTTTCATTGTAGCTTTGCGTCTTTCAAACCATTCGTTTGCAATGCATCTATTCTTCTTTTTTTCTAACTGTGTGCTGCATCCTTAATGTTGTTGTCTCTATAATCTTCTATGCTACACTTTATTTTTAGCCTTTTTATTCATTTTTATACCTTTAACAGAGTCTTAGTTATATAGTGTCTCAGTGACTACCAGACATGGCAAAATTAACATTGGGAAATTACGTAAGCATCAACTATTTCTGTGTCTGTACTAAAGCTGTGATTGTCACAAATGAAATAGCAGGTAGTTGGATTAATCAAATTTACATTACTGTCACATTGGTATTTTTTTAAAATTTGCTGACACAATACAACTATCACCATTTAATTTACATACATACATAATCTGTAACCCCTTATACCGTTACAGTGTCGGGGTGCCGGGCGCACCGAGCTGGTGAAGGTGTGTGCATTTTTTTAATTTATTGCAAATAAAAAGTATTTAGGGATAAATAATGTGGTATAGTAATTACCTTGTATAAGTAATATTCAGTATAAAAGCATAAGTATTTAGAATTTACGCAACGCAAAAATAAAATAGAAAGTAAGGTTAAAGTTTAGTGGTCGTTGGTAAACAAACTTAAATCATTTATTATTTTATAATTTCGTAATGTTTGAGGGGTTATTTTATTTAAATTTTTTATTTTAATTTATACTCAGCCCTCGTGCAGTGTAAATTTTTGATTTTACAATTTGTGCAACTGTGTGTTTGTAGGGAAAAGCTCCCAACTTCTTCGCAAACTGTTACCTGCTAAATTCCATGTTACCATTTGAAGTTTTTCTTCTGTTATATACACATTCATTATTAAGTATTAGAAACTGTAATATTAATTATTTTAAATAAATTTCCTTTAAATAATTATGTAATATGAAAAATATTTGACAGAAGTAAATTTTTGTTTGTTTTAAAGCTTTTGTTTTTGCCACTCAGATAGCTCATGGCAATAGTTGATCCTAATATAATTTCCCAATGTTAGTTTTGCCATGTCTGGTAGTCACTGAGACACACTGTATAACTGACTATAGATAAACATCAGTTGATTGAGTGTAATGGGCATTTCTTAAGCTTTTCATAAGTGTAAAATTTACTGTTGGCAATGCTTAACTAGTGGTGCCCTCAAGCTCTTTTTGTCGGATGCCTCTCGGATTATTTTCCTGGCCACCCAGATAATCAAAATAAATTTTGTATGTAATATTTGTACAGTTGGCTACACTTGGCATTTTGTAGATATCTTCATTTAGTCCAGTCGTTGAAGGTAAAAATATGCTATTACCTCAGAATTCTTTGAACCTTGACCGATTGACGTGAAATTTGGTGAGTGGTTAGGGAATGGCTCAAGGAGCAAAAGTGACATAGCGCCGATGTGCGCTTTTACCCTGAGAGTGGATGCCACTCCTTCTCGGGGGTGGAAATTGTTCACTCAAAATAACCCTGGAAATGGATAGAGGGACAAATTCTAAGTAAAAAATGTTCTATATAGTTTTTTCGATAGATCGATATTTTTCGAGCTATTCGCGATTGAAAACTTAAATTTTTCGTGATAAAAATGCATGTTTTTGGACGGTTTTTCGCGAATAAGTCGAAAACTTCGCGTTCTATCAAATAAGTTGCAATAACCAAAACTGAAGCTTAGAAAACAGGAAAGAGATTGGTTGTTTTATGAATGCTCTAGGTCCAAAATAAAAGAAGTTATGGCTCGTTCAAGAACAACTTTGTTCGAAGTAATCAACGTTAATTAACGAAAAACCGATGAATTTTTCGGGAAAAACTTATAGAACATTTTTTATAGTGATTGAAAAGACCTTTAAAATGAGCACTGTTAAACGTCGATTGCATTATAACTAAGCGAGTTACGTTGCAAAAACGGTGGGCCACTCGAATTTTTGAAAAAAAATGAGCGCTAAAGCCCCAGCCATATTTTAGTATTGCTCATGTAATCCAAAAGTTTTTCGACATGCTCAGACTTTGCATATTCAAAAAGGAAAGGGTTGAAGGGCTCGGGAGGGGTGGTGCGAGCACTATAATGCAAACTTCTAACATGTATACCTCCGTTATTTTTTTTCCTACAGAAATAAACAAAAAACTAAAATGTTCGTTAAGAAAAAATCCACATTTTTGTACTATATTATTTTTTACATTTTTTTCTTTAGTTTTAAGTATTTTCAAAATAAGGTATTTTTTTAAGAAATTTGAAAAATACGTTTTCCATTTTCATCATATTTTTTCGAAAAATACGCATTCTAACCTGCCCAAATTTTTGGACTACATAAGTAATACTAAAATAAAGTAATTTGTAAAGGGATAATGGTCAATATCAATTCTAGTGGAATGGCTGGGGTTTTATCCCTATTTTTTTTTTCAAAAATTCGAGTGGCCCACCATTTTTGCATTGTGACTCGCTTAGTTATAATGCAATCGACTTTTAACAGTGCTCATTTTAAAGGTCTTTTCAATCACTACAAAAAATGTTCTACAAGTTTTTCCCGAAAAATGCATCGGTTTTTCGTTAATTAACGTTGATTACTTCGAACCAAGTTGTTGTAAAAAAAATCTTCAACGAGCTATAACTTCTTTTACTTTGGACCTAGAGCATTTATAAAAAAAATAGTCTCTTTCCTGTTTTCTAAGCTTCATTTTTGGTTATTACAACTTATTTGATAGAACGCGAAGTTTTCGACTTATTCGCGAAAAACCGTCCAAAAACATACATTTTTATAACAAACAATCTAAGTTTTCAATCGCGAATAGCTCGAAAAATATCGATCTATCGAAAAAACTATATAGAGAATTTTTTACTTAGAATTTGTCCCTCTATCCAT
Source organism: Agriotes lineatus (assembly GCA_940337035.1). Lineage (NCBI taxonomy): Eukaryota > Metazoa > Arthropoda > Insecta > Coleoptera > Elateridae > Agriotes > Agriotes lineatus. The sequence goes on from OW679200.1 coordinate 133,162,676, forward strand.
TTCCGGGGTTATTTTGAGTGACCACATTTTCACCCTCGAGAAGAGGTGGCATCCACTCTCAGGGTAAAGGCGCACCTCGGCGCTATGTCACTTTTGCTCCTTGAGACATCCCCTAACCACTCACCAAATTTCACGTCAATCGGTCAAGGTTCAAAGAATTCGGAGCGGAAAACCTTCAACGACTGGACTAATTAATTGCGCTACAAAAGTAGTCTTACAGAGTATTTTATATCAATTGTAGAGAAAGATATATTTCAGTATTTATCCTCTTTATTCATAGAAGTAGTGCACGCTGAATAAAAATGGAATTCATGGTTTATGTTTGAGCTTCCATAACAAGTTACTGATGTGTAATGATGTCCATGTGTTTAGGTAAACGTCTACTTCTGGAACTGCAAGAGGCAACCCAGTCCCACCAAGTCAGAAAAAAGGATGCCAGCTCGCTTGCATCGTTCGTAAAGAGGGACGAAAGCTCTTCTTTCAGCCAGAGCTCAAATTCTCAAAGCTCCGACAGCCAGTCATCGATTTCCGACAAAAAGATGTGCCTGATTTTGATAGAAGATGTGGATATAGTATTCGAGCAAGACGAAAGCTTCTTAAGCGCCTTAGGTCAGCTACTGGCCATGAGCAAACGGCCGATAGTGCTCACCACAACCGACACGAACTGCTTGCATTTGAGAAAGTTTTTCCTGCAATACCCCGTCGTTAATTTCGTTCCCCTCTCCTCCAACATTTTAGCGACTTGGTTGCAAATTCTCTGTCTGGTGGAGGGCTTGCACGTAGAGCGGCGAGCAGTTGCGGAGCTACTGGAACAAAATGGGGGCGATGTACGCTGCACGCTGCTGCAGCTGCAGTTCTGGGTGCAGAGCGGAGGGCAGTCGAAGCTTCCTGAGGCTTTATCTGTACACTGTCCAAGCACCACTGTAGGTGATTTTGATGGGAGTTTGTGTAAGGACGACAGCTCTAATATTGCGTGGCTTAATGAAGAAGAAACGGAGCAAGATGGGGATCTTATTGCAGTACATAGTAATTGTTTGGAATATTTTAGGCCTTCTAATGATCACAGTGGTTTATGCGGAGCACTCCCGTTAGATTTAGGCAGCGTGTGGTGGAATTTGTCGGGTATATTGAGAATGCCGCAACCGTTAGAAAATAAGGGAATAAAGATGGACATTTTAAAAAATGAAGAGCCTGTCGTTAGTTCTGTTTCCGTAGATAAAAAGATTGAATATCAGAATTTGAGAAATGTAGTAGATATTTTTGAAACATTAGCAATGGCAGATGTGGTTTATGAAAAGCTAACTGTTGACTGCGATTTAGAACCTGTTCACAGGAGTATGAGCAATAGAGTGAAAAATAGTTTAGACTTAAACGAATCTATGGAAAGTTGGAGCACAAGTAAAAACATATCATGTGAATGGTCGCGTACTATGTTAAATGGCTATGTAGATATATATAACAACGGCAATTTGGGTTCCAGTAGCTTCAGTTATAGTGCTGTTGATGAAAAACGGTGAGTGAAATAATTGTCACGTTCACATATTATAAATGCATTTATAATCACCCGGTATAAGGGTATAATGGTTTCAAGATAAAAATGCACGGCATAGGATCTCGAAGATGGTGACATTTTGGCATTTCAACTGTTTCTGTTTTAGGTGGCGTACTAAACACAGCAAATGCAAGGATGCACTTTTAGAGGCAGTTCCAGTTTTGTGCCACCTGGATCGCAGACCTGTGCATATGGATTATTTCTCTGCGTTACGTACTATGGCTAGATCAGAACTAATTCGAGCCAGTTCTAATAACAAGAGGAGAAATCGATTTTATAACTACTTGCGGGGTGTGGGGATCAGTTCTAGTGATTCTTTTTTAAAAACTGTATGTGATGTGTTTCGTCATGAATTGTGAATGTTTGTGAGATTTGTGTATTAATTAGTTTTGTGCTATGATAGAGATCATTATATTTGCAAGGTTAATATATTATTTTTGTAATTGTGTTTCTAATTCAGTAGTTTATGAGAAATTTATCTTAAGAAATATCTATGTACCTACATAAACGTTGAATTGTTTTGTCTAAGGCAAAAGTGAAGTGTTTTGTGCAAAGAATTTTATAGAATAAATTGTGTTTATACGTGTTTTAACACAAATGAAGAAGTAACCAAAGTTGTTGTATTATAACTCTGGTGGTCAAAAAGTCTTGACGTCCTGGGCGGCGCTGAAGAGTTCATTGTGAACATATCACAAAACTTATCTAACCTTACTTTTATAAACAGTTAACAACAACAAAGCAATCCAATGCAAACGTTTAAAACCAACTTTAAAACAGTACATTTTTATCAAATGGTAATAACTTAACTGTAATTTATTGCAATAAAAAAAGGATTCATAACAAATGATCAAAATGTTCACCGCCTTCACCCAGGTATGCTCGGCATTTGACATTTATTAACATATTTGGATTGTTATTAATTTCATTAATTTTCTCCTATACTCTGTGCTGCTGTTCATTTAGGTCATGTATTCATTGCTGGAAAATGAAGTTCGTTAAATACGGCCATAAAAAGAAATTGCATGGCGTCAGGTCTGGCAGGATAAGGTATTGGCATGTTTAGACTAATAATCCGTCTGTCGAAAAATTCTCGTATCATGTATAGCGTGTGCAGTCTTGTTAGAAAAAAACCAAACCTGAGTTTGTCATGAAGATCGTCAAAAGAAGGCTTAAAGCTCTTCCCGATACGTTTCTACAGTCAAAATGCCTGAAAAAATCCTCGTTGATTTTTCAACAAATAAACACTTTACTTTGACCTTCAAAGAAGTATGGTCCAATTATTCTACGTCGCCCACACGTCCAATTTTTGAGGATGAAGAATTGTCTCGACCATAAAATTAGGTTGCTCCGAATGCCACCAATGCATATTTTGAGAATTAATGTATCCATCACTTGACAATATTCGACATGCTGAGGATAATTGTGTAATAGTTGTACAGGGTGGCCAGATAAGAATGCAAAGTGCTGTATCTCGGAAACTATTCATCGTTGAGACTTTCGGTAAAAAATTTTATGACTAAAGTGGCCAAAAGAAGACCGTGGAAAATATTTTCAGATTTCCAAAATGGTCACCAGGGGGCGTAACCGCCATCTTAAATTACAGTGACTATATACAAGACAGTGTGGCCATACGATTGTTGGCCGCCATTAACAGGCAAATTTGAGCGTAGAGATATACAGTGCCTTTCGAAATAATCGAACGTTTTTGAGTGGTCATTATTTTGGCGCTAGTTATTTTAACTAGTTGATGTTAGTTACACGTGCAGTGTGATTTTTGGACATTGACATTTGTCATTGGCGTTCGTTCGTAGTACTTTAAGGTGTTACATGAAGCTTACAACCGGTTTCAGTTATGCTAGTTCACAATACAGCTAAATGCCGTCTTCCTGTTCCCTGTCTCCAAACCTCCCTGTTCTGTGCTTGGTCTTCTTCCGGGTTCCTCCATGGCTCTCCGAATACCCTCATTCCACGGTTTGCTTGGTCTACCTCTTTTTTTCTTAACCGGCGGCGACCATTTAAAGATCTTCATAAGCCACGTCGTCTCCTCCATTCTCCAATTCTGTCCACAACTGATTCTGGTGCCTCCATTCTGCGTCTTATTTCCTCGTTCGTCACTCTATCTCGTCTCGATACCTTTGCGCTTTTTCGTCCATTTGAACTGTGTTTAGTCTTCGTTTCATTTCCGCTGTTACAGTCCATACCTCACTGCCATAATATAGCACCGACTCTACCATTCCTTTACCTATTCTTTTTTTGTTTTTGTTAGAGATAGTATTGTCCCATCAAATTGATTTTAAGTACCTACTTTGTACTATTCGAGTTCTGATCTCTTCTGTTCCCAAACCTTTTGCATCGATTGTATTGTAGCACCGAGGTATTTAAACATTTCTACTTGTCTTACTGCGACATCTTCATTTATTAAGACTTCATATTGTGCTTCCCAGTTGATTACTAAATACTCCGTTTCTTCTAAACTTATGCTAAGGCCCCATTTATCGTAGCACCGATGTAATCCCTTTATCATATATTCCAAGTCGAACGCATCTTGTGCTATTACAACAATAGCATAATTATAAATTGTCACATTTAAATACTGTGCAGAATGTTAGTTTTTCAGGGCCATAGATGATAAAATTTGACCCGCTTGCGACGCTAATGAATTATTTGACACTGACAATTTACAATTGTCAGATTTGAAAGGTTTTATTTTCTTCCATAACCAAATAAACAGGTTCTACCAACCTCTTTGAGAACAACTTAAAAGTAACTAAATATTTTGCCTGTTAATGGCGGATATTCGCGTCGACCAATAGCGGCGAAGACATCCCTATGGCCACACTGTCTTGTATATAGCCACTGTACTTAAATTACAGTGACTATATAATCACAGTGTGGCCATACGGTGGTCATGTTTTCTATTGGCTGAAGGCAAAAGGATTCCAAGTTATTGTCATTTTTAACAGTGTACAGAATGTTTAGTTACAAAAAGTTACTAATGTCAAAATAAGACATTGGCATTTTATAACTTGTCAAAAGTTTGAGTGGACGTATCACGTGATGAAATCCGCTATTAGTTTTCCCGCGGCTGTGAGTTTTCCAAATTATAGTTTGTTTCTACGCAAAAGAACCATATTTTGACGTTTTTCGCAAATTAGTTGTTTACGATATTCAGAACAGTATTAACATCAAACAAACCAGAACATTTAACAGAGAAATAAATATTTTCCTGTAAGTTTTATATTGCTTAAATATTCGTAAGTAACTGCTCAATAGATTACTGCGGTGTACATTTGCAATTCCAGGTTAAACATGTGTAGCAAGTAGTTTAGTGTCGGGAAAACTCCAGTATAGCCCCAGTGGTACATTTTGACATTGATGGAATATGAACATAAAGGAACTGTTATGCCAGTGGTGAAACTAGATTTTAAGCTATAAATAAGAGAAATACTCATTGGGAAATTCAAATTCAATATTATTGTCGACAATTGGACTAACTGCTTGTTTTATGGTGATGCACAGGCATTTTTCTACTAAGCACACACAAATCTTAAACAGCAGCTAACTTAAATTCGCATCTTGACGGTAGTCAAGATTGGGTCTGGCATGAGACTCCCGTGGTTTACCTCCATTGTCTGAACATTTGTAGAACCTCCGACAAACTGAGAATCACATTATCACGCGCATGCGCCTAAGCACCAATGGGCTATATTGGGGTTTAGCCCATGTATCTATCTAATATAATTTAGATGTTAATAAAGCATATTAAATTACCGAGATTTTTACAAATGATGCTATATCATTTGTGTTTTGGATTTGAACTTTCCAATTTCCATCAATTGTAATAAATTGAAGACACCGTATGACTCATATTTCTTCAACATTTAAACCCCTTTGTGGTATTTTATTGTATTTGAGAGATCAGTTATTTTGAATAACATTATTCACTTCAGCAAATGAATAATTGTCAAATTTTATTTTGACTTTTAGTAATTTATTATACAAGACGATAAAGTTAAATTTTATCCACGAGTGAATCGTTTAACGTCGAGACGAAGTCGAGACGTTAATGATTCAAGAGTGGATAGAAATAACTTTATCGTCGTGTATAATACAATATTTTTTTCTATAGCAAGAACTTTAACAATTTCAAAAGAAAATAATGACAGTCAATCACATTTCAAAATGTCAGTAGCTAGATTGGGTTGCTACGATAGTACGAAGCTGTCATATTTAATTTAAACAAAAGTTAGAAAATTAAATTACTTTACCTATCCTTGATGTTAAAGTGCTACTTTATCTACCCTTGCTGTTAAAGTAAAACTTGACCTTTTGTTTTGAGTTGATAAAAGCACACTTTAACATGTGCTATAGAAAAAATTCTATTTTTTTATTACATCACCATGGTTTTTCGCAAAATCTGATTTTGACATTGGATTCAAAAGTACCAGCCAACAATTGTATGGCCACACTGTGATTATATAGTCACTGTACTTAAATAAACCTTTAAAGTGATTTTTCACAGAAATCCACCTAGTAAATGTTACCAAAAAATATATGGTTTCTAAAGCTAAGCTTTACTCGAGTAATTTTTGTTTAACACTTTTTGACTTATCTATTAAAATAAAGTGGTGGGGGGTAATTCAATGTTTTTTTAAATAAACAGCTGTAACTCCTAAACCACTGAACGGATTTTAACAAACTTAGTCTCGTTGGAAAAAGCAGTTATTGTTTTTCATGAAACCCATCTTACCTGTGATATGTCTAATTCTTAGTGATGCCGCTAGAGCGCGTTCTTTGATATAATAACAGAAAATTGCAAAATTCTCTAAAAAATTAAATGCAATAATATGACTTTTTTTCATAAAAATGTATTGAAATGATACCTAAATAGGCTAGTGAAAACCGTATCTCGATATCTTATTCGTAGCCTGAAATATCGAAGAAAGAAAATTTAGTTATCATATAATTTTAAAAAGACGTTATTACACCGATATTTATTGTTATTTATTTGCCTTTTCTCAAGATTCAATGATAAAATTTCATAATTTAATAATTTTTAAATAATAAAAGTATTCTTAGTTCAAATAATTAAAAAAAAAACGTGTAGGGGCATAATAAGAAAAAAGGGCCGATTTTGAAATAAAACTAATGCCTCCTTAAATGCTCAAACTGTCTTCCATCACACTCAATGCATTGTGGGAGCCGCTCATGCGTGGACATTCAGCAACTTCAATTTCTGCTCTTGAAAGGCTACGAATGGCCTCCTGTATTCAGATTTTCATGTCGTCTCTCGTTGTTGGTGGAATTTGATAAACAATATCTTTCAACCGACCCCATAGATAGAAGCCCAAACAGGTGAGGTCTGGGGATCGGGGTGGCCAAGGAAATAGACTTCCTCGCCCAATCCACTTCGGGTGATATGTTAGATCTAAATGTTCTCGCACATTTCTTGAGAAATGTGCTGGGCAACCGTTTAGTTGCAAAAACATATTTTGCCGTAATTGCAAGGGCACATCTTCTAATAAAATAAGCAATTGGTTTACCAGAAAATCAAGGAACACGGCACCATTTAGTGGTTGATCAAAGAAATAGGGACCTATAATAGTTCCGCCCAGGATGCCACGCCACACATTGAGACTCCAATGGCCTTGATGTTGGACCTCGCGCAACCAGTGAGGATTGTTGTCAGACCAATAATGCATATTATGCAAATTAATGTTTCCATCACTTCTAAAAGTGGCCTCATCCGTCCAAAGAATTTCGGATAAAAATTCTCTATTTTCCCTAATCATGCCCAACATCCAATGACAATAATCTATCCGTCGGTCAAAGTCTTCGTGATTTAAGGCTTGATATAAAACCATCTGATATGGGTGCAGTCTAAAAATTTGAAATAACAAACACATTGTGAAACATGTAAGGTAGTATTTTTAGTGACATAAAAACTTACCTGTGATCCTTTAAAATGTTTAGAATAGTAGTACGTGATATACCCAACGCGCGAGACATTGCTCTCGTACTAACGTGGGGATTCAATTCCACGTCTGCTAAGACATTAACAATATTGTCTTCCGTTGTTCTAGCAGAGTGTCTTCGCAACTGAGGTCGAAAGCTGCCAGTATTACGCAAACTTTGCACTAAACGCGGAAAAATTCTCGCATCGCGTAAACGCCGATTTGAATATCGAGCTCTGTATACTCTTTGAGCCAATGCCGCATTTTGAAGACATTCAAAATATACCGCAATCATATTGACAGCTTCATCATTTGTAAAAGGCATTTTAATAGTTTCAAGGCCTTACTTGTGTGTGCAACGAACACAAATTACACTGCTCTCTCTATAAGTATAATTTTAATATTTGTTGACAAGTTGATTTTAGGCATTTATTTTTCCTCCATGGCCTACTCTTGTCACAATAAATACCGGTGTAATAGCGTCTTTTTAAAATTATATGATAACTAAATTTTCTTTCTTTGATATTTCAGGCTACGAATAAGATATCAGGATACGGTTTTCACTAGCCTATTTAGGTATCATTTCACTACATTTTTATGAAAAAAGTCATATTATTGCATTTAATTTTTTAGAGAATTTTGCAATTTTCTGTTATTATATCAAAAAACGCGCTCTAGCGGCATCACTAAGAATTAGACATATCACAGGTAAGATGGATTTCATGGAACAATAAATGCTTTTTCCAACAAGACAAAGTTTGTTAAAATCCGTTCAGTGGTTTAGGAGTTACAGCTGTTTATTTAAAAAAACATTGAATTACCCCCCAACTCTTTATTTTACTAGATACATTAAAAAGTGTTAAACAAAAATTACTCGAGTAAAGCTTGGCTTTAGAAACCATATATTTTTTGGTAACATTTACTAGGTGGATTTCAGCGAAAAATCACTTTAAAAGTTTAAGATGGCGGTTACGCCCCCTGGCGACCATCTTGGAAATCTGAAAATATTTTCCACGGTCTTCTTTTGGCCACTTTGGTCATAAAATTTTTCACCGAAAGTCTCTACGACGAATAGTTTCCGAGATACAGCACTTTGCATTCTTATCTGGCCACCCTGTACAGACTGCAAACGGTAGGGGTAGACTTGAATGTCTTTCTTCAATATTTTTGGCAGGTACCAACTGAACTTATTGAGATAAAAGGCATACAGAAGTTCGAGGGGCATCTTCCATAATCTGTCTTACATTTTCAATTATTTCTGCCATTCTTCTCGGAGGATGATCGCTGCCTTCAACGCAGTGGTTCAAAGAACAACGAAAAGTGTTATAATGCAACGCAAGGTTTGGAAATTTCTGTTGAAACTCTTCAACTCGACGGCCATTACAAAAATAAAAAATGTTATGTTTTTGTAGCAAAACCATTTTAATTGAAGAGGTTAAATTACCAAACACAAATAACTAACAGGTAGAGATTACAGAACACGTTTGCTTGTCTAGAGAAGCTGATATTCTGTAAAGATTCTGGTTTAGTTAAAATTATTAAAACAAACTGTACTCTACTTACGATATTTCACTAACGGAACACACAATTTACTAAAAATGAACAAAAAGTGACGTTCGGTTGAAACAGCTGGTGTGGTATGTTCACAATGTTCAGCGCTGCCCAAGACGTAAAGACTTTTGAACACCCGTTACTATTGTAGATTAAGTATAAAATGCCATTTTATAAATTATTAAGTTCGTATTTTCTTGATATTAAAACATCTTGTAATTTTAATTGATTGCACAAATTATAAATTACAGTAGAACACTGACTATCAGTCAGGGGTCGGGACTGAGCCATTACTGCTGTTCGAATAGATAAATATCAGAATAGATACATTAAATACACATTAGGTCTTCAAGTAACTGGATATACGTACTTATGAAACATAACTAGTACCTATACAGTGTGTTCCAGATCGAGTGGGATTGCATGGGTAACTTTCTTATTATTGAAGATGGAGATTTGGTTAAATGGGCAATGTTTTGCAGTTTCATATGGTGATTTAAAATCTGTTTGAAAAAGTTCAAAATGTCGAACCAGTCAGAAGTTGAAGTCTTGTATGTCAAATATCGTGGTAAGTATAAGAGATATGAAAAAAGTTTCATATGAAAGTCTCTGTTTTTGATGAGCCTAATTTAAAATTGGTGTCGAACAAAAATTCAAGATGGCTGCTTTTGAGTTACTCATATCAACTTTCTTAAGTTAAATGGGCGCCATATTTGATTTTTACGTTACTGAATAGAATTTTTTATTCTCGTTTCAACGATGTAAGATAACGTATGATTGAATAAAAAATACCAGTAAAATTAATTGTTTTTACTTTTTAATCGAGTAGGCTTACATGGATCCAAACAAAAAATTATTAAAAAAAAAACATAATCTTGATAATCACATGAAATGATCAAAATGCTGGCCATTGTTACCTAAACATAGTTGACACCATTGGACGACACGACAGGTTATTTTACGCAAACTTTGTTATTGTTTTTCATCGTAGCTACTTACCTACTTGATTATACATTTAAAAAGTAATATCACGAAGTTTTTTGTGGTTCAAGTACTTAGTACTGAATTAAAATGTTACAAGTATTATAGGAATTACATACAAAGGTTTTCTAAAATAAATTTCACCTAATTTTGTTTGGATCCAAGTAAGCCTACTTGATTAAAATGTAAAAACAATTAATTTTACTGGTATTTTTTATTCAATCTAATTTTAGTTTTTTTTTTTTATTAAAAGTATTAACTCGCCTGAGAACCATACTGGGTATTTGTCGTTGTGCTTAGGAGTACGTTCTACACGTCTGTCAATAACAGAACAAAGAATATTGTAAAAAGTAACGGTTGTGTTATCAGTGTTTAGGTGATTTAAAGCAAGAGACTAGTTCTGACTCGCGAGATAGGCATTATGAAAAAGATACTTAGGGTGCGGTATATTTACTAGCGAGGTAAATAAATCCAAATCTACAGTGATAGCTAGTGGCGGGTGATGGCTGTCTATTTTCGACAATGTAAATTCAGTTGCCGATTCAACTGACACGCTAGTGTCAGAAAATACTAAATCTAGCAATTTCTTATTAGCGTTTAAAACATTGTATTGTTTGAAATTGCAAATACTGATGGATTCAGAAATGATCTCTGATAATCGACCGGATATGGTTTCAGGATATAAAAAAGTTTCCTGTCTCTTTCAAATTATATTGGGACAGTTATAATCATGTAAAACTAAAAAGTGTGAGTTCTGACGCGTCTACAGTACAATATCGATCACTTTTTCAAGATGCTCTTCGTGCTTGTCCTGCAAATAAGTGTTACATACATATATAAGCCGTTTGCGACCTTTTTGGGACAGAGTTGGCTATGATTTTTTCTTTTCATGTTGGACTAACTGATTCGATGATGTAGCGGATGCAACTTTTTCTTCTGTCAGTGTCTGTTTGACATTTTCTTGCCACCACATTGCCAGATTTATTATTTAAATATTCGTAAGAAATAAATGATTTATCAAATGTGTAAAAATAATTTGAATTTCCGTCAAAGGAAAAGTCAAAATGCCCAAAATAATTTTGTTACAACAAAAAATTTCCATTAAACGATGCTATTTCCAATTTAAAAAGGACATATCAAATTTAAAAGAACGCCAGTTGATGTAGAGACTAGAGAATATCCGGCAACAATGTACCTACTCAGAAAATATAACCTTAAACTGAAAACAACTTAACCTAACACAAAAAGTGTCAATTTTCATGTGGGAGTTTAGTTGCAACAGAGGTTCTGCCAACAAAATTACTAGATGGTCATAGCCTCACCTGACCCAAAAAGATCGTGAACGGCTTATAAGCAGGTATTGCATTTTAACAGAATTTTAATCCAAAGATCCTCGGCCATGCTATTATAGGACAAACAAGAGTATCATATTTTTTAAGGGCAGCTCCACCTCCCAAAACTTGGTTAGTAGCAGCAAAGACTATCTAATATACAGACGCTCAGCGATATGGAATTTAGCGTCTAGTCTCAAGTCTCCCTCCCGCTAGGACGAAAGAGACCTGGCCCTGTGGATGACGGGAAGAAACACTAAGCCGGCATTGTTTTTCCGAGTGCTGGTAAAATATTAACAGATATTTGTAGCGAAAGATGCGGGAGTCAAAATCGGCGTTGCCAGGTATAGAATATTGGGTGGAGGGAAGTTTGAACGTCGGCGTCGCTCGGTTTTAACAAACTGGTTTAAATTTTGAATAATTTCACGAAGCTAGTTCTGCCAAAGATCAACCATAAGTGGTACAAATTTTTCTACTACACTGCAGCTGCTAAAACTAACGAATTAACTAGTATAAGAGAAGAATCTGTTTATATAGTTTAAAATTAATGAATTAATCAGTTAGGAGATCCTTTAATTTTTTTTTTCTACTCCTGTAACTAAAATGCCATTTAACATACTAACATACACGTCGCTAAGTGACCTTTTAATCATGTCTTCATAACCTATGACTAAAGAGCCTCTTAGTCATGAGCTGAAGTTGGCAACGATGTTTTAGTCATGGGGTGAAGTTAGGTTTAAATAGTATTTGCTTTATTAGCCACAGCCAAAATTAAAATCAAGTTAGTTTTCAACCGTCACTTTGACGTTTGTCAAGCATAATTTAACCTAATATAATAAATGTCAACATTTTAATGAAATAACATGATGTTATATTCTCTAAATTTGTGGTCGTAGAAAAAGTATAGTATGCAACTCGTTTTATAAACTTATTAGTCACTCATTTTATTAAACACTCGCTTCGCTCGTGATTAATAAAACTCGTGTCTAAAATGACGTTTATAAAACTTGATACATAATATACTATTATTCAATTTTGACAGTTTAAAGTGACATTATTAACTCCATAACAACCTTCATAAACAGTCACAAGTGAAATAAAATTGTTTTAACGAAGAACAACATATTTTTATTATTTCTACAACTATTTACATTCAATTAATCTCTCTGTAGGGTTTAATATACTATAATTACTAAAATTTAGATCAAATCAACGATAAATGGGCAAATTTATATCTTCATTTGAATATTTTTTATTTAAAATTTTGTCAAAACTGAATAAAAATATATAGATGTCACGTGAATTAAACATTTATTCACTCAAAGATATGATTTCACTCGCACTACGTGCTCGCGAGCTCAATATCTTTTTGTGAATAAACATATGTTTAATTCACTTGGTGTATAATATTTATGAAATATGTAATTTAATATGAAATATCCAGTAATTGTTTACGTATTTAAAATATTTTTCTGTGCTCTTACCTATACCTCATTTTTATAGTTATGATTACAGTTTGAATCTATATTAACACTCTGATAGGAACATTGATAATGTATCGTTTATTTTTTTTGATAAATAACATTAAAAATGAAAGCCGAAATTCATATAAATAGACGCCCTGCCTAATTAATAATTTAAGTTAAAGTCATTGAATAAATAACAGTATCTACATACTATATATCAGTATTATTTATAATTAATGTAATGGGTTCAAAATGCCTTCAAAATTATACAAAAAAATATAAACATGGGTTCTAAATTTTTTTAATTATTTTTAAAATATGAATATATCGTCGACATGCGTCAGCGGTCTATTTTTATTTATCATTTTTCAGTTGAAATGCTCATTATAAGGGCTTAGCTCTAAATACATTTCAATCCGTGCTCTTTTAATGTTAGTTTTACTAATAAAATTGTTACGTGTTAAAAGCCTATTGTACTATTGTTAGTAGTTTACAGTATATACAGGGTGATTTTAAAACGTTTCGCCAAACTTTGAGGTATTATTCTACACACCAAGGCAAGTAAAAAAGTCCTTATATACATGTGTCCGAAAATCGCACGTGTTTGAGTTATCAGCAATTTTTGAATTTGAGAATAAATTGCAAACTATTAAAAAATATTACGGTGGCTGTCCTGTCAAAATCAAACAGAAAACAGTTAGGCATCGTATCAAAATGTACACAAATGCAGAATTACCAGACATGCATTTTATGTATGGTTGGGGCCAAATCAACATCGGTTTTCAATTAATGTGTGGGCAGGTATCGTGAGAGATTGCCTGATGGGACACTATGTTTTGTCAAATCGGTTAGCAGGTGCGAATTATCATGATTTTCTGGAAAATGAACTCCCAGGCCTTTTAGAGGATGTGCCTTTACAATTACGCCAAGGAATGTGGTTTATGCATGAAGGGGCTCCACCACAGTTCCTCATACTTGTGAGGCAGCACTTATCGCAAGTTTTTGGCGAGCAGCGGATAGGCCGAAGTGGGCCTATTCCATGGCCGCCACGCTTCCCAGACTTTAATCCGTTAGACTTCTTCCTTTGGGAATATTTAAAAAGCCTCGTGTACACCACCCCCACTAATACAGTAGAGGAGTTAAAGTGGCATGTTAACGATGCCTGTCAAACTGTTAGAGGAATGCCAGGCGTTTTTGAAAGAGTAAGACAGTCATTGAGGTGGCGATTAGACATCTGTCTAGAGATGGGTGGTGGACATATCAAACATCTACTCTGAAGAAGGTTTGATTTCCCAAATTCAAAAATTGCTCGTAACTTGGAAACGTGCGATTTTCGGACACATGTTTATATGGATTTTTTTACTTGCCTTTGTGTGTAGAATAATACCTCAAAGTTTGGCGAAACATTTTAAAATCACCCTGTATAGTCGTGAATAAACGATCAAGTGGGAAAAACGCGGTGAAAGCTTATAAAAATTAATATCAGAATTGCAATGGTTGTTAAAAAAGAAAAGAGGGTAAAAAGAATATAATGGTTTTTTTTCAAAAACGATTGACATAATTTAATTGTGCAAAAGGTTTTCGTGGAAAAAATGTGGTAAACTCGTGGATGCTGGCCGATCGTGATCAGATTCTGAGAACGAATATCACTTTCCGACGGACGGAGATCCAAGTCATATTGACGATTTAGGAACCACGGAAAGCGTTGCATAGTTTGTTGCCTGTTAAGTACAGGGTATGTATAGTTGTTTTTGCGTCTACCTGGTTCTATTTCCGTAATTCGACATTATAGCAACAAGTATTGGACAGGTATTGAACAAGTATTAAACAAGTATTAGGCGAGAGAAATGCAGTAGTTTGGGAAGCTCTTCTTCTTAAATCGTTACGGAGATCTTGTGATTGCTTGCGGTAGATGACAACTGGCGTTTAGTAGAATTCCTCAATAATATAAGAGTTGAGACAAGTTGGGAATAGATGCTGATTGGTTGTGATTCACTGCGCATGCGCAGTTTTGTCTGAAATTGCGCCAGATTTAATTCCTATAGTTACTGTAGAAACCAGTTCTGAGAATGTCACATTTGACAAATTTTTATTTGACTTTAGGTCTAGCACTGATTGATGCAAATGTATTAATATGCATGTGTTCCATTTCTACTTGACAATAGTTCTTCAAATACAATATCTTGCAGAGTTGTAAGCAGAGCTGGGCAAATTACTTTTAAAAAGTAATTAATTGCTAATTACCGCTCAATGCAGTAATTTAATTACCAGAGATTCAATTACTCACATGAAATAGTAACTGAATTACCAATTACTTAGTAATTGTAATTGTACAACATCAATTACTTTTTCAATTACTTTCAATAAATATAATTGTCATATACGTAGGTAGTTTTATTTAGTAGAACCTTCTTGCAAGTTGCAACTATCATTAGTGTTGTGTCGGTTCGTAATCGTAATCTAAAAATGCTTAAGAGCGCTCTATACCCTCTCCAAAGTTTGTACTGCGGGGCAACGGTGTGGGCAGAGGTAATATTTCGAGATGCAGTTGGCGGTCTCAAATCGGTGCTAGACGAGATATAAGTACTTAGGAACAGTCGGTGACGTCATATCTTTTGTAATAAACCAGTGCGGACTGTTTTAAACAATTTTCGAATTTGACGTTTTATGTTGTTCCCTTATATGGGACATCAGAAATTTGCACCTTAAAAATTCCCGAAAAACTAGATAATTGTGCGTAGCATCGTTTATTTGTTAGAAAATAGTAGTTTGTATACCAAGGCACTGAAGTATAACTTTTTATCACGAATGTGGATTTAATAGACCACATCAGGGATAAAAAGGAACTTCAGTGCCGAGGTGTACACTATGTTTTATTTGAAATCGAGGAATCGTGAAATTACAACATTTTAACCAACTTTTGTAGGTTATGTTCGGTCGATTGACGTTTATCTGTCGCCTCGCCACCTACAAAAAAGTCGTAAAACAATGGCTTACTTCACTGCCGATTTCTCGTATTTTAATGACGATTTCGGCGTACTTCACTGCCGATTTCAAATAAACTACTATTAATTAATTTTATTTTGAAATTTTGGAATATTGAAAAAAAAATTAGCTTGGCACATTCATATTGCTTCATGGAGAAAATAATGTTAAGATAATTTTGCAAAATTCCTATTAATAATAAAGTGAGAAGTAAAATTCTGATAGACCCATGTATAGTGCTCTTAATTTATATGTTTTGTTAGCTATAGTAACCTACATACTCTTTCACTTTTGAAGGTTTTTTGATAATTAAATCTTGTAGCTACATGCACCGTTCACCAAAACCAACAGTTTTTAGTTTGTTTTGAAGTAAGATGTAAGTAAATAAATAAATTGAAGGATAACAATTATACAGGGTGTCCAAAAAAAATGCGGCAACGATTTGGCATAGATTCCTTAGGTTATAATAAATCGATTAAACCTAATATACCTTAGTACAAAGTCCCTTCAGTAAGAAGGTATAGGGACTTGAAAGTTCAAATGTATATATTTTTTAAATATTAGTTTCCACCTAGGTTATCACTGAAGTTGAGCTTTTTATCACGATTGTGGATTCAGTTGCCGAGGCCCGTAGGGCCAAAGCAAATAAGCCACATGAGGGATACAAAAACCTTCCAGTGCCGTGGGTTACACTGTTTTTTTAAATCACGATATTACAACATTTTAACCAACTTTTGTAGGTTATGTTGACGTTGGTTGACGTTTACCTATCGTCCAGCCGCCTACAAAAAGTCGTAAAACAATGGATTACTTCACTGCTTATTTCTTGTATTTTATTTGACGATTTCGACGTTCTTCACTGCCGATTTAAAAAAAATATTTTTTTTAATATGAAGAAATGTCGAATTTCATTTTGGCTACATTTTGTAATTATATTAGAAAAAATAGCACGCTGAATATGTTATAAAAGTAATTTTTCCATGTTCGTAATAAATTAATCCACTCGTTTTGCATCGCTCGCTCGTAAATTAAACGTTGAAAAACTCTGACTTTTCTTAAATTGTAAAACAATGTACTATTAAATACGCCTAACATGAGGCTGAATGAGGAAAATATGTAACTTACCTAAGTATACAGGGTGGAGCATTGGATTTTTTAATTGTTTGGCAGCAAATTTCTATTTAGATTTTGTAGAACACTACGTGGTGATTCAATTGGCGCAACTTGAGTATTTTTTGTTGGCTCAGTTAGAAAATATTTTTTTACCCCTATATACGAAAGTAACATTTTTTGTCGCGTGTTAGGGGGTTCCCGAAAATATACGTTTGGTTCCCTGGTCGGTTTCCAATGGCAGTGGGAGGGAATATAATACATTGACTACCGTTGTCAGATACGGGAGGCAATGTGATTAATAATAAATCAACTAACCTCCTGGTTTTCATATTTAAATATTTTTTTAAATGCAGCTGAATACAAGAGATTGTCACATCATAAAATGTAAAAGTGTTGAATGTATAACTCTGGACTAAAACGTAATTTCCCCCCTTGCATGGTTACAATTAATTAGGTACTGTTCTCGCTACGCTGAAGAATTAAACTACATCCGTGGGAGGGAATGATACATTTTACTCGCTAGTAATACAAATAGCTATAAAATAGTATATTGTAAACCTAGGCGGTAAAGTGATTATTTTCCAGGCTGAAAGAAGAAATGGACAGGCGAGCTTCAGCGAGCCTGGACACTTCTTGAAGCCTGGAAAATCACTTTACCGCCCATGGTTTACACATTATTTTTCATCCGACAACACCATCCTGCAATAATTTTTTCAACATAGCTTTCATCCAGGTTATTATTTTGAAATTGACAGAGCTGTCAACAATAATAAAACAATTTGCAAATCTTGGCATATCGAATAGCGTTTGTAACTGCAGCGCCATCTACCCGTAGTAGCTTCTACAGAAATCTATCTGATGTTTATTGTATATAAAAAATATAACGAATACATTGCTAAAATTAAGTTTTATTGAGTAAATATTTTTGTAAAAGGGGAATAGCTATTATTTAAAGCAAAAAAGTTAATTATAAACGTGATTTTCTTTTAAATATGGTTTGACAGATTATTGCAGCGTCCCCTACTGGAAAACGGCGAAATTTTTTTTCTTGCCTAGCCATTGGGGTTTGTTTTGCAGGGCTAGCCTTAGAAACGCACACTTTCTCGTCTCTATGGAGATGGTAAAATTCGATCTTCTAATCATGTAGGATGAAAAATATATTACGTAACTTGAAATTTTAAAACAAAATATCAATTTGGTGTTGATCAGGGACTGTTGAAAGTTGACAGGTGACTGATAAACCTAGTTGAAAACCGCTGATTGAAATAAGAATTTGTACAGCAGATACAAAAACAGTTACAAACTATGAAAACTAAGAATGTTTTATCTAACGAGATCGTATCAACAATACAATATGTTACCATTCCAACTACTTAAACTCTTCGAAAACAAAAGACAGGTAAATTGACATAATTGAGGATACTTATTCTTTCACAAGTCCAAACACTAACATATACCTATATTTTACCGATTGTTATAGTAAATGTCCCTTTGTCCTGTATTTTAAATGAATTAGCGAAACGTAAAAGATATTTTTAAATAAAGATAATTTTAATTATGTGTAATGACAAAAACGACAAAAATTTTTACTTACGTTGTTGAAAAAATTAAATTAGCTGAGTTTATCTCTAAATCTGTAAAATAGATGATTTTTGTGAGGGAAGTAGAACCCTTTTGGGTAGTCTTATTTCCGATCCAGTCAACGTCTGTTTTATAATTTCACTCAAAAGAATAACCCAACACGAACAAAATTTTCAAACGAGCCGGTCTACTTCACACCATAAAAAAGTAAATTAAGCGTCCAGAATCCAAACCTAATCGGCGGCCAACTGGACTTTATTTGTCGACTTTGCTAAGTATTGCAAAGACTGCGGTTTGGATTCGCAGCGATTAATAATGGCAAATACGTGACATAAACATCATTCCTTCTGAAGCGATGATAAGGGAATTTTCAGGCGCAAATGTGACGCATAGCATCCGCGACCAGATTACCGAGTTAAAAACAAACAATAAACCACTATTCAAGTTTGATACCTTCAACAGAATTAAATTGATTCAATAATGTTAATACCCTAATATTCCCTCCAAATTGTACATAAAAACCATAGAAAAGTAATTAATCACATTTTACTAAAGTTTGTCGTCAACAGCCCCTTTAGATCCCCTAGAATTAGGAACTTGTTCCCAAATCTGGCAACACTGCTCGTGACGCGTCGTACAAAATGCGATAGTTGCTGTTTTCGACTCGCCAGATAAATTAGGCTTCTATTGGTCGGGGAACACCCTATTGCGGTTTGCTTAATATGTAACTTATCGTATTTTTTTGCGTTCTGGAGATTTGGCACCCAGTCGAGGTCAGTAATTCAGTAATTGAAATACCACAAAGTAATTCAATTACCTCGAGTAATTTCAATTACCACAGGTAATTCAAATACTTGTAAAGTAATTTAAATACTTTAGAGTAATTTAATTACCCAAAAGTAATTGAGGAACTGAATGTAGTAATTAATTACTTTCAAAAAGTAATTTTCAAGTACTTTTTAACAAAAATAGCAATTTCCAATTACAATTACCGCATTTTGAAAAGTAATTCAATTTCAAGGCAAATATTAGATTAGATTAGATTAGATTAGATTTCATGACTGCCTTTTGCTGGCATGCGCACGTCAGCCCTTTGGGCTCTTTGTACTGTCGGGAGTTTTCAAGTTAGCAAGCCGACATCCGTATCTTTTACTAGACTTGCAATGTCCCCTACTAGTTTGCGGTTGTCAATAGAGTTAAGGCTCCAATCGAGTTGGTGTCTTTTACGCTCTAATGCTGGGCATTCAAAGAGGATATGATAGGCTGTTTCATCATCCTCTTGGCATAGTCTGCAAACAGGTTCATCTCTATAGATATTGATCCTGTGCATAAATTCTCTGAATGCTCCAGTGCCTGTTAGTAGACTGACTACTTGCTTGATTCGAGTTCTGTTCAGTCTTAACAGGGTTTTGGTGGTATGTGGATTCGGAGTTTTTAGCAATCTTTTGCAGTGTGTTGCTTGATTGTAGTTTCTCCACCTTAGTTGGTGTGCTGTATTGACCCATTCATTAATGGCTGAGCGGGCTTGGTTTTTCTGGATGCTTAGACCAGGTTCTGGACCGGTCATTGCATTACGGGCTGCTTCTTTTGCGAGCTTGTCCGCCTTTTCGTTTCCTTCAATACCTTGGTGACCTGGGATCCAGCATAATTTTACTGTATTTCCCTGGCTTAAGGTTTGAAGTTTGGATTTGCATTCCTTGACCAGTCTCGATGAAGTACTGAAAGCGTTTAGCGCTTTCAGTGCTGCCTGACTGTCTGAGAGAATGTGTATGTCTCGATTGAGCAGCTTCTTTTCTATGCTGATGTTTACGCATACGTTAATAGCTTGTACTTCAGCCTGAAAGATGTTACAAAACTTTCCTAGACTAACTTTTTCGTTGGTTCTAGGATTGGTACTGTACACACCGGAACCTGTACCCCCTTCAAACTTAGATCCATCAGTGTAAAAAATGATGTTCTTATTTGTTGGAGTTGGTAGTTGGTCCGGATTCCAACTTGTGTGTACAGTAAAGTTCTTTTCAAAGTCATAGGCTTTGATTATAATGTCAGAACCCATTTCTAATATTGGGTTGTTGATGTGTGACATGATCTTGCCATGTCCTAGATTATTAGCTGTGGTCATCCAGTGACCAGTACTTTGTAATCTGTAGGCTGCCATTCTGGCTTCACCTTCCAAGAAGATGTGCAGAGGTGACAGATTTAAAACAGCATTCAGTGCTTGTCCTGAGGTGCCTTTAAAGGCTCCGGTGATGCACCGATTAGCTAGATATTGTATTCTGCTGATTTTTTGGATCGCAGTTGCTTGTTTTATTTTGGGCCACCAGGCGATTATTCCATATGAAATTATTGGTCGAACCATGGTTTTGTACAGCCAGAGGGTCAGTTCCGGTTTGAGCCCCCACGTACTACCTATGGCTCTTTTTCCAATAACTAATGTTTGTATGCACCTGGTGATTGTTTTGTCTAAGTGGGAGTTCCAAGTTAGTTTGGAATCGATGGTTAGACCTAAGTACTTAACCTCGTTCTCCCAGTTGACATTTGTCTCAAACAGTTTTATGTTCATTCTGTTTGTGATGTTCTTTCTACGAGTGAAAGCGACGAGAGTAGCTTTGCTGGGATTAATTCTAAGATTATTCTCTAGACACCACTCTTCGGTTATCTTTAGTGCTGATTTCATTACATTGTCTACGGTTCTTTGGTATTTACCTTGAATCAGTATGACAATGTCATCAGCGTATCCTTGAGTGTAGTAGCCTTTGTTATTGAGTTGGATCAGCAGTTCATCAACTGTGAGGCACCACAGGAGTGGAGAAAGAACTCCTCCCTGTGGACATCCCCTTGTCGCCTGCACTGTCTTTTCCTTGTCAAATAACTTGACTTTTACAACTCTAGTGTTGAGCATTGCCATAGTCCATCTTATCGTGCTGTTATCGATCTGATGGTCTGTCATTGCTCTTTCAATAGAGTGGTAGGAGGTGTTGTCGAAGGCACCTTCTATGTCTAGAAATGCTCCGACTGAGTACTCCTTGTACTCCAAGGTTCTCTCAATTTTCCCCACTAGTTGGTGTAGGGCGGTTTCACATGACTTCCCTGTTTGGTAAGCATGTTGATATTTGTGAATCGGGAGTGAAGTTAGGGCTTCCTCCCTCCAGTATCTGTCTACTAATCTTTCCAACGTTTTAAGGAGGAATGACGTTAGGCTGATGGGTCTGTAAGATTTAGCTTCTGCATAGCTGCTCTTACCAGGCTTAGGGATAAATACTACTTTAGTAACTCTCCAGGCTTGGGGAATGTAGCCTAAGGCAAGACTTGCTTGGAACATGTCTTTGAGTGGGTTCAGCAGTATATCTATCCCTTTCTGCAGCATTACGGGTTGTATGCCGTCGTTTCTAGCAGATTTGAAAGGACTGAAGAGGCTAGTTGCCCATCTAATCCTTTCTTTGCTGACTATTCTCTTAGCTGTTTCCCAGTCTTCCCTCCTAGGGGTATGATTGGGTTCAGCCAGAGTAGGTTGTTTTAGGAGTGCCTACTGGGTTCATGGCTTGCTTTGAGATGATTTTGTGGAGTCTAGCTGTGGATCGCGTGGTCTCCACCTCCTGGCAAAACTTTTTTCAGGCTGCTATCTTAGCTGCCTTGATCTTTTTGCCATAGTCTGTGAGAGCCTTGTGATAGTTCTCCCAGTTATTTGTGGCTTTAGACCTGTTAAACAGACGTCTGACTTCTTGTCTGGTCTTTTCTAGGTCTTTATTCCACCAATTTGTGTGTTTTTTTGCTCTTTGCTGACTTGGGTCTATTAGAGGGCAGCTACTCTGAAAGGAGTCAATCATGGCCTCCTTTAACCGGTCAGCATTTGAGTCTAAAACTACTTTATTGGGAGATCTGAACTTTAGGTGTTCTATCTTCTCTTGTAGTTTTTGTTTATATAGGTCCCAGTCTGTCTTTCTTGGGTTGTAGTAAACTCTTTGGCTAACTTCCCGTTGAGACAGTTCAAAGGTTATATAATTGTGGTCAGATAGTGATGGTTCGTCTGAAACTTGCCATTTATTCACTGATTGACTAATTCTCATAGTGGTTATGGTAATATCTATAACTTCATGTCTATTAGTGTTATAAAAGGTTGGAGTGTTACCTTTATTGACTATTACTAGATTGTTAGTTAAGATAAATTCTAAAAGTGACTCACCTCTTATGTTACAGTTGGTGCTGCCCCAAATGGTGTGGTGTGAATTTGCGTCGCAGCCTAGGATGAGGTCTAGATCGTCTTGGGAGGCAGATGATACTAGGTTCTCTAGTTCCTCGCTAGGCGGTGGGTCCCTGGAATCGGATGGAAGGTAGACGGAGCTTATAATGGCTTGGTCACAACCTTCATCATTATTCCATTTTATTTTAATTGTGGTTATGTCTCTAGAACAGAATTCCATTAGTGGTAAACAGTCTAGGTTATTTCTTATAAGTATGCATGTTCTAGGACTTGCATGATTATAAATAAGCTTACCTTTAGCACCCCCTAGTCCACGGACTTGTCCCTTAACTATCCATGGTTCTTGGATCAGTGCTAAATCGATGTCATCTGCTAGCAGCTTTCTGCTTAGACTTGCAGTGGCTGCTTTGCAGTGGTGGAGGTTAATTTGAACTACTTTCAGGTGCTTTTTTCCTATCCTTGGAGCGGATGAGGAGAGTGACCTTGTTGAGGCCTAGGTGCGGCCTTTTTCTGCTCGGAAGACTGTCCTTGACTGGAAGTCTGGACTGTCAACTCTGCAGTAGAAGCACACTGTTCCATTTTTGTCTCGGTCACCGAAGTCTGAGCATCAGTGATCAGAAACGGTGATGACTCCATCAGTGTGTCGTCTTCACCATGTGAAAGAGCAGTTGTTAAATCCATACAAGTGAGTATTTAATGCAACTGTAACAGGTTTGGCTAAATTCTTCTGGAGGGCGCCTGGTATCCAGAAGGCTCCGTTCATGACGCATATTATAAGCCCCTGCGCCTACACCTGCTGGTGCTCTGTTTTGCACGGGTCGCATAACACATTCGAAAAGGGGATTTTGGAGCCAGAAAGGCTGATCTTCTAGACAGCCATGCATCTCTTGAGCCTGGTCCCCCGCCGTGAGATTTAGGATTTTTATTGAGGTTTTCTCCTCTTGGTCCAAGCGCTGAAGCCAAGACCCCCAGCACAGATATCTCCCGTAATACATGCCTACAGCAGAGATATCCATGTATGGTATAACGGCAATGACGTGACCAGAGGTTCGTCTTTGCCGGCATCGTTATCCCAAGTGCAGACCCTTAGCCACGACACGACAGCTGGGCTTGGGGGATGTTTATCGACTTCCCAGTCTAGATCCACATGGTTCAGTCTCAACAGGGCCACCACGAGAAGGATGCAATCGCTAGGATCGCATATCACTGATCGTTGCCAGTGATACCCTGCGGTCTTCCTTGTTGTCAGGCGGAGGGTGCAAGACCTGAACAACTTGGCTGCACTGCCTCGGCATGAATCTTCACAGCGTTTATAGCCGTTCAGTTCAGCTGGCAATGCTCGGACCCAAGGCAAATATACAAAAAAGGAATTTAATTAGTAATTTAATTAAAAAGTAATTAATTACTGTCCAGCTCTGGTTGTAAGTATATGTATGGAATTTACTTGAAAGTTAGTTATCTAAATAATAATTTTTCTACAGTTTTTGAAATGCGGGTTGTTTCATTTTTCGCTTCAAAAGTAGATTCGAACGGGGCTTTATAACCATTGACACAAATTCCCAAAAACGAGAAGCAAAGAGCAGAATAGTTCATCAAAAATATAAACTGAACACTCACAGGTAGAACCAGAAACCAGAAAAAGTGCGTTTGGGTGGCAAACGAAAACTAAAATCCAATGCTGTACCTACCTACTTCGTTTACGTCTCACCTCTTTCTCAAATATTACTTATATAGGATCAGTAGTAGATACCTACCAGTCTAGTTTTCATAAGCGCTTTAAATTACCCTTTTTTGACATTGTCGAAGTGACAAGTAATTAAATTCATAGGTGACACATACTAAGAAAGACAACTCTGGCCTTGTATGCTATCATTTATTTTTGGAACAGTAATAGCCGCTGACATTTGCGTTGTATCAACTCTTACACTATTATCAGTGTACATATATGATATATGTACGCTGCTATTATATAGGAACTCTATCGTTTAGTGGCTATCAGTCTGACAGTTGGGGAGAAGATTGACCTGCGGAGCAGTGGTGGCAGGCTTATTAAGCTTCTCAGGAGCCTATCGTCGATGCCACAAGTGTTACAACGTAACGGATAAGTAAATTACCGATAATCTGATGATATTTCGCATATAGAATGTTGACCAAAACGGAAAGTGTTAATAAATTTAGTTAAAGTATTGCTCCTTTCATTTCAACTTTGAAGGTTCAAGGATTGTATTGTGAATATATAGTGAAGTTTATAAGTTTCTTTACCTATATCAGTGTGCTTGAGATTAAACTTGTTGGCGCTCGAATTTGAACATCTCATTAATAAAAAATCTGGTGTGATACACTCACACAACTTCCTTTTACAGTGATCTTATAATTAGCCAGAAATTTGATTTTTAATTTCTAAGCATTTGTCAAAAATTTTCAAAAATTGCAAATTCTACAAAAACGGTACAAAATAGAGAGTTAGTTGAAGAGACAATTTTTTTCTAGGATTTTAAGCTGAATTAAAAAATGTAATAATATACCGGGGGCTGTATTTAAAATAGGAGATAATAAAAAAATAGAAAAAAAAACAAAAGAAACCCATTTTAGAAGTATTCAACTCGAAAATCACCTATCTCACATCAATACACATTAAAAATGTGATAAAAATATGAAGTTTGAAAAAAATCGTTAAAGCCGTTTTTGAAAAAATCGAAAAAATTGAAAAATCGCAAGAGTAAACACCTACTTCCGGTTATGCGATTTTCTTCAAAAGATTGCTGTCTCATCTACATAGTACATAAAACTTATATATGAAGTTTCAATGCCATACCTGTTCAAGATGGAGCTTGTAGTGGACTGTATGAATTTATTTTGGACAAATTACAGGATATGTCTTAGGGGTGCAGGAATTAAAAAGGGTGCAACCCAACGGTCTCGTGCGGTCTCACACGAGATGATGTAACAAAAGACCTGGGGTCCGTTGGGCAGCGTGAACACAGTGAAACAAGATTTCAAACTGTATTAATTTAATGACTAGTTCTTTTCTATTTATACATATAAAAATACTGACTTAGCTTACAAAGTTTAATATTTGCCCAAGTTCAAGCTGCTATTTCTACGTGCGTGTCTAATTTCATAATAAACAAACTTGCAGAGTGCAGAATTGCAGGCTGTTCACCGGGTCATTCGAGCACTGATTACATTACTGCTGACGCTTTGTTAAGCATTTTCCGTATGCAATATATGTTTGTGAAATACACGCCTAATTAAATTAAAAGGATTAAAATTTATGTTTGGTTCCTAAACATTCTGCCGAGCGACGATGGGCCGGGAAGGTGTGGCTGATTCTGTCTCTCCATCTTCCTCGTCTGGTGGCAGTGGTTGTAACCTGAAGCATTCCGACGGGTCTGATTTTGGCCGTGGCTGCAGTCTCCTGTTCTTTCTCCAGTATTTCCATAATGTCCAGATGATACAACCTGATACCAAAATACAGATTGTAGTACCGGTGTTCACCATGATGGTATGTCGATGGTGCCAAAATCGATAGTCCTGATGTAACTGCAACTCATCTTCTTCTTGTAGGCCTTGAAAATGATCGGACGGTAGCAACACAGGTTCCTCCATTTGCAATTGAGGGTGGCTGCTTGAATTCTGCAAAGTAGTGTTAATAATTACTTGCATTGGTTTGTTGAACCCAGCTACGACAGGAATAGTAGTGAATAGCTGAGTATGCAAAATAGTCCGTTTTGTGTATATAGTACAATCTGGGGATATTTGGATAATGCCAACATCTTGAATCTTCACATCTTCTCGATTCCCGCTGCATTGTACTGCTGCTGTTGTGGGTTGATTGGGAATAAATAACCATGTATTGGCGGCGTACAGTTTCTTCCATACCAGTGTCTTAACTGTAAACTGATTGACCAAACATTTGATCTTGTTCAATCGCGGATAGATCTCGTCGATGATGCAATTAGAATTGTCTTCAATACTTCGAACTGCGGATGGCCTGCATAGGTAAAGATGTTTTCCTATTGGCTCGATCTCCTTTAACTTGTCCTCTTGGATTTCAAAATAGGTTTGTTCGTTGTAGTTGATAGCTAAGAACTCCATTGGCAAGTTCAGCGATGCGTAGGTTCCATTTCCCTTCTTTACTGGAATTGGAGTTGGTTTTATTAAGTTGTATTCCCACTTCTCAGTTATGTGAAAATAACTCTAGGTTTGCTGGAAGATTGACCATTGCATTAGTCATTATTCTGTCAAATTGTGACGATGGAATAAATTGCATGATGTCTGCCCTTTTAAATTTTACATTTAGAAGTTGTTTGTACTTCTCACCCATCTCTTGTAAGTAGTTGGTAGCCACCTGATATGATGTCAACACATGTATGTTTAGCTTGTTGTCGTCCGTCTTCTTGTACCAAGGTTCCATCTCATTGATTGCTAGCAACCCTTCATTGAGTTTTCTTCGAAAATTATCCAACTTCTGGGATATTCTGGCTTCAGTCTCATTTCGAGTTGCTGCAGTTGACAACATTATCCTTGTCTGATGATTAGATGTATGCATCAATTCTAGTTGATTTTTCTCCAATGATTCGATGTCATGGTAAACTTCATCGTTAACTTCAAACACTGAGGTGAGTAGCTGCCCTAGTACTTCTCGCTTGGTCCTGACATCTTGAGTATACATGCTTTTCATATTCCAGATGATCTGCCGTTGCTGCTCTCTCAGGTGGTGATTTAATTCCTTGCAATGGGATTCTGCAAATAATACCAGTGCCTTGTCGCATAAGGTATCCATTTGTTGGATTGTCTTGTTTATATCTTCTTCATCTACTTGGATGCTGGAGATGTTCACTGCTACTTCGATCCTGAAATTTCCCCTCGAGAGTTTTGCTTGGCCAAGTTCTTCAATGAATAGGCCAGGTGACGGATACTTTACTGTATACGACCCCTTGGTTGCCGAAATTATGGTGCATAACGTAAGTAAGAGTGTTATAGTTTTTGTTACTGTTGACACTCCACTACCCCTGCTTTGCTTTCTTCTTCCTTCCTCTGCCTCCTGTCTTGGTAACGGAAAGAGCTTGGTAATAGGACGCTTGAGAATTGTGTCTCCCTTTGTCTTAACGGTTGCAACTCTGACAATGCCATCTGTACCTGGATGCACTTCTGTCACTTTTGCTAAAGGCCATCGATTGGGAGGACTGTTTTCATCCTTTTGTAACACTAGATCCCCTACTTGCAAATTCTCTTTCTTCGTAGTCCATTTCGTTCTGCGTTGTAACCCAGATAGGTATTCCTTAGACCATATTTTCCAAAAGTCGTTTTTCAACTTTTGAAGTAGTTTCCATCTTGTCAGTGTTTCTGAATGTACTTCTAATTGTGGTTCATTTGGTGTTATAAGTTCCCTTTCAATTAGAAAATGGCCAGGGGTCAACGCTACCACATCGTTAGGATCTGTGGTTAATGGACAAAGTGGTCTCGAATTGAGACATGCCTCTATTTGGTACAGGAGGGTCGATAGTTTTTCAAACGTGAGGGTACTGTTCCCTACAATCTTTTTCATGTGATACTTTGTTGACTTCACCGCTGCTTCCCAGATTCCTCCGAAGTGGGGAGCTGCCGGTGGAATAAAGTGCCACTGGATTCCTTCTTGAGTAAGTTTTTCTTGAACGCTAGAGTCTCCTAGAGTTTTCTTGAAGTCCTTCTGCAGAACTCTATTTGCTCCTACAAATGTGGTTCCGTTATCGCTATAGATATGAAGGCATGTTCCTCTTCTGGATGTAAATCTTCTGAAGGCTGCCAAAAAGGCGTTTGTTGTTAGATCACTGACAGCCTCCAAATGAACTGCTTTGGTAGCCAAACATACAAGGATGACAATATATCCTTTGTATGACTTATTCCCTCTTCCTTTTGCGGTTCTGATCTGTATCGGCCCTGCATAATCCAGTCCAGTGTGAGAAAATGGCAGGGACGGCGTTACTCTAGGCTCAGGTAAATTGCCCATGAGTTGCTGCAACGGTTGTCTTCTGAATGCAAAACATTTCATACAGGTGTGAATTTCTTTGCGTATTATTTTCTTCACATTGATGATCCAGAATTTTCTACGGATGTATGCTGCTGTAGCTTGACTTCCGCCATGTAGCAGTTTCTGATGGACGTCTCTCACTATTAGGTGGGCTAGATGACTATTATGGGGAATGAGAATAGGATGTTTCTCATTATATAGCAACATTGAATTTTGAAGTCGTCCTCCCACTCTAAGAGTTCCTTCATCATCGATGAATGGTCGTAATGGTGCCAAGGAACTTTTTGTGTGAACCGAGATGGTTTTCTTCAAGGTTTAAATATCTGTTGCCCAGCTGCGTGCTTGCACTATACGGATGATTTGAATGAGGCAATTGTTGAGTTCTGCTGCCATAGGGTATTCGGTCGGAAACGGTTGTCTTCTGCATTTTTGAACAAACCTGTTACAGTATGCAGTGACCCGCAGTAACTTCTGCAGTGACGAATATTTGGATAAGATGTCCAATTCTTCTTTTGATCTGATAAACGCTTGGACTTGGTGAATTTTTGCCTCTTCTGTAGCTGTTATGGGAATAGTTGTTTCCGTAAGTGGCAAAGGATTAGTTCGTAACCATTGCGGGCCGTTTCACCACAATAGATGATGCTGTAGTTTGACAGGAGCGAGCCCTCGGGATACAGCGTCTGCTGGATTGTCGTCTGAGCGCACTTGATGCCAATTTCCGCTGGGGGTTACTTCCAATATTTCTGTTACCCTGTTTGCAACAAATGTTTTCCATTTCTCCGGACCTGCTCTTATCCAGGATGAGGTTATCATGGAATCTGACCACGCGAAGATGGAGATGCTGGGGATGTCCAGTGCACTAATAGCTTCCTTCAACATTTTTTCTGCTAACGATGCTGCACATAACTCCAGCCTTGGCAACGTTTTCTTCATCTTTATAGGTGCAACCTTTGACTTGGCTGTCAATAGACTTACTTGAATGCGTCCGTCTTGAGACATTACCCTGCTGTAAATTACAGCACCGTAAACTTTTTCCGACGCATCACAGAATGCATGCAGCTCCATTTCCAGGATGCTGCTGTGGTACTCTTAACCATCTTGGAATGGATATGCCTTCAACCAATGGTAACTCTTCTTGAAACTGCTTCCACTCGTTCATTATTTCT
The DNA here is from genome assembly GCA_940337035.1 of Agriotes lineatus. Taxonomy (NCBI): domain Eukaryota; kingdom Metazoa; phylum Arthropoda; class Insecta; order Coleoptera; family Elateridae; genus Agriotes; species Agriotes lineatus. The sequence continues at coordinate 133,192,570 of OW679200.1, forward strand.
GTGGCCACTGGTTGATCCCATGGTTGCTGTTGTAACCAAAGTTGTTGAATTATTAATTTGGCTTTTATTACAATTGGCGCTAACCATCCTAATGGGTCAAACAAGCGGGATATTTTTGACAAGATTACCCTCTTTGTAGGATTTGCATCAGCTCGAAGACTGACTCGAAACTTAAATTCGTCTGCCTTTGGACTCCAGTGTACTCCCAAGGTTTTCCTTGTTTCTCCTTCGTCGATTTCGAGTAAGTTCTTGTCCTGTAAGTTATCTGGCAATTCTTCAACAAGAGCTGCGCTGTTGCTTGCCCATTTTCTGAGGGTAAACCCTCCATTTTTTAACATATTGATTAGACTTACTTGGAGATGCCTTGCTTCTTCTATGGAGTCAGTTCCCGACATTAAATCATCCACGTAGAAGTCCTTGGTTGCTACTTTTGCAGCCATTGGGTACATTTGTCTTTCATCCTCGGCTAGCTGCAAAAGGGTACGAATTGTCAGGTATGGTGCTGCTGTTGTTCCATAAGCTACAGTGGTGAGTTTAAATTCTTGAATAGGTTCGTCTGGAGAAAACCGCCATACTATCCTTTGGAGGTCCTGATCTTCTTCGGATATCTTAATCTGACGATACATCTTTTCAATATCTGCCGAAAAAACCAACTTGTGTTTTCTCCACCTCAGCAGGATATGCTTCAAATCTTGTTGTAGTCTTGGTCCAGCAGTCATTAGCTGGTTTAAGCCAAGTCCAGTAGTGGTCTTCGAGGAAGCATCATAGACTACCCTTAATTTCGTGGTTGTGCTGTCTTCCTTTACTACTGCTGGATGAGGGATGAAGTAGGTTTTTCGTATATTGGCTCCTGGTTGAACGCGTTTCATATGTCCCAGTTCTAAGTATTCCTTCATGAAGGTTTTGTATTCTTTACCTAGAACTTTATCTTCTTCTAACCGTTTCTCCAGTTGAATGAACCGTGCGATTGCCTTTTTTCTCGAATCGCCAAGCTTTTCTATTGGTTTCTTGAACGGAATTTTCACTGTATATGTACCATCAGCATTTCTCTGGTGGTTGCAGTTGTAGAATTCTTCGCATTCCTTGTCTTCGTTGGACATCATCTTTTCTGGTACAACTTCTTCAATTTCCCAAAATTTTGTGAGTTGTTCATCTTCTGCAGCACATGCGACCATGCTAACAATTTTCCTTTCTTCTGATGGTGCTGTTGCATTCCCCGTGATGATCCATCCAAGTTCCGTGTTTTGCGCTAACAGGCCTCCGTTGAATTTTCGTACTCCTTCCACAATGATTTCCTTGTAGATGTTTGCTCCTAGGATAACGTCTATTGGTCCAGGTTTCTGAAATAGTGGATCAGCCAACACCATATTCTTACAGTCCTGAAGTTGATAGTTTCCGACTGGTTTTTTTTGGAAGTGACTTGGTTAACTGTGGCAGTATCAGCATCTCACATGTGGTTGTGTAGTTGCTTGGAAATCGTGGACGTAGGTTTACCGTTAATCGTCCTCGGGCGGTACCTGCTCCTTTCTTGCCTAATCCAGAAATGTGCACTCTCACCTTTTCTTCTGGTACACCCAGCGTTTGAGCTGCATCTCCTGTGATGAATGATGCCTGTGATCCGGAGTCTATCAGGGCTCTGAGATACTCCAAACTCCCTGAGGATGACTGGACCTTAATTAGGGCAGTTGCCAGCAAAACGTTGCGATGCTGTCTTCCTACTAGGCTTGCAACAATGTTTTCTTTCTCATTGGTTGCTGTCGCACTCGAAGTCGCCGCCGTGGTCTTGGAAAGCTGCTGCTGCTGCTTACTAAAATCTTCGTGCAGAAGCCAATGATGCTTTTTGTTACATACCTTGCATTTCCCTAAGCAAAAGTGTCTGGAGTTATATTTTCCTGTAGGCTTGAGGCAGTTAGAACAAAGTTTTTTATTCTTTATAACGTCCCAACGTTCGGATACTTTTAGATTGTTGAATTTTGGGCAGGATTTGATGCTGTGTGATCCTCCGCAGTGGAAGCACGATACGTCAGCAGTGTGGTACGTCTTTACTGCCCACCGATTCTGGTGACTTTCCCATGGTTTCCCAATTCCTTGTTTTCTGAGTTCGAGTTTGTTCCGTCTTTGCACAGCTTCCAGCGACTGAAATCTTGTTTCTAAGAAATTCTGTAGCTGCTCGAATTTTTGCACTTCTCTTGGTGCCGTTAATGACTGCTTATATAGTCTATTGGTTTCCTTGTCCAATTTTCGTGTCACTATATGGCACATGATAGGCCCCCATGTGGCCGTTTCAAATCCTAAGTTCTCAATTGCTCTTAGGCATTCTGCAGTCGTGTCATGGAGTTTCTTGATCCCCTCTGCAGATTCGTTCGACAGGGTTGCCTGGTTGAATATGTCATCCAAATACTTCGCGAGTAGCAGCCTGGTGTTGTCGTATCTGTTCCTTATAATGAACCATGCAGACTCGTAATTGGCTTCAGTTGCCTCTAGGTGTTGCACTAACTTGCTGGCTTCCCCTCGTAACTGCGACTTCAAGTACTGCATTTTTTCCGCCTTACTTAGTCGTGGGTTTTCATGAAAAATTCTTCGGAAAATGTCATGAAAGCTAGGCCATGCTTCGTAGGTCCCTTCAAAAACTGGAATTTTGAGAGCAGGTAACACTATATTCGCATGGCTGTTTTTCTTGACACTTTGAACCTCTTCATCCTGGATGTGCTGGTACAGGAGCACAATTATTTCGTTGACCATCTTCTTGGTCTCGTGGAACTCCTTGTCGTCGTAGCTACGGTGGGATAATATCTCCTCGTTTAGAGCTCTGATGTCATCCCAATCATCCTTGATGTTCTTAATGTTGTATTCGTAATACCTTTTACTGCATTCCTCATTCAACCTATTACAGACTTCCTGAATGTCGCTTTGGAGTGAATTTACCTTGATCTGTAGCCTTCCTATTTGGCTCTGTCCCTCCTTGTCAGCAACTGTGGTCGTGTCCTCTTTTGGCGCTACTGGCTGCTGTGAACTTTCACCTAGTATGGCTAGATTTTCTTCGCACTTGTCGAGCAGGGTTGCCCTTTATTGTAAACGTCTTTGGTTTGCTGAAAAAAATTGTTTTTAAAATAAGGGTGTTCTTCCTCGACTTCCTTCGCCAGGTCTGAATGGTTGGCCTCAAATTCTTCCCAAAGTTGTTTTAGGGTGATCTGCGAGCGGTGACATATGCTGCATTTTTTCTTGATGGGCCATCCTTCTTCACGTTGATAATCTGCCTGCGAATGGATTCTGCTAAATCTTCTTGGGTTTTGAAAATCTCCCGTCGCTGCGCCATCGTAACGGTCTTGTTCGAAGAGGGCGGGTACGTTTAAGGGATTACTGGACCAAATGCTAGGGGCAGGAACGTTAAAAGGCTCGAAATATCAGATACTAGGGGCAGGAACGTTTTAATGGATCGAAGGACCAAAATGTTCAGGATGGAGCTTGTAGTGGACTGTATGAATTTATTTTGGACAAATTACAGGATATGTCTTAGGGGTGAGGGAATTAAAAAGGGTGCAACCCAACGGTCTCGTGCGGTCTCACACGAGATGATGTAACAAAAGACCTGGGGTCCGTTGGGCAGCGTGAACATAGTAAAACAAGATTTCAAACTGTATTAATTTAATGACTAGTTCTTTTCTATTTATACATATAAAAATACTGACTTAGCTTACAAAGTTTAATATTTGCCCTAGTTCAAGCTGCTATTTCTACGTGCGTGTCTAATTTCATAATAAACAAACTTGCAGAGTGCAGAATTGCAGGCTGTTCACCGGGTCATTCGAGCACTGATTACAGTTCTGCTGACTCTTTGTTAAGCATTTTCCGTATGCAATATATGTTTGTGAAATACACGCCTAATTAAATTAAAAGGACTATTTCCCACATCTCTTATTATCCAATGAAAAGCCATGATTTTTCAAAATTCAACCAATCGTGTGTTTTTGTAGTGGCAAAAAATCGAAATTTTCCCTTGGGATTTTGTCAGTTTCTTTTGCCACTTGCATCCACGGCAACCACCAAATATGTTGCTTTAATCAAGGTGGTATTTAAGAAACGTCATTTAAACTGTCATTGCGCATCAGTATAAATGTCAAAATTAACCGATATTTGGGAAATAGTCCACAAAATGTATTTCGGGCTCATGATTTTGCTCGGAAAATGTTTTACTCACGATTTGTTGTTTTTTTGGCAATGCCCCTCGACAAACTAACTTTGACAAATTCCCTCGCCTTCGGCTCGGGAATTTGATCAAGTTAGTTTGTCTTATGACATTGCCAAAACAAAATACTTTCGTAAAACATTTTTACCGGCAAAAGCATTTGCCCTTAATACATTATTACTGATTAAAATTTATGTTTATTTCCTAAACAATACCTCTTTTCGTTTTTGAGATATTCCGTTCACAGACACACAGACAGACACACAGACAGACCAATGAAAAAAATATGTTTTTTGGAACCAGGGGACTCTAAAACGTGAAGATCTGTTGAAAACTCAATTTCGAATTTTTGGGATGAATCCAATACTTCCTTTATCGTAAAAGGAAGTAAAAATACACGACGTCTTCACTGTAGCTAGAAACGGGCCTCGAGTACACTTTTATAGCGATCAATTTTTGAAAGTTAAAATTTAGAACGCCGACCTAAAGGTAAGTGAAAAGCTAACAAAATAAGTACAATATATTATTAAAAATCTGGCGTGATACACTCACACAACTTCCTTTTATAGAGTTCTTATAATTAGTCAAAAATTTCATTTTTAATTTTTAACCAATTGTCAAAAATTTTCAAAAATTACAAATTCTACAAAAACGGTACAAAATAGAGCGTTAGTTGAAGAGACAAATTTTCTCTAGAATTTTAAGGTGAATTCAAAAATGTAATAATATACCGGGTGTTTTATTTAAAATAGGAGTAAATAAAAAAAATAGAAAAAAAAATAAACCCACTTTAGAATTAGTCAACTGGAAAATCACCTATTTCACATCAATACACATTAAAAATGTCAAGTTTAAAAAAAATCGTTAGAGCCGTTTTTGAAAAAATAAAAAAAAACTGAAAAATCACAAGAGTAAACACCTACTTCCGGTTATGCGATTTTCTTCAAAAGCTTGGTGTCTCATATACATAGTACACAAAACTTATATATGAAGTTTCAACGCCATACCTCTTTTCGTTTTTGAGATATTCTGTTCACAGACAGACACACACACAGAAAGACAGACCAATGAAAAAAAATATGTTTTTTGGGTTCAGGGGACTCTAAAACGTGAAGATCTGTTGAAAACTCAATTTCGAATTTTTGGGGTGAATCCAATACTTTCTTTATTGTAAAAGGAAGTAAAAATGATAACAATATTTGGTGTCTTTTTGCAAACTGCAACACATCGAGGTAAAATATTGAGTAGTCCATTAAGCAATGAAATCATTTATATATTTATAGGTATTAGGTAATATATTTTACAATATATTGGCTAGTAACTTAAACCTCATAATTGTTTTTAATGACTCGCAAAAATAGTTCGCCAAATTCTATCTGGATAAAAACATTCCTTAAAATAATATAAAATGCTAATAGGTGGTAAACAAAACAAAATTAAAAAAAGGCAAGACGAATAAAACGGTAAACCAGCAAGGATTCTTATCCCTTCTTGCATGCTAAATGTTTTAATAAGTTTCTTTTAACCAAGCTTCTCATATTAATTATTGAAATTCCTAGATCATTAGCAAAAATACCAAACTAAATGAGTTTACGTATTTGAGATTATTGTAACATTGCATTGTGATGATTTATCAGACAAATTTCCTAGTATTCACGCATTGATTTTAAAGTCATTAGTATTTGTAAATACAATACAATGAGTGCTACTGTAAGAACATTAGTTAAAACAGGACAACTGCAAAGTACTACTGCACTTAATACTGCTGACTACAAAATCTCAACTATTTATTTGACTGCTTAAATACTCTTGTATTATGTGATCGAAATTCATAGGGTTGTGTCTTTTCTGCCAAAGTAGGAGGACCAGGGAGGCTCTTGAATGGGTTAAAAGCTGGAAAGCATATGCCGCAAATGAAAAGGTCAAAGGAGGGATCTACTTTTCAAGGGATTCATTTTATTAATACAATCTGTACTTCAACTATGGCAAGATTTAAAACAAGGGGGATACCATCAAGGTAAGCGCTCGTGCTGAGTCTAAAATTTACTACCATCTAAAAGTGAAACATTTTAAAAGGCATTTTTTTACAGATCAACATGGAATATTCATGTTATTCAAAATAAAGCTGTGTCATTGACCACAAAATAGTTTTAATCTTTTAATATTAAGACAGGTTTATGGATACGCAATGCCCTTAGAAGTAAGAACTGGGCCTACACGTGTTGTGTATAATAGCAAAGTAGAAATAACGGCAACAGTGTTAAAATATGACGAATTGTAAATTTTGCAATTCTGATATTCAAAGAGAAAGCTAATCTGTTTCAATAGCTTAGGGCAGTGGTTCTCAAAGTGTGGTACGCGTACCCCTTGGGGGTACGCGAAAATTTTTAGGGGGTACGTGGCAGGCCAACAAAAAATAAAACAAACCTTTAAATTTAAATAGGGAAAAAATATTTGTGTGCTTAAGACCACACGGGGGAAGTGTACACTTCTATGGCATTGGGTATAATAAAATTCTGCATAAAAAATGACCTTTTATATCACCCTGTATAATTTTCCACCAAAAAAATGAAGTTTTAGCGAAAATATAAGGTTTTGAAAATTTTGAAATTTTTGACTCGCCCTGTATAAGTCAAAAATTATATATAGTGGTGGCGCGACGGTAGACAGGTGGGCAGAGTGCATCAGATTTTGTGAATTACACCCCTCCCCCATTTTTGTTTTTAATATAATAAAAATGTATGTAAGCAATATCTCTTTGTTTTATTTAAACATGACGAGTAATTCAGTTACACAGGTTAAAACTATACCTACTAAATAAAAAGGTTTAAGATTTTTTTTATATTTCAGTTTACTTACTGATAAGGGGTACCCAAAACTTTTTGTTGGTAAAAAGGGGTACAGTGTCTAAAATAGTTTGAGAACCCCTGGCTTAGGGCAATATTCAAGACCCGTTTCAGGTAAAATTGTCTATGTCCATATTTTTGATTATGCAACCCAATTTGCAGCATACACTAACTTATACAGACGCTGTGCTGTATCTTATATAGTCTTTGGTAGCAGTATAATCGGGATCACGTCTATATACAGTGAGCGCCAAAAAGCATTGATCAGTTTCAATTTGTAATAATAATTTATTTGCTTAAATTACACAGTTAATCAGAACTATTTCTTAAAGACTAAGAATGGGAGATTCACTTATGAAAAATGCTGTCGGTTAAATGACTCCTCTCTTGTTGAATGCACTCTTTTAAACGGTGGCCGAAATCTCTCATCACACGTTGCCGCATATCCTGCAGTATAGCTTCAATATTTTCCCGAATAAACATTTTAAGCTTTTCCAGATTTCTTATCTTTCTTGCAAATACTCTGCTCTTCAAGTAATCCCAAAGAAAAAATCAGGAGTGGTTATGTCCTGCGATCTCGAGAGCTAATGAAAGTCACCATAGCAAGAAATCAGTTTATTTGGAAACGATTGTCGTAGGAGATTCGTATTAATTCTTGCGGTGTAATTTGTAGCACCGTCCTGTTGAAACCAATATTCATTTACTATTTCCTCCTCTAGTTGCAATAAAAAGATCTTTAAAGCATGTAATGTCTTTGAGATGTAACCGTTACCGTTTCACCAATTTCCTCGAAAAAATGAGCCTCGACAATCTTTGACGGTGAAACAGCACACCAAACTGTCACTTTCGGAGGATGTCAAACATTGAAACAAAACTCCCAAGTTTCCGATTTATGAAAAAATTATCATTGATTCCATAGGTGAAGTGTATGGGTTTTTATTAGGTATTGAAACTGACCAATGCTTTTTGGCGCTCACTGTACAATGTAGCTATCGTCGAAAATTTCATTGGAGTGAATACTAGGCAAGAGCAATGTTTCTGTAAAACAAATAACATCGTAGTTGTACTAATTATTATTTGAGCTTTTACTTTATCAGTTTTGGTACTTAGACCACGAATATTCTGGTAATAAATTGACACAGTCCTCATCGATACTGTAATAAATTACAATAGAGAAGAAAACAATTTATATTATTTTAGACATGTCACCTTCGTTGCTAATATGAATAATTTGCCGATTTTCTGATTTCCGCACCAAGATCTTATTATCGCGCACTCACATATACCTACTTAAAATTATGCTCACTACACAGGGCTCTTGCATGGTGAAGTAGGTTTTTCCTTGTTGGGGACAGGTGGTCATTCAAGAACATTTTATGAGAGGATCCTCCAAATCCGACATCTTCTGACTTTAGGTTTCTTGATTTGCAATAAGCTGACATAAGCGTATTCTTGACTTCACGGGTAAAGAACTTGACTATTACTGGTTTTGGTGCATCTGACTTTTTTAACGGATGAATACGGTGGACAACGTCAATATGCTCCTTTTTTATAGAACATCCTAATTTATTACCAATTGTAGAGACTACTTGAAGTAGGTTTTCATTTTTAAATTCAGGAACGGTTGAATCTCTACGTTACATATTCGAGAATATTGCTCGAGATCGTCAACTCTGCTAGTTATGTTAAGAAGTTGATTCTTAAGTTTACTGTTTTCGGCAGTTACATCATCGAGCTTTTTATTTTATCGGTAAAAGTTGAAATTTTCTTGACGCTTTTTTACATCTTGAAGATTGCCACTTTTAATATTAATTGATTGCACTTCCAAACATAATCATCGGCATTGAAGTCAGATTGTACGCCAATGCATTTATTGTGGTACGAATGTTCACAATTAGCTAGACATTGAATGATGCCAGGCGTATTCCTGGTGCTATAGTTGAGTGATGTAGTTGAGTTGCATAGTTTACACTTATCAATTTTCACTCATACAAGAAAGCTGACTGGAAAACTAGTGTGTAATGAGTATCTGTATACACTGACCGATGATTGTGAATTTTAGCAAAAATTTGGATGCAACAGATTAATTATAAAAGCAAAATAACTGCGAGTACTGTTTAAATAGATCTGCAGTACAAAACACCACACTGGGGAATGGATAAGTATTTACGATCTGACCAAAATATTAAGGCTATTGTCTAAGATTTTGGAAACAGAAATATTGTTGATTATCTTAAACGTCTTGCTCACAATTCCCTTAAATAGTAGTAAATGTAAATATTAAGGGTGCGATTTATAAATGTATTTTATTCCTGTTTCTTTAGTTTTTCAATAAAGAATGTTCTTTTGTGGATTATATATTTTTTATGCCATCACCTTTTTTACTCTCTCCAGAGAAGTGCTGAAAACCAATTACTATAAAATTACGCCAACTAACGTAATTAGCGTCCTCTTAGGGACAAAAAAAGTGGCCACTCGAAAAAATATTAATTTTACTTCCTTTTACGATAAAGGAAGTATTGGATTCACCCCAAAAATTCGAAATTGAGTTTTCAACAGATTTTCACGTTTTTGAGTCCCCTGAATCCAAAAAAACATGCTTTTGTTCATTGGTCTGTCTGTGTGTGTGTCTGTCTGTGAATAGAATATCAAAAACGAAAAGAGATATGACGTTGAAACTTCATATATAAGTTTTGTGTACTATCTAGATGCGACAGCAAGCTTTTGAAGGAAATCGCATAACCGGAAGTATGGTGTTGACTCTTTGTGATTTTTCAGTTTTTTTAATTTTTTCAAAAACGGGTCTAACGATTTTTTACATGTTTATTACATTTTTAATGCGTATTGATGTGAGATAGGTGATTTTCCAGTTGCATACCTCTAAAATGGGTTTCTTTTGTTTTTTTTTTCTAATTTTTTTTATTAACTCCTATTTTAAATGGAACACACGGTATATTATTACATTTTTGAATTCAGCTTAACATTTTAGAGAAAATTTGTCTCTTGAACTAACGCTCTATTTTGTACGGTTTCTGTAGAATTTGTAATTTTTGGCAAATGCTTAAAAATTAAAAATCAAAATTTTGGCTAATTATAAGATCACTGTAAAAGGAAGTTGTGTGCGTGTATCACACCAGATTTTTTAACTTTTGATTTGGAGAAGAGTTAAATACTGCTCATATAGAACAATAAAAATCTAGAGGATGTTACTTTTAGCAATTTTATTTGCTTAAAGTTTGGAATTTTGTATGGCATGTTATGAACACCCTGTATGCAACAATTTATTGAAAAAGCATCTTCTGATTCCAAATGTTTTTTAAATTTTGTGAACATCTCTTTTCGCCATGTGCCATTCCAAAATTTAAGCAGCACGCATTTTTCAAAATAACACTAACCAGTGTTTTATATAAATATCAGAGCAATCATTTAATGACAAGTTTTTAAAGATCGAACTCTCCATTCAAAAGTTGTAAATCTTTAAAGATTTACATATTTTTTGGTTGCCAGTTTCTTGCCGTTGACTATACAGATTGCGGCAGGCCACTAGGACCATAGCAAAAGCAAGCGAACTTTACATGTGGCCGTAAATGTATTTAAAAAATTAAAAAATTGAATATATACCTTGTATTTATAATGATCCGAAAGACCTACCGCTATCGTACATTGATTGTTTGTTTGTCAAATACTATGACGGCCACATGCATATTGTCCTTGCTTTTGCAATGGTCCTAGTAGCCTGCCGCATTCTGTATATAGATTTGATAATCTACTAATACAACGGCACAGCTGCTCTTTACGAAAGTTTAAGATAATAACATTAATAATTTAGAAATGTCAAAATATAATACTCAAGATTTCAGTTTTTACAGGAAAATAGCAAACACGTGTAAAATGGATTTGCCCGCGTCTAAAGGCTTCGCGCCTAAAAGCCCGCGCCTAATAATGCGCGCCTAAAGGTGAGCACATAAACGTCCCTTTCCGACCATAGATTCCACTCACAAGTCTTTTGATGCCGGGGCACATGGGTTGCCCAAAAGGACAGGAAGCAGGCAGATTTTCAGCACTTTACGGCACTCGCGTCCTCCTAATTTGCGCTTCGAAAGTCGATTGATGTACTTGTACAATGTGATGACCCCATCTGTTGGAATATTTTGACGCGATTGTGGAGGTAGTATGGTTTTTCCGGATTTTTATCGCGGCTGGGAAATCCTCTAGTTTACCGTCTTACCTCCATTAGTGAAAACTACTAGACGCAGACTTTGAACATTCTTTCTTTTGGTCGAGCAGTGAAGCGCCTTGCGCGTCCCGGCTGAGAAATTCCTGAATTCGCCAACTTACGCCGCCGGTAAACATTGCTCGGTGCGGGATTCTTTTTGCGATTGAATACATTTTATTGATTTCAGGCGATTGTTCGTGAAGTAAGAAAACCCTAGGAATTAAGGCTTTATTCGACTAAAAACTACAGTACACAAGTTGTGTCAAGCTGACAATAAACAAGTAACAAAAGGAACAGCAATCTAAATTCTAACATACCACATTCACCCCTCCCTATTTAGTAACGCTGGTAATCTTCTAAATATTTTGGCGATCGCCTTGTTCTGCTTGATTTATGCAAACTTTCTGTATGATCGCAATTTTCATTGTCTTCAGGAACAAGGGCGGAAATATTAGCTTCTATTTCATTCTGCGAAGTCCCGCAGCTTTCAATATTTTCAATCTGATTTGAAGAATTTAATAGTTCACTTACATGAGGAATGGTCATTTTTTGTAGTAAAGTAACATCGCCTCGTGGAGCCAAGTGCTTTAAAGACGGCGGATCAAGGCGTATTATGGATTTGCTTCAATTAATTCAGCTTCCTCTACTTGGTCATATTTATTTCTTAGGTACATAGTTTTTTAGTAAGACCGGGCCTGGTGACAAAAGAAATGAAGGAATGGAATTTGCAAAAGTTGATTTACGTTGGTGTTGAAACATCCTCTCATGAGGCGTACGGACTGAACGAAGGACTTCTCCTAGTACTTCCTCCCATTGAGTTATTTTTAATCGTTGGGATTTTAGAGCTAAAGAAATCGTTTGCCAAATTATTCCATTATATTTTTCGACTTGACCGTTCCCCTCAGGATTATATGGAGTAGTACGACTTGTAGCAATACCTCTATCATGCAAATATGATTTTAACTCCTTGGACATAAATGATGGTCCTTGATCAGAATGAATATAGCGGGGCATTCCAAATATGAAAAAAAAGTTGATTGAGAGACTTGATAATCGAAGTAGAAGTCATGTCAGAACAAGCAATTGCAAAAGGAAAGCGTGAGTATTCGTCAACGATTGTTAATAGGTATTTATTTCGTGTTACTGACGGTAATGGTGCTTTAAAGTCTACGTTTAATCGCTCGAATGGAGCAGTAGCTTTAATGATTGTGTAAGCCTCTTTTTCCACTGCCGAATGTTTCTGCTCAATTTTAGAAAGAGTCCGTGAGAAGAATGCTACTGGTTGTTCGGACTGACTCAGTGTAGCAGCAATGGCGTGCTCTGAAGCGTCTGTTTCGACTGTAAAGGGTATGTTTGGGTCGAGGGCCATTACTACGGATTGGAAAATATCCTGTATTATTTTTTTAAAATCTGAAACAGTTAAAGACGTTAATGGGAAGGTTTTAGTTTGAACGAGTTTATGAATTTTTTCAGAGAATCTAGGTATCCACCTGGAGTAATGGGCAAACATACCAAGCACCTTTGTAACGCTCTAGAATCTTTAGGTACAGGAAGGTTTATTAGCGCTTTTAATCTGTCTGGATCTGGCTTCAAGGTTTTATTCAACAGTAATATCCCAAGTGCATTAAAATAGCCGATTAAATTTTGACGTTTTCTGTCAGAATGTTTTGCTAAGAAATTTGTCAAGTAAATTTGCCGCTCAACAAGAATCCCGAGTGCGCAGCACCAGGGATTTTGAAGCGGAAAATTTACGAGATATATTTCTTCAGAGCAAAACATTCTGACAGAAAATCGTCAAAATTTATTCAGGCTAGTTTACATGCACGCGGGATGTTCGGCGTGATTATTTCCTGAATAAATAGATAAAATTCAGTTGGTGAAGCACCTTTAATAATCATGTTAAAATTATGCACAAGCGATTAAATTTTGACATAAATTTAATCGTGGTTAGATTGTGACGTTTGAATTTTAGTCATTATTAAACTGACAGAAATGAAGGAAATAATCTCTATTAAATATCCTAGTAGTTTAATCGATTTCTTATTAAAACTGCTTTTTTCTGTGTTGATAGTTAAATTGTATTTGTTAACGGCTTCTATAAATCTTTTTAGGTTTTCATTATGTTGTCATTGTGAGTTTCCACATGCAGTGACATCATCCAAGTAAGCGTAAACTCCTAGCAGATTTTCTTTTTTAATAATGCTGTCCATAACTTGTTGAAAACATGCTACTCTGTTGGTAACTCGAAACGGTATTCTAGTAAATTGATAATTCAAATGCTGTGTAGATTTTATCTTGTTCCTGAATAGGGACCTGGTAATAAGCACTACGTAAGTCGATAGTACTGAATATTTCATATTTGGAAACTGACGTAACTATCTGTTCAATATTTGGAAAAGGATAAGCATCTAAGTATGTAAATCGATTTATTGTTTGAGAATAATCGATGACCATGCGTTTCTTATGGTTTTCGTTTTTCGTGACGAGCACTTGTGCCCTCCAAGGCGAGTTACTTTCTTCTATAACTCCCTCAAAGAGAAGTTTTTCCATTTCTGCTCCGATAAACCGTGCATCTTCTTCTGAATGTTGTCTGGATTTCGTTACTATGAACTTGCAGTCGGAAGATAAATGACCAAAAAGTGATTTGAGGGTCGACTTTTGCTACAGCCAAACTGCATATTGACAACGGGGGGTCTTGATCCACCAAATTTAACTTTAATTTTAGAATGTTGAGACAAGTCATGTCCAATCGTCTCCGGCAATAGCCCATATCAGTTAAGCTAAGCCACACGCTTGATAATGAATTGAAATTTACGCTCGGCCAGTGGAAGCAAAACGGACCCAGTTTGGGCAATTGGAGTATGTGCAATTTTGGAGTCGTACTGATGTTGATATGTCACCCCTATGTTACGCCCCCTCTACCAACGAACCTTATTTGGATATTATTGTAAATAAACAAATTATTATTTGCTACCAGCCGATATTATTTCTTTGGTGTCTTTTGAGTATTCGTTATTTCTTTCAGCCTGTTTCGTCGTAGCTTACTCGCTCCGCGTGGTTCAACGGAGATTGATTTAGTGAGTTTTTGAACCTGGCGCCCCTATTGATTGACCCCTCGTTTTTCCTACTAATTAGCAAATTAATTAAGTAGCTCTTTATGTACATTATCCAATCTTCTGTAGTTTTAAGCTGTTAATATTACGATTCGCTTAATATTGATGTAACAAAATTTGCACCGTATTTAATAAAGTTCGTACGAAGAGAGTACACAAATTATTTGTAAGGGGCCAACTCAAAGAACAGAGTATTTGGAAACATGAAATGTTTGATGTGGCTGCTTGTGAATGAAAACTCTGAGCTTTATGATTATTGTAATAAAATCAGCAAGAAATCACAGTTTATAATAATAAAATAACATTGAACGCCTCTATGTGTTGGAGGAAGACGATATTTTGCATACGAATTATATGTCTACCTGACATAAAACCGAGAACATTTCTGTAAAATATATACAGGGCGGGCACGTATAAAAAATAAAACTTTGTTTATTTTTGCTCTACCTCAAGAACTATTACTTAAATGACAGTAATATTTTGCACATAGCTTAGGTTTTTACCCTTGACGAAAAAGGGTATATTTTGGACCCAACAGAGAGACAAAAAGGGGCAACGAATAGCGTAGTAGGATGGGAACGACGGGCACGCTACGCGGGGCCTGCTTGCTTCCCCGTTGAAATACCTTCTGCAGTCGCTGAGTTCGAATCCCGCCTGAATGATTTTTTTTAATTTGAAGATTGATGTAATTTGAAATACCAAGTGTTTCCTTTTATTGTTTCAGTATTATTAGGAAGGTCAAGACATTTTAACCCCTAGTTGTGTTTGATTTTTCAAAATATTTAGTGTCACAACTTCCACTTGCGAGGGAATTTCTGAGTAATGCCCTTTACAGATTTTTAAAATAACTTTTGACAATTCGTTCAACTATAGAGAAGGTACTTCTAAGGTGTCAATTTTTGTTATTTTCAAATTCGCAGCCTTTAGATTGTGTGGTATTATTAATGCACAGTGTATTTAATCTTTCAGGTAATACATCAGAGTCCAAACAAAGGATCTGCTACTTAGTGTTTGTTTAACCTATCGCCGGAACAAAGGGATGTTAGTTATTTAGCAAATTTATATCAAATTTACAAAGTTTAATTATGCAGCGCAGGCAGCTCCAGCTCCTGTTTCTTGTGCGAAATTTTAATAAGCAATATTTAATAACCCTATCTGCCTTTTACGATGCAGACTTAATTGGCTGCTGCAGTTGCTCTCATTAAACTGTAGTTGGATAAAATGCAAAATTTGTCTCGTTAATTATGTGGATGGGGAACATTTTTATTTTGAGCTCGGAATTTTAATATTCGTTTTCCTGTAATATCCTAGGTAGCTAGATCAGGGATAATGAGAGAATAAACGGCGAAATGTAAAATTCATCTAGAAATATGTGCAGGACAAGGCAACGTTTCCATTAGATCACGAATTAATAAATGACATTTTATTACAAGTTATATAAAAGGTTGTACCGGGCTTAGAACATAGGGATATTACTTTTTTTTCTACTTATTTAAAAAAAATGTGTCCAGTTTCACATTGATTAAACTGGAATCTTCCGAATCTTTGTTGTTAAGAGAGCTCGAAGAGTATCATTTGGATACTATGGGGTCAATTTGATTACCGCGATACATCTGGAAAATGAGAATTTTAATACTTTAACGTTAGTACTCATTGGTTTTTAAATATAACAAAGTAGCAGTGCATGTTCTGTGTAAATTAATAAAATCTAGACAAAGATGTCGATACCTTGGTTAATATCAACAGCTGTCCTTTAATATTTTGAATTTAAAACACACACAAAATAACAAATATTATTCATAACTTGCCTTTGTCGTACAAATTTTAATTTTTCAATAATTTTAAATTAGTTTTTTCCAAGGGGATATACTATGCAAGACAAAAAACTGGGACAGTTAATATGGTCTGTTGTGACTGCCTGCATTACTATGCCATTTCATTAAAAAAATATTCAATGTTATTATATTCTCTTAACATCGCTGATAATTGATTCGGAAGTCTGCCTGGTTTCCAGTGGTGGAAAGAGCTGCAGTAGGGTCTCAAAGTGGTAAAAATGACAGATAACATAAATTTATAATTCGTGTTACGTGTTTGGTAGTACTAAAGTGTATTGTTGGTGGCAGTGTCAGTGTATCTTAAATTCGAGGTTAGCAGGTTAGATTTTGTTTGCTGTTTGACACAGACTGACGCAAAACCTAACCTAATAATCTCAAATTTGATATAAATTAACAGTGCCAACAACATGACACTTTAGAACTGCCAAACACATAACAGTCGCCTGCGTTGATTAACAAAAACTGCGTCTTTACTAAACGTACTAACATAACCTATCAACGCTGGCGACGCATATAACACGTATTACAGGCGACTAGTTATTTGATCTTCCAGTATTTCAATTTCTTATGGTCCATAAGAAAAGTATCCCTAGTAGGTCATATATAGTTATGTGAAATTGACCTAACAAAATGTCACGTAGGTATTTTTAAATTAGGTTATACCTTTTGACGTTTGACAAATATTTTTAGCTATACGTGTATATGTCAAACGTCAAAAATTATAACCTAATTTAAACTATCCGTGACATTTTATCAGATCAGTTTCACATAACTAAACATAACCTACTGTGGATACTTAATACTTAATTTTCGGAATTTAGAGCTTTTCTGTATTTTTCCGCATACTTTAAGCCCTAGTTCATAGTTCAGTAGTGTAGTCAAACTTTTAGTCCATACGATCCTTTTTTCCGCGCGTTGAAACACTAACGCTCCGGAGTTTATTTTAGGATCAATTCAAGTTTATTCTGGCGTGGTATGAATTGGGCTTTGTTCCTGCCTAGGTGACGCAATCTCTTCTCGTATGCAAAACGATGCATTGTTTCTTATCGCATTCTTAGAATTTTGTCGTTCAGATAGTCTAAAACTTCGCCGAGGGTACAGGCATTTGCTTAGTCAGGATTTCATCAGATTGTTGGAACATTCCCCCGAGGCTCGTGATTGGAACAAAGAACGAATTGAAGTCATGCCTGCGTGGTCTTATTCCGTTCCCTCATCTTCGGCGAAATCATCACTCAATGGCCGGCGTTCAGATCGTCAAGAGGTGTTGGTGGTTGAGTCCACGACGCGGCTTCGTTTATCCGAAATTGTTGTAAGTTGTGAAACTACATTGTTGCTGTAGTTGAGCGAGTGCGTAGTAGTGGTCATTTTGGTGGACGTTTAGCCGAGTTTTCAGTACCGTTGCAGCCAAACATCTCCGTGAGCACTGTTATAGTGGATTTTATTTGGAATTCTCAACTGTGTGATAAACCTGCCAGTGTAACGAAGACCCGATACCGTACCGCCGTCTGCTTGTTTGCCCGAGGTTCGTTCAAGTTAACCCTAATCTTGGGGATGTAATGCTGCTCACATTCGCTCGAATACCGCCCCTTCCATATGTGGTTTGTAGTATTTTCCTGTCGTTCTTTTCGTAGCATCAACTGAGGTGCGATTTGCAGCTGTATTGGACATCAGTTTAGAACGTCCGGATTCCTCCAACTTAAGGTATTTGTTAGTCCATATCTGTACAGAGGAGTGATTTTTAAGGTATTTTCTTGGCAAATTGTGCCATTGGTTGATTTAAATTGTGGGATGTTGAACAATACCGTCAGGTTTTAACGCCTATATGTTGTTTTTCATTGTAAGTTTAAGTAAACATTGTTGTTGCGTCACTGTTTGAGTGGTTGTTGATAATTTTGGTCATGTAACGTAGTTCCTTTGTGCAGAATTTAAAGTCATTACTGTTAGGAATGTAGCCATGTCGTCTGATTGTCATTTTACCGCTGTGGTTAGTTTAAACGTCGCAATTTAACCTGACTAACCCCTTTTGCCTATTATTTTTAACAGTAACGAGTAAACATTTCATGTTCATTGTCATTTATATATTTTCTATTTCAGTAGAGTTTATTGTTAATTACTTATGTTTTTCATTGGTGTTTACATGCATATTTGTGTTTTGTTTAGATGTACAGGAATTTAGATGATTGTAAGCAAGTGTAAGGAAAGGTAGGTTCGATTCAGCTGTTGCAGTCGCCGCCTCCAGCTGTGCCAAGCTAGAAG
This sequence comes from Agriotes lineatus, assembly GCA_940337035.1. Classification (NCBI taxonomy): domain Eukaryota; kingdom Metazoa; phylum Arthropoda; class Insecta; order Coleoptera; family Elateridae; genus Agriotes; species Agriotes lineatus. The sequence continues at coordinate 133,211,022 of OW679200.1, forward strand.
TAGAAAGCTGGACTCACTTTTTCCGACTTTCAAAGTTGGCTTACCTGTGTTGCTGGTTTTCCCGATAGCCAGAAAATGGTAGCGTCTCGATTATTTAACACCTTTTACGTCGCTTATCGGAGTGCCGCCCTAATTCTAGGGTAGTACAGAACCCGCCCCTTCTCGCTGAGCATCCCTAAAGCCGGATCCTTGTGTTACAGCCCATCGTAATGGAGATTAGGGCGGCGAATTTGGTTAATTTTACTGATTGTGTCGTTAAGAGTATTTACGTTGGAACTAATTGTTGTTTTTGTCGTGTAGAACCATGTTGTGGCTGTAACAAACTGGCTTCCAAGTGTATGACCTTGTTTTGCCCACTTGAGGGTCGGTTTTGTGTCGTTGATATCGTTTTTGGACGTAAAAACTTATCCCAAGGACCATGAGGAATGGAAGGATCTCTACCCCTTTGACCCCCTTCCGCAGTCATCTCCACTACCGAAAACCAGGAAGATTTTCGAATTAATTATCAGCGATGTTAAGAGAGTATAACGACTAATATTTTCTTGATAGAATGACGTAACTATTTTTGTCTCTGGCTCTTAGACTATTGCTGGGTTATTCTAAGTTAATTGCTAACTTGTTTAGACATTGCTATGAAGCAAAATTGTTATAGTAAATGTAATTGTTTAGTCTCGTTTAAGTTAATCAAATTATGCTAGAATCTCTATTAAGAGTTGTCTCAGATTTTTTATCTTGCATAGTACCTAAAGTAACATATTGCGGGGGTCTGGCGGACACAATTTTTATGGGAATTTTAAGGTCGATGAGTGAAGAGAATCAGAAGTATTTGTACATTTTATTCAGGTTAAATTGTCAATATTTAATTTGTGCTTTATTAGGTTATAACATAACTTTTTGGCAGAAATCGCTCTAAATGTAAAAGATACAGGCAGCGATAGGAAACTTACATATTCTATTATTCATAAACGTATCTTAAACACAGTGCTGTAGTAAGGATGCTTAGGTACTTTTACGAAGGGCATGATTTCATATGCCGAAATACTGCGTTGCGGTCCTCTATCAAAGGTGATGCCACACCTCAGAAAATTATGACAAGAATGCTTCTGAACTAGATTCTCGAGTAGTAGTTCGCTGAGCTTTAGAGAACGGGAAGTTGGCAAGTGCTTTGGATTGCGACACCTCCAGTAGACAAGAACGAACACTTGAGAGATGGTGTAAAGCTTAGAGCGAATGGGATATAGATGTAGATGTCAAATTTCATCCGTTTAATGGAGACCATTCAAAAGTACCAACATTAAATAGAGACACAAAATCGTATGTAGTAGTAAAGTAATTCAAATTTAAAAAAGCCCGTTGTAGTCTAAGACTTTTTTTCTTTGCACATTGGCAATGTGATTATAAGCGCAAATAATTATTTGTTTAGTTATGACCAAATAGTTTTTTTTAATTGGCAGATTTAACCGTCTCTCAGAATGCAATTCCTTTTGATAATTTTTAATTTTACATTTCGCATTTTTATGCTTGGTTGGGATATTTTGTTTATCCACCGAAGTAGACTCGATGTATTCCAGTTTGGCGACACCGTGCTGCCACGGACAACTATGGTCATAGCTGCGTTAGGGTAATACACTAATAGCTCTATTTTACAATGTTTATAATTAATTAAGAGTTTTGGGTAAAGTAGTACCATGGGCATTTCCTTCCTGCCTAAGGCAACCAGCGAAAGGCATTTAAATCTTGTTTTGATAGTATATGCTATGTTTTATACTTAAAGTTTTTCGAAAGCATATCGACAGACTTGCGTCATATTTTTCAAGTCAGAGACTAGTTTTTTTGCCAGCGCCTGACCGGCTGCACGTCAGATACTTTGATACTATTAAATGCGCACTTCAATAATATGCTTTTATATTTCATTTTGATTATTTTATTGCTTTAATGCCTAAAAGCTTTTGCTTAGTTTATTAATTTGTTATCCCAGGGTACTTTTTACGTATTTGGGGCGACACAGTTTAACAGTTATGTACCCACCTTGAACTGTGTAACACTTAAGCTTATATAGTTTTGTATTGAAGAACCTGATTTACTGTTTATGCGTCTTTAACGTTATTTGTTTATCTTAATCTATTGACTGTGTCTACTCAGTTGTTCTTCTCTCTTTTTTGAAAACGTGTGTTTTATAAGTCACCTTCCGCGGCCGGGGTGGGTGGCTAGTTTAACCTATCGAATTAAGAAAAATGCCCTTCTACAGGAGCCATGATCACCAAAAGTGTTTCCAATGAGAAACGTAAACGCTACTGGCTCTCATAATTTCTTAATTTTCTTAATTACACTAATCTTGTGAGGCGCAGTTTTCTGTAACTCTTCCGTTAAGGTTAAATTGAACCGCGACGTCTCGTACGCCCTTTTATTTTATTTGCCCTTTTCGTTGCCAGCTGCCTCAGTTACCTCTTGTCTTCTTATTCCAGCTCGTGGTTAAGAAAAAATCAATATGACAACGCTCCGGATGTTGACAAAACCTGTGCTGGAGATACTGAAAACATATGTTCTAAACTTCTACTCAAATAAAAGCCAATGTGCTCACACTCTACGTAAAAAATATATATTGACATTTAATTACACTTTGTTAGGACAATTCCAGCTTCGAGTACTCTCTGCACAAATCTCGTATTTCCCGCAAAATTCAGTTCATTTAGAATGACTTCAAATCAAGATAACTAGCGACACCTTCTGTTTCACTCGTCGCACGACTGCAGAGTGCTACAAACATAATGATTTCTATTAGGCCAGTCAATAGAGACATTCTACCTTGCAAAAGGTCAGGCAAAGTTCTAATTTGGCATACTTGTAGAGTCGCATGTTCTAATCGACATACTAAGTTTGCGACCTTGAAAGGGCGCCGCTCGCAACGCCATCTTGCTAAAAAGGTACCAAAAATCAGTTTTTTGTATATATCTCCTCTCCTCTGACATCTAGGCTGAAAACAGTTATTACAAGAATTGTAGGAAACAAAATTGCCTACAACTTTTGTCTGAAACTTTTTTTTGTCAGATGAACAATTCATTAGTTACAGTTACGTAAGGCAGAGCAAATTTTCGAAATTTGCGAAAACGCTCCACTTTTCGTCGAAACTTCGGTTAATATCTATTAATTGTTACTAGTAGAGTACCTATAGGCGTTCTGGCGCACTTCCGGTGGTTTGGAACTTGGCTAAGTGGCACGTGGCGGCCTCTGGTTTGAAACTTGGCTAAGTCTAGTCGAAGGTCACGGCCGGGGTCAAGGTCACGGGCCCCGGTCATTGGCCTCTGGTTTGAAACTTGGCTAAGTCTAGTCGAAGGTCACGGGCGAGGTCACGGGCCTCACCTAGGTCACGTGCCACTTCCGGGAATTTTTTGGGTTAAAAGTGTAGTTTTTGAAATTTTCCCACGCTCGAGCGTCTGAGTACGCAAACATGTCTATTCATGCAGGATGTTATCAGTAAATAGAACAATGAAAAATTTTCTCAGGCTCGACCGGATGTGAGTCATCGTTTGACAGACATGTTTATTCTTGCAGGATGTTGTTGAACAATGGCATCCCTTGTTTTAAAATCAGCACGAAATTCGAGAACAATGAAGCTATTGTTGTCTGGAGGAATTTTTGCTGACAGCCACTATAATATAGGTAAGAAAGAGGGGTTGGGCTGCTATTCAACTACCCTGTTTCAACTACCTGTTTGAGAAAATGTGCAAGGTTGCTAAAAAAAAATAAACCGAATTAATTGTGGTCTAATAGTATATATCGAATTATTTCCAGCTAAAAAAAGATGCAATATAAAAATCCAAACCATTTTAAATAACTTGTTAGGTTTTTGTTTTATTACGCTTTCGACGAGATGTATGTCTGGATATTTAACTCGAATAGGCCGATTGGAAGCATCTTTTAGTAGATAGGTAATGTGTTCGATCCCACTGGAGGACTGTTTAAGCGGTAGACAGTATATAACATAATACAAAAGTGTTGCGGTCTTAGAGACATTGGGAAATCTGCAACATTGTTTGTAGCAAAGTAAATATTACGTGTTTTTTCCAGTACTTTATTAAATACACAGTCTCGAAAATTGAGCCGATAGTTATATATTTTACTTTTGCTGTTGGATTTATGTACAGCACCCCCTCGCTTTAGAAATAAGCAAGTTCCTAAAGAAATATTATGATGCTGTAGAGATTTACACGTTACAGGTGTGTATAAAAATTACGTATTTATTAAATATTACTGTTAACAAAGCTGTTAAACGTATGATACAGGCAGTTATTAATTAGAGTGGTGGTTTAATTTTATCATTGGAATTTCGGTTTCTTACAACGGTATTTGTAAATCATTCGTAAGTAGTCCACCGATACACATTTATTTACGTTATGCATGTGCAGACTTGCTTGTTATGCAAGGTCGTTGACTTATCGTATGCAGTGTAGGAAATGTTATCATATGACTTTGTCAGCACGCCATAAAAGTTGGTTTTTGTAGTATAAGACATCCGCAAGCTAATTCGGTAAAGAGGTGGAAAAATACTTAAAGAAAATATTAGCAGATAATACATTTGAAAAATCTGCACGACTAATACTCAACATTATTACAATTACATGCTAAAGACTGCAGACAAAAAGTAAGATATCAAAATTTTAAAATAAAACCCAGAGAATAAGAATTAAATAAAGCCAAGTCAAAGCTATTAGATCACGACAATATATTAGTAAAAAACCAAGTTCCTAAAGAAATATTATTATGGTGTAGATATTTACAGGTTACAGTTCGGTGTGTATAAAAATTACGTATTTATTAAATATTACTGTTAACAAAGCTGTTAAACGTATGATACAGGCAGTTATTAATTACTTAATAAAACAATTGTCCTATATCCGGTATTCATGGTTTATCTGATTTTAATAGTCGATTATAGTTGAATAACTAAGGTTATTACAATGCTAAAGACTGTGCGCAAAATGTAAGATATCAAAATTTAAAATAAAACCCAGAGAATAAGAATTAAATAAAATAAAGTCATTAGATCACTGCAATCACTACAATAATAAGGATGCTATACTCAATGGTGAGGGACAGTATAATTTTGAACTTATCTAGATTGGTTACAAATCAGATGTATAAGAGAAAATCTCAAACTTGTTTTAAAACATTTTGTAACTAAACAATCACATTTAAAATTGTGTAAATAAAGCTAAAATTAGAAGGAGGCGCAGACTATAGAAAATACGTGTCAATACTTGTGGATGTGAGCGTCTAGGGAATGTGCAAGGTTGCTAAAAATAAACCGGATGTGAGTCATTGTCTGTAAATGCCAAACTTGTCAGAACCTGCCTGCCTGTCTGCTGCGTAATTAAACAACGAAGCCATTGTTTGAGAAATGTGCAAGGTTGCAAAAATAAACCGGTTGTCTGGAGTTTCTGCACAGGTCAGCGCGGGAGTCTGCGCGATGGTTTGGCGGAAAATTCAAAATTCTGCGTAGGTTTTGGCGGTAAATTTAAATTACACTCAGGTTTTGACGGTAAATTTAAATTATGATCAGGGTTTTGGCGGGAAATTTAAATTCTGCGTGTTGTCTGGGGTTTCTGCACAGTTCAGCGTGAGCGTCTGCTCGGGGGTGTTTGCACATGCTTGGCGGTAAAATCAAATTCTGTGCAGGTTTGGCGGGAAATTTAAATTCTGCGTAGGTTTTGGCGGGAAATTCAAATTATGCTCAGGTCTTACAGGTAAACAGATAGGTAGACAGGCAAACAGTCAGACAGGCAGTATGGTTTATGTCTTAATCTGATTTTAATAATCGATTAGCGTCGAATAACTAAGGTTATTACAGTGCTAACGACTGTGCCCAAAAATTTTAAAATAAAACCCAGAGAATAAGAATTAAGTTAAATAAATCCGAGTAAAAGCTATTAGATCACTGCAATACTCTAATTAATAAGGATGGTGAGGGACAGTATAATTTTGAACTTATCTAGATTGGTTAAAAATCAGATGTATAAGAGAAAACTTGTTTAAAAACATTTTGTCAGACCTGTCCAGACCGGCGGATGTGAGTCATCGTCTGGGAATGTGCAAAGTTGCTAAAAATAAACCGGTTGTTTGAGGTTTCTGCGTAGGTCTGCGCGAGGGTTTTTGCTCATGCTTGGCGGTAAATTCAAATTCTGTGCAGGTTTGGCGGAAAATTCAAATTCTGCGCAGGGTTGGCGGGAAATTCAAATTCTGTCTAGGTTTTGGCGGGAAATTCAAATTATAGTCAGTGTTTTTGACGGGAAAATCTGGGACTGTACAAGGTATGGGGCCTTTACACCAAATGTAGTTAATGACCTCCATTATCAGTGTCTATAAATTTGGTAGACAGACAGACAGGCAGACCGACAGATAGACAGACAGACAGACAGACAGACAGACAGACAGACAGACAGACAGACAGACAGACAGACAGATAGACAGACAGACAGACAGACAGACAGACAGACAGATAGACAGACAGACAGACAGACAGACAGACAGATAGACAGACAGACAGACAGACAGACAGACAGACAGACAGACAGACAGACAGACAGACAGACAGACAGACAGACAGACAGACAGGGAGACAGACAGACAGACAGGTAGGCAGACAGACAGACAGACAGACAGGTAGGCAGACAGACAGACAGACAGGCAGACAGATAGACAGACAGACAGACAGACAGAAGGTTTAGGTGGAGGTTTAGTTAGTTTTAGAGAAAAGTAGAGTTGATCAATTTCAGCTTGAATGTCTGCAATAATTTCATTTGCTATTTCTATATTTGTACTAGCAGAGTTTTGGTGTTTGGAAAATTGATAAATAATCTTATTAAGTTCTTTGTTAAGGAGGGTCTTGTTGACAGCATCCTCTTCCAATAGAGATTGCGCAAGATTGGCTAATCGTTTATGCTGAAGATTAAAATATTCACAGTCATCGTAAAAGTGTAGATTTCTGTGCTGAATGTGACGACCGAACTTATCTCTCGACATTGTCGAACTGATTCGTTTTCATTATCGGCGCAAGTATGTAAGCGGTAGACACCTAGACAGCTAGACAGGTAGACAGCTAGACTGGTATACAGGTAGACAGCTAGACAGGTAGACAGGTAAACAGCTAGACAGGTAGACAGCTAGACAGATAGACAGATAGACAGGTAGACAGCTAGACAGGTAGACATCTAGACAGGTAGACAGCTAGACAGATAGACAGGTAGACAGATAGACAGGTAGACAGGTAGACAGCTAGACAGGTAGACAGCTAGACAGGTAGACAGGTAGACAGCTAGACAGGTAGACAGCTAGACAGATAGACAGGTAGACAGATAGACAGCTAGACAGGTAGACAGGTAGACAGCTACACAGGTACACAGGTAGACAGCTAGACAGGTAGACAGATAGACAGCTAGGCAGGTAAACAGGTAGACATCTAGACAGGTAGACAGCTAGACAGATAGACAGGTAGACAGATAGACAGGTAGACAGGTAGACAGGTAGACAGCTAGACAGGTAGACAGCTAGACAGGTAGACAGGTAGACAGTTAGACAGCTAGACAGGTAGACAGATAGACAGCTAGACAGGTAAACAGGTAGACATCTAGACAGGTAGACAGCTAGACAGATAGACAGGTAGACAGATAGACAGGTAGACAGGTAGACAGCTAGACAGGTAGACAGCTAGACAGGTAGACAGGTAGACAGGTAGACAGCTAGACAGGTAGACAGCTAGACAGATAGACAGGTAAACAGATAGACAGCTAGACAGGTAGACAGGTAGACAGCTACACAGGTAGACAGGTAGACAGCTAGACAGGTAGACAGATAGACAGCTAGACAGGTAAACAGGTAGACAGTCAGCTAGACAGTTAGACAGACTGACAGATTCAAACTAGTTCACAACGGGTTCAATGTGCCATACAAAATGTTCACATTTTGCACAAGTGGTATAATCAAAACCATTAATCGCAGTTATCGCTGTCTACTTGTTCAGACTTGTCCAGACCTGTTATAGCTTACGCAAACACTTCCTGCAGCCGGTGTAAGGTAGGGGAAAATATTATATATAAGAATACTAATCATAGAAATATTAGTTTTACGATAACAATGACCGAAGACTGCTTCTCAAATCATAGTTGGGGTTTTGACTCATGGGCTGACGATCCATGGAGCCAGGAAGAGGAGGAGAAGGTTATACCCTGGAGTGAGACTGAAGAAAATACTCCTCCTCCTCCACCTCCTCCAATGGGACAACCACACTCCTGGTCGTCTAACATAACAAAGGTGGAGGGTTGCAGCTGTATAAATTGTGCCAACATTCAGGGGTGGTTAAGCCCAACACAAAATTTTGAGGGGTGCGCACCACTACAGCAACCCGAACTGGAACAGGTGTCACCACCACCACCACCACCACCACCTCCTTCGTTTCAAGCAACATATAGTTTTACACTTCCTGAACCAACACTGCCTCTAGATTTAAATCCCATAAAGATAGAAATTAAGTTAGGTAATAAACTTATACATGTAATTATTAAAGATTAAAATAAAAGACATTTTATTTTTAATATGTGTTTTATTTCATTAGTATATACACCGTATTTATCTCATATGCAAAGCAAAAACTTGACAAGGAGAGAGAGAATAAATGTACACTTAAATATATGCTTTATTCAATTAATATACATATTATTTATACATAAGGGAAACAGAACTTAACAATGTGTAAGTATCGATATAATCTTGAGGTGTTGTTGAAGACCAGGGACCGGAACATGGACCGCTTCTCCAACCAACAGCTTCACCATTTTCAGCTTTTCTGATATTTTCCTGAAGCCATTTAAAAATATCTGTGTGGTGACGTACAACGCTAGGCTGAAATATATAAGTTATATGGTTAGTATTTAAATATTCGAACACGTCTTCTATAAACTTGCTGTGGGCATAATAAGCAGCCTCAAAGACAGCATCATGAAGAAAATATGGATATTGCTGTTGCTGGTCAGTTGCAAATTCGATTCGAGAGCCAGATGATATTGTTTCAATAAGAAAATGTTGCTCGTAGGAAGTAATGTTCTGTAACGATAATTTTGAAAGGACTAAATTAAGATCTGTTTCAGTATTAATTTTCAACTCTCCTCTTCTTACTTCGTTAATAATTTCCCTAATAACATTAAAGACAGCTAACATAGTTTTTAAAATTTCATTTACGATAGCGGTTTCAACACTTTTAAAGTGCGTAGCCCAAATAAGATTTTTGCTCGGTATAGCAATACCAATTTTGTGTAATATATACTTCAAAGTTTGCAAGTCGTTACGTCCTATAGCATTACGTAAATGGAAATTATAGATTTCTTTATTTTTAACATACAGATCTTTGTTCAACCACAGTATATTTGAATTTGACGGTAACATTTTGCAGACTGAGATATCTTAGAGAGAGCTGGTGTTTATAATGTGGTTGGTGGGCAGTTACCCCAAGGCAAAGTGTCAGTATACATACAGTTTACTATTCGTTTGTCATCATGTGGGTCTAAAGCCTTTTTTCTTTGTTTTAAAGAAAATACGTTGTGGGTTTTTGATCTAATTGTTCTCTGATCGCAAAATACTGTTTCGTTATTAAACAGGCAGTCTTTGTAATCCTCAAATGTAATTCTATTCAAAGCAGCTCTGGTAATACCTTTAGCTTTCTTTGAAATTTTAAATTCTCCATTCTCAGCATCCTCTAATGTTTTGAAAGCATACAATTTTGCACGTAGACCAACAAATTCGGTAATTATTTTACCGCTCATTTCGTCTTTCATTAGACCTATTACTTTTTTATTAACTTGTGGAAGGTTATATGGATTGTTCGGAGGATAATCGCTTGTATCAAATTTATGAATATCTTCCCGTATAAAATCGTATATATTTGGAAGGGTAAAGTGATATATGAGACTATCTGTGTCTGTGTACAGCAGTTTTGCTTGATTACCCATCTTCTGTTTAATATAATTGTAATGAAAATCGTATATTAAAATTTTTGAAATATCTAGGATTGAAAATCCAACGAATATTGGCTTATTAAAAACTATTTCCAACTGATTTAATTCTATAAGTACCAAGTCTTTATCTAAAATAGTACAGCTGTGAAAATTTGGTTTTGATATGTATGCACTGGCTCCGTACCTACCTTCCCATTTAGAAATTAATTTTATTGTTTTGTATTTTCTAACATTTTCCATAGTCTTTCCAAATACAGCGTTATTCATAAGTTTATAAAAATCCTTTTCAAAATTATTTTTGGCGGCTTGTCTTAATTTTGTATTTAAATCTATGTATGGTTTAAGCCAAGCTGATTGCTTAAATTTTAATATTCTGTGAATTTTTACAATTTTCAGCCCTAAACTTACAGCTTGCTGCAGATTGCGATAATGTATTACGTAGTTTTCTTTTTTAAATAAAGTGGTTGTCAATTTTGATTGCTGGGATGTTGGCGGTGTATAATGGTCAGGACATAGAGGCAAATCTTTGTGAAGTTCAAATAAATTTTGAGGATATTCTAAATCGACTTCATAAATATAACCTGTTTCAGAATCTGCTGGAGTATTTAAATGATCAATTTTAGGAATATCTAAATCATTTACCCATTCAAACCCACCATACGGTAGATATTCAGACATCCCGGCTCCGTACATGTTATTAATATCTAAATATAGGATATACGACTCAAGATCGGCTTCTACGAATTTTTCACCCATATATCGATTATTAGCTTTAGCGTATCGATTCGAACACTGTGCTAACCCTCCTCTAATACCCCTCTCTATGAACAACAGTTGATCTACATCTGTCAGCAGCTCAAGTTTAACTTTAGTAGTTTTTAACATTGCCTGAAATGCCAATCCTGGTGCTGTGTAAAAATGTAAAGCATCTAATCCATACGTTTTCATACAATTTTCTCTAAAATTCTCAAACACATCAGCTAAGAGTAGAACATCAACTGTAAGGTACATATCAGCATACTGACCTAGAGTTTGCATATTAAATGTGTTCCAAACACGCAGTGCATGTTCATAATTTTCATCTGAAATGGCTGTTCCATGCAACTGACTAAAAAATTGTGTTTTGTCAGGAAGACTTTTATCATTCAACTTTTCAAAATTGTCTAGGTAGTCATATGGAAAGATACCCTTACGTAGTAGTAATTCAAATTCTTCTTGGCTCTTGCAAAATTTACGTGTAATGATTTTTAAATTGTTCGGTAAATTTAATGACAATTGTTCTAAACTGCTAGCCATAAATCGAAATGAGTCTAAAAATCTGAAATCAATATTTGTACCATCCACATGTTTTGTAAATGATATAAATTTTTCCTTATTTATAGGCAACAATTTAATATCTCCCATAATCAGTTTTGCCAATGGTTTTATAATAAAATGAGCGTCATAACCGCTGAGATTATGAAAGAGAACGGGAATATAATGTGCATCTTTATAGTTAAGATTACAGTGTTGATGAGCACTACCTCTATACTCACCTGTCTGATGATTGTGATCACGTACACGCACGTCTTTATCGGTGAAAGGTTCTTTACAAATGTAACAGCATACCGATTTTTGAAATGAATCGTTTTCCTGCTGGCTAATATCCATAGGCTCTATAGTTGACAATATATTATTTACTTGATATGCTATAGATTGTAATTCTTTTACAAACCATTCCATACCGTCAGCACCACGATATATATTAAATCGAGATAAACTATCGTCATATGAACATTTTAAATAATATGCAACACTAAATGGAACATGTTTTTGATAAACCCCTACAACATTCTTTTCTTTCTCTAAAACACACTCCACGTCCGCGTATATTGAAAATGGTACTTTTTCCTGGTATTTATAGTCTTTAAATTCTATTTTTGTACCTTCTTCGGGCATTTTAATTTTGGTTTCATTTACACTATTACAATTTCTAATATGTCTTAAATGTGATTCTTTAGTTGCAAAATGATTTAAACACGTATCACATAATAAAGTTTGAGTGTGGCTCTTATGCATTTGAGTTGTAACCAATCTCGATAAGTTTCTTATCCAACAGAAATGGAACTGCCCCTCATCGTTGGATATCATTAGTAAATGTATAGCATCTTTATTAATTTGAGTATTTTTACTAATATAGATGGGCAATACTGAATTTTTACCAAATTTGTTTTTTCTTTCTAGCGTATATACATTTATACGTAAATCATTCATTGTCTCAAATTTTGATATATCTTTTAATTTCATTGGAAATTCTAGCCCCGAGTACTTTAAAACTTCACTGAAATGTGGGTATGAAGATATTCTATCAGAACTCTTATTTGCAGGATATAATGCTGACACTACCGACCACAAAAAACAATATTCGTCATCATTTTTTACGTTAATCACGGCCTTTTTATTTTTAATATCTTTAGGTAACTCAATATATTTACCTACTGTTAATGACGTGTAATGATTTAAATTTACTTTTAAATGTAATATCTCAAGCAAACTCCAACCTGAATCACGTTCTTGAAAATCTTCTAATTTCGTCAACAACTTATTCTCAACATTAGTCTCATACCACTCTTTTAAATTGGTGCCAGAATCAATTTTTTCATTTTTAGTACCAAACGTTTTTAAATCTATTTCGCCACTACTAGGCTTTATAAAATATGCACTAAATATTACATTAGCTTTAAGCATTAACTTATCTTTTATAATTTCTTTTACTTTTATTGAGAAACTTCTGTATGCTTTTCCAAGAAATTCTTGTGGTTCCTTATAACCTAAATTTACAATCATACCTGTTCTTATTCTACTGTTAAAACAAGATTCTACATCTTCCCATATCAACTTGTTCTTTTGTTGTTGTTGTTGTTGACCACTCCCTACACCCGCTCCCTTCTTTGCTAATTTTGCTTTTAAATTTCGCAATAATTGCCGTTGCCCCTTTAACAAACTTAAATTTGCCTCTAGCCTGAATGGATTTTCATTTTTAAAACTATGCTTACGTATAAATCTACTAACAATTAAAATGGTTTTATTTACATGTTTAATCAATGTCTCAGCTTCATCACTATATTTTACAATCGCTATCGCGTCTCTGATGGTTTTTATTGAGTTCGAACTTAATTCGGTAACGCTTTCTGTTGCAGACATGTTCGCGCGCGTGCAGTTGTAATACTAACTATTGCAGACAGCCGAGCCGCGCTATTTATTCATCGTCGCAGCTGATAATGGAGGCCTGCGTCAGCAAAAATTCAAACAAAGGCAGCATTCAATTTAGCTGTTGTGCAGATTTTCCTCAAACAATGGGTTCCTTTGTTCAATTTTTAACAGCTTTGCAAACATGTCTGGACATGTCTGAAGCTACACATCCTGTTTATCTGATAATGGAGGTCAGCAAAAAATTCCTCCAGACAACAATGGCTTCATTGTCCAATTATCGTGCAGATTTCTCAAACAATGGCTTTCATTGTTCAATTTTTAACAGCTTTGCACATTTTAATCTCCAGACAACAATGGCTTCATTGTCCAATTATCGTGCAGATTTCTCAAACAATGGCTTTCATTGTTCAATTTTTACCAGCTTTGCACATTTTAATGTCCAGACAACAATAGCTTCATTGTTCTCGAATTTCGTGCTGATTTTAAAACAATGGATGCCATTGTTCAACAACATCCTGCAAGAATAGGCATGTCTGTCAGACGATGACTCACATCCGGTCGAGCCTGAGAAAATTTTGATAGCTTCTGATTTACTGATAACATCCACGCTCGAGCGTGGGAAAATTTTAAAAACTACACTTTTAACCCAAAAAATTCCCGGAAGTGGCACGTGACCTAGGTGAGGCCCGTGACCTCGCCCGTGACCTTCGACTAGACTTAGCCAAGTTTCAAACCAGAGGCCAATGACCGGGGCCCGTGATCTTGACCCCGGCCGTGACCTTCGACTAGACTTAGCCAAGTTTCAAACCAGAGGCCGCCACGTGACACTTAGCCAAGTTCCAAACCACCGGAAGTGCGCCAGAACGCCTATAGGTACTCTACTGTTACTAATTCAAGTTTTTACTCATTTTCGCACAACAGTGCGGATGTAGTAAGAAATATAGAGATAATATGGAAACAGACTAAAAAAAGCAAACTTCCGCAGACGTACATTTCGACGAGTCGATGGTTCCAACTGTTTCGCAAGAACGATTTCTAGCGAACGAAAAGCATAAAATTCGCTTGATTCCGATGCTAAAGAGGAAATTCGAGGATTCCAATTTCACAGTGAAACAGGCTATACAGAAGATGCAGATACATTGATCGTCAACACAGCGATCAGAATGTCCTCATCTTTTGATTCCGTTTTCATAGTTGGAGAAGACATAGATCTTCTAGTTCTGTTAACAACACTAGCAAGAACCCATCCCAATATTTACTTCCGAAAGCCAGGAAAAGGAAAGACAGTAGAAAAAATATACTCTCTCCAAAGTCTACAGCATGGAGAAGCAGTGGCAGACAACATACTGTTTTTACATACATTCAGCGGCTGTGACACTACGTCTTCTCTGTTCAACCAAGAGAAAATGAAGTTTCTACATATACTCTAAAAGTACGAATACCTGAGCCAAACTGTACAAGTCTTCAAAGAGCCAAATGCCGATTCGGAAGTCGTAACTAACGCAGGGGAAAATTTCCTAATCGCGCTTTACGGAGTTCCAAAAGAAAACGTCACTTTGGATTCTCTTCGTTTTCAAAATTTTACAAGATTCGTTACAAAAAATAAGTTCAATCTTGCTGCTTTACCACCTACAAGAGAAGCTGCACGTCAACATTCTCTTAGGACCTACCACCAAGTTCAGAGTTGGTACGATATAACAAACAATCCAGAGGAATGGGGATGGCAAAGAAGCAAATTCGGACTCACTCCAGTAATAACCACAAAAGATCCTGCTCCTGAGGCACTACTGAAATTTATTTCATGCAAATATAAAGAAGGATGTGGTGTAGCGTGTGGTTGCAGAAAAACAGGCTTGAAATGCTCCGTTATCTGCACATTTTGTAATGGTGACTCTTGCGAGAATATTCCACAGATTTTGATAGACGCTGAAGATAACGAAACAAATGACGAGACATTAGTTGACAGACTACTGACGTTTGACGATGACGATGACGATGAAAGCGCTGAAAAAGAATCAGAAAAGGATGAGAGCGATTGTCAAGAAGAGGTCGAGATCAGACAATCTGGACCATCTAAGGCATTTAAAAGAACTCAAAGACGTAAGTAAAGTCGTGGATTAGGCCTACTGGGGATACCACATAAAAAAACGCGCCGTTTACTCTACCCAATGGTGGTGTGGAAATGAGTAAAAACTCGAATTAGATAACAATTAATAGATATTAACCGAAATTTCGACGAAAAGTGGAGCGTTTTCGCAAATTTCGAAAATTTGCTCGGCCTTATGTAGCTGTAACTCATGAATTATTCATCTGACAAAAAAAAGTTTTAGACAAAAGTTGTAGGCAATTTTGTTTCCTACAATTCTTGTAATAACTATTCTCAGCCTAGATGGCAGAGGAGAGGAGATATATACGAAAAACTGATTTTTGGTACCTTTTTAGCAAGATGGCGTTGCGAGCGGCGCCCTTTCAAGGTCGCAAACTTAGTATGTCGATTAGGACATGCGACTCTACAAGTATGCCAAATTAGAACTTTGCCTGACCATTTGCAAGGTAAGCCCTAATTTATGTCTCTATTGACTGGACTATATTTTTCCGCCTCGGTTTTTATAAATTAACTTAGGTGTTTGAACTACTAACTTATAGGGGACGTTCTATGTTAGGTCCTGGGACTTTCCGCTCATCCAGTTGCGTCATTGCTTATAACGAACTTCGGCACCGCTCAGGTGGTTCCGAGCGACCGGTTTTAACTTGTTCTTAGACTACGTGACAATCCGCCCGTTCGCAGTTGGGAAGTATGTTGCAATATGCATAGCGTATCTACGTGTAGGAGCGAGCTAGCGAGTGATGCTTATATTCAATTATTCTTCTTTTACCGCTGCCCAAAGGCAGTCACGATTACGTATCCAAAGGTTGAGGAAGAATTTTTTTAACCGTGTTGAGCCGACTGATAGCTTTTGCTGCTCGGGACCCCGTAGAAATTTTGTTGTTATTTGTGACGAACCTGACATTCAGTTGTGTGTCTTCTCTGAAAGTTACTAAACCGTCCACAAAGTAGATAAAAGATTAATTAACCAGGCTAGTGCTCTTGTGTGGAGTAGTTTCCAATTTATGGGTCGTGTAGGGGTTTGTAATCAAGAATCTTCCATTGTATGTTGCTGTATCCTACAGAAATACGTCCTGTGGCCTATTATTAGAAAGGTTCAAATGCGCTCAATTACCAAGGGGGCTGCAATTTTCGTCGTGCTCATCTCCTTTTGGCTCGTTGTTTAAACGATCCCGCAGCCCTCTATAAAGGAGATTTTACCTCCCAACGTCGTTGTGGTGCCCAAGAATTTTGTGGTACACCGCCTAAACCAGCTTTCATCAACATAAACCATTAAGGATGTTTTTGCTGTACAACGCCCTAGCCGGTCCCGCGGTTGCTTTTGAAATTCAGCCGCCCGAATACTACAAAGTATTGTGACGTAGTGTTTATGGTGATACACCCCGACAAACATTTACTGACGCAGTTTGATTATTATTATTTTGATTATTCATAGATTGGCGTGAGCAGCATAATTTTAAATGTAACTTGTGGCCAGCTTGGATTGTTTAACTTTGTGCCCAAAATTTGGGGAAGGTAACAGCTTTTATTTTGGTCTCAGCGGATGAAACCCCCGTTTTGCAATAATGAATATATAATAACCTGTTGTGTTTTTTGTCCAATTGAGGACTTTCATCTACATGTATATTTAATTTCAATATATTCAAATTGATTGAAATTCTTGCCGCTTTTCATTTATGTTTTTTTTGCATGTGACAATATATATGTGTTTTTCTTGTGTACTGGTATGTAAGGTGTATTGGCGACCTGCAAGTAAATCATCACAAGGTAGGTCCGTGGATATTCGAGCTAGGACGTCATATACAACTGACACCAAAACCAAGCAACTATCCCCCATTTCGAACTTCAAAGGGGTATCTTTCTAATAAAGTCCGTGGCGCCTAAGGCAATTCATATTCATACGGATTAACAGGTCGTTGCTCTATTATCGTAATGGATCTCGCCCTTCCACTATGTATAGCTGGCAAACTTTATTACAGGATATCGTAACGTAGTTGGGACAAACGACCCTTATATTTTCCCGATTATGCCGTATTAGTAAAATTTCCAGTTGTATTAACATGTTCATGTCTTAAATTTCGTTTTTGCTTTTAACAAACTGGCGTTTACTTTTGTAACATTGGATTTCAATTGTAACAACATATAAAAGAAAGGTAGAATCGAAATTAAATTCTAGAATATGGCAATTCCTACATACAGGACTATCAGCCCGCAAATGCTAGTTCTTCACGTCTTTAAAAGTTGAATAACATTAAATCAACTCCAAAATAACTGTATCTAGCAAGCACCCAGATCACCACCAGAATAACTGTTTTTGGAATGCGTATATTTTACTCATAAAATCCATTTCTGCGCGAAATATGGGTCTCAGCGCTTTTCGCTTTGTTATGAGTAACTCAACAGAATCGCTACTTGACGTCACTCGCCCAAATATCTCTACAAGGCGATACAAGATACCCCAGGTTCTGAGGCACGCTATGATGTAGTAAACTTCGACACTGGGAATTATTGCATACTTAAACGATATACTAGACCTTTACCAACCTATATTGCGCATATGAACGTAGATTCGCTCTTCACATTTGCTTTAGGTACTATCACGGTGCACGGAGGCTTCCTTGCCGTAGTGACTAGGATTTATTCAACTTGAGATTCATTAGGACTTGCCGGGATAACTAGAATTTGGCTTTGCACCAACTTTTGACGCTGTGCTTTCCACTTGCACCACGTTGCTGCGTGTTCAAGCGACCTGTCATTAATGATCATTTCGCGCTAAAAAAAAACTCACTTTCGACAATGGTTCAAAAGCACTACACACAAGAAATTTACTATTTACGCAGCTTGATATGTTCGCTTAGTTACGCTAAGTTAAACATATTTACACCCAAATGTAACAATGCACAAATTGGTATTATATGTAAATATTAAAGCAAGCCATTTAGTTGAGGGTCAAATATCCTTTCAGTCTTCCAAGGTAAGCCTCCGTTAAGGTGCAATCTATTTCCTTAAAGAATCGGTTGGTTATTGAGAGAAATTGGACAAGTTGATTATTTCGTCGTCAAGTTGATTGCATCGACTTACTTCCACTGACCTTGATCACTCATTTCTGTAGCAATTCTTTTATCATATTGAAATGTAAATGGCCGAAAGAAGGTAAAGAACTCACAAGAAAATTGCACGTGTGTTTGTGGCTATACCGACATACGTGTTTTATTTATATGCTCTGGCACAGCTTCAGGAGTAATATTCATGCCATGAAGACGTTTCGGCTTATTACTGGATAATTGCCACTTTTGTAGTGCTTAAACCAATTGGTGTTGAGTTACCGTCGGACACCGAAGGTCGATCCTGACCGAACCTGATTCTCGCATCCGATTTTTTCCGGTAGTTTTGGGTTTCTCCTCGACTTTGTTTTCAGTCTCACCTTAATTTTAAGATGTTGATTCAGAAACTTCTGAAATGTTTCTCCGTCGGTCTAACTATTACTGAGTGTGGGAGGGGGTATCATATAAATGATTGCAGCACTTAGAATCGTTATAACTGTAGTATGATCAGATGTTAGATTGTAATTGGAGCCGATATCTGTGTTGTTGGACGAGAAACCAGTGATGACAAAGAAATTCAGAAAATCAGGAATCTGTTAACCAGCAAATAGGGCTGTAAGCAAAAACATAGTTGTAGCCATTGTCGGTTATAAGTTTCAGCAGTTTTCTGGCTTTGTAATTGTTGATATAGGATCGTCATATTGCTGTTTGGAATTGAAATCACCACATGGGACAAATCTTGATCTTATAGAGTCAAAGAGAAGTTGTAATATCCGTGTTGTAAAGTTATGCGTTGGTGGGCAGTAGACAGCTGAAATATTCATTTAACGGAATGGAAATTATGGAAATTGTTGTTGCATTTGCGAGATTAAAGTAAGATTTTTATGTATTGTGGAACTTTATAAATGTTCTTATATTCATCTTCCTTTATAGTAAACCGTCTGCGTACCATTAGGTAAATTCTTAAATATTTAACTGTTGTTGGATAACCTCATTGATGATGGGAGTTAGTATATTGAAGACCCCGATCGGGAGGGTCTTCGAGAGCTTGAGGTTAGGAGGAAGGAATGTCGAGCGGTTACGAACGAGCTGGCGTTAGAGCATTCGGCAGACATGAGAGGTTTTACTTTTCTTGTCGGCGAATAAGGCGCGCACGTTACATAGACGGCTTGCTTAAGAAGGACGGCAGAGCCAGGACCGCGTTTGTAGCTTTCAACCAGGAACGAAAAGGGGAGTTGCTAGGCTGACCGACTGGAGCTTCATTTTCCGGTGCTTTCCGACGGCAGCTTAACGCTTACGCCGTTACGTGATATGCGTAGACCCACGGAGCACGCGGACGAGTTAACGAAGGATACTGCAGGGGGCGACGTCAATACCAGGTTCAAATTCATACCCAAGAGTCTGATGAAGCAAGGGGCGTGCAATGCGACCGTGGCGCGATGGAACGCGAGTTGGAAAGCGGCGACTGTCGGTCAACTGATCTAGAGATTTAGGTCAGGAACAAATTCGCCGACCACGGTTTTCGATTCTAGCTGGTGCTAATCTGGAAGGCGGAAGATGATGCATGCGACTGTGGCGAGGGCTTGGTCCGCCTCCAGCGGGCATTTGCCAGACCATATAGGTCTGGTTGAGAGGCTGAGGTGTCTGAGAGATCTAAAGGATGTCGCCTCGCTAGCCACAGAGGCAGAACGGTAGTATGAGCTTCGCAAAAATCGTACAATTGCGGGTAGAGAGCGAGTGATATCGAATAAAGGGTGAGAGGGTAGTTTAGTTGCAATAAGGAATATGAAGTAAGAAGCATGACCAAAATTTGAGTTTTTATACATGTTCGGCCTAGTTAGAATTATAATTACGTAGTTGAAGAGTTAAACGTTAATATTGTTAATTATAGAGATTATTTATAAAACGTGTTAACAGACGGTGAAGTACCGAAAGGTGGAGTAGTGCAATCATACTTTCTGCGATGAATACATTGTAAATAGATGGATAGTTGTAGTTATTCTCTGCTATGAGTTCCAGCAGTTGTCTGTATTTTATACTTGTTAATCTATATTTTGAATACCTTTGTTTAGCAATGAAATCAACATCTGTGATACATTTTGGACCTATATAATCCAAGAAAGGTTGTAACGTTTATTTTGTAAGGTTACGCCTTGGTTCACAGTAGACAGCTAACACTTTTAATAGCATCGGGATTTTTGCACCGGAATTGTTGTAAGAAACCTGTATTATGTGATGGTAGCTCGTGATGTAAAATACAGTTTCGGATTTTCATAAATATTCCTTCACTTCAGTGAGTTTGTGAGATTAACTTAACTTATATATTGTGTAACCTTAAAATGTTTCTGTTTTAATGGTTGGCACTTCATAAGACAATTCGTAGAGATTTAGACATTATTTCATAACCTTGTTGATGATGACAGTTTTGCTGTGCTAATTGATTAAATAGATCTTTAATGTAATTGAGCAATTGGTCGATACTTGGCTCTTTAGAGTGAGAGGGTTAACTCTTTAGATTTTACGAGTAAGGTAGATAGTTTTGACTTAAATGATTGACACGGCTATTTTGTTGTGACGGTAGAGGAAATTTTAGATTAGGATGCTATTTATGTGATTGATGTTTTCTTCGCAGTTCTTGCTAGATTATGCACTCTTTATAGGCAGCTCAGTGTAGTCCGCCACATAATACGGACGTAGCTTTACTTTCTCTCGTGCTTCACATTGCAACGTAATGGGGGTTTTAAATCTATTACTTCCGGTTGCAATTGTTCTTTCTGTGTAGCTCATAAACCAGGATTTCGAAATTATCTTATTAATTAAACAGGTATGAATAGAAACTGGTGTAATTACAAATACTATATTTCACAGAACTTAAAATGAAATTCAGAAGCAAAGAATGTACAAACAAAAGTGTATAAATATAGATCGCTTTCGAATAATCTTTGCTAGTGACTTCAGTTGGCAATAGGGTTGGTACGACCAAAATCCCTGAGTACGGCGGCCGCTCTTTGAAATTAGATATGTAAATATAAATATGGTGTCAAATATGGTGCGCGGTTTAATCGATGTTCTTAAGGTAAGAGTTTGAGCGGCCTGTTTGACGAGAATTCTTCCGTGGCTTGTCTGCTTAGGAGCCTTGTCACCATGTAAGTTGAATTTTAAGTTACATTCTCCTCTTTGTTGAATTCGTTTTCTGAAGTTCTTCCGAACTATTTGGGTTAAGTATGTCTCTGTACACTTTCAAGTAATTTTTGGGCGTAAGCCAGTAGTGTTTAATTATTTCAGTTATTTTAAGCGACAGATGCCCACGTCTTACTTACTCTCCCGTGTTCCAAATTACTTACCGCTAAGTTGTGTCACGGTTGATTTGCATTTCGACTCTCGATGTCTCGACTAAACGAAGCATGATAATGCAGTTAAGAGGAATTCAAACAACTCTCCCCTCGTTTTGAAAGTTAGCATTTTCTGCTGAATTGAAGTGACAGTTGACGCTGGTGCTTTCAAGCACGCTACGGCTTTTTTAATGTATTTGAAAGGTTTTAGTTGTGACGCGTAGAATACGGAAAAAGCCCGTGCTATTTCGCGATTGAGTGAGTGATTCTTGAAATTTTGCGGCGTTGTGCAAAATTGTGGCAGGCGTGTTAGTTTCAAATTTTTTCCTTCTACAAGAGTTAACGAAACTTCGCGGGTGAAAGGCATGTACTGACTATCGACTACTAAAAGAGTTCAGACGTTTATCGTGTGTCACCCCGAGGATTCGGCAATTTCTGCAGTGCCGGACTACTAGTTTATTTTATTTATTTAAGCTGCGACCAACAGTTACGCGAACGAAACCAATTACAGGTCACAGCATATCATGGCATAATGTATGTAGCATGTGTTGTGTGTGGTCAGGTTACTCTTTCCAACAGACCAGTCTTTCGGGAAAGTTTGATAAAACAATAATTGTTGCCGAATAGTTGCGGTGCTAAGAACAGTCCCGGACTCCAGATTTATGCCAGTTGCGTAGATACAGTTCCGGACTCCAAAATATTTGCCCTGGTGTTCATGTAAAACAAAGTTGTGGATGAACGGCCTGGGATGTTGTTAAATTAGTTTGTAGAAACCACTGTTGAGAAAATGTCAGATTTAAACCTCGCCAAACTTTCCTGTAAATGAAAAGGAAGCAGGTTTTCTTTTTTTCGCTTAGCAGATTTAACAGTGTGTTAACAGTAAACCCGAGGCATTTAACCGACGTCGTGTTCATAAATTTACGATACACGATACACGGCAGTGCTGGCATACTTTTGAAGCCATTACGAAGCCCAACTGCACCATGTGTCCACAACAACGGCCCAAAGCGGAATCTGGGATGGTAACGGGTGTCCGCCGGCAAATTTCATTTTTAAACTTGAAATAAAATTTTTATTTCTTCAAATATGTTATTGAAAAACAATACAAAATAAACCTTAATCTTTGGGAAATTATTTGTGAAACAGCACATCCGCCAAATGACGCCCCTCACGTCGTATCACTTCTTCCAAACGAACTTGAAAATTTTGCATCACACGCGTAAGCAGGTGTAATCGCACGAATTTCTCGGGTGATGTTCTGCTTTAACACATCCCAAGTGGGTGGTGCATTCTCGTAGATTTTTGATTGGAGACCAAAAAAAGTGGGTGTCCAGTGGCAAATTTCCTACGAGAATGCACCACCCACTTTAGATGTGTTAAAGCAGAACATCACCCGAGAAATTCGTGCGATTACACCTGCTTACGCGTGTGATGCAAAATTTTCAAGTTCGTTTGGAAGAAGTGATACGACGTGAGGGGCGTCATTTGGCGGATGTGCTGTTTCACAAATAATTTCCCAAAGATTAAGGTTTATTTTGTATTTTTTTTCAATAACATATTTGAAGAAATACAAATTTTATTTCAAGTTTAAATATGAAATTTGCCGGCGGACACCCGTTACCAACCCATTTTACAAAGCATTCCCTATTAAGGCCAACTTTTCTTAAAAGCAGGTATTCAGCCGTAATTTCGATAATAAGGTGTTTATCGGAATACGAATATTTCAGTGTAGTGCTTAAACTGGGACACGTTTGTTTAATTATCAACTAACTTTTGCTTAACGTCATTGCATGATGTGTTTCTTTTGAACTTTGCAGTGCTCTTTTTTGTTAAAGTTTAATAAGATTTGATTACTTTGGATGGAGATGGCTCGATATGGTGCATTCGAGGTTTAATTTATACACTCGTTTACTATTGTGAGTTGAGCTCTATCCTCGCTGTTTGCAGGAAGCCTTCATTATTTGATATGCTTTTGCCGGATTGTTTACTTCAGCTTTGAATTATGTAATTTTTTTATGTGTTGCGGGATTGTAGTTACATTGTAGATTTTTTGTTTGGCACTTTCAGTCGTTTAAAAAGCTCAAGAAATGCCATTCATAATATTTTGGGTTTCTTTAAGTGAAAGTCTTAATTGGTTAGCAAGAAATCGCGTCCTTTAAGTGCGTTGAATTTAAAAATTGTATTTAACCTGTGAGTGGAAAATTGTTAAGAGATTATAACAAGGAAGTGACACTTTAGTAGCTGAAGCAATTAAGCATTTACTTGATAAATACGTAAGTATCTTGCACCAGACCTAATCCGTTTCGGCAGTAAACGATGTGGATTTACCGATTTAAGGGTAGAACTTTACGGTGGTGCCTTGGCGTTGCATCATAATTTTACTTTCCTAAGACAGAATCGGACTTCAGGAGTAACGTAAACCGCACTCTCCCGCGAGCTAGCCGTGGAGCACCAGTGGCATTACTACCGTTGCCTTCGTACGCAAACTAATTTATGGTAAGTGCGGTTTAGTGTTGTAAAATCCCGTTTATTTCGTAAAACTTTCTCCGATTGACAAGCTTGAACAGCTTTAAGGAAGTTGTTGTTATCGAAAATCGGCTTTACAATATATCAGCTACATGTTTCGAGACAAACACTTGCATCGCTGGGTTTCCATATGAGTCAGCTAGTGAATACGCGGCGAATGTCAAACGTTTATTATAACAAGATCATTTGCATGGGCGCAAGTGTCTCAACATTTAAACCAGTATTATGGCCTGATGTTGAAATATGTTCCAGTATGGTTATAGCTTTGACATCTGATGCACTGTATAATAGTTTTTTATTAGTCTTCGGGAGTTCACATAAGATATTTTTGATATGTAGAGATTCCATGGTATACATTTCATTATTATTGTCAGTTGGTTCAAGGTTGATAAAAACATGTTTTTAGGTAGTGGAACTATTTATTTCATGCATTGTTTCTTATACAATGTATTCCTTCCTTTAAAGCGATGTCATTTCTTCAGTAGGTGTAGCAAGATGCATACGTTTCAGAACTACACGGGATGGCAGACCTTACTTCATTTCGTACTGATGTACACAATATCAACATCAGAAGCAAAGGAATTATTACGCCCCCGAAACACACAACTGCCCTTTTTGAACGTTCATTCTCATTTAACATAAAAAAGTAAGCAACTCTTTAGCTGAGTCTTTAAAACGTTTATTAACTAAATAATTTAAAAGAAATCTTATGAAAATACTGCTTACTCGTCAATAACTGACTGATTGTGGTGCTTGTACATACTGGTGTTGTTCTGTCCTTTGTTTACCTAGGGATTTTTCTTTGATTAATATTTCACATTCGTTGCAATTGTTTTATTTTTTTATATAATTCAAAATCTTCAAGATTTAAGTGGAAGAACAGGGTGCGATAGTATTTATCTTCACACATCTGAACTTTATCTTGGGATTCTTTCGCTATTATTTGTATTTACTTACTTATATTAGGGATGCAATATTTGATGGTTTTGCGGTGCATTCGTTTTAAGTTTTAATTACTACTTTTGCCATTCCTGAAATATTTTGAGCTCTGAAATGTAATATAATCTTGACAAATGTATTAGGCTTTTAGTCACAATTCCGTGTTTCGGAGACCCACACTGCACGTGCAAGTAATGTACCGTATCAAGGGGCGCTGGATTGGAAATGGAGTTCGGAATGGGAGAACGTTCGTTGCTGGGCTAGGGGCTAGACGTGTTTCTTGAAGGTGGGTTGTTTTGCGTAGTTAGTTCCAGGCGTAAGCGATTCTGCGAGTATGCGAACCAATAATTATTTATACTGTGTGAAGCTGCAATAATGCGAGGCGAAGCTGCCAGCGCAGCTATGCGTATCTATAGGTAGTGAATTAGATTAGCTAGAGTACAATGTACTTACTATCGTAGTCAGTCGAATGATATTTGGTAGCTTTTTAGCAATTACAGCAGCCGGTAGACGTCAGAGGCTCTTCCCGTGCTGGTCGGTTATGTGATAATCGAAGATATGGATCTCGCGAAAGCACGAGGTTACTGTCAAAGACCAGTAGCGTCCTTGTTTTTACCAACTCTATACGGGTTGTAACAATAGTCAATTTAGTCTCTAGTAGATTACTAGCAGTACTAGCTAAAAGTACGACAGCTAACTCAAATAGTGAAGGTAACGATGAGGTGCCAAAGGGTTGATGTTCACTGATGCAAGGCCAAGTATTGTAGCGTCGCTGCCGGAAGTACGTAGGGGCCAGGCGGGCGGCCACCCCTGGTGAGTACAGTTATTATTATCGATGAGATTTACCGGTTAATAAGTTTATGTTCTTTTACATTTCACCGCCTGCTTCCACCACTGGACCAAAGAAGGCTCCAGTTTGCACTGTTTGCACCCCGTTTCCGTCGTTTTCGCATCCACCACTTTGACACATTTCAAAAGTATCGGAATTTGAATTTTCATATGACAGTATTATTTTCAATGCATTTATTTGTGAAATAATAAAGATTTTATTACATCATATTATACTGGTGCGGTGGATGATGTTGGCTATTACATATATAATTAATTCATCAGGATAAAAAAAGTTTAAGATTTGATTATTCCAATTTAGGTCGAGATATGAGCATTAGTTTGAACTATAATAGTTATTGAGTAGGATTGCAAGACATTGGAATAGCGGACATCTTTTACACAGAACTCGTAGTAGCGAGATGAAGATCAATAAATTACGAAAACAGAAAGAGTCAGTATTTACACAAGCTAAAAACAAAACGTGTTCTCAAAACACACCTTCGAGTCTGCCGGGTCAAACAGCAAGCAGAGAGCTATAAAATATGAAGCGCGGGCAGTAAAACTAAAACAAAAGTGGTAGCTAGCAGCCGAAACAAGAATGGACAACTAGGGTTACAAAGGGGCATAAATATTTAACCAAAGTCGCGGTCTTGCAAAGCACGAATGCGGGACAGCCAACAATTTGTGTATCCCAGGGGCTTCGCTTTTGGCTCTGCGGCGAATTGGGCGCACCTGGGTCGACCGCAACGACAAATGCATTCTTGTATTCAATATGTAAACACCAACACCACCATCCTCGAAACACGTACCGAATGGCTTGGTGAGTTTTATAAAATTCTGGCTCCGCTCCAGCCAAGAAAATCTATCCCGAATTACCGAGGTTATAAAAACAATGGAAAATTCGGTCGATTATCAACCACCATAATCGTTGTTTTATTCAGCGCTTCAATTGTTTAACTGGAAATTGTTTTAGCTGTGTTCCTCTCAGTTGTTATTCATTTCAAAATTGATAAGACAGCTTGTCTTAACTAATACAAGTTTAATTATACAATGCGATAAAAAAATTATGTAGCCTTTAAAATAGAAGATTTTGCTTGCAGAGTGAGCAGCTTTATGAAAAACCAAAGATTGCAAAAACTACAAAAGCTGCTGTAAATGGCCATTATTTAGCTGTAAATATAAATTATAAAGATCAATTTGAATATGAATTGGGTATTTAAATTATTAATCTGCATTTAGTAAAGAAAGAAAATAGAATTTATAATTTCATAATATGAGGCTGATTGAGAAACAGAAGGATTCTAACTTAATGTAATAACTAAATATGAAATTGGAAAATGATGACAAATACTTTTTCGAGATAGACTATTGCACATAGTGGGTAGAAATCAAAATAAAGCTTTTATAGAGTGTTGGATGTAGAAAATAAGCAATATCGTTAAGGAGTTTGTTTTTATTATTGATATAACAAATTTGAAAGTGAAAAGATGTAATCGATTTTTGTAACTGGAAATTATTAAATAAACCTTTTTTGAAAAGTTAAAAATGTTTGGAGTATAAAAGGCTTGCAGTTAATACAAAATTTGCGTGGGGAAATAAAAGGAAATGCTAAAAATAAGAAGATGAGCATACTAAATGGAGGAACACAAAGAATATGGTGAGAATATTTAACTAAAACAGTGCTAATCTACAGAAGAAAATAAAAAGAAAGAAATACTGAATTAAGTTTATTGTGGAATTACATTTGACATTATGCGTCGATTGAGTTGGATTACAACGAACTACTTATACGAAAGGAGAGTCGCAGGGAAGTCGTTGGCAGAGTGAGCACGTTTATGGGGCTTCTCAATTGAGGTCTGGTGTCTTGTCCTTGGTCGGGATTCTTGGTGATGAGCAGTGGCGTACTTCAGGAGAGTGGTTTGGATTAAATATTGAAGAGAAACAACTACTACTGGGGTTTGTTTGGATCCATGCTGTGAGGGAGCTACGTGGGCTGGTTCCTGAGGCAAACTAGTTTTACTTGGGTTAATACGGATCCTGATTCTGGGCAGTTTCATAGTTTGGTTGTCAGTGAAGGTCTTCACCGTGGTTTTGAGTGGAGCGGTTGTGATCAGTAGCAGAGTAGAACGGGTTGGTTTCTGCAGAGAAGAGTGATAAGTTCAAATAAAAGGTAAATGAGTCTAGGTATTAAATAAGAACTGAAATAAAATAAAGATTAAAAGTAAATTAATTATTAAGAAAGTACTTACTATTTGAGATTGTCATATAGCAAATGTAACTATTAAGTATTTGTAATTGAATTTTTAAAGTTGGTTTGACGTACCGTTTGACAGAAGTTTTGAATTGTCATAATTAGAATCGGAACATCAAATTTCAGAATAAGCAATCTAGATAAAAGGAATCCAGTATGATTTTCAGTCAAGTGCATTTTCAGGAGCCAACCGGAAAAATAATTTTGAACATCAAAATTAAATAAATAGAGCAATTTAAATTGACTAATATATAATTATATACATATACTCATAGGTAACACAACATGGAGCCTTAACCTTATCAATATTTTATTCACTTTGGTCTTTTAGGTCCTGTTCGGGTCATCATAAAATTGACGTAGGTAATCCAACATGCTGACAGCATCCTGTTGGAAATATTCGTGATCCAATTCAGTATCATCAAGCTGGTTCACAAACAGTCTCAAAATATTGTTTGCATATCTCTCACTAGTTACAGAGCTCTAAAAAATTCGAACAAACTGAAGGCCTGCGACCAATATTTCAATTTCCATTTGCAGTCCACATCCTCATATTTCGAGAATTTACGTAGCTCCTAAGATGAAGCCGGATGTTAGGTCATTTTTAAATTGTTTGCTTCCAAACAGTGATCATACGCATGTTTACTGCATGAATTCTGGTTGAACGCGGTGAGAGTCGGGAGATTGACCAAGTTCTTCTGCGAATATTTCGGTTAGTCAGTCGTCGCCTGGCAGATTTTGAAGCAGGGTGTGTTGACTGTATTGCCTTGTGTAATACAGCAGCAATCGAAGAACTTATCGGTCATTATAGGAATTTCTCGATATTGTCGAATTTGATATTTCTGGGGTATAACTAACAAGTTTGGAGCTTGAAACTCCCGTCTCGTCGCATTGAAGTTGAACTTCAATTTTGACTTTGGTCAGATATTTGAGAAATTTTGCCATTCCGCATTCATTTTCTTCTTTCAACCGGTTGTTTTGGTCCCGATCAGATTGGTTTTGAAGGAGCCTGCTGACTTTTTTAATCACAACGCTAACCAAGCTGATTCATTTCAAGGCTAAGTTAAATATGTTCTATTAATTAAGCAATGCATGTTGTGAATTGTGGATCTGCTGAGAGTACCTGAAGCATTTTTTAAGAAATTGTTTCCCGTGGAACTGCGCCATAGGGAAACATATGTTGAGGAACGTAATTATGAAGCGCAAAGTAACTTTACGACGCAAGTAGTTAGTATTCTTTATTGCGGCAAGCTAGCAGCAATGACCCGCGATAAGTGTTTTTCTGTTATTTCAACATAGACGTTTTAGTAATGCCTTGTACTTTATTTGTGTAGAGGAATATAGTTACGCGAATTTTTGATGTAAAGTTAGTATTTCAGCTATAGGAGCTGACACCCGAGAAAGACAGTCTCCGTCTTGTTGAAGAAAATCCTATCTCATCTTTAAGCTGACACAACAAGTGGTGCTTAGCAAGTACCCGAATTCGTTCAGGTAGCTTTTGGGTATAACTCGCATTCGATCCTCGCGAGCGAGCATTTCTTACAGTCGAGAAACTCCACTGCTCTGGTTGGAGCAACTGTGGTTGTTTGTGGGCTGGTAAACCTGTTTTCTCTCATAGCAGCGAATAAAAAAATATTTTATTTACTAAACGTTTTATTTATTTAGCTTATGCCCATTGATATTACAATTACAAAGATACACAGTTAACTTAACAGAACTTCCTGTGTGCAAGTTTTTGCATAAGTACTGGGACTCATGCAAATCTAGATTTGGAATACTGGCACCCGGGACAAAGCAACATTTTTATGTCTTCTTACACCCGAAGCCCTCTCTATACTGTTAAGTTTTTAGCTGTTAAAGGATTAAACTTTCACATTTTTCGTATTTTAATGTAAAATTAGTATCTAATAATTATTTGTAAATCTAAAAGTGAATGCTAAGGGGTGTCAATGAACCATAAATGACCAAGCTAATTTTTATAAGTTGTAATTTACTGAATGCGTTCCGTAAATAAACTCTAAAATATGTACCTATAATTGTTTGTTCATATGTAGTAAAAACGTCTTTGATAGGTATGTTATATCAGATTTTTACCGCTGTGGAAATGTTTTTGACACATAGAAATAAACTTCCTATAAATATTTTACTTAAATTTTATATTTATGGTTTTGAAAATAATTAATACGCCATCCGGAAATAAGATATTTATTTGGATAGAATCATCTTTACTGAGGAAGAGTGGATTTTCCGGAACCAGGTTTGGCTGTGAAAATAACATTGATACGGATAGAAATTATTGATAATAGCTAGATATTAAAATAAATATAGATCCTTCCTTGATTTTTTACAAAAAAATCAATTCGTTGTCAAAAACTGGTCATATTTTTGTTGTTGATTTTTTAAAAATGTAATGTAAACGTTATTTTCGTTTTATGTAATTCTTTTGCAACCAAATTAAATTTGGCAAAATTAGTAGTACTTTTCATACAATTTTGGAATTAGTAGAAACTAACCTGTTGATTTATTTTAAACTTGGTGGGTTTATACACCTAGTTGGATGTTCAATATAAATTGTTCCAATTTTACAATGTAACGCCCTGTATAAATTGTAAAAGCTTGAACTTAAAAATGGGTTATCATAAACAGCTGACGAGAATACGCTGTTACGTTTCGATTGCGTCTCTATTAATTCGCAGTTCTGCGATGCAAGTTTTTTATTTTCGCACGCCCCCATCTTAATGGATTCCGGCCGGACAGCGACTTTCGAATTGTGGCTTTTATTATTAGCGGGACTGTTTTCTTTCTGACGCCGTGATGGTGACTTTAGTTTAGCATCTTTGGAATTGTCCAGCGGTTTTGCGGGCTTGCAGAGTATGGTTTTTGGTTCTTGGCCCACGCAGAATGTGCGGATTGATACAGCCCTGGTAGTTTTGTTGGGAAATCGTTTCCTTCTTCTAGTTTGGTAGATTTAAAGCCGCTCCACGAATCGTTATCTACACGTAGCCTAAAATCAATTTGGGGTCATTCAAAGCTGTTCGCACTGTGTTTCCCCGATTCTATCTTAAGCTCTTCTCTTTCTTTAGCCGCTAGTTCGGAGTCTCTGAAAACCGTAGATTCGAAGCTTCCCGAAAACTGCGATCCCCGCACTTGAGCGTATCGGTCTTGCCCGGCTTAATTGAACACCTGCAGTTTCAACCTTCAAATTCTTGGCGGCCTATCGCTCCCATCATCTGGGACACAAAAGGAACTGAATAAGGAAATCAGGTTTTATGTTCCTTTTTAAGTTAAGATATTGAATGCTGCGAACAGTGAATCGGTGCTGAGTGCTTCACCCGATTGCTACCGATTTTCATCACAATTTCGGAAGCTGTGTTTGGAACTCCGGCCGCTAGGTGCAGTTCGCTTTACGAGCTGCGTAGCTGACAACGCTCAATGATTAACAACCACGAAGCCGATGTCAATTGCCATTGCATTTGTTTTAAACTGTTGTAATGTATACTTGTATCTTTTAAAATTGTTTTATAAGCTATTGTTCCCGCAAGCCGAGTTTGTTTAGGTGCACCTTAATTTGGCAAATAATCACCTGTAATCTTGTATTAAATGCTATATTAATTATGTGATTATATACTGTGGTATGAGCATTTTGTCTTGTTCTTTACTACTGCTACCTAAATTCGTGTGCTTACTTTCAGATAATTGTGCTACCTTGAGTTTACGAATTATCTGTGATGCCTGGATATATTTCTTGTTAAAAGATTCGTTGACGCCCTGAATCTGTAATTATTGTAACTAGGCTTGTAGGGATTTGCAAAATATTTTTTTGTGGCTAAACCGTTTACCCAACTAAAATTTTGTAAGAAAGTGAATAGCTTCTAAATTAAAGTAACAATGCAAAAAAAAAATTGGTAGTGATTATACAGGGGGTTAAAACATTTAAAAAAGGTAATAATTTTTAAAGCCTTCTAGCGGCCAAAAGAAGCAACTTTGTATATAGGTAAGTTGAGTTAAATCATCATACTTTGGGCCAAGGATTCAAGGAATTTTTTAGGTCGACTTTCCTAACACCCTGTATATACATATATTTAAACTGTGTTAAATTATATGTATTTTGGGTGAATTTTAGGGATAACTATGTAGCACAATTAGTTTAGATTTTGTAATATTAGGCATAGCTGCGGCCTAGTTTAATACACAAGTCTTGCT
Source organism: Agriotes lineatus (assembly GCA_940337035.1). Classification (NCBI taxonomy): domain Eukaryota; kingdom Metazoa; phylum Arthropoda; class Insecta; order Coleoptera; family Elateridae; genus Agriotes; species Agriotes lineatus. Next base: position 133,243,451 of record OW679200.1, read on the forward strand.
GTAATTGCATAACTCTATTTAATACATCTAGTTTAATGTGTACAGAGCACCTTTAATAAATACAGATTGTTAGATCGTGCTGAATTAACAAAACGTAAAGTCGCACTTTTACACATAGACATTGAGCTTAGTAGTGTATAAATACAAAACTTCCTTGTTAATAATTCAATACAGTTCATTTCTTTGTGAGTTAACATAGGTTACAATTGTTTCAAAGGGGGGATCATCCTTAAGTATCCCACTAGCAAACTTCCATTTCTTCAGCTATCAAACCTGGTTCTCCCAGTACCATCTTTAAATCAGTTTCTGAAAAGTGCATTTTAGAAATTGGTCTTCCGAGCCGGATTCAGGTTTTTGGGAAATTTTGATTTACATTATTACTAGACGAGGTTAAAAATGAAAATTTATTCAACATTTTGCTTATGGGACCCAAACTAAAAAAAAGAAATAGTACATTATATACCAAGGGACTAACGTGTGCCATTTAATTCCCGGGATGAACAAGTCGAAGGAATAATCACACGTGGGATTAAATGAGACCTTGGTCTAAAGATATTACCTATTTTTTGCACTGCCAGGTCACAGATTCCGAAATAAATATGATTTTGCCTGACAACTGACAAACTGACAATCCAGCGTTTTAAAACCTCCAAATTGAAATAGTAGTTTCTGATGTTAACAAAAAATATTTAGTATTTTAGCAATTTATTAGTTACCGCGGTGAAATTTGCTTAATTTTACTTTTGCTTTCTTGGGAGTAAAAGCGGCACTTTAGTCTCTCTTTTGAAGAAGTAAAGCAGGGCAGGTAGCGCAAATAATAGCTTTTAAGTGTAACTGCTAAGAAGCATGAAATCCTCTGATCTGATGAGCGAGCGTTAGCGAGCTTGTTATCCGTGTGAGCACGTAAAGTTCTGGTAACGGTCGAGCATTGCACAACGTTTTATGGTATTCTGAATCGTAAATTTTTCATAAAATGATTGTTAAATTCAAACGACTACTTTTCTTTACGGGCTGAGCCCGTTAGGATTGTAACGGAGTGTTTATCATGAATACCATATCAACATGCGTATTGATGATGAAGAACCCGTTATAATTCTAACAGGTTGAGCCTGTAAAGAGGGTCTTTGCCCGTAAAAGCAGATCGCGTTAAACGGGAATAAAAAATTTTGCGCTATTAACTAATAAAAGATACCGTTGAATATTACAAATATTGTTTACCTATAAAGTGTGTGATTGTTGTTTCTAAAGTAACCAAATATAATACGATTCTCTATAATAGTCCTAGGACCGTTATATTCGTAACGGGCTTGTTATTTGGTTGTTGTCATATCAACCACAAGTATACAGGAGGTTGACCTTATCGTCACAGACAGCGAACCTGAAAACAAATAAAAATAGCTTGGTAGCGCAAAAATATCGTGTTCTAGTTTTTATAAGAAAAACAAGTTTTTTTTGTTGAGGGGGTACAATTTGTGAAGTATGGGGCTGTAAAGTTCTGAAGAATTTACATAATAGCACCTTTGTAAAAAGCGAACATTTTCTCATTCCTTCAATGGCGGGATGCGAATGTAATTAAATATTTACACAAAACTGGCGTTAGTGTGGCGCGAAGAGCGCCGCCGAGCTTCCCGAAGTTTGCAAAATTCCAACCCTAATAGAAAAAAGGAGCGCTTAATGTGCGACCGCAACAGACGACGCCGCAAGTTGTCGCGGTGTTAGCGACGTCGGTTTTGGGTGGGGTCGCTGGGGGTGGTAATTCAGGATTCTCCCCGCTAATCCGCCCGAGGGAGCAAAACATTAACGCACCCAAATTAATTAGTGTAATACGGGATTAGCTCTACAGCTAGAGACGAGGCGGTTCTACACAGAACCTGCTTGCATTTTGTGCATTGTAATCCAATGTATTCGATCTGTTGGGAATTTGCGATAGCGGTACCCAATTAAGTCAATATGCATACAACTCGGGATTAACAGTTATGATATTTAGTAGTAAGCAAACAGGCTCGTTAGAAATATGCTATTTAAAAGGTAGATAGAAGAGGTAATTATTTTTAAAAGTATTGTAATATTTTTTATAAATCGTTGACCTAGTTTTAGTAGAAAAACCGGATAAAGTAGTACCAAAGGGTGACAGAATAAAATGCAAATTTGAAATTGTTAATGACAATTATTTACTGAAAGGGTGTGCGAGACTACATGCTAAATAAGCCAAGAAAATAAAAGAGCAGAAAGCTTATAGACTAAATATAGGTTAAATTAAAAGAGAGTATAATAAAGGAATAAGCAAATTCAAGCAACTCAAATAAGAGTTTGGAAAATATTAAAAAAACAATATCAGTAGCTAAAAATTTTTGTAAAAAAATGATTAAAGCATGCAGCTTAAAACAAATGAAATGGCATGATAACAAAATAAACAATGAAGCAAATTTTTTTGTAGTATTCTATTATTTTCATTGTTTTTGGGTATTTTTTCCACACTAAAAAATTACATTGTTGGAATAACAATCATCATCATTGAAAAATTGTCAAACACACACAAAACGTTCAAATACGCAAAAAAATAAAAAATAAATAAAAGTGTAAGTTAAAAATAACTATCGCGCCTCATCTCTAAAGTTTAGAGAAAAAAGCACGTGCGTGACTGACGTAGTTATTATCAACATAACTTCTTGTGAGCAGCTACTGGTTATCAGTGACTACAAATCAGCCTTGAAAGCAAGCGGGATATCAGTCCAGTCATACGAAGAAGAAGAAGAAGAAGAGTTGAATTGAGAAACTAAATGGATAAGGAAGAATGACCTAGAAATGAACAGAAGAAAAAATTGAAAGGAAAAAATTATGAGAAGCATTAAGAAGACTAGTACTAGGTAACTTACTTCATATAACTATGCGTGGAAAGAATAGAAAATATGTATAAATGGTGACACCGAATTGTGACAATTTCACAAGTATCACGCTGCTAAATCTAATAAATACAATTTATGAAGGGTTTATAGAAGAGGAAACGTCAATATCGGTGAAAGAAGCTGACATGCAGTTGTAGTATTCTCGGGGATGAAAATAACTTCAAACAATATGCACAAGAAAAGACAATTTATTTACACTAATAATCACCAACCTACTGAACTTTTAAATAAACGCACGAAAATAGGATTAGACGTTAAAATAAATGGCCATTCCTAAACACTAAGGATTGAATAATAATGTACATTAGCTCCTGGCTCCACGCATTTACAAATCAAACAATAGCAGAATAACTGTCTATGACATGCATGTACCTTTAAAGAATATTAGAAGGTTACCAAAATAACTGTCTTTAATAGGCAAACATTAAACTGCATCGAAATTCCCAGTTGGGATTTGATGCATGAAAACCTGGATTCGTGTAATTATCAATTTGTCTACTCATTGCATTTCTTTGAGGGTGGCGAAATTTGTACAGAGCCTAAAACCAAAGCTTTTCGAATAAACTGCAAACATCTCTTGTATCAGGTTACCTTAAGCTTGAGGCGCGATAACTGCAATGTAGCCCCCGGACTGGATTACGTCATACCTTGAATGACTTGTGTGGCCATTGCCACCAATGCTGCTGGGGAATTATCTGGCTACTAACTATGGCGCCTCTCTAGCGGTTGACGTCAAGCAACAATCACTTTGTGGTTTTACAAATGTATACTTGCTCTGTACACAATTAAAATAACACTTGCTTGAAGTGTCAACATTGGCTTGTGGCATGCAGATACTGTGCGGCTTTCAAATCGGTTTTTGTTTATCTCGCCTATGACGATTTAACACTGTTCGTCGCAGCTTTCTACCCCTGTAACTTCGCCCCAGTGCATCGCAGAATCCAAAAACAGCCAGTACGATGAGCGTTGGTTCACCCTCTTTCCAACTAGCCCCAAATCATATTTGGATCTTTCAAAAAGTATGCGATGTAACAGCACTGAACGCTTTCGTGTCCAAAAAATCGTTTTACCCCCCGTATTTTCGCCTCTTCGAATCTTACATTTTACAACCTCTCTAGAAAGTTCGCCCTTGACGATATCTTCAAAATGATAAAAATTCATTAAACTTTTCAATGTTAAAACTGCTAGAACATAATGGAAATGTACTTGTATAGATACAACTGATCTAGATAAAAACATTTCTAAACGATCAAGCGACACAATACGGAAAGAAGTGTCTAAGGATCTAAAAAAAACCATTCAAGAATATACATCAGCAGAGAATAATTTAATACAAACAAGTGCTAGAATCGCCGCCGTTGAATTTTGAATGCGCACGCTAGAGGGACTGCGCAATTTTCTCCGTCGAACTTATTCTCTCGTTAGCGCGGGGAAAAATTAGTAGTGGCCATATGTAGTCGGGCACCGAGATTGTGTGCGGTGTGTTATTTTGTACCGTAAATATTACCGTCCAGGAAAGCCTTAGCGTGCCAATTTTAGACAAATTGCGACGATTGACGAATATATTCAACTACTTCTAAACGCAGTATAGTCATGTGTCGTGTTGAGTTTTGCGAAATTTCCTATCAATCTACAGTCAGATAGGTTCAAAGGTATCATCCCGTTACGCCATGTATAGTAGCCGTGCCATACATGTCCTGCACACCAGTCTATAGTTTCGCAACTCTCTTGTATATGGAGGAAACTTTGGAGAAGCTCCCTATTTTATTTCTGTTTTCGAGCCACGGATCCCATTGTTTGCAAGCCATTCTTTATCGTTCAACTTTGGCGGCCAGAGATTCAGTACATTCCGCCAAGTTTTGTGCAACGCCCGAGGTCTGTCGCTTTCCTTGATTTTTTCATTTGCCGGCCATTGAACTGCATTTCAGCTAAGTCTAATTTACGTTTATTGCTTAAATTGCATGTGTGAGTTGCCGCTAGTTTAAAATGCACTACAAGTAGAATTTGTACTAGCAAATTATCGTCAATTGTGTATGAGTTTTAGCCGACAATTTCCACGTTGTGATATATCTTTTTGGGGTATATCCAGGTTCGCAGTACAGTAACTAATTCAGCGCTATGCACCAGGATATCGCTATTATTTTCCTTCCTAATGCAGATAAACAGTTGCTACTTTTTCTTATCGAGCGACGTGACGTCACAACCAGCAAATAGAAATACTTTAGATAGGTGTCCAACTTTTTCTCGGCCTTTTCTAAAGCACTAACCGATCTTGTAAGGTAATATACTATAGTGACTGTCTATCATTCTCGATTCCTAAAGATAAGCATTTTTCTTTTACAATTAAAGGTGTTATATATGAAGGTAGTAAAGTTGCTTCCTAACTCATTTGCTTCAAAGAGATAATTAAGATCTACAGAGATGAATACTTATTATCACACATGAATATAATACACGAAAACTCCTAATTAGTGAACCGTTAGAATAATCTCCCTGCATTAAATAAAATAATTCAAAAAGAGAGTTGTTTTAATATTTGAGGATTGCGGTTTTCTCATTTCTCGGGCAATATTGCACACCTGGTCCTCGACGGTGTCTTATCGGAGATTTTAAATTGCCAACTTAGAGAAAGTAGAAGCTTCAAACAATACGAGTTATAATCTGCCTTGTATTAAAAGCGATGTTTACGGATGGCCGTTTTCTAAGAATCGTTTCCCCCAGTGAAGTGTCTGTTGTAATAAAGTACCTTCATAAAAAAGTTTTATCGCACAGAAATTCATGCGATGCGGTGAATGTATTAGGCAGCGATGCCTTTACGTATAAGCGGTTAAGAGTTGATATCATGAATTTAAATATTTTCCTAACTTTTCCAAATACCAAGACTTCGTGTTTTAAAACTTGAGCACAGCGGAGTAACACAGCCATTACATGATTTGGTGCTAGGAAACACGTGTTGATAGATTAAAAGGTAAACTGTCCTACATTTTAGTCTTACACCAAGTTGCTTTAATTGGGAACTCTTTTTTTGTGTTTTTCTAAACAGTTTATGAGATTTATGTAACTTACAGTTTGTATGTGGGTGTCGTTAGCTTAAAGGACTGTATATTAAACTAATACTCAGTAGAAATTTCTTGAAATAATAAAATTCCTTGAAAGATGTTCGGCACACAAGAAAATTAAAAAAAACTTATTTAATGCTGACTAATGTAGTACATGGACTTTCTTAAGTTTAGTCAGGAATTTTGGTTTTCCAATTATTTTTGATTATAATAAATTATATAAATATGACACTCAATTATATAGGCCTCTTCATTATATAAGAGTGATTAATTGAACCAAGGTTTTAGTTTACTGGTGAGTCTATGTATAGTATGTAGATAGAACTAAAAGCTTTCTCTGTTTCATACAACTTTATTTGAACTAATATGTTAGTTATTCAAAACTGTTTTGATTGATGCCGCAATAATTTAATAATACTGCTGCCAGTAATTGAAATTAAATCAGTTTACAGCCAGGCAACGACATACAGGATGAATATACGTAGTTAACTCCTAGATTATATACAGCATATTTGACAAGTGTTGTTAAGTTTGTGGGCAATTAGAAGGAATTGTAAATTCATTAAATCTTAAAAATAATTATTTTTGCAGGCATGAATTGTTTGAATAACACACATGGACTGTCGCAGCTTTATCCAACGACCTTCATTGTCGAGACTCTACAGTGGAAATGTAGAAGTACAAATGAAAGAAATACAAACGCACTAGAAAGACTATGAAAATGTGCTCGCCCAGAGACGGTTATAAGCCTTAATTCATTCAGAGAAAAAATTTCGAAGGTTAGACATGTGCTTAGCGAAATTTATCAAAAGTAATAAAATATTATTAGGAAGGCCGAAACTAGAGTGGAGGAAAGAAGTGCTGCAAGACTTAGAAACACTAAAAATTGAAAGATGGGAAGAAAAAGCAAAGGATAGAAGTAAATGAAGGAAAGTGGTGCAAGAAGCCAAGGGTTAACAAGGCCTGTAGAGCTAGATATTGCTATAGCTCACAAGTTCACCTATGCCTTAATTAATGAAATGTCTTAAATGTTAAACAATAATTGCTTTTAAATCGAGAGCTCTTATTTTCAGGGTGGGTTCGCCAAAATCTAGTTCTCTATTAATTGAAGTTTTAAAATTGTATTTTCAAAAATCTTTGACTATCAATGACACATAACGTCAAACTTGACTTTTAAAATTCATCAAACCAGGTAATTGACAATTGTATCTTACATTAACACATTTATTATTCAATTCATCTACGTAAGTACTATATCAACTTTATATTATCACTTTCTTTTATTGACAGTTATTCAGAATGCTTTCTCAACTTATCTACACAAACCTCTACAACTGCTCTAGCTTACACAACAAATACTGGATCCTGACGTCGACAGACTGCAACACCTACTGCCCACTTCACAAACAGCAACACCTATGATGGTCTGTGAATCCTTTCAAGTGCATCAGTCCTGTCAAACCAACTCCTCTGCTCCCAAAATCCAGTCCTGGTTCCTCCTGAATGTCACTGTCACACGAACTAACTCCTGGTAAGTTGCTATATTATGATGTTCCAAATCTAACTTTGTTCCCTTTTTGCAGATAGTCCGATGTCTCTTGTAATACTCATAGAATATCCAAATCAAATAATAACTTGTAAAAACCTCTACTAATATCTTGTACGTATGAATAAATCCAAATCTCTTCAACTAATATAACATTCTGTATTCTATATCTCCTATTAACTGTATCTGTAAAATCTCTTCATCCACTTGATGTCTCAATAAATTCCATTTTATATTTCACCTGTTCGACCTCGTAGATTTGTTTAAAGCCCTTTTTTAATGTGTCATTACCAAAACCAACACAAATTAAGGCATAATTTCTATTTTTATTTCACAAAATTGGTTACTTCAAAATTACATGTATGCTTTCATGAGTTGTTTTTCAGTAACTCTCTAAACAAACTTCTATCCCTATCAGATACAATTCTTAGTGCACACTTCCTATATTCTAAAATAATACTATTACAGGATATTCATTCTGATTATTATTAACAAATACATTTGTCTAATGTGACCTTAGTTTGTTCTTTATTAACATTTAATGCAACCATTAAGTTTATTTATTTCAATTAATATCGCACTATCAAATGGCTCCTTTCATTCTATCAATTACTTTCATTATTCATATTCGAAATTTTACACCCATCAAGATCTAATTATTGTAACCTTCCAAATTTATTAGTTTTGAATATTTCTTTCTTATGATTTATTATACTACGTCATGTATCATAACAATATATATATATATATATATATAAAAATTATTTTCAAATAAATTCAAGTAAAACAAATTAGTGGTGAGAATTTACAATACATACAGTCGTTATCATATCGAGGTTCACTTCACAACCACGAAGATCTCTTTGAACTAGAATTTAAAAAAACTGTCAAAATTCTAGTGTAGTTTATTCTTAACACGAAGTTCTGAGGAATCGCAATTTTTTACTGGAAAAACGTCCAACCTCAGTGTGTGCCACTGTGGCGATTGACGAAAAACGTTTTCTGTGTTTACAACATAATGTGTAGAACCTTTTGTCGATGCCATTATGGAATTAATTCTTGCGGTATTCATTATCAAACATGGCAATCTTTTATTGTAATAACAGTAGGTATAAGAGAGATCGCAAATACAGTCACACAAGCTAGTAGAAATTTTGCTCAATAGAAATGAGAAAAATCAAATGATTAGTCTGAAAATGAAATCGAAAATGCAAGAAAGAAGACTACCGTTTATCTCAGGGATCTTTTCCCTGACGTCATGTGTATATGGAGATAATATGGATTTGTTCTCTTCTACTAGCAAGGGGAAATAAATGCAAACATAATTTTAGATTATTTCTGTGATTATTTCATACGTATATGACGACAGGAAAAATATTCCTGGGACAAACTGTAGTTTAGAGTGATAAAAATACAGGGCTACAACTAATTAAGACTTTGACCATTGGGATCTCAAAATCTAAAAATGATCTAAATAGATATAAACCATCCATAGAAAGTAGTTTGAAAATCATGGAAAAACCGCGCATCGAAATTCTCGAAAACACAGGTGACTTCGGGCTTGGAATGCCAGGTGCACATCTAGACGGGGTTTTAACGCGATGAGAGCGACCAAGCATCATGAGGATAAAAAAGACGGCTATGAGCGGAGTCGCCGACAGATTAGGGAAGAGGTTTAGACGAACGCCGAATTTGGAGATTCGGAAACAATTGGGTGCTGCATTTGAAGGCAAGCACACTTTTTTTAGGGAGTGCGAGTCTAGGGTCCCGGGTTGTCGAAACATCGTGGGCCGCCGCGTAGAAGCTAAACATGTTGGAATTGTCTGTAATCGATGTCGTATTAGCCATTCTTTCGTATTGACACGTTATAAATCACGCCTAGCTTTAGTTTCTGTTAATTATTTTAACACGTGCGCGTTGTTCATTTCGGCGAATTTTACAGGCAGCTTATTTAAATTCGTTTAACTTCGGGACTTCGAAGTCGTTCCGTGTTGGTATAGCTATTCTGAAAATTTGTTTGCAAGAGGAAGGCACTGATCGTTTCCTGCAGCGATTCGTTTCCAAACCACCATACAGCTGTAATTTGGGTGCGGTAGTTCAGCTAAGCCGCATTGGGAGAAAAAATATCCTCTTTGACATACCCTTGAGATCAACTTTCTCGACTTACCTGTGCTAGATTTTACTGTGATTCATCGAGTTGTGAGTTTTCCCCAGTGACGTGCATAAATTATGGGGAGCTTATACGAATATTAGTTTAACTTAGTTTCAGTATAAGGTGTAGTAACTTGGTTGTAATTGTTAATAAATTGTAGTGATAAACAAACTCTACGATTTTTACTCGCAATTCTCTCAAGCACACGTATCTCAACTACGAATATAGGGTGACTTAACAAGTACTGCGATACCGAAAAACGGGAGTCTCATCAAATCGCTTCGAAGTATTAAAAATACGAAACCTGGCGAATGGTACCATGTGCCCAGGGTCTATTCCACACTTAGCTGGTGTGTTTCAGCGTGAATAATTAGTTTTTTATTGTTTTGGCTCCCGTAGTCCCTGGCATGAGTGTTAATTTTGAACGTTGAAGGACGCACCATCACCCGAGTTGAAAGCAACTAAAAACGCTAACAGAGCAACCAATTTAGCAAACAATACATGTAAAAAGCACCAAACTAATTATCTAAAACTCAAGCGTTCAAGGTAAATACCTACATCGTGGCGTAGAACGTATAAAATTTGGTAGTAACAGCACTAATGATATTTTCACTTCGACAACGCATATAACTGACTATTCAACACTATAACATATAAGCCAATCACATTGCAGACATTTGCTTTTTTCAACCAATAACAGCAGTATATCACTGAATATTGGGCACCATGCAAAATATTCACAAAACAATGTACGTACTCAAAAAATAAATAGCCTTGTTGCGAAGTATCGCTTAGCAACGATGTTCTGTTCGTAGTGATATCGCTAGGTTACGTAATACTAAACCCCAACAAACTGTGTGGCTTGTTTTAAAAATTTTAAAATGCTGTGTTTTGGAAGTATTCCGCTGAATTTAATTGAGAATGAATAATTATATTAATTGTTGTATTATTTTTCAATAAAGTTAATCGTTATGTGTTAATATTGTTAAATAGTCGTCCCAAATACCACTCGAAGTGGATATATATTTTTTAAATATTTTGCCATTTCCATAGAAATTATTGCAAATTTCACTCAACAAAATCACATTTAAATGTCACTCGCCTTCGGCTCGTGACATTTTTGATGTGATTTTGTATCGTAAAATTTAAACGCAATAATTTACATGGAAACGACAAAATATTTGTCAAAAATATATCCACTGCTTGTGGTATTACCCTTGAAAACACGCAAGCTTTATACGCTGAAGATATCTGGTAATGTATAGCAGAAAAGCTATGCAGGGCTGTGGTCTTGGGGATGCTGCCGAGATGCCGTCCAAGCACATGTGCAAATTAAGTGTGGCAGGCTTTTCTCCAATTATCGCACTAGGGAAAAGCCGTGTGGTCTAAGTTTGGAAAGTAGTCACATGAATAGAGAGGCTGTATCGAGTTGGTCCTCCAGGTGACATCCAAGCTCAAGGGGGGGCATATGCAAAGCATGGAACTGAGCCAAGGGGTTACGATATAAAAACTTAAAGTGACACAATATCGCAATCGTTGTTCAAACGGAACGACAGGAACATACCAAAGTTGGAAGGTGGCCATATGTGGGTAATTTTACAGAAATACATTCTTATACCACCTTAACTAGATTTATTTCAGCAATCTCACACAGAATTTCTTACGGGCGAGCGACGATCTTCACCATAATTCTGGAATGCAATGAAGCAAAACCCAGAAAAATCAGGCACAGGAAATTATACTAACAACCTATTTTGAAAATTTAGTAGAATCCTCCACAACAACAAAACAAACTATTGGGGAAAGGAATCCAAGCTGTGAAGTGGTGTTAAGTTTGGCTTCCCCAATATATAATTATTAATACTCGAATAAATAACCTTCTCCCAATTCAGTGTGCTTGAAATTAATTCTATATTCTTTGGGTAGGATGTAGTAGGCGGCATTAATTCGTAGCACCTCTGTAGAGGTTTATAAAAAGTGTTTAATTTGTGCATCCAGCTGGTTTTCGGATGCAGTGTACGAGGTTTGAGAAGTGGACTTGGAGCCCTGTTAGCTAGTCGTAGGCAGCGACCTTCGTGGGAAGCAGTTGGAGCTCTAAGTGTGAGGCAATGGAGCGGTCGAGCTACATGAGTCATTCTGCAAGGTATTCGCAACCTATATCTGCAGGCCAACGGAGAAACAGGGGCCCAGGTATCGTGACACTTGCTGGAGGCTTGTGCAACATAAAGGGCAGGAAAGTTTATCCTAAAAGATTGAATTTAGTGATTTGCAAGTGGTATTGGTTTTTTTTTAATTTCTGGCAGACGTGTTATCTGAGTGTTTTTTGTTCATGACGTATATCTACCTGAATTTGGTTCCCATTAGTTAAAATATACAGAATTGTAGCGGTCCCAGTGGTTAAATGAGCATTGTTCAATGCGTTTACAAGTAAATTATTAAAAAGTACCGCGATGTTTAAGTTGATAGCAAATGTATTTCCAATAATTTATACTAACTCAAGATAATACTTGCTAGGATGTAAAAACCCGACCCTATGAGAATATAAACTCTTTTATTTAAATAAATAACCAATGCAAGTTTCCACAACCATATACATACTATAATGGCAATGTTTGTACTTTAACTGATTCTCTTAGTGTACTATTAAACCTGAATGATTTTTACTCACACTATGAATAGATCCAGAAAATATGTGATATCCGTCGCAAACTACATGATGAAAATTGACAAATGTACTTTATATGACTTTTATAGCATAATAATTTCCCTGAAAATGAAACGGTTGACCAACTGGCGAAAGAAACTGCTCGTGAAGCAGACAAGGATGAGACCGATGTATTTCTAAGCGACTATAAATCTTTTTCTAAAAGAAAAGTAAAACAGATATGGTCGGATAAGTGGTCCCAGTCAGAAGGAACGAGACAGTGATTTTCAGTTTGGAATATACTAAAGCCTACGTCTGATGAATCACTATCAAGAAAGGAAGAAACTATATTAAACAGACTGAAAACAGGCCATACCAGGATAACACGCGACTAGCTTCGGAATAGAGCTTATAAAGCAAAATGTGCCGAATGTAATATATACCTAAGTATTTTGCCTATATTGTGTTATTGTCTCAGATACTATATAGCCAGATCAGCTTATGGAATCAGCGATCACTTCAACAGCGCAATTATATCAACTTGAAGGTGAATTAATTGTTTCAAGGATACTAAACCATTAAAATCATTGTAATGCTTATAGTGTTGCTGTAAGATATATAGACAGCACATCACTTTCAATTTTTTATATTTGCCGTGTTTTCTAGATTTTATCGTAAATAAAATATTGTACGATACATATACGTAAAGCATCTTTTGTCACTCGCCGGGCTTAAAACACTCACTACGCTCGTATCTTAACTCTGCCCCACTTGTGACTAAAAACTAGCTTTACGCACTTGTACCGTAAATATCTATTAATGTATATAAAGACATGACACATTGCTTATGGCATTTATAAAGACAGTAAAAAGGCGATGTCTGTTTGATCCAAATTTTTGTCATATTTGTGATCTAGTTACAGCTGATATTTGTAACTTGGGTTGCAGATGTTATTGACTCGATTCGGCAAATAAAGTGTAGAAATATTTGTGTTTGCACTTATCGTTAAATAAAATAAAGTTACAAAATTAAACTAAGTTTGCCATCGTATAGACAATTGAAAACTACCATCGACTTCAGCAACTGACCTTAAGAAAATCCGCAATTAATCTAATTTTTTTTGGAACCTTCAAAGAAGATGTTTTGAGAGTTTGGACTTCATTTATTGCTGTAGGTCCTCCTCTTCCGTGTTCACATTATTCCACATCATACGAGTCACTTGTGGTGGAAAGGGAGTCTTCAAACTGCTAAAGTAAGTGGGGTGATTAACTTTTCCCTTTTTTGTATAAGTAAATATGGTTGGGACTAATATTAACATAAATTATTACTACGTTTCTTTAATCTTACTTCTCACGGTTGCTGTTTGAGTAATAGAAAGTGTAACATTTGCACAAAGCTGCGCTTGTTGCAGCTTTCATTTACGTTGTATGAGTTGTGCATACATACTAGGTTACATTGATTGACTAATATCTTATTTATTTCTTAAATTATTATATTGCTTATTTCTGACACTTTATATTCAACTAAACTCGATTAATAATGTTACAGTAACATTGAAACGTTTCACTTGGTTTTTGCCGTTTGAGAAAGTGTTAGGAATAATTTAATACATCTTTCTTATTTTACCAAGAGCAGTTACATTTGACTGTTCTGAGTTCAGAAATTTCTAGTTTTTCATTTTTCCTTTGGTCGCCAAATATTAAGAGTTTTCCTTTCGCAATATTTCTAAGTAAAACTTTTTAAAAATGCATTTATACCAGAAACTCAAATGTTTTCTTTATGTGATAAAGAGAGATAAATTATGGTTATCCACAGTACTGTTTTTCAATGTGAATATGGCATCTACAAAGTTTTAGAATTAAGAATTTTCTATTATAGCCAACTATCTAATTTCGTGTACTTTTTAAAATTGTTAAGGTTGGAAGCATAACTACGACACGCTAACAGGAATAAAGTTGCTACAGATAGCTCACCGGTGGAGGGCGTATATATTGCTGTAAGAGTGCGTGCTCGTTGAATATCATGGTTGTACCATAACGTATCTAGTGTAGTGATGGGCTTATTCGAATGAAAAATAACCGGTTATCCGGTTATTGAAATAACCTATGTAACTCGGTTTTCGTTCGAAGTATTTGAATGAAAAATAACCTCATGCTGATACGTACTACGCTTTGAATATAAAACCTCTATTCAAAGGTACTACGTGCCGTATCTCAGCGACCTACGCAGTGCTCAAAATTCTGTAAATATAAATACGTCATAACTCATAAACAAAGCAGGTTGTATTGAAAACACCATTTGGTTATCGCGTAACTACCTCCTATCATAAAAAATATCAAATTCTGGGGACCTGAAACCTGAACGCCTAAAAACTGCAAACGCATCAAGCTATAAAATATTTTTTTATTTGCTTACATCTCCAAAGGGCCTTTAACCCGCCCGATCGATAAAGATAAACGTTTTACCACGATTAGCAAGCATTCCCGCATAATATTTCTTTCTTTCTACACTTCTTAATAAATACCTCTTAATTTCCAATACATAACACATAATGTACGGTCGGCGCCTTAGAAATCGGGCACTACACACTATCATGATATATTTTGCATGTATTTTTTAAGTGTATAAACTGGGTGTTTACAGTTATTATGCTTTTAATTGTTACGTCAGATTGTTTATTGTTTGTCAATTATGAAATGCCATCTCACATTAATGAAGTAACCGGAGCAAGAATACTCCAAAGACTAGAAGAACATATTACGTGTCCCGATTTTTAAGGCGCCGACCTTACATATTATGTTTTGGTTCCTCTGCTATCTGCAAGTTACGATGTCGATGCAGATGACGGTGAACCGATGTCGATGCAGATGACGGTGAACCGCCAACCGGCAAACCGGCAGACTTAATCGAAACGAATCGAGAGCCAAAATTTATTCGAATAATTATTCAAATAATCATTCGAATGCAAATAATTCGGTTATGAAAATTGTCCGGTTATGCCCATCACTAATCTAGTGCCACTTATTGTCTACGCCTAGAGATGTCCTGGGAAGCCTTTAAATGAGAACCGACTATTTCCCTTAGCTGCGACAAGTAGATCGGCTCTCAAAGGATAACTTACCCTTTTAGCTATGTTTAGCTTCACACTAAACTTCGCGAAACATTAAAACAAAGAATGGCTATATTGAAAGAATGCAATAAGATTATCAGACTACAGCAAACAAACTATCTGCGTCATGGCGTCGCGTAGCGTTACACAAATAAATACTTGAGGATTATTTATCGTGGTGCAATCCACGGCATCAAGTTTTGATAGCCTTCTCCTCCGCCTCTGTCTTATTCTAATCTAGGTAGAGCAGTTGCCACTGTGACTGCTTTTAATGTGTTGCTCTATTTTTTATCCTAGGTTTCAACTACAAGATTGTGTAGGCTCTTCCCCGTTGTCTTTAGTTGTTCTGTCTATTGGGTAGAAGATCTGCCTCTGGGTTTAGTTTCTTTCATCTTACCCTAAATACATAGTTTTTTTTTACATTTTCAGGGCTTCTTCGCATTATATGGCCATATTAAGTGGGAGTCTTAAACTGTAGTAACTGGAAAGTCGTCGTTTTGAGCGAATTTCCTTCAGAACTAACACCTCTGTGCTGTGTTCAGTCTATGACACCCGTAGCACTCTTCTCCAATAAAACATCTCTGTAGCATCGATGTTGTTTCTTAATTTTTGCATCGGCCACGATCTACTGGCATAGGTAAAGATGGAAAACATAAGGCAACCCACTAGCCTGAGCTTTAATTGTTTGGATATATTGGCGTCTTGAATTTTGTTCATCTTCGTTATGGGTGTTTTAGTCATCTGGCTACGTCTTTTCATCTCAGTTTTTACGCTTCCAGTATTTGTAATAATTGATTTAAACCTCGAACCGGCCTAGTCTGTTGTGTTACTGGTCTTCCTATATACGACCATATAATTTTAATTTTGGATATACTCAGTTCCAATCCTAACTCACGATTTCCCTAACTGCTTGTCTAGAAGCGCTGTGTTATCAGCAAATTGTAAAGTATTTATTCTCTTGCCATTAAGTGGCACACTTCCTTCTCACCCGTCTAAGACATACCTGATTGTACACTCCCCATAGATGACGAAGAGGAGAGGTAGTAGTATGCACCCTTGGCGTACTTCCTTTTATGTGTGGAATTTGTTGGAATTGGTGTGGTTGGCTCGATTACTCCTGTGGCGTTTTTATAGGGATTTACAAACTTTTACGAGATTACAATGAATGCAGAAAGCCAAGACCTAATTATTTGGCAAGAGTTGAGAATAAAGCTCCCTTCAATCTGAGACTACGCAACGCCTAAAATACATATCACAATGCTACGGGATTATTCTCTGACAGAAGTCAAAGTACCCAAAAATCGCCCGTTAGTAACCCAGGACTGCTGTACTAAGCGATCTACCAAAATACATACACATACCGTAATACTACATGTATGTCGGGATTTGTTGAGGTCTGTCAACTTTCCGTGTCCAAGCCGTGAAAAACCTGTTAACATAAAAATACGTAATTGTCTTTCATTATATATGAATGAGAATACTATTCATTAATCACTTGGCCCTTTTTAAACCAATTGGAAGCATAAAAACCCTTGGATACATGTGCACCACAGCGGTGATACAAGACAAAAATTCGTATCACCTTATTTATTTATTTATTTATTTATTTATTATTGAATAGAAAGTAGGCGGCTAAGCCGATACAACTTACATCTGTGTTGTGTACATTTAACAAAACAAATATTCTATACATGATAACTTAACAAGACAACTAAGTTCTGCAATTAACAAAAGCAAAAGAAAAGAAAATACAAATCAACATGAAAAACATGAAAAAGCGAAAAAAGAAAATAATGTTAAAGAGAAAAAAAAACAATTATTAAAAAAAACAATTATTTTAAGTAAATTTTAAACTATAGGTATAGACTGAAGTTATCCAACACGGATTGTACATCAATGTGCAAATGCATTTGTAATATTTTAAACTTGTTTAACGCTAATTTAAAACTTATTCATATGGCGTCCAAGGAGTTTTTGAATGAATTTACACTTGAACTCTCGACTACACAGAAAGGTAAACTATTCCATAATCTCACTATGCGATTTGTGAAAAAGTATTCCCGCACAAGTTTGAAAAATCTGTCACAATGCAGTTTAAAATTGTGACCTCTCAGACCATCATAGTCACTGAAATTGAGCATGTCTCTTAACGGAGAGTTATAATAGTTGTTGACTATTTTGAAAGTTTCAATAAGGTCGCCCCTGGTACGCCTGGATTGCAAAGTTGGTAAATTAAGCAACGATAACCGATGTTCATAGGGTAAACCTCTGAGTTCAACGGGGATCTTCGTGGCTCTTCTTTGTACTCGTTCAATAAGATGGGGTCAGTTCATATCGGCCAACGATCATATCGGCCAACGATAATATCGGCCAATTTTGGGTGTTCATATCGGCCAACGATCATATCGGCCATCATCAGATTTTGTTCATATCGGCCAACTTGTTCATATCGGCCACTTTTATTTTTGTTCATATCGGCCAACGCGATCATATCGGCCAACGCTGGCGGAATATCTAAGAAAGGGGAGAAATCATTTCGGCCAACGTTCATATCGGCCAACGATCACATCGGCCAATTATGGGCGTTCACATCGGCCAACTTGTTCATATTGGCCACTTTTATTTTTGTTCATATCGGCCAACTCGATCATATCGGCCAATGCAGGCGGTGACCGTAAGGAATACTGATACTAGCCGAAGAGCAACTTCTACCGCTACGCTGGATTCGCCATGTCTTATTATGCCTGTTCAGAACGCCCATCTATTCGATCACATCGGCCAACATTATTTCTTGCTCATAACGGCGATGTTATTTTTGGATTTTATATCTACTATCCTGGCATACAAGTTTCCTCACAATTTATTTTTAATATAGTTTAGTGCAACGGAAAGCTGTATTCAAATTTGAAATTAAAATTTTAAATGTCAAATATTAGCGACACCACTAATAAAAAAAAAATCGATTCATAAGGACTTTTTTGAAATGGTTATTTGTTAAACCCCCCGCTGCGCGTCTCGTTTTCCATAGTTGAACTCTTGCAAAAAAAACTTGCCTTATAAAACTTTTCCTTTAATATACTATTATCTAATTTTATTTCAATAATTTTAAAGGTATTTTAATTACTAATGTTTTAATATTACTGAAAATTTTGTTTATATTACGAGCGCGAAATGTTGTAGAGCGTTCAAATTGCTTTTTAGTCCAGTTATATTAGACGGAAAACCGCAGCATCTGCCGAAAAAATCCAAGTGAGCTGAAATTTTGCATACACCTTTATTTTGACATTACAAATAATGTCCCAAAAGTCCCCATCGATATCGCGGTTGCGTTTTGAGTTATTCAAGGTCAAAGGTCACAGAAATAAGTTTTTCGCAAATATCTCGCTTTCTATGGGTCGTATGACTTTTTTAGTTATTACAAAAAATGAAGGCTAAGAAATTCTCTACAAAAAAGATAATATAGGTTTTTTATATGCAACTAACCATTCAGTAAATAACACACAGTTAAGTTTTGGAGACGGGTTTTACTTCCTTTTACGATAAAAGAAGTATTGGATTCACCACAAAAATGTCATATTGTAGTTTAGATTTCGTTTTCCTGGCGTTTTCAGAGTAATTTACTTTTGGAAGCATTTTTCCTTGCGGCGTTTTTCCAGGAGGTTTTTCTGGGGAATTTTTCCGGGACGTTTTTTCCGGGAGATTTTTCCGGCGGCTACTTTTCCATTGCGTCCTAACAACCAGCCCAGCAATTAAAAATTTCATGGAATTGTATTGATTACAAAACATTAATAAAAAATAAAATTGCAATTACTGTATATAAATGTTGTTGCTTGTCAAGAATCTGTACTATTTACAGGACTTCGAAGAAGAAATTGTATTTTGGTGTCAAACGACTTACTGCGGAAATATAGCTACAGTTTCCAAGTCTTGCGAACAGAGAAAAATTAAACAATTATTAACTTTATAGGTTCTATAATAACGTCACTGCTGGGATTATAGGGGTACATATATTAAAGAAATTCCAGGAATGGTAAACCATTAAAATTACATGGAGATTCTGCCTCAAGCTTAACAATATAGTTACGGCTGATGGGTCAAACACACAATACACATTATTTTTATGCTGAATCGGGAAAATGTACACTTTTTTTATGAAACTGCAGAACAACAAGTTCGACTTACTATCTACTAAAAAATATAAAATCGCCACGAATTTAAGATTATTGAAGTTACTGAAATACTAATGTGGAACTGTAAAATGAATATGATCCTTGTTGAAAATTCTCCCACAAATTTCTGATAATTGTTGATAATCTTTCAGGGTTTGTCGGCACAGCACATTTACAATTTTAATTTATAGTAATCGCCGTTACACCACTGCATGTTATCAATTTGAAATTAGGAAAACACATTCCCGGAAAAAATGCCCCCAAAAAAAATATCCTCAGAAAAAAGCCAACGAAAAAATGCAACAAGAAAAAGCACCCGTGGAAGAAGTTCCGCAGTTCCAAAAGTAAGCTACAAAATGGCATTAACGTAGACAAAACCGTTTTACGTACGCTTTACTTCCACATAGCTACAGGAAAATTAATGACTGAAATATATAAATGTATTTAAAACGTTTTCAGTAAAAAATGTGCATTATCCACAAAACTTAAAGATTTTTTGCTTTAAAAAAACATTTTTAAGTTAGATTTCTTAATTTTTTACGTATACAGTCATAGTTTTTGCTTATTAAGTTTTTGAATAGAAGGCTGATAAGTGGTTTGCTTTTTTATTTGTCTGACATTATTTACTGAGCAGTCATAAATTGAAAAATCTCTTCAAAGCAATATCGGAATTTTCTTTACGAGTATATATTTTCGAGCTAAAAAATATTTTTTTATATAGAAGAGAAAGGTATTATGCATATGAGATAGCAACAAGGCGGTAACTAACTTTAAATGGCAATGGTAAGTAATTTACTTCAGCAGCATTTATTTAAAAAAAGTACAATTATTTATGTAAAATTTAGCACTCCAAATTATTTGTTTTTATTAAATTTTATTACATTTGTGAAAAAAAACTCTTCAAAAGTGAGAGATTTTGAAATCATGCCATTGGAAGCCCATCCACAGCTTATCGATCGTGAAATCAAGCGACGGGGAAAAGAAAAATTCTTAGAAAGTCCATCTAGTGGAGGTGCTAGGTATAAAAAATCTGGTGTGATACACAACTTCCTTTTACAGTGATCTTATAATTAGCCAAAAATTTGATTTTAAATTTTTAAGCATTTATCAAAAATTTTCAAAATTACAAATTTTACAAAAACGGTACAAAATAGAGTGTTAGTTCAAGAGACAAATTTTCTCTAGAATATCAAGCTGAATTCAAAAATGTAATAATATACCGGGTGTCCTATTTAAAATAGGAGTTAATAAAAAAAAATAGAAAAAAAAAACAAAAGAAACCCATTTTAGAAGTATTCAACTGGAAAGTCATCTATCTCACATCAATACACATTAAAAATGTAAACTAAAAAAAAATCGTTAGAGCCGTTTTTGAAAAAATCGAAAAAAACTGAAAAATCACAAAAGTAAACACCTACTTCCGGTTATGCGATTTTCTTCAAAAGCTTGCTGTCTCATCTACATAGTACACAAAACTTATATATGAAGTTTCAACGCCATACCTCTTTTCGTTTTTGAGATATTCTGTTCACAGACACACACACAGACAGACAGACACACACACAGACAGACAGACCAATGAAAAAAATCTGGTGTGATACACTCACACAACTTCCTTTTACAGTGATCTTACAATTAGTCAAAAATTTCATTTTTAATTTTTAACCATTTGTTAAAAATTTTAAAAAATTACAAATTCTACAAAAACGGTACAAAATCGAGTGTTAGTTGAAGAGACAAATTTTCTCTAGAATTTTAAGGTGAATTCAAAAATGTAATAATATACCGGGTGTCCTATTTAAAATAGGAGTTAATAAAAAAAATAGAAAAAAAAACAAAAGAAACCCATTTTAGAAGTATTCAACTGGAAAGTCATCTATCTCACATCAATACACATTAAAAATGTAAACTTAAAAAAAATCGTTAGAGCCGTTCTTCTCAGCTACCAGCATAGATCAAGCGCACGATTAAAACAATGCTCTAGTGAAAGAGCATGCAGTTGCAGTAGGGTTAACACAAGATCCAGCTGCACTAACACGTTGGATGGTAGCTGGACCGGAAATTTGTCACTTGATACAAGAGTTTGAGTGTAAAATTCGGACAGCAGAGTTATTGTTGATAAGGATATCAGTGCATTTGTTTATTTAGCTGAATCAACTGGTATTACACAATTCCACAGTTTCATTGAGGAACGCCTGGTAAAAAGTTCCTCAACACTATTTCAGCCTTTGAAAAAGAACAAAATGCCCCTCTTCAGTTCTCCAACAAAAAGCATAAGCAAGAAAAATAGAACTTTGAAGATTTTGAAAACAGACATCCAGCTGTTTTCCAGATTCGTAATAGTTACACAGAATTGTCAGCTAGATATGTACGACTTTTTCAAACTCGAAAATCAGCGATTTCCACCCAGTAATGAAGAATTTCGACTCAGTCATAAAAGTGATCTACCACATATTTTAGAGGAAATTGTTGAAAAAAGTGACATTGTCTTTCCAGGAACCTGTGATGCTTAATTTATGATGTTGCAGTTCTTGCCAACATTTTAAAGCCGCATCGATGTTTAATGATTATTATATTAACACATTTCATCCTCACATATGTAACGACATTGAGAGTTTTGGCTGTCGTAGAATTGATTTGATTTGGGACAGGTACATTACTCCGAGCATTAACGGTGAAACCAGAGAGAAGAGGGGTACAGGAACCAGGAGATAAGTGCTACCTCATGTCAAATTATCTACAAATTGGCAAGAATTTTTAAGAAATTCAAATAACCAAGAAGAACTATTTTCTCTACTTGGATCATTAGCAATGAATAACGTAAACAAATCACAAGTTATTACTACTTCAGGTGATAAAATTGAAGGGAATTTCAGTGCTGTGAGTTTCTAAATTGGAGTTACTTGCCCTGGTCATGAAGAAGCAGATTCAAGGATAATACTTCATCTCAAAGACATGGTAGAAAATGGTTTTAGCAATTGCATACTGCTTTGAACTGTCAGATAAAAGCCTGGAAACACTGGGTTGCATTTGGAACAGGGAAGAAATATAGATTTATTCCCGTTCATGCTATAGTTGCATTAATTGGAAGAGAAAATGCTAATGCTTTACTTGGGTTTCACGTTTTCACATGCTGTGAAAGCAATTCTGGTTTCACGGGAAAGTAAAAAAGTCAACTTAAAAGACATGGATTTTCTTTAAAGAAGCTACTACTGCATTTTCATTCACATCAAAACCGCGAACATCCATTCCTGAAAATATATTAAATATTTTAGAAAAAATTTGTAGTATTGTTGTACTGTTCAACAATTAATAGCCAAAGTGTCAATGATTCCAGACAAGACCTGTTTATGACAAAAAAATCGTCCACCAACAAAGGGTGCACTACAACAACATGTTCTACGGAGTGCTTTTCAAGCTGGGCACATTTGGAGACAAGCAGACCAGCGAGAAATAAAGACACCTCCAAATGAATGGGGTTGGTGATTGGATGATGTATCATAGAAAATAAAATGGTCACAGTTACCAGAAATTGCAGATACTTGTCAAGAATTAATAAAATGTATGTGCAAAATCTGTAAAAATAAGTGTGGCTGTAGAAAAGTTGGACTATCACTTTGTTATGCAACTGCAAAAACAAGTGTGACAAATAATATGATAAAACCTGAAGTTTATAAAGTATGTAATTTTAAATGCAAGAGTCAATTTTTGTAAAATCTTGTATTAGTAGGTATTAATAAAAACAGATCTTTGGTATTCATTCTTCTTTAATTTTACTCTATCAATATGACTTTACGATTTTACAAAAAGTCTCCTATATTAATTTTTTCATATTTCTGATATTACAAATGAAATTGTTGGCCTAAAAAACATATAAATTGACACCAAACACTATATTGTGCGATGGATAGTGAGAAAATTGCAAACAATTCCATAGTATGACGCCATCTTGAATGCTAACGACTTTTCGAGATGCCTCCCCTTCTTGAATAAATTGTATAGTCATAAACTACATTTCTACCAAAGGAAATCTTCTTATCACAATTTGCAGTTTTTTAATTAAATGAGCCATGTAGCACCTCCACTACATCCAGAGCTTATCGATCTCGAAATTCTGCCAAGAGAAAGTAAATCCTTGGGAAGTCTATCCAGAATTGATCGATCTCGACAGCATGCCAAGGAAAATGACTGCAACTCTTTAAAAATCCCAGTATGTCACTTCCAACCCCCCAGCCCCCACGCCCCGCGAAAAAATTGACAACGTCAATCTGGTCGCGTCTTCTATACTTATCTCCATCATTTATATTTTGTAAATTCTACAGATAAAATACATACAAACAAGGAATTCAATTGCTTGAAGTATTTCGGTATTAAATATGGTAAATATATATATAGGTACCGTCGGTTTTTACGCCGGCTTTTTTCCTCGGCTTTTTTACCCCGGCTTTTTTTCCACGTTTTTTTATTCCGCCACCCGATCGAATAGATGGGCGTTGTGAACAGGCATAATAATAAATAAGACATTACGCGTCTGTCGCCGGCGGTCGGTTTACGTTACCGTAGCGGTAGAAGTTGCTCTTCGGCTAGTGTCGGTATTACTTCCGGTTACCGCCTCCATTGGCCGATATGATCAAGTTGGCCGATATGAACAAAAATAAAAGTAGCCAATATGAACAAGTTGGCCGATGTGAACGCCCATAATTGGCCGATGTGATCGTTGGCCGATATGAACGTTGGCCGATATGATTTCTCCAGTTTCTTAGATATTCCGTCAGCGTTGGCCGATATGATCGCGTTGGCCGATATGAACAAAAATAAAAGTGGCCGATATGAACAAGTTGGCCGATATGAACAAAATCTGATGTTGGCCGATATGAACAGGTTGGCCGATATGAACACCCAAAATTGGCCGACATGATCGTTGGCCGATATGAACGTTGGCCGATATGATATGGACCCAATAAGATCGATATCCTTGATGAAGTAAGGGTTCCACACCGGTGCACAGTATTCTAAGTTAGGTCTGATGTATGTTTTGTAAATTTTCTTAAAATTATCACTCGATAAATGTTTGAAACAATTAGACACCATGTAGATTAATCTGTTAGCCTTTTTTGTGACAACGGTGATGTGTTTGGACCACTTTAGATCTTTCGTTATGATAATTCCTAAGTCACATTGTTCATCCACAATATTTAATGACTGGCCGTTCAAATAATAAGCTAGCTTAGGATTTGTTTTTCCAGGATGTAGAATGTTACATTTTCCCACATTTAAAGATAGTAGCCATATCTCACACCATTCACTAATGCTATTTAAATCATTTTGAAGGACAATATGATTGTTTAATGGGGAGTTATATAGCTTAACGTCATCGGCAAACATGTTAGTTGGAGATGCAACATTATACAGTAGATCGCAAACATAGATCAGAAATAGTAGAGGCCCGAGCACTGAGCCTTGCGGTACTCCACTTCTAACGTCAAGAGTATCCGAAAGAACTCCTATACGAACTTCAAATCGGCGATTAGTGAGAAAGTTTTCAATCCATTTCAATAAGTTTCCACGAATTCCATAATGTTCAAGTTTGTGTATGAGACGGCGTAGAGGGACACGATCAAAAGCCTTGCTAAAATCTAAATAAATCACATCTACTGGTACATTTGAGTCTAGCGATTTTGTCCAGGCGTCCAAACTCAAAAGAAGGTTAGACAGCACCGATCGTCTGGGTACAAAACCATGTTGGGCCCTCGGTATAACATTGTTGACTAACAGAAAGTCCGTTACATGTTTAGCTATTAATCTTTCCATACATTTGCATAATATTGACGTCAGACTAACAGGCCGATAGTTTTGCATATCGAGTTTATTTCCTTTTTTAAAAATCGGGACGACTATTGAATTTTTCCAAGTATCGGGTATAAAATTCTCCTTAAGCGAAGAATTTATGAATTTCGTGACGTCGTATGCTAAATTCTCAGCGGAGTTCTTTAATAGAACGGCTGGTATTCCATCCGCACCTGAACTAGACTCAGCTTTCAAGGACTGTAACTCCTTTAGCACTTCATTCACGTTAAATTCTATAGATGTTATGGAGTTCGAAACACGATTTGTTAGTATCAAGGGTGGTGCACCTACTGGTTCATTAATATATTGATCGTAGAAATAGTTTGCAAATAAATTTGCAACATCTTTCGGATTTGAAATCACTTGTCCGTCATTGTTTGTCAGAACTACCTGGGGAATTTTAGAAGAGAGTTGGGAGCGCATATATTTATAGAAGTTTTTTTCACCTGATTGAATCACCTTGTTCTCGTAACTACTCCGAGCAATTCTGAGTACCGTAGTAAGTTCATTTGAATACTGTCTATACACTCTATATTTCATGGGGTTGACGGATGCCCTATATGTATCCCAAAGCTTTCTTTTGTGTTTAATCATTTTTTGGTGCTCGTCTGTGATCCATGGTTTGTTATTTAATGTCTTCTTCTGCTTGGTCGTAGGAACAAAGCTATCTGTGATATGTTTAATCTTAGTGTTGAAATTTGCCCAGATTTCTTCTGCCTTTACGTCGTCGCTGATCTGTTCAGAGCACGAATCCAGGTATACAGAGATGTCGTCATAATTTGCCTTCCAGTAGTTTTTCTTAGTTGTCTCTCTTATTAATGGTGTATATGGAAAACACTGATGGATACCAATTAGGCAAACATGATCACTACAGCCTATTGGTGGGTCAGTCACTAGGTCACTGAAGAAGTTTTCGTCCATAGTAAATATTAAATCTAACACGGATGGTCTATCCGTATTTCTGAATCTTGTAGGCTTGGATATATGTTGGTGAAGGTTTGAATTTAGAAAAATATCGACGAATTGTGATGACGGTGAGTTATTGTCTGGAGCTACTGGGTTTGGCCACTTAATGCCAGGGAAATTAAAATCACCAAAAATTGCAATATTGTTAAGTAAGGAAGCTTCTCTAAATATATGGAAAAGCTCTGCATCATAATCCTCGTTTGCATCAGGAGGCCTGTAGATGCACAAGAAAAGAATAGTTTCTTTGTTAGGTAGAACTACATTTACACCCAGACATTCTACAGTATTGGACACAAAGGTATTACTCCGGCTTGCTTTTAAGGAGAAGCCTTCAATTGTGGTTTTTATATATATCAGTACGCCACCACCTGATCTTTGATCTCTGTCTCTTCTAAAGACGGTAAAACCATCGATATGAATAAGCGAATCGGGTAGGTTCGCATTTAGACATGACTCAGTAATTAGGATAATAGTCGGGTTTGTTGATGAAACGTATAGCTGAAAATCGTTAAATTTGGCCATTAGCGTAGCAATGTTGGTATACATAATTTTTATGTTCAAGATGCTTATGTTATTTAATAGTTTGTTTGTTTGGTGATCGTGGGAGTTCCTCTGACGTATTTGATGGTAATGTCGTTTTCTCCTTTGTCCTGGCGTGCTGTGAGTTCGGCTTTAATTTTGTTAAAATAATCGCGTTGCATTGGTGTTCTATCGGACTGGATTGACACTTTGGAGGTTTGAGGTATTTTCTTTTTGTTTCTAAGAATTGTCAATGCGTCACTTTCGTTTTGTAGTATGACTTTCAGGGGCCGTGTTTTGCCGTCGGCGTTTTTTCCCAAACGAATAACTTTCACTTCATCTACATTGATGTCCGCAACCTGTTTTATAATTTCAATGCATTGTTTCTTATCATGTGCTATTTTATCATTCACATTTTCTGCCGTAGATTCCTCCGCATTGAAAATTATTACGTTGGAAGCTCTTCTGCGCCTTTCGTTAATTTCGTAAATTATGGACTCCGTAATTAGATTCTGATTAGATTGCTCAAGTTTTACAATTTTATCATTCAACTCATCTATGCGCTTTTTGAGCGTACTAAGATTAGTATTGCATGCATCGCATACGTACTTGATACGGCGGTCCTTGGCAGTTAGGCATACGACCTCGCTCCGAGATAGCTGCGCGCACTTAATGGCATGGATTGTTTGCTTGCATCCATCGCAAACTACTTCCTTGTCTGAATATGCATCTTCTTTACACTTCAGACACTTCACAGTAGACATGCTGAAGCTATTACTTAATCACTATCAAACATGTACAGATTTTTGAATGATTGAACTTCAGAACAATTACTAAAATTGTAGAGTACAGGCAACACGAGACGTCTCGCACCAAATTTAAACTTCTATTGTGGTCTCTTGCTACGCAAAAGTGTGAAAATGTTGGTTACCCTGCTGTCAATTTTAAGTCTATGTCAAATTCGAGGTTAGCAGGTTAGGTTTTCCATCAGTTTTGATACAAATTGACACAAAACCCAACCTGCTAACCTCGAATCTGACATAGACTTAAAATTGACAGCACGGTAACCAACATTAACAGTTTTTCAATTCATTGTATCCTCTCACTAAATACAACTCGCGGTATGATTAGTAATTCGCATCTCGGTTTCAATTCGAAAATATCACCGATGATAATCAGACTACTTGTGGTATTATGGCTGATTATACTTTTCATTGCCAATCCTTGTTTTATTTAAATTGCACAGTGCTTTGAGCTAGCGCTTTTGTCTAAATATGTCCAGTTTTAATAGTTTTTCTTCATAGAATATACTTTAATTGATTTATAAAAGTATGGGCTTGTTCTATTCCTGAATGATAGCTTTTAAAGTAAAAATAATGGTTGGGTATAAGGTCGTTTTCTGAGGCAGTCATCATCAATTGTTTTGCTATTAGTCTTTTTAGCAGTTTGTTTTAATTATTTTTGCTTTTATTACAATGGGACTCCTTGTATATGATCTTTATTTGACAGTGTTATTAGTACGAATTCTATTGCTGTCTCTAAGATAGGTTTTAACAGTATTTTCAATGTCATCAACAGTTTGTAATGGAACTGTAAGTTTAGTTTTTGACTTATTTGGTTTTGGAAAGAATAATCAGTTCTTTGGTTGACCAACATTTTTTCTTTCCTTATGAGCGTAATCTTAATCATGGACATTATTGGAGTATGTTATCCAAAACAAAAATTCTGAAAGATCGTGTTTTGCTAGAATTAATAGTAGGTTGATTTATGAGTGACTAAGCGAACCAATTGTCTTTGTTTCATTATTTCTAACAACATACATCCTTCTCTAGATGATGATAGTCCTGCAACCCATTGTGTATTTGAGAGTTATAGTCATTAACGGATTTTATTGGACGCTAAGCAATTAACTTGATAAAATAAAGAAAAAACAACAATTAATCATTGCAGGAGATTTAAACACCAGAGTAGAACTTAAAAAAAATAACATTTGTCGCTTTATATATTTATATCCAGGTGTTGCGGGAGGGGCGGATTGCGATTAACTGAATAGTGAAACATACTATTTCGAAAAATCGAAAAAAGTAATAGGACGCTTAAACTCTCATAGGATAAACACATATCAAAGTATATCAAGAAACACATAGGCAATTCGCTAGTAGAATCATTATTAGGCTATGGGTCGGGTTGGCAATTATTAACGAACAGCAATTAAAATAGCTTACCTCAGAAGAACTGCCCGTGCATAAAGACTATGTAACAAACACAGAAATACGAAAAGTAGTAGACAGAATTGAAAACACGAGCCTTAAATTGTTCGGTCACTTACTGGGGGGCATGAAAACCGATGTACACCTCCAGCAGGACGTAAGAAGAGACGGTCGTAAAACGAATGAGTACGGATGGCTTGGAAGAAGAACGCGTCTTAAACAGAACTATGTGCGGTGAAGGACAGGAATGTGGTATCTAGCTGTATTGTTATGATACACTATATTCTTTGATAATTTAAAAATGAATACTAAAGAAACAGTTTAGTCAAATAAATTTGGAAGTCAGATATAAGCAAATTAATGGATCTAAATACATGTTAAAGTATAATGAAATTAACTTTCTTATTATTGGTTAGTCAAATAATAGCATAATGATTGATTACTCAAACTTAATCTGTAATAAGAAAATTCTGAATAGGAATAAATACCAAGGTTACTACTAAAATGTATCTGTTATGATAATTAAAATAAAATATCTGTTTTGATTATATAAAAAAAATGTATATAGGAGGCAGCAAGAATCGTGTCTAGTAGTAATAATTTGTAATTTGTTTAAATAGTTACTAAAAAAACAACTCAAAAATGTATACATAATTTGATATGGGTGTGATTTTCGAATAAAGAAACATTAATAAATGTTGTATAATTTGTAAATGTTATGGTTGGTACAAATTATATGGGTTAAAAGCAAAAATCTTCGAGGTGGAAACATAAAATAAAATATTAAAAACAAGAAATAAAGGGACAAGCTTTGGTTAGTGAGGATATTATTGATAATACATTGGAAATGGAATACAAGCCACAAACAAGAGGTTAGTACGTGCAGCGAATTGTTTTTGGGAAACCTGTGGGTATCATTGAAGACGCAGAACCATCTAAAAAAAAAGACAAATTCATATTTGGAACAAGATTTATGCTGACACTTACCAGAGAGGGATCGGAGCCGCAGTAATCCAGTACAGAAGCTAGGAGACTTGAAGTTGACAGCAGCAGGGGACAACGACAGGAATCCAGTATAGGATGTGGAAGTTTTGAAGTGGATGGCAATAGGGTGATGCTGGGAGTTTACATTCATCGCAGGTGATGCAGTTTGGATAAGGACCCAGCAGGTGTTTGAGTGCAGTCGAAGTGAGGATCCAGTTTGGAAGGATTTTGGCAGTATTAACAAGCAAAGTGTTAAATCAGGTTTGTGTTTTAAAAGGTTAAATGAAACATTTATAAAGCTATAACTAGTAAGAAGGTATAAAAATATAAATTGAATTTCATACTTACATAAGAGATTGGTAAAAGAATTGCATATTAGATCTTATTGTAAAAACCTTGATATTCGTTCTGAATTTTGATTAATTTGACGTTAGGTGTCAATTTTTTGAAAGTCAATGAACTGGCAATAAAACAAAGAGAATTTGACAAGTCAATCATTGGGTTACTAGATATTGCGAACCACCTGAGAGAGTTTCATTAATAATATTGTAAAATACGGATTTGAATTGAAATTTAAAAATAAAGGGCAAAATAGTAATACGATAATTTAAATAAATTTATCAGCTAGCATAACATAGCAGTATATTATCGAAATATATACAGATCGTCTTAGTTTTTTTAGAAACACAGTAGTGAATGCAGCAAGTATACGCCATAGGAGATAAATAAACTGTTTAAGGTAAAAAGTGAGAAATTTAAGTATCCACGGTTACTATAAAGTTTATAATGTAAATGACGATTCGTCTGAGAAACAAATCATTTCAATAGAATTAATGTCATCATTTGCCCTTTTTATAATATATTCGCAATTCTTTTTCTTAGTTTATCTTCTGAAAAGATCTGTTGGCTGGTAGCTACTTTATGAGAATGCGTAGATTTTGAGGCTTCACCTTATGATGTAAAGGAATTCTAGCAACTATCGTTCAAGTTTATTAGTTCAAATGCATCGATTGTAACCACCTGAGCTTGTACATTTTCTAGAAGTTCACGGAGGAATTCCGGTGCTGAGAGGCATGTTTAGTAGAGGTTAAAGATATCATTTCTGTCAACATTTAAATTGCTGAAGGGTTAAAATTTAACTGTTACACGTTTTAAAAAGCTGTTAAAAGCTCAGTACTTTCCAGAATCTAATTTGCATGTTGGTTTCATGTCCCAGCAAATATAATAATTTAGTTTGAGTGAGGGTAGTATACAGGTACCTGGATTATTAGACCTCCTCTATAAAGAAATAATTTGTATTTGGAAAGGCGTAACATTTTAATCACTAAGTGAATGTTATTTATTTCGAATTGCACGCACATAAGTATTTTGTTATCATTACTGCTCAGTGTTGTAATTTGGGGCCCCTTTTTCAGCAGCGTTTTAGAGCAACTGCTTCCGATTTAATTTCGAGTAAGCGACGTATTAGAATCAAGGCTTCCTTACAATTTACATACAATTTTTTCGTTACAACCTGGGTGTTATTTTTACTTCCTTTGAGACATTTAGTGGTTACCTGTAAGGTTGTATTTCACTGACTTTTGAGTTGAGATACGTTATAATATCAATGATCATTAACGAGATAGCGGAAAGTCGAAGATCCTAAGAAGAAGAAGATTAACGATTTTAAGCTGGCCTATCTATATCTAGTAAAGTATTTAAATGTAACTTTTAAAACAAGACGGGAAAGTGCAAGATCGATACTTTGGCACAGTGTTGGGATGGAACGGCTTTTGTCATTCGCTCTTTGGGACGCCCGCTTCCTTAAAGACATTAATTTAGTATTCGTAATATATTATAACGATGCTTTCGGTGTGGTATGGCCGTTATCATATGGCGTTATACATGATGTAAAAATGCTTTACGCATCATAGGGTTTTTAATGGTAATTTCTTCTTATGAAAAGATTTGCTTCCAAATTATTTTAAAGGAAACTTGCACAAAATCTGCATCTATTCATGCATCCCTTGTTATTTTGCATTTTGAAAATTTGAAAAATTAAAGAAATAAACATTTCCATTTTCACAAAAATCCATGGTACCTTGAAATTATTGAAACAAATAATGCATGAAATGTTCTAGAAAAGTACTGAGTTCAGTGTTGAAAATCAATAATTATCATAATAAACACCAATACTTTAAGGCATCATTGTTTTTTCTGGAGTTATAATATGATTTCTTATGTTTTTCGGTTTTCCTAAATCTAAAATAATAAATGATAGCACGAATATATTATGTAGACTCTTTTTCTCTACAGAAAGCTTCCGCATAAGTTTGCTCTGAAATAATTAGAAAAGCAGGCAACTGCTATTAAAGCTTCATGTAACCTTTTTCTATCATAAAAGATGAACACAAAACTGCAAAACTGTGCAGCTTAGTTTTCTTATACGTTTTTCAGTAAATGTCTATACTAGTATAAATTTCGCTATTACATACTTCTTTCAATAAAAAATAAAAAAATCAACTTTGAGATACAACGTTCAGATTAGCTATTTGAGCTTCTGTTGAAATTTCAAACATCTTTTGTACTTTATGTTTATTAATACAACAACAAAAAATATTGTTTAAATTTAAACTAAAAGAACATTTCTAAACATAGTAATCATTTTGTATTACTCTGAAACAATGCAACAAAATCTTTGCAATCAAAATGTGAAAAATTTACTTTTATTCGCAACCATATATGTAAAAAGATCATTACTGACTTTTAAAAAGTTGGAAAACGAGCTATTCCCAACTTGTAACTCGTATAAGCACTCGCTAACGCTCGTACTCAAACACGCCATACTTGTTGAGAAAAACATCACTTTTCTCAACTTGTAGGGTAATATACTATTTATTTGGAGCTCTGATTTTACATGTTCTATTGTCAGTCTGTTTCTTTCATTAGTTCATAATGAAGTTGTTACGGTATTAAATGCTCAGATCGACATTGATCAAGAGCACTGTCAAAAATCGGGTACAAACTATAGGGTTCGCCGGCTTTACTAAAAAGGACACAGATCTTAATGTGCTGGAGCAGATTTTGTTGCTCCGGTTACCTGAACTTAGCTCAGACGGGAAGGCGT
Organism: Agriotes lineatus; assembly: GCA_940337035.1. Taxonomy (NCBI): domain Eukaryota; kingdom Metazoa; phylum Arthropoda; class Insecta; order Coleoptera; family Elateridae; genus Agriotes; species Agriotes lineatus. Next base: position 133,276,669 of record OW679200.1, read on the forward strand.
GGTTCGAGAGTACAAAGAAAAACCGACGGCACTTACCCTAAAGATTGCTTAAAAGAATTGCCTAAGGACGCCACTCGTTTTGATAAATTAACAGCCCTCGTGACCCAAAACGAGAAATATCACAGGGCTCTACTGAAGATGTGCTGGGTTAGCTGCACGCTGCGAAGCGTCGTCCACTAGGTTCCCTCCAAGTCGGGCGGTAAGCACCAGGTGGCCTTAATGACTTACCTTATGATCACCTCCCTAAAGGGGCTCAAAAGAATTTACTCAAGCCACAAACTGTATGGCTTTTCCAATAAAAGCACGTGTTCTAGCTTCACATTTGATTACACTTGGCTTTTTGCCACATTAGGATTTAAGATCCACAGATTGCAGGTTTAAGTCAATTAAACAAACTAAGTGTGACTATATTATTGTTTAATGAATGAAAATCGACACACACAGGGCCACAAGTTGGCCATAAGAAGATAACATACACCCTAACTGAAAATTGTCGGGGTTCCCAAGCAAAAGTTAACTTAATGACGAAGTACAACACACAAGTTATTTGACGAAATTAAATTCGCAGGCGCAAAGTCCTACAGCATGCGAGGCACAATAAACCTACAATTCGGTAGCACTTTCGCGACACATTAAATCAGGAAGCAAGACAAAAATACATTGGTAGATCCTACCTTTTATAGCTAGAACACCTACTGCGTTGACGATGACCGAAGGCTGGACCGGATCCTGGAGAAGCTTAGTGGCCGCCTGCAGCAATACAGCTCCCCAAAGGGTTGTTGAAGGGCTTTGCCAAAAGCCAAGCGGTGACTGCAGAAGGTCGAGGACTGCAGAAGACGGCGTCCACAAAGACCAAGGTTACGTCCCGCAGCGAACGTAGAACAGGATTGCCCAAAAGGGTTGAGCGAAGGCAGTGGCCAGCGGCCCGAAAGAGTGTTGAATTAATTCGAGGTGAAAACGGTAGTCCCCGGGAACGCAGAAAATACTTTGGGTTCGGCACGACGTGGTAGAATTTGCAAAAGCAGATATTTCCCACTCACTATGAGAAAATTACGTAGGCTTCATAAGGCGTCTTGGAGTGGATGTGCAACAGGATGCAAAGTAACTTTCCCCCGGCTCTGGGGGTCGAAGTAAACGAAATCCAAAACGCCCGCCCAAACCGGCGTCGGCCTAACCCACACACGTCCCGCGGGAACTTTATCACTTAACGAGCTATCTGCTTCGAAGCCTGCAGCAGAACTTAAAACGCACGAAAAGCTTCCCTCCAGGGCCACTAACAGTGCAGCCCCGGAGGCAACACAAAACCATAAGCGTCTGTTGTACTCAAAGGCTGGCTACTTATTAAAATTTCAAATGCACAGAGCTTAAAAACAACGTAACGAAAGAAAGTTTCGAACTCCAAAATCATTAATTCCAAATGTATGGTCCAACAAGGGTTTATCAAACTTTATTTTTATTTCTCACGGCTCAAAGCTTGGTGCAACTACACGCAGCCTGATATCATAGCTGAACCAGCAAAATGAGCAAAGTTCCTAGAACCCCGGGTAACAAAACACAAGATAAGGGTTCCAATGCACTACTATACCACGTATGGAAAGTTTTCGACCTTAAGTATCAAATTACCAACGCGGCTCCTAAAGAATACCACGAAATATATTTAGGTTCTGAAATCGATGTTTAAATGTGTGACAACAAAGAATTCATTTGAGAGCTTAACTACATTAGGCAGAAAACAAATCGCCGAAGCTGCAATACAAAACGGTCTTGACCATCTAACAAAGAATAGCTTATCGCTGTAATTCGAAGATTTGAAACTAACCGGCACTGCTTGCCATAAACGACGTAGTCCCGAGAATAATTTCAAGGGCAACAAAAGCGATGCACAGAATTTGGGGCGCTCATATACAATGTCAACAATACGAAATCAAAGAAGGAATTCACGGTCGCGAAATAAATATGCGAGGCGCAAGCATTTCATCGCCCGTCGGAACAAATTCGAATATAACTAGTGCAGGGCCGAATCCAGTGAAATTTTAAATAGAATATTTTCAGCCCAAGTTCACTAATAACACCCTATAGTGGGATTAATGACAATAGAGACTTAACGAGGTCGAATATTCTAACACCCCCCTTACTAGAGATCAATTTCCCAAATTGGTCCTTGAGACGACCGAGAGAGTTGCTAGAAGATTCGCTTAACTTGAGGTGCGGATTGAGATAGCCGTCTCTACTCGGGATCCCAACCACGCCGTGACGGATAGCGTCAGGGACAGAGTGAGAAGGAAGAAGAGTTTGCCAAAAAGACCGGTTACGCCGGTGGAAACTACGGAAAGCCCCAATCAGGCACTGACGGTTCGGTGAAGCCTAGAACACCCCTCCCCGGACCAGGGAATCGGGCGACAAATGCAAAACATAAGTGTCCCAACAGGAGGGTACTCCGTCAGGGGTCCCATTCGACTTGGCGATCGAAACTCAAAATCTCAAAAACATCATAAAACACGGACCACTCCACCCCGGTAAAGGGTGGTGCCCACATCCCAAAAGAATCCGACCATGGCCGAGCGACCATGGCACGCGTCTATGGGGTGACGGGTAAGCAAGGCGACCGGACCCACTGCCGACTCACTATCCGGCCCCATGACACGGTTTAAAAGGAAAAGTGCCAAAGGCAAAACGGGTGAGGACAATGACAGGTGTCGCCGGACACACGGTAAAGGGAGGATAGAACGAAAGAAGAAAGATGAGAGAGAAGAGTTGATATCCCACTTGGGATTTGGGTTTTGCTCTTGAAAGAGCTTGTCGCAATAGGGTATAAGTCATCACTGTGCACTCTTCCGTCCAACCTACCAATCGAACACAGGGTTACGAAGCCCCAACGTTCGCAACCTAACTCTCGGAGACCCGTTGAAGAGGGCACGCGAGGCGTCACGGGATCAGCCTCTTGTGTTTGTCCCACAGCAACAAACGATCAAAGAAAGGGGTAGCCACGAACGACAGGAGTCTCGTAGGCCTTGAAGGCCGCCTAGCCTAAACTAACCTATCCTATTCTATCCTATGCTAATAATGCGAACAATTATATACAACAGTATGTCACACATGGTTAATCCATTGTGACTTGGAATTGTCAAGGAAAAGAAAACTAAGTCCACCGAAATCCTCAATCGATGACGATGCCGAAAGCCAAGTCGTCTATAAATTCGCAAAATGCGAGACCGAAAATGACTCCGACACCGAACACCAAAAGAAAATCCGGAAAAACAAAGTCTCCAACGAATGTCAAACATAAACATTACTAAAGAAACAACATGCGAACAGCCTGGCCTTGACTGTCGCACGAAGCTCAAAAGCTAACAACGAAATCGCTCCTCCCAAAATCCAAAGGGCAGAACCAATACGTGACGACCTAAAGTCATCAAAAATCTTCAACGAAATTGTCTTTCCCAAAATCCAAAGGGCAAAGACACCTAAAGTGACAACCTAAAGTCATCAACACAAAATTCGGTAGGTGACGACAGATCGTCAATAAACAACGGAACGATGGAGTCTCGATCGAAAAAGAATTATTCCAGGCTTCGGAATGGCACAGCGTAACCAGAATTTGCAAAGATGCAACGCTCTCATACTACACGAGAACACAAGCGGGATTACTTAAGCGGCGTCTTCAAACAGATGTGCAATAAAGCAAAATTTGCCCCACCTCAACCTTCAGAGCGTGGACAGCAACGGTACAAAACGCCAATCCCTAAATAATTTTACGCTGGCCTAGAAGTCACTAAAACAAAACAACAACAGGCGACTAAATCGCAACATACTCCAACGCGGTAAACAACTAAGTCGGCAAACGAAAGAGGTACGACAAAAAGTGTACAAGACACTACGACAAGCGTTGATGCACGCGATGAAATCAGAAAACGAAGTTGGGCGATACACGATAGAAATGAAAACAAAATAGAAGTCAATCAAAAAAATACTACGCCAATCCAACTAAGATGATGGTTTGAGAGATATTAAAAATTCGCATACGCGGATCTCACAAACACACCAACACAAACCACATCCTAACAACGGACCAATAAAGAATAAAGAAAACGAAATGATTTCCAACTCGTTAACGAACAACAACGCGGCACCACATCAAAGGATAACAACAAAAAAAGTCAACATCGGTAATCTAAATGCGTCAATGTCGATGAACTCTACTAACTTCAACTTAAATTCGGAATAGCACAATAAAATTTCAAACTAGCTGAAGGCTAAACACAATCAACAATAAACGAATTCAAAAAAAGTTCGATACCTTCCAAAAATTTCAGAGTTTTCACGAAAAAGACTAAAAAACACGGTTTGCTTAACGATCCATACTAAAACAAACGATAGCACCAAAAAGAATGGCTCCAAAATATGCCCTAGTACGAAAAAGAAAATGTTGAAATCTTGAACACGAAAAAACGCAAAAATCCCGCGAAAAATCCCGGGAAAAACAATGTTTGGTCTATCAAAGGGATGGCAAGGAACTCATTTAATAAAAGAAAACATATAGGATACGCGTCCTGATATGAAAAAAACACGTTTCCAAATTTCAAAGTCCTAAAAAGTCAAGTTTTCATGCAAAATACTGGAAAAAACTATATGACGTTAATGCCAAACACTAAAATGAAGCTGTACGATAAGAAAAGAAACACAAAAACAATGCCCTAAGGGCGTTATCGACAAAAACAATGCCACACGTTGGGATAGCCAGTTTATCTGTTACGGTATTAAATGCTCAGATCGACATTGATCAAGAGCACTGTCAAAAATCGGGTACAAACTATAGGGTTCGCCGGCTTTACTAAAAAGGACACAGATCTTAATGTGCTGGAGCAGATTTTGTTGCTCCGGTTACCTGCACTTAGCTCAGACGGGAAGGCGTGGTTCGAGAGTACAAAGAAAAACCGACGGCACTTACCCTAAAGATTGCTTAAAAGAATTGCCTAAGGACGCCACTCGTTTTGATGAATTAACAGCCCTCGTGACCCAAAACGAGAAATATCACAGGGCTCTACTGAAGATGTGCTGGGTTAGCTGCACGCTGCGAAGCGTCGTCCACTAGGTTCCCTCCAAGTCGGGCGGTAAGCACCAGGTGGCCTTAATGACTTACCTTATGATCACCTCCCTAAAGGGGCTCAAAAGAATTTACTCAAGCCACAAACTGTATGGCTTTTCCAATAAAAGCACGTGTTCTAGCTTCACATTTGATTACACTTGGCTTTTTGCCACATTAGGATTGAAGATCCACAGATTGCAGGTTTAAGTCAATTAAACAAACTAAGTGTGACTATATTATTGTTTAATGAATGAAAATCGACACACACAGGGCCACAAGTTGGCCATAAGAAGGTAACATACACCCTAACTGAAAATTGTCGGGGTTCCCAAGCAAAAGTTAACTTAATGACGAAGTACAATACACAAGTTATTTGACGAAATTAAATTCGCAGGCGCAAAGTCCTACAGCATGCGAGGCACAATAAACCTACAATTCGGTAGCACTTTCGCGACACATTAAATCAGGAAGCAAGACAAAAATACATTGGTAGATCCTACCTTTTATAGCTAGAACACCTACTGCGTTGACGATGACCGAAGGCTGGACCGGATCCTGGAGAAGCTTAGTGGCCGCCTGCAGCAATACAGCTCCCCAAAGGGTTGTTGAAGGGCTTTGCCAAAAGCCAAGCGGTGACTGCAGAAGGTCGAGGACTGCAGAAGACGGCGTCCACAAAGACCAAGGTTACGTCCCGCAGCGAACGTAGAACAGGATTGCCCAAAAGGGTTGAGCGAAGGCAGTGGCCAGCGGCCCGAAAGAGTGTTGAATTAATTCGAGGTGAAAACGGTAGTCCCCGGGAACGCAGAAAATACTTTGGGTTCGGCACGACGTGGTAGAATTTGCAAAAGCAGATATTTCCCACTCACTATGAGAAAATTACGTAGGCTTCATAAGGCGTCTTGGAGTGGATGTGCAACAGGATGCAAAGTAACTTTCCCCCGGCTCTGGGGGTCGAAGTAAACGAAATCCAAAACGCCCGCCCAAACCGGCGTCGGCCTAACCCACACACGTCCCGCGGGAACTTTATCACTTAACGAGCTATCTGCTTCGAAGCCTGCAGCAGAACTTAAAACGCACGAAAAGCTTCCCTCCAGGGCCACTAACAGTGCAGCCCCGGAGGCAACACAAAACCATAAGCGTCTGTTGTACTCAAAGGCTGGCTACTTATTAAAATTTCAAATGCACAGAGCTTAAAAACAACGTAACGAAAGAAAGTTTCGAACTCCAAAATCATTAATTCCAAATGTATGGTCCAACAAGGGTTTATCAAACTTTATTTTTATTTCTCACGGCTCAAAGCTTGGTGCAACTACAAGCAGCCTGATATCATAGCTGAACCAGCAAAATGAGCAAAGTTCCTAGAACCCCGGGTAACAAAACACAAGATAAGGGTTCCAATGCACTACTATACCACGTATGGAAAGTTTTCGACCTTAAGTATCAAATTACCAACGCGGCTCCTAAAGAATACCACGAAATATATTTAGGTTCTGAAATCGATGTTTAAATGTGTGACAACAAAGAATTCATTTGAGAGCTTAACTACATTAGGCAGAAAACAAATCGCCGAAGCTGCAATACAAAACGGTCTTGACCATCTAACAAAGAATAGCTTATCGCTGTAATTCGAAGATTTGAAACTAACCGGCACTGCTTGCCATAAACGACGTAGTCCCGAGAACTAATTTCAAGGGCAACAAAAGCGATGCACAGAATTTGGGGCGCTCATATACAATGTCAACAATACGAAATCAAAGAAGGAATTCACGGTCGCGAAATAAATATGCGAGGCGCAAGCATTTCATCGCCCGTCGGAACAAATTCGAATATAACTAGTGCAGGGCCGAATCCAGTGAAATTTTAAATAGAATATTTTCAGCCCAAGTTCACTAATAACACCCTATAGTGGGATTAATGACAATAGAGACTTAACGAGGTCGAATATTCTAACACCCCCCTTACTAGAGATCAATTTCCCAAATTGGTCCTTGAGACGACCGAGAGAGTTGCTAGAAGATTCGCTTAACTTGAGGTGCGGATTGAGATAGCCGTCTCTACTCGGGATCCCAACCACGCCATGACGGATAGCGTCAGGGACAGAGTGAGAAGGAAGAAGAGTTTGCCAAAAAGACCGGTTACGCCGGTGGAAACTACGGAAAGCCCCAATCAGGCACTGACGGTTCGGTGAAGCCTAGAACACCCCTCCCCGGACCAGGGAATCGGGCGACAAATGCAAAACATAAGTGTCCCAACAGGAGGGTACTCCGTCAGGGGTCCCATTCGACTTGGCGATCGAAACTCAAAATCTCAAAAACATCATAAAACACGGACCACTCCACCCCGGTAAAGGGTGGTGCCCACATCCCAAAAGAATCCGACCATGGCCGAGCGACCATGGCACGCGTCTATGGGGTGACGGGTAAGCAAGGCGACCGGACCCACTGCCGACTCACTATCCGGCCCCATGACACGGTTTAAAAGGAAAAGTGCCAAAGGCAAAACGGGTGAGGACAATGACAGGTGTCGCCGGACACACGGTAAAGGGAGGATAGAACGAAAGAAGAAAGATGAGAAAGAAGAGTTGATATCCCACCTGGGATTTGGGTTTTGCTCTTGAAAGAGCTTGTCGCAATAGGGTATAAGTCATCACTGTGCACTCTTCCGTCCAACCTACCAATCGAACACAGGGTTACGAAGCCCCAACGTTCGCAACCTAACTCTCGAAGACCCGTTGAAGAGGGCACGCGAGGCGTCACGGGATCAGCCTCTTGTGTTTGTCCCACAGCAACAAACGATCAAAGAAAGGGGTAGCCACGAACGACAGGAGTCTCGTAGGCCTTGAAGGCCGCCTAGCCTAAACTAACCTATCCTATTCTATCCTATGCTAATAATGCGAACAATTATATACAACAGTATGTCACACATGGTTAATCCATTGTGACTTGGAATTGTCAAGGAAAAGAAAACTAAGTCCACCGAAATCCTCAATCGATGACGATGCCGAAAGCCAAGTCGTCTATAAATTCGCAAAATGCGAGACCGAAAATGACTCCGACACCGAACACCAAAAGAAAATCCGGAAAAACAAAGTCTCCAACGAATGTCAAACATAAACATTACTAAAGAAACAACATGCGAACAGCCTGGCCTTGACTGTCGCACGAAGCTCAAAAGCTAACAACGAAATCGCTCCTCCCAAAATCCAAAGGGCAGAACCAATACGTGACGACCTAAAGTCATCAAAAATCTTCAACGAAATTGTCTTTCCCAAAATCCAAAGGGCAAAGACACCTAAAGTGACAACCTAAAGTCATCAACACAAAATTCGGTAGGTGACGACAGATCGTCAATAAACAACGGAACGATGGAGTCTCGATCGAAAAAGAATTATTCCAGGCTTCGGAATGGCACAGCGTAACCAGAATTTGCAAAGATGCAACGCTCTCATACTACACGAGAACACAAGCGGGATTACTTAAGCGGCGTCTTCAAACAGATGTGCAATAAAGCAAAATTTGCCCCACCTCAACCTTCAGAGCGTGGACAGCAACGGTACAAAACGCCAATCCCTAAATAATTTTACGCTGGCCTAGAAGTCACTAAAACAAAACAACAACAGGCGACTAAATCGCAACATACTCCAACGCGGTAAACAACTAAGTCAGTAAACGAAAGAGGTACGACAAAAAGTGTACAAGACACTACGACAAGCGTTGATGCACGCGATGAAATCAGAAAACGAAGTTGGGCGATACACGATAGAAATGAAAACAAAATAGAAGTCAACCAAAAAAATACTACGCCAATCCAACTAAGATGATGGTTTGAGAGATATTAAAAATTCGCATACGCGGATCTCACAAACACACCAACACAAACCACATCCTAACAACGGACCAATAAAGAATAAAGAAAACGAAATGATTTCCAACTCGTTAACGAACAACAACGCGGCACCACATCAAAGGATAACAAAAAAAAAGTCAACATCGGTAATCTAAATGCGTCAATGTCGATGAACTCTACTAACTTCAACTTAAATTCGGAATAGCACAATAAAATTTCAAACTAGCTGAAGGCTAAACACAATCAACAATAAACGAATTCAAAAAAAGTTCGATACCTTCCAAAAATTTCAGAGTTTTCACGAAAAAGACTAAAAAACACGGTTTGCTTAACGATCCATACTAAAACAAACGATAGCACCAAAAAGAATGGCTCCAAAATATGCCCTAGTACGAAAAAGAAAATGTTGAAATCTTGAACACGAAAAAACGCAAAAATCCCGCGAAAAATCCCGGGAAAAACAATGTTTGGTCTATCAAAGGGATGGCAAGGAACTCATTTAATAAAAGAAAACATATAGGATACGCGTCCTGATATGAAAAAAACACGTTTCCAAATTTCAAAGTCCTAAAAAGTCAAGTTTTCATGCAAAATACTGGAAAAAACTATATGACGTTAATGCCAAACACTAAAATGAAGCTGTACGACAAGAAAAGAAACACAAAAACAATGCCCTAAAGGCGTTATCGACAAAAACAATGCCACACGTTGGGATAGCCAGTTTATCTGTTACGGTATTAAATGCTCAGATCGACATTGATCAAGAGCACTGTCAAAAATCGGGTACAAACTATAGGGTTCGCCGGCTTTACTAAAAAGGACACAGATCTTAATGTGCTGGAGCAGATTTTGTTGCTCCGGTTACCTGCACTTAGCTCAGACGGGAAGGCGTGGTTCGAGAGTACAAAGAAAAACCGACGGCACTTACCCTAAAGATTGCTTAAAAGAATTGCCTAAGGACGCCACTCGTTTTGATGAATTAACAGCCCTCGTGACCCAAAACGAGAAATATCACAGGGCTCTACTGAAGATGTGCTGGGTTAGCTGCACGCTGCGAAGCGTCGTCCACTAGGTTCCCTCCAAGTCGGGCGGTAAGCACCAGGTGGCCTTAATGACTTACCTTATGATCACCTCCCTAAAGGGGCTCAAAAGAATTTACTCAAGCCACAAACTGTATGGCTTTTCCAATAAAAGCACGTGTTCTAGCTTCACATTTGATTACACTTGGCTTTTTGCCACATTAGGATTGAAGATCCACAGATTGCAGGTTTAAGTCAATTAAACAAACTAAGTGTGACTATATTATTGTTTAATGAATGAAAATCGACACACACAGGGCCACAAGTTGGCCATAAGAAGGTAACATACACCCTAACTGAAAATTGTCGGGGTTCCCAAGCAAAAGTTAACTTAATGACGAAGTACAATACACAAGTTATTTGACGAAATTAAATTCGCAGGCGCAAAGTCCTACAGCATGCGAGGCACAATAAACCTACAATTCGGTAGCACTTTCGCGACACATTAAATCAGGAAGCAAGACAAAAATACATTGGTAGATCCTACCTTTTATAGCTAGAACACCTACTGCGTTGACGATGACCGAAGGCTGGACCGGATCCTGGAGAAGCTTAGTGGCCGCCTGCAGCAATACAGCTCCCCAAAGGGTTGTTGAAGGGCTTTGCCAAAAGCCAAGCGGTGACTGCAGAAGGTCGAGGACTGCAGAAGACGGCGTCCACAAAGACCAAGGTTACGTCCCGCAGCGAACGTAGAACAGGATTGCCCAAAAGGGTTGAGCGAAGGCAGTGGCCAGCGGCCCGAAAGAGTGTTGAATTAATTCGAGGTGAAAACGGTAGTCCCCGGGAACGCAGAAAATACTTTGGGTTCGGCACGACGTGGTAGAATTTGCAAAAGCAGATATTTCCCACTCACTATGAGAAAATTACGTAGGCTTCATAAGGCGTCTTGGAGTGGATGTGCAACAGGATGCAAAGTAACTTTCCCCCGGCTCTGGGGGTCGAAGTAAACGAAATCCAAAACGCCCGCCCAAACCGGCGTCGGCCTAACCCACACACGTCCCGCGGGAACTTTATCACTTAACGAGCTATCTGCTTCGAAGCCTGCAGCAGAACTTAAAACGCACGAAAAGCTTCCCTCCAGGGCCACTAACAGTGCAGCCCCGGAGGCAACACAAAACCATAAGCGTCTGTTGTACTCAAAGGCTGGCTACTTATTAAAATTTCAAATGCACAGAGCTTAAAAACAACGTAACGAAAGAAAGTTTCGAACTCCAAAATCATTAATTCCAAATGTATGGTCCAACAAGGGTTTATCAAACTTTATTTTTATTTCTCACGGCTCAAAGCTTGGTGCAACTACAAGCAGCCTGATATCATAGCTGAACCAGCAAAATGAGCAAAGTTCCTAGAACCCCGGGTAACAAAACACAAGATAAGGGTTCCAATGCACTACTATACCACGTATGGAAAGTTTTCGACCTTAAGTATCAAATTACCAACGCGGCTCCTAAAGAATACCACGAAATATATTTAGGTTCTGAAATCGATGTTTAAATGTGTGACAACAAAGAATTCATTTGAGAGCTTAACTACATTAGGCAGAAAACAAATCGCCGAAGCTGCAATACAAAACGGTCTTGACCATCTAACAAAGAATAGCTTATCGCTGTAATTCGAAGATTTGAAACTAACCGGCACTGCTTGCCATAAACGACGTAGTCCCGAGAACTAATTTCAAGGGCAACAAAAGCGATGCACAGAATTTGGGGCGCTCATATACAATGTCAACAATACGAAATCAAAGAAGGAATTCACGGTCGCGAAATAAATATGCGAGGCGCAAGCATTTCATCGCCCGTCGGAACAAATTCGAATATAACTAGTGCAGGGCCGAATCCAGTGAAATTTTAAATAGAATATTTTCAGCCCAAGTTCACTAATAACACCCTATAGTGGGATTAATGACAATAGAGACTTAACGAGGTCGAATATTCTAACACCCCCCTTACTAGAGATCAATTTCCCAAATTGGTCCTTGAGACGACCGAGAGAGTTGCTAGAAGATTCGCTTAACTTGAGGTGCGGATTGAGATAGCCGTCTCTACTCGGGATCCCAACCACGCCATGACGGATAGCGTCAGGGACAGAGTGAGAAGGAAGAAGAGTTTGCCAAAAAGACCGGTTACGCCGGTGGAAACTACGGAAAGCCCCAATCAGGCACTGACGGTTCGGTGAAGCCTAGAACACCCCTCCCCGGACCAGGGAATCGGGCGACAAATGCAAAACATAAGTGTCCCAACAGGAGGGTACTCCGTCAGGGGTCCCATTCGACTTGGCGATCGAAACTCAAAATCTCAAAAACATCATAAAACACGGACCACTCCACCCCGGTAAAGGGTGGTGCCCACATCCCAAAAGAATCCGACCATGGCCGAGCGACCATGGCACGCGTCTATGGGGTGACGGGTAAGCAAGGCGACCGGACCCACTGCCGACTCACTATCCGGCCCCATGACACGGTTTAAAAGGAAAAGTGCCAAAGGCAAAACGGGTGAGGACAATGACAGGTGTCGCCGGACACACGGTAAAGGGAGGATAGAACGAAAGAAGAAAGATGAGAAAGAAGAGTTGATATCCCACCTGGGATTTGGGTTTTGCTCTTGAAAGAGCTTGTCGCAATAGGGTATAAGTCATCACTGTGCACTCTTCCGTCCAACCTACCAATCGAACACAGGGTTACGAAGCCCCAACGTTCGCAACCTAACTCTCGAAGACCCGTTGAAGAGGGCACGCGAGGCGTCACGGGATCAGCCTCTTGTGTTTGTCCCACAGCAACAAACGATCAAAGAAAGGGGTAGCCACGAACGACAGGAGTCTCGTAGGCCTTGAAGGCCGCCTAGCCTAAACTAACCTATCCTATTCTATCCTATGCTAATAATGCGAACAATTATATACAACAGTATGTCACACATGGTTAATCCATTGTGACTTGGAATTGTCAAGGAAAAGAAAACTAAGTCCACCGAAATCCTCAATCGATGACGATGCCGAAAGCCAAGTCGTCTATAAATTCGCAAAATGCGAGACCGAAAATGACTCCGACACCGAACACCAAAAGAAAATCCGGAAAAACAAAGTCTCCAACGAATGTCAAACATAAACATTACTAAAGAAACAACATGCGAACAGCCTGGCCTTGACTGTCGCACGAAGCTCAAAAGCTAACAACGAAATCGCTCCTCCCAAAATCCAAAGGGCAGAACCAATACGTGACGACCTAAAGTCATCAAAAATCTTCAACGAAATTGTCTTTCCCAAAATCCAAAGGGCAAAGACACCTAAAGTGACAACCTAAAGTCATCAACACAAAATTCGGTAGGTGACGACAGATCGTCAATAAACAACGGAACGATGGAGTCTCGATCGAAAAAGAATTATTCCAGGCTTCGGAATGGCACAGCGTAACCAGAATTTGCAAAGATGCAACGCTCTCATACTACACGAGAACACAAGCGGGATTACTTAAGCGGCGTCTTCAAACAGATGTGCAATAAAGCAAAATTTGCCCCACCTCAACCTTCAGAGCGTGGACAGCAACGGTACAAAACGCCAATCCTAAATAATTTTACGCTGGCCTAGAAGTCACTAAAACAAAACAACAACAGGCGACTAAATCGCAACATACTCCAACGCGGTAAACAACTAAGTCAGTAAACGAAAGAGGTACGACAAAAAGTGTACAAGACACTACGACAAGCGTTGATGCACGCGATGAAATCAGAAAACGAAGTTGGGCGATACACGATAGAAATGAAAACAAAATAGAAGTCAACCAAAAAAATACTACGCCAATCCAACTAAGATGATGGTTTGAGAGATATTAAAAATTCGCATACGCGGATCTCACAAACACACCAACACAAACCACATCCTAACAACGGACCAATAAAGAATAAAGAAAACGAAATGATTTCCAACTCGTTAACGAACAACAACGCGGCACCACATCAAAGGATAACAAAAAAAAAGTCAACATCGGTAATCTAAATGCGTCAATGTCGATGAACTCTACTAACTTCAACTTAAATTCGAATAGCACAATAAAATTTCAAACTAGCTGAAGGCTAAACACAATCAACAATAAACGAATTCAAAAAAGTTCGATACCTTCCAAAAATTTCAGAGTTTTCACGAAAAAGACTAAAAACACGGTTTGCTTAACGATCCATACTAAAACAAACGATAGCACCAAAAAGAATGGCTCCAAAATATGCCCTAGTACGAAAAGAAAATGTTGAAATCTTGAACACGAAAAAACGCAAAAATCCCGCGAAAATCCCGGGAAAAACAATGTTTGGTCTATCAAAGGGATGGCAAGGAACTCATTTAATAAAAGAAAACATATAGGATACGCGTCCTGATATGAAAAAAACACGTTTCCAAATTTCAAAGTCCTAAAAAGTCAAGTTTTCATGCAAAATACTGGAAAAAACTATATGACGTTAATGCCAAACACTAAAATGAAGCTGTACGACAAGAAAAGAAACACAAAACAATGCCCTAAAGGCGTTATCGACAAAAACAATGCCACACGTTGGGATAGCCAGTTTATCTGTTACGGTATTAAATGCTCAGATCGACATTGATCAAGAGCACTGTCAAAAATCGGGTACAAACTATAGGGTTCGCCGGCTTTACTAAAAAGGACACAGATCTTAATGTGCTGGAGCAGATTTTGTTGCTCCGGTTACCTGCACTTAGCTCAGACGGGAAGGCGTGGTTCGAGAGTACAAAGAAAAACCGACGGCACTTACCCTAAAGATTGCTTAAAAGAATTGCCTAAGGACGCCACTCGTTTTGATGAATTAACAGCCCTCGTGACCCAAAACGAGAAATATCACAGGGCTCTACTGAAGATGTGCTGGGTTAGCTGCACGCTGCGAAGCGTCGTCCACTAGGTTCCCTCCAAGTCGGGCGGTAAGCACCAGGTGGCCTTAATGACTTACCTTATGATCACCTCCCTAAAGGGGCTCAAAAGAATTTACTCAAGCCACAAACTGTATGGCTTTTCCAATAAAAGCACGTGTTCTAGCTTCACATTTGATTACACTTGGCTTTTTGCCACATTAGGATTGAAGATCCACAGATTGCAGGTTTAAGTCAATTAAACAAACTAAGTGTGACTATATTATTGTTTAATGAATGAAAATCGACACACACAGGGCCACAAGTTGGCCATAAGAAGGTAACATACACCCTAACTGAAAATTGTCGGGGTTCCAAGCAAAAGTTAACTTAATGACGAAGTACAATACACAAGTTATTTGACGAAATTAAATTCGCAGGCGCAAAGTCCTACAGCATGCGAGGCACAATAAACCTACAATTCGGTAGCACTTTCGCGACACATTAAATCAGGAAGCAAGACAAAAATACATTGGTAGATCCTACCTTTTATAGCTAGAAC
>OW679200.1:133292186-133354686 GCA_940337035.1 Agriotes lineatus
ATGGAATTTTGTGAAACTGTGACAAATATGTCTAAAACTTCCTCTGAAAAGTCGTTTTCACTACAACTAACGATTTGAAGAACTGCGTTTAAAAATTAAAAGGGTTGTTCAGAGTACTAGCACTAATACGTTTCTATGATCGCTTAGGATATTGTTTAGCGCAAGAAGGCAGGCTCTTTGAACAAGAGCTAATTTCAACTTCTTGGATTTTGTTGTTTTAAATAAAAATAGTTTTATTTTTGTTTGCATCTTTTTTTACTGAGTTAATTTGTTCGGAAGAAATTATTTCTTTCTTCAGAATGCGTTTTACTTTAAGAACTACCTTCTTTTACTGTACTGTTAATCTCTAAAAATCCTGTTTTTCAACTCTGAATTTATCACCTGAATTAATCACAGAATAACAGTACCTCATACATTCTATCTGTGATATAATAATTAATTTAAAATAATTACACTAGGAGTCTGTGTTGAACAATTACAGACGACCCGTGGATTAATATCAGAGTACCTTAGACCGACTGTCCATCGGTCTTGGCGTATTTTTAGGCAATCGTAAATTCGCCTTGATTTACTCGTGTTCGCAGTTCATGAATTTTCACTGTATACACTTTGTCTGTTGTTTGTATGATTGGTGGCGTATGACACGTGACCAGAACGATGTGGCAAAGATTACAGAATGGATGTTCGAACATAATCCGTTTCCGCAAGTCGATAGTTTGCTCTTCATCAATAGTGGCGTCGTTGACATTAAAACATTAAACTGCCACATGACACAAGAAATTGGTGCTGCTGCTATTGCGAAGACGCGACAATAATTTTGGTCTAATACAATTTAAGCGTAAAGATGCACTGCTTTCCTTAGGAGCAGCTAAAAGCAGTGTTAAAGTTGACAATATTCCTATTTTCATCAATTCCCTGTTACTTCAAAGATCTGCGAAAAAAAGCGATTAGGAATTAAAAAGTAATTTTGAGTTTGAACTCGCCCCATATACTTTATCGCTATTAAATGAGGATGGCATGTAAACCGGAACGAAATCGTCACTGTTCAAGGCATTTTCTCCAGTAAACCAACCCGTACAATCTGATAACAACATCTTGCATGTACTGAACGGCAGTTGTGTTTGTTGCATCGAACGGTATGATATCGCAATAATTCCTATAGACAAATTTGCATAAACTATGTGCAATATGTCCACCAGAGGCACTATGATCCTAACACAGTTGTAGTCTTTGATGGTTATCCAGTGAGCACAGCCAGCCGCAATATAAAAAGCGCAGAAAGATATCGACTCTTTAGAGCACATGTATCCACTGATGTAATTTTTGATGAAGCGATGATTCCACGTGTTTTGCAAGAAAATTTCTTGTTGAGCGATACTAACAAGGGGAATTTAATTTTCATGTTAATAACGAAGTTTGAAGAACAAAATTACACAGCAAAGCAGACAGCCATCGACATGTCATCATCTTCTTTTACGAGTGTCATCGTTGTCGGAGAAGATATAGATTTATTGGTTCTTTTAACTGCAAAGGCGAGAGATCAGGAAAACTGTTTTTTGCTAAAACCAGCTAGAGGAAGAGTTGCGAAAACGCTATATTCGTCGCGGGCCCTGAAATACAATGCGTCCCTGCCACTCACAAGAGACGCTGCAAGGGAGCATTGTCTGCTAGTGTATCACCAAGTTGCGATCTGGTGTAGCACAGAAAAAGATCCTGAGCAATATGTCTGGCAGAAAAGTAAATGTAAAAAAGATGTGAAGTTCATCATAACAACCCGCTTGTAAAGAAAGATACATATCATCCGGCATTGGCAATATCATTAAATCTTGGACTTAATCGTTTTGATAATTTTCCAATCTCTCATAAGAATAAGCAATATAACTTGAAGAAGGCGAATTTTGTACAACTATATACCGCATTAGCTGAAATAGATTGGTCAGGATTGACTGAATGTGCGAATGCTGATGATGCTTGTAATGTCTTTTATCTACTCTAGTGGGATAAGTAACTCATTACGTCATTCATTTGACACTATTTTCGTTAGGTAATGAAGCTCATTACACCACTCAGTTATGTAATGGCTTTATTACCTAACTGTGGTGTAATGGCTTCATTACCTAACTAAAATGAATGATGAATGAATGATATGACATTTGCCTACTAAAATATTTTTGAAAATGACAGATCTGACATTTCTCTTAATGCACTTTTCTCAATTTTAGGCAGTCGTAGATAAAATTTTGTACAATACATGTGTGATAATGCATCATTAATATACTTGTGTGCTTATACACGCGTATATTAATAATGCTCTTATCCCACTTGAATAGTAAATAACTATTATAGCATTTTGTATAGTATCTTAGATGATTTCGTGCCGTGTATCTAAAGCAAATGTAGTAAACAAAATTATCCCAAATGGTTTACTTAAGATATTATAAATAACATATAGGTATATATATATATACAGGGTGTTCGGATAATAGGGAACCATACATTGATGGCGAGTTCTACGCATTAAAATAATAAAAAAACTTCATATGCAGTATTGTCCGAAAATCGTTATTGGCGTAGATATTTTGAACTGGCAGTTAACCTAAAACCATATTTTCTTTTTAGTTATAACTTTTATATCTGAAGGCATACCTCCGATCTAGATACGGTATCTTGTAGGGAATAAAAATATTCAAAATTAATGTACTCTTGTTTGGTACGCGTAACATAAACCGTTTGGTTAGAAATTCTATCTAAAGTTTTAAGGCTTTTCTTTTCAGGGTTATTATCTGATTAGCCTTGATAACAAAAATGTAATTTTTGTTTGTTTGTTGTCGAGTTGTTTACCTGCACTTATTATTGTTTTTTTTTTCAGTTATAAAAAATAATTAAAAATTTAAAAAAAAAAGTTAAATTTTAGGGGTCGGTATCTACGCCAATAACGATTTTCGGACAATACTGCATATGAATTTGGTCTTTGCTTCATTTATGTACAGCCTTATCTCCTTTGCTTTATGCTCAATTATTTTGAAAGTGTCAATTAATTTACTTTTTGTTCGTGATATTATAACACCGTCATCTGCAAAGGCATGTATCTGCATTTCTTGTTTATGTTTATTATTCATCCTTTATATTCAATGTTTCTCAGTACTTTTTCTAAAATAATATTGAATAATGTTGCTGATAGAGCGTCACCTTGTCGTACTCCCGCATTTACTCTGAATATGTTCGTATCGCCTTCTGGTGTTCTGACGCAGGTTCATGTATCTCTCAGTGTCATTTGTATTAATCGAGACAGTTTATTTAGTATTCTCATTTCTTTTAATGCTTTAAATAGTGCTCTCCTGTTTACTTTATCAAATGCTTGTTGGAAGTCGATGAATAAAAGGTAGATGTCGATGTCGTGTTCATGGCCTTTCTCTAGTATCTGTTTAATTATGTGTAACGCATCTATTGTAGACTTTCCAGTTGTAAATCCTTGTTGATAGTTTCCGATTATTTTATTTGTGTATTTTGTCAATTGTCTGTGTAATAGTGTTGATATGATCTTGTATGCTGTATTAAGTAGCGAAATCCCTCTGTAATTCCGACACTCTTCAGGATCTTCTTTCTTTTTTATGGTGATTATCACTCCTTCTTCCCATTCTCTCGGCATTTTTTCGTCTTTCCATATTTGTTTTATTATTTTGTAGATTCTCTGATGGAGTTTTTCTTTCCGTGCTTTAACAGCTTTCCGTTTATCTCATCTTTACCCGGGGTCTTTCCATTTTTAATATTGCACACTACATTCTTGAATTTTTCGTATGTTGGTTCTGGTATTTCTTCATTGTAATTATCTACTGTTTCCTTCTCTTGTCGTTTGTTTTCCTCTTTTTCTTCTTGTTCATTCAGTAGTTTCCGAAAGTGTTTTTCCCATATTTCCTTAATTTTATCAGGTGAGTGTTCTATGTTTCCTTCTTCGTCTTTCAAAATTCGTGTATAGAGACTGATTTATGGCATTAGAAAATATGAAAGGGTAAACCATAAGTTATTAGATCTAAAATGGGTTAATATGCAGAACCGGCGAGCTGTACATGCTGCGTGCCTTCATATCTATGCCGAAATCTTAAATTTAGAACTGAAGTCCATACGTTAAATTTAAGATATGAGTATAAGGGAATGCTTACTCCTCCCGCGCACATAAGTGAACTCTTTAAATGGTCATTCGTATATAACATGTAAATGGTATAATACATTGACTATGGACATCACAAAGATATCATTTCAGAAATATAAGAAAGTAGTTATTTCAAAATTTATGGCTGTCTAAAATAAAAAAATTAAAATTAAGTACTTACCTGTGATAGTACTTAAATGTATAGATAAATATAAATTTTGCAATGAATATAATTTTATAATTCAGTTGTGTTTAATTTTTCTTTTGTATCTCTTTGTAAAAGCGGAATTTAGGGTTAGGTGGAAGAACAGGTTTGCAGCCTCACCGAATCTGAATCTCGCCCGGGTTAATAAATAAATTAACTGTATAATTTTGATTGTAGAATGTGTGACAAATAAAGGCTTTTATTATTATTATTATTATTATTATAGACGCAACTGTCCCAGATTTTATTGGCCGCACTGTACATTAATTTTTTTTTAATTTGGCATGTTTCAAAAATATGGCATGTCAAAACAAATTGACACTTGTCAGTTTTAACCAATCACATGATTATCACTTGACATTAGAGTGCAGAAAACGTTGAAATAAGATTGCAGAAAATGGTCACTTTCTGCATGCAAAGAAGTGAGTATTTGCTGCACCAAAGTAAGAAAAAATATTAAAACACTTGTGCGTTAAATCTGTATTATGCCATCAAAATGAGTTGTACATAATTTGACATTTACGACACCGGAATGCAAAATATTTATTTATTAACAAGAATTGACATAAATCACAATTGTAATAAATATTGAACGAGACCACCTCAAGCATCAATAGAATATTCCGTTTCTGAAATTTAGAAATATAAAAAAATTAAAGCTACTCAGTTTTGGACGGCATGTATGAAGTTTTTTACTTATTTTTAGATGATGAATTTGTGTCTAAATGAGGGCCCCCGATATTCAAAACACTCTGCATATTGTTTTGAAATGGCATGCAGGCCACAGAAAATAATAGCATGAACGTTTCATTAAAATTCCGTTTCGTTTATTTGTAAATTTACAGGTATTAGTAATACGGATGGGGCCATAATTATACCGGGTGTCCTAAAATTAATTACATCTAGTATGCTTTGAATATCCCATAATGCAATCCAAAACTTTACTTAAAATTGGCAAGACTGCAAGTCTATGCCAAATTCGAGGTTAGCAGGTTAGATTTTCCGTCAGTTTTGACACAACTTGAAGCAAAACATAACCTGCTAACCACGAATTTGACATAGACTTACAGTCTTGCCAATTTCAAGTAAAATATTAGATTGCATTATGGGAAATTCAAAGCATACTAGATGTAATTCATTTTAAGACACCCGGTATATAACAGCAATGAGATAACATGAACAACAAAATAGAATGCTTGAGTAAGAAAGAGATAGCCATACGAAAAAAATGTTTTAGTAGGCATGCTTGGTTGACATCTGTCATAATTAAAATAAGCGTCAGGCCTGCTCGAATATTTGCTACTATGTTTATCTCTTTCTTACTCAAGCAATACGTGTTATATTCTTGTTCATGTTATCTCATTGCTGTTATATACCGTGTGTCCACAGGAGTACGCACCATAGATATAAGATAATGCTAATAGAATATAAATATCAACCAATGCTATGACCACCGTCCCTTTTCTTGTAACATTTATAACAATATTGTTTCATATAGTGGCGGGTAGAAGCCAGAAAACAACGTTTTAGCGTGCCGGAGATCACAGCATTAGCCGATCTTTCTATTCTAGTTGGTTATCCCTATGGTGCGTCCTCCTGTGGACACACGGTATAATTGTGGCCCCATCGGTATATACCATTATGTTCTTGCTGACTGAACGTCAATTTGTAATAATGTTGCCTATATCGGCGGTAACTGAATATGTAATAAATAGTCAGACAGTACTAAAGAGATTGTAACATTACTGTTTACCGTTAGAAAACAGTCCCGTTACTATTTTCTTACGGCACTCTAGTAACAAACAAGTAACATTACAATTGGTTTACATTTATTTTCACACTTTTATGTATATGACTATGTTTTGCAGACTAAACACTAACTTGTCGTAAAGTTACTACTCGAAGTAACCGAATACCACAAAGCAACCACTAATAGAGCGATTTCTCAAACAGTAAGCTTGAATAAAAGTTTCAGCGCCCTACAACGGGTGGGCCAGAAACTATTCCAGCAAGGCGGCAAAATTTAAATACGCCATTACTACGATATTTGGATTAATCAAGGATATACTGTCAACACCAATACAAATTTTGCATATACATAATTTGCCTTCATCAGAATCTCGATTTTAAAGTTTTGAACTGCATAAATCGGAATATGCAAAATCTTTATAGGTTCTGAAGTTTACAATAATTATGGAAAATTCAAACAAAATATTTGCGAATAACAAATATATTTAAGTAATTCAAATAGCAATATTGTTTAATAGGTATTGTCAATCTTACAATAGTCGTGCTCAATTGCAACAATTTGCTTTGGTTCAAAATGCTTTTCACGCATTTTAAATGATTTGTCGGTGTCAGTTTGACGTATGAGTTTACTATTTACGCACTTATCAAAAGGCGGACAGGTGACACCAGCGCCTCCTGACGGATGGGCCAATCTCTAACAATTATTTGATTTGACAGATGCATTCAGAAAACGCTTCTATTAGTAGGTTTTTCTATGCCGTTGGGAAACTTGTGTCTCCTACACTAAATCGGCACAATTTGAAACAACACTTCTTTACATACCGACCCATAATTAATTATAGTTTGGTTCACAACCTTGCCGAGTGGCGACACTAGCGCCTTCCGACGGGTGGGCCAGTCCCTAACAATTATTTGACAGGTGCATTTAAGAAACTCCTCTATTAGTGGTTGCTTTGTGCCGAATACGTAATAAATAGTCAGGCGATTGTTGCAGCTGTAAAATAGTAAATAAATTGTAACATTACTTATATACACTGACTTTTCCAAGGCCTTCTGTTATATGTATGTATGTAAGTAGATTTATAGTTGTGTATGTTAGGTTGCATATACTGTATACTTTAGTTGTAACTGTATTTTAGTAAATAAAGTCAGTCTTGAACTCAACTTCGTTTAGTAAACACGTAACATGGCGCAGTCGCGAGGTACGTAAATTAAAATTAAAACGTTAAAAATAAAAGTGCGTGAAAGAAAAGCGGATAAACAAATTAAATCAAATTAAAATGGAAAACAGTAGACCGCCCATTCAACCCTTAAATTTAAAAGGAAACGTGTCGGAAAATTGGAAAGCGTGGTTACAGCGGTTTGAAATTTATTCAACGGCAACTGACTTGGATGCAAAACCACAAAAAGTTCAGTGTGCACAATTATTATACTGTCTGGGAGAAGAAGCTATAAATATATTTAACACGTTTACTTTTGGAGAAGATCAAACGAACCAAATAGCAGAATTGAAAACAAAATTTACGAACCACTTCACCCCTAAGAAAAACACGACCTACGAGCGATTCAAATTCTTTACTTCGAGACAGAATGGCAATCAGGTAGAAAAATTTATAACGGAGTTGAAAATTCAGGCAAAACAATGTGAATTTGGTGATGCAACCTTGATGGACGAAATGATCAAAACCATGATTATAATTGGCATTAATGAAGGACAATCCCTGGACAAGGTCATTGAATGCTGCATTATAACAGAAAGTTCCAGAAAGAATTTACAATTCATGAAGGACAAAGAAGCGTCAACATCTGGTGGAAACTTACCAACCCAGCAGCAGGTGGACGCGGTAAAGCGAAGCTACCATGACTCACGCGCCGACCGGAACTTCAAGGACAGTTCAAATTCGAATGGCGGACAATTCTCAAGAACCAGGTCCAAATCAAGAAATGCTGGAAGAACAATAAGGAATTGTAATAGATGCGGTAAAAACCACAAAATTAATGCGTGTCCGGCGTATGGTAAAACATGTAACAAGTGTTTGGCTCCAAATCATTTTGCCAACATGTGTAAAAGCAAATCAAAGCGCATTAATGAAATTTATCAATGGCAAAATGGATCTGAAGTTGAAAACTTGTCAATTAATTCTATTAATTCAAATAATATTAATTATTGTTTTGTAGATTTATCAATTAATAGTAAATTAAGTTCAAAAACTAGGTTTAAGGTGGACACAGGAGCGTGTACAAATATAATAACATTAGGTAAATTACGAGAATCAGAGTTCGACACGAGGAAAATTCAGAGGAACACGGAAACGCTGGTGACCTACACAGGCGAGGAAATTCCGATCGTAGGTAAATGTTTTTTGAATCTAAAATTTAAGGGAAAATATTACAGAAATGCAGAATTCAACGTGGTAGTAGGTAGACATGAGTCCATTTTAGGTTTAAGAACTAGTGTAGAATTAGGCATAATTAAAATAGAAAATGACCCAAATATTAAAGTCATTAATGCAATCAAAAATGAAACTAAGGTATGTTATCAACAATTAATTAATAAATATACTGATATTTTTCAAGGAATAGGCAAAATTTGTAGAAATTATAAGATTGAACTCAAAGAGAATGCTATTCCGGTGTCTCATCCAATTAGAAATGTACCAATTCCATTACAGAATCAGTTTCAACAATGTTTGAATCAATTGGTAAATTTACAAATATTAGAAAGGGTGCATGGCAGTACAGATTGGCTAAATTCATTTGTATTAGTTCGAAAATCAAACGGTTCACTAAGAATATGTTTAGATCCTAGAGACCTTAACGCTGCTATTAAAACGCACACATATAAATTACCCACAGTGGAAGAAATTTGTACAAAATTAAATGGATCATCATACTACTCAAAATTAGATGCTACAAGTGGGTTTTGGAACATTCCACTTGACGAGGAATCGTCCAAATTGTGTACATTCGGTACCCCTTATGGCAGATTTAGATTTTTGAGATTACCCTTTGGAATTAAAACTGCTAGTGAGGTGTTTCAGGAATATTTCCAAAATATTTTCAATTTGAAAAATGTTCAAATATACATCGACGACATCTTAATTCATGCGCAAACTAAAGAAGAGCACGATGAAACATTAAGGAAAGTTTTCAAAATTGCTAGAGAACATAACATCAAATTCAATTTAGAAAAATGTGAATTTGGCATACAATCCGTAAAATATCTAGGGCACAAATTCTCAAAAGACGGTGTAGAAATTGATGAGGAATATATGAAGGCCATAAATAAAATGCCCGTTCCAAAAGACAAAAAAGAGGTACAAAAATTGTTAGGGCTGGTAACATATGTAGGGAAATTTATTAATAATCTTTCTGAAATTACTAAACCGCTCAAGAGATTTAATTAAACAGGATACCAAATTTGCTTGGAATAATGCGCAGGAAACTGCTTTTAACAAATTAAAAAATTTAATATGTAGTAGACCCATTCTAAATTATTTCGACATAAATAAATGCACCACAATATCGGTAGACGCCTCAAAATTTGCATTGGGAGCTGTATTGTTACAAGATAACAAACCATGTGCTTATGCTTCAAAAGCATTAAATGAAACGCAAACACGTTATGCACAAATTGAAAAGGAACTTCTAGCTATCTGTTTTGGAGTAAACAAATTTCATCAATTCATCTACGGGAAAAAGTTTATTGTTCAAACAGACCACAAACCTTTGTTGTCAATTTTCAAAAAATCGCTGAATGCGTGTCCAGCCAGGTTGCAACGCATGATGTTGTCTCTACAAAAGTATGACATAGAATTAACATATAAACCGGGAAAAGAACTAGTTATTGCCGATACACTTTCTCGGTTAAATTTAAACGAAAAATTAGATGACAGTTTGGAGCTTGAAGCTCACGTTTGTTTAATTGATAAAAAAGTAATAATTTCTAACGAAAGAACTAAGGAATTAATTAAAGCCACAGAAGAAGACGAAGAGCTAAAAATTATTAGGTTATATATTCAAAACGAATGGCCAAAAAGTGTAACTAAAATTCCAAATTTAGTAAAACCATATTATAGCATAAGATCGGAAATAACGGAAAGTACAAATAAGTTAATTTATTTTGGCCAAAGATTAATCATACCAAAAACATGGAGAAATAAAATTCTAAAAGACATACACACTGGGCACTTAGGAAAGAACAAATGCATTTTGCGTGCGAATGCTACTGTATATTGGCCCAATATTAACAAAGAAATAACAAATTTAGTTACTCAGTGCGATGCATGTAATAAGTATGCCAACTCGAATTCGAAAGAACCTATGTTAAATCACGAAATAATAAAAGCTCCTTGGCAAAAAATAGGCATAGACTTATTTGAACTAAAAAATGAAACATTTTTATTGGCAGTAGATTACTACTCGAAATTTCCCGAAATTGAAAACTTGCATAATAATTTAACATCAGCAAATGTTATTGAAAAACTTAAATCAATGTTTGCCAGACATGGAATTCCTAAGATTGTAATTTCAGATTCAGGTAGACAGTTTACTAGCCACGAATTCCAAAATTTTGCGAAAAAATGGAATTTCCAAAGTATTACAAGTTCACCACACTATCAACAAGCGAACGGTTTAAGTGAACGAACAATTCAATCAATCAAAAAGTTATTAAAAAAATGTAGTGACGAAAATGAAGACATATACTTAGCCCTGTTAGCATTTCGAAATACACCCATTCAGAACTCGTATGCACCTTCACAAATTTTAATGTCTCGTTATTTGAGAGACAATTTGACAATTGATGACAAACATTTGAAACCTTAAACCATAAATTTTCACAAGTTTAATAACAGCATCAAAAAATCCAAAGAAAATGCAAAAAAGGGGTATGACAAAAAAGGTGTCAAGATCAGGGATGAACTTAAAAATCAATCACTAATTTGGTATCAGGATGCACCGAAGAGCATTTGGAAAAAGGGTAAAATTGTAGAAAAAATTAGAGATAGAACATATAAAATTGAAAGGGAGGATGGAAGAATGTTCATCAGAAATAAATTTTACATTCGTTTACGTCATGAAAGCAAACCAACAGCACACCTTCCACCTTTCCGAAGTAATTATGTGTTCGAACCTAAAACTACTAACACAACTGAAAATGTTAATCAAACCACTACTCTTAAACATGTAAGATTTGCAAATATTGCACATGAAAATCCGTCACAAGTTAACGACAATTTTGTAAATAGACCTAAGAGACAAATTAACAGGCCAAATAGATTTAGTGATTATGTAATGTAAGATACATAATTTTGTTTAAACTAATTTCTTTTATAAAAAAGGGAGATGTTATATGTATGTATGTAAGTAGATTTATAGTTGTGTATGTTAGGTTGCATATACTGTATACTTTAGTTGTAACTGTATTTTAGTAAATAAAGTCAGTCTTGAACTCAACTTCGTTTAGTAAACACGTAACACCTTCGATCAAATCGATCACGGCATGCTCTTGAAAAAACTAAAATTGTGGGGCTTCTGTGATTCAGTAATTTTACTATTTGCAGCTTAATTAGAACATCGATCTCAGTTTACAATGGGTTTACATCTACTAGTTTTTCTGCTAAATGTGGTGCCTCAAGGCTCCAATTTAGGTCTGCTTTTGTTCCTATTATTTATCAATGACCTACGTGATGCTTAATCTTGTGAAGGTTTGTTGTTTGCAGATGATGTAAAAGTATTCACTACAACTGAGTCTTCATCTGACTGCCTTATGCTACAATCTGACCTGAATACGATCTCTAAATGGTGTAATTTATATAGACTTAGTTTAACTGCTGATAAATCTAAGGTTGTCACATTTTCAAAAAAGATTAATAATATACTTTTTAATTATACCATTAATAAATCACCAGATGAGTCGATATAACGAGACCAAAAACTTTTGTGTTCTTTTCGATAAGAAGTTATCCTTCAACAAGCGCGTATCAAAAGTTGTTTCTTCTTCAAGTAAAATGCTAGAATTTTTTATGCGTAATTGCAAACAGTTTTCCAATATTAATGCCTTGAAAACTCTGCATTCTTCGCTAGTCAAAAGTCTCTCTTGTTCTCGTCTTTTGCCAGTTCAGCATTATGTGCTATTCATGGCATTGTTCATTAATGTTTGTATCACGAAAATCACTGTCTGGTTTGGACACCACTATCACTAATATTTAAGTTTTACAATTTCAGGAATTTATCGCGCAATGTATCTGGCACAATGATGGTTAAATGTCTAGTAAGGATGCAACGGTGTTTAGGGTTATTATTATTATTATTCACTGTCATCATTTATGAGATCTACCGGTAACTTTCTTTTTAATCTATTGTGTAGCTGTTTTCTGTCTATATTATAATGTACTGCACGGCTGCATTGGTCAATAATATTATAAAAATTCTTTACAGACTTCGTTATAAACTCTTGTACCGTGTGAATACCTATTTCTCTGTGTATTTGAGAATTTCTAACAACCACTGTGCATTGGTTATGATGCGCAACACCTTGTTTTGCAATACTTGCAGTTTGTTCATGTTAGTCTTTGAAGTTGCGCTCCATATGCTGCAACCATAGGTGAAGATCGGCCTAATAATCGAACTGTATATAAGATTTCCACACTCTATCCTGAGGGGTGACTTCTTGTTCAAAACTGGGTAAAGCATGCTTAGTCTAGCATATGACTCCGACAGCTTCTTATTAATGTGATAACTCCAGTTTAATTTTCGATCTAAGTAAATTCTTAGATAGCGAACGGCGTTATCTTTAGGATTCCAGGGTGTAGACGTGTTGTTGATGATTATGTTTGGTGGATCTTGAGGTCTCCGAAGGGTAAAAATTTTGCATTCACATTTGTTTGCATTTAGTTTTAGACACCAGTTATGGAACCACAGATTTAATTGATCTACACTTGTTTGTAGTTTTCGTGCTGCTCGAGTAATGTCAGGGTCTTGAGTAATTATAGCTGTGTAGTCAGCATACATAGCTAAATCTGCATTGACAATTTCTGGTGCGTCCGACATAAAAACATTGAAAAGGATGGGGCCTAATATGGACCCTTGCGGAACCCCTGCGTTAATGCTGCGAACTGATGAGTTATACGAGTTGATTCTAACGTGGAAAGTTCGATGAGTGAGAAATGATTTTATGATCAACAGTAAGTAAGAGGGCGTGTTTGTGGTCATTAATTTATATATTAGACCAGCTGTCCAAAGACGGTCAAACGCCTGGGCCACATCTACAAATGCTACTAGAGTGTGCATTTTGTTTTCATATCCTTCCTCAATTTTCTCAGTAATGCGCAATATTTGATGAATTGTCGAGTGGGAACTTTTAAAACCGAACTGAAATTGTGGAAGTATGTTGTTTACCTCTAAAAACTCTTTCAGTCGAGATTGGATGATTTTTTCAAGAAGTTTGGAAACGGTTGACAAGCTAATTGGACGATAATTTGCTGGATCATTGCGCTGCTTGCCAGGTTTAGGAAATAGTAGAATTACTGCATGTTTCCAGGTGGTTGGAAAATATCCAATTCGTAAGCAGGCGCTAAATATGGCTGTTAGAAACGCTATGGATTTGTTTGACAAATTTTTAAGAAGGATATTGGGTATCAGATCTATTCCAGGTGCTTTTCTTGTTTTAAGTGCCGTAATATATTGCTTGACTTCTAAAGGAGATGCTGGGTCTGTGAGTTCTATATCGTTTGTTCTTATGCTGCTTACTTCCTGTTCTACGTGGTTAATATGATTTACATTGTTGTCATCGAATGTAGTAGTAAATACGTTTTCTAACTGGTCAGCAAACAATTCACATTTGTCTGCATCTTCTGTGTAACTACCATCGTTAGTTCGAAGCGGTGGAATAATATGGTGGGTTGTTTTAGGATCTTTTTGGTAGCTCTCCACATATTGGGGTCCCCTGGATTAAGCGATTCTATGTAAAGATTGTAAGATTCTATTCTGAATTTATCCAGTTCATTTCTTACAGCCCGTATCAATCTGTTAAGGCGGGTTTTAACTTGTGGGTCTCTGGTATTTTGCCAAAGTCTACGTGCGATATGTTTCTCTTTAATGATTTTTTGTATATGTATTGGGGGATTGTAGTCTACGAGGTCGGGTAGTTACAGTGGCTTGTTGGACTGCGTCAGTGGTTGCTTCTTGGAAAGATTTTATTCCACTATCTATATCTTCCTGTGACGTTAAGTTTGTTGGGCATTTGATCCGACTGTCCATTGTTGCTCGGAAATGTTCCCAGTCAATTGGTCCATTTATTAATTTTGGGAGTTTGGGATAGTAGTGAGCGGCACAATTCAGAGTGAATACTACAGACAAATGGTCTGAATCAAGTTCAGTTAGGACAGACTGAGTTATTGGAAGGGTAAGGTTTTTATATAATATGATATCGAGAATATCTGGCAATTGATTATATCTATAGGTGAAATAGATATATTCGAGGGGTGCCGATATCTGAACTGCTAACTGTGAAGTGATATTATTTAACTTGACTCCATTTGAATTATTTGTTCTGCAACCCCAGTTCGTGTGTTTGGAGTTGAGATCGCCAGCTAATATTGTGGGAAGAGAATCTGTGAAAATGTTATTGAGTTCATTGTGATTCAGTTGGTTATTGGGCGGCTTATACGCAGAAACTATTTTAAGTGGAGAATTGTTCATCATAGTTATTTTTATTGCTACAGCTTCTATCTGATGAACATCTTCCAGGTCAATTGAGTTTGCAACAATGTTTCGCTTTATAATTATTGCAGATCCTCCCCATCCTATTGCAGTTTCTGTCTTTTCAAAAAACATGATATCCTAGTATAGTGAATCTTTCATCTATAATTAGATGCGTTTCGGTAATGCAAGCGATGTCAATGCCGTGTGTGGCGATGAATGAAATAAAAGTTGATCGTTGGGTTCTTAACCCATTGGCATTCCAATTAAGGAGAGTTAACTTTGAATGGGATAATGATTATTTGCTGCCATGTTGAAATAGCATAGGGATGAGGGACATAATAAAAAATTTTATTTGATCAAGATGTGGCGTTATTAATTCAAGGATAGATTGGAAAATTTTTGAAGTAAGTGAGTCCGGATTGCCTGTGTTTTGATTATTGTTATTTGATGTAGATGAATTGGATGTACTGGGGTTGTTGGCTACTGTTTGTGCATAGGTACGGTTGGAAGTAATATTGCCAGTTATTAGAGCGTTGGGATTTGATGGTCTCACCGTAGGAAAGGAGGGCTTATTGTTTAGCTTCCTGATATATGGGCAACCCCTATAGTTGGCCGTATGTTCTCCTTTACAATTCACACACTGTGGTTTGTCTCTATTTTTTAGTTTTGCGCATTCTGTGTAGTGATGGTGCTCAGTACATTTAACGCAGCGAGGTGCTAGGTGACAATAGTTTTGTGGGGATGTCATTGCTTTTCCGTCGCGGTTCTACCGTTACTACACAATATAGTAGCCTGTTTAAGTTAAATATATTTTCGCTAGTCAAAAGTAAACTTGAACACTGTGCACTGATTTGATCAGATTGAAAATGGTCAAAGGAAGTTCTTGAAATTTCTTTGGTTTAAAACTTATAAAGAATATCCTGCCAGAGGTTTTCCCAATGTTGTACTACGTGACACATTTGAAATGTCATCTCTTGATCTTAGACAGAGAAAAATTGCCTTAGGTAACTGTTTTATTCAAATTAATACAAAACATTGTAATAGCTCTCTAGCCCCACTTGAGGTGCCAAAATGTAATATCTCCCCCTGTTTTTAGTAGTGTTATTTACATTAATGTCAAGCCACACTTTGTGAGCCAAACTGTAATAGCAACAATAGGAATTCGACTACAATTTGCTCTACTAATTATGCTTCTTTATATATCAATATAAATATGTTGCAGTTACACTAACCTACCTGCATCTATAAAGTAAACGTCAATGTCAAACTTGACTTGAATGACATTTATATTTTGTCACTAACTATTAACAACCATGATACAACATAATGCAATATCATGTATTATATGTGGATATATCAGCTTAAAGCTGCCTTTCTACTACCAAGAATAATAATAATAATAATTATTATAATAATGTTACTTTCTATTATCTCGAACTAGCTCAATCAGAGACACTGAAGATTCCTTTCTCTCAGCTAAATGGGTGATAATTTAGAATAATATTATTAACCTCAATTTCAATGAGTTGTTTTTTATATTTACTTATAATATTATAAAAATGTATTCAGCTATCTTTACGTTCTTATGAAACCAATTTGAAGTTGAGTTTTGATATGAAGTTTAGTTGACAAGTATAAAATAATTAACAGTCAAAATCAGAGGTTTAATAACTTGATCATCTTTATTAATTTACATTCCCGATAAATATAAACTAAAACTGAAATTTGTAATTTCAAATTATAATCCTAAAACCGCCGAGTACTCGAATCACTTATTAATTTAGAAAAAGGAAGTACCGTAGATTGTCATAATTACGGATGTGTCTCTTCTTCCGGACATCTTTTACCTTCGGTAATATAAAAATATGTCATCTATTATCGAAAAGTGTAAGTTCGAAATGGAAGGTGATATGTTGGCATAGAAAGTTACACTTTGCTACAAATACCACCACTACTGCGATTAGTCGGTTTCCCGCGCAGTAATGGCTGAATGTCGTCACGTGTGCGTTTCTGCGTTAAAGTGAAGCTGTTTGAACTTCTTTCTGGTAAGCGTAATCTATCTATAATGTTTGACTAAAAGTTGATAATACAGCTAGGGTACAGTGGTAGGAAAGTAATTCAATAGTATATTAACGACAACATCAATTTATAAGGGTTAATTTTAATTGTTTACAAATTGCCACCGTTTTGGTTGTAATTCCGGAGAAGCCGTTTTTAAATGTCATGTTGTGCCATTTACAGATCTCTATTAATGGCGCCCCGAAAAAGGGGGAAGTACCGGAAACTAAACTCAAAAAAAGAAACCGTCAAAAAGTACATTGCTAAAATAATAACAATTGACATAAATTTTACTAAATACAAGGTCAGCTGTTTAAGGAAAAAAGGTAACTTTTTCGTTTTTCCCATATTGAAGATCTAAATAATATCACTAAAGATCAAGTCTGCGCAGTACTGACAGCCCCAACTGTTCACAGGGGCAGATACACTTTTAACGTAACTGAAGACTACGAACTTTATTAAAATCAGATTGATCCTCATATAACATTATTATTAGGTATTTTTTATTTCAGCTTCCACATCTCTTCTAATGTTTATGTTACCTACCTATGTATGTAAAGAGTACTGTTTTAAGTTATTATATTAATCAAAATGTAACCAAGTGCCTTAATGTGTGCCATGAAAGTATATCTATGAAAATGAAAATATGGTAATTCATAAATAACTAAAGTACATTTTTTTTCTATAATAATTTTCAAGGTCAACTTTCTAGGGGATAAGTTGCATTCCTGCAGGGTCCCTAGTTTTAATAATGTTGGTACATAGATTCTTTGTTCTTTTTTTCCACTAAAAAAATATTGTCATTTTGACAGATATGTCATAATTTAATATCGCTTCCTTCATTTTTGCATTTAAAATGGTTTTCTTTTTTATCCGATTTCATTGATGATGATGATTCCATGTTAAAAAAATTAATTTGTCAAGAGTTCAAATTAAGAAACGTTGACATTCAAAATTGACACATAACATTAATTTTGAAAAACTTCTACCAACACGAGGTATAAAAATTTACTAGCGTTTTAATCACATATCTACCAACATTGTAACATTTTGACAGTTATTATAGAAAAAAAACGTACTTTATGTATACCCACGTGTAAAATGTGCGGATTTTTTAAAAAACCTTTAGAGTGTCCGTAATTACAGATACATAACCCTAAGTGTCCGTTAAAATTCATATAAAACGGTAGTTATCGGAATTAGGTAAATGTCGCCCCAATTACGGACAGTTAGATAAATTTTTTTTTATTATTAAAACATGAAATAAATTATCGCTTTTCTCTTATTTACATGGATTTTCAACCACTAGCAAACCTACCCTTATCCAAAAGAGCGGGTTTATTATATTTCTTAAATTATATTCAAATATTTCCCGAAATCGTCCGTAATTAGGGCATTTTACGGTTTAAACTTATTTTATAAGTACAATATTTCTTAAAGCAATTCGATATAATTTTGTCTTTCACTAAACTTGTTCAAAACGTATCTTCGAAATCTAGTAATTAAAGTGCACTGACCTTTCTCAGTTGATTTGGATACCTGAATTCACTTCGTTGATGTCTCGTTCTACTAGTAACAATACTAGCCCAAGCTCTGCTAAATTCTGACTGCACAAATCCCCTGTAGATTTTTCTATCTTCCGGATAGACTTTTCACAAAACCACAACACTTCACTGAAGCTACTTTAATAATTGAAACTGATTGCTTTTCAATACAATTTCAATATCAATACAAAATACAATATTTTTATTGACTCTGAAAATAATTATAATTTATCTGATTTTATATCAGATTTCACTCACAGGTCATTCCTGTGTAATGTTATTTCAATTAAATATAAATTATTCGCCAATTGTATGGAATTTAACCTACAACGGCTTTTAACGTATATCGAGTCAAACATAAAATTTGTACTTCTTGTTTATTAATCAACCTAATAACCTCTCGTTCCTATTCACAACTTCCACCCGTTATATACAGTCGCGGCCATAAAAACCAGGACAGTTTTTTTGATCTAATATTCAAAATACGAAAAAATTGCTTACACTGACAATTCTAATTAATAAATGTCATAAAAAGTCATTATTCAGAACTAAACAATGACTTTTGATGACATTTATTAATTAGAATTGTCAGTGTCAGCACTTCTTTTCGCATTTTGAAAATTAGGTAAAAAAAACTGTCCTGGTTTGTATGACCGCGACTGTAAGTTTTATTTTTATAACTAGGTATCTGGATTTGAAATATTAGAATAGTATTAGATGCAGTATGAATGTGACATTGCAATATGATAGATTGTCCATTTATTTTGGCTAAATTAAATTTCTGTATTCCTGGGATGGGTACTAGAAGAAACTATTATACCTTTTATCTACGACCACTACTAAAAGTAGGCCTTTTAGAGCTAGCTGTTTCACTAAAAGTGACGTTTTATAGTTTAACGTGGTCAAAGAAATCAGCTGTTTACTTTTAGCCCATTTTCTAAAAGTGAAGTGAGGTTATAAAACTACAATTTCGAACTGGAGGTGAAGTTGTAAAGTTATTCTAGTTGCTTCTTGCGTTACAGATAAAGTGTTTTTGAAATAATTAAAGCGTTATGTAATTAATACACTCAGATGTGAAGTATTAATAATTACATTTCGTAATTGACCTTGACAGTACTGGCTTCGCAAACATTCGCCCGCGCGGCATGGTCTACTGTTTTTTATGACATAAATTAGAAGCGTGGTAGATGCAAACCTTTGTTAAATCGATATTTATGGATTAATAACAGCAAAATTAAGGTCGTAGATAAAATATTGTATGCAACGCGTGCTAAAAGTCGTTCATGTTTCGTTCATAAACGTCGACTTTTAGCACTTGTTGCATAAATAGCTATTATATACAGTTTGTGAGAACCAATAGGTTAAAAAAGTCACCTGTGACAGTAGTGTGTTCATATTAAAACGAAATCTGCGTTTTCAATTGTAGCCTGTCTACTTTATTAAATGCTTACAGTTCTAATTATATTGATCATTAGTGCACTTCTTATATACCCTGCATTGCTGATATTTCTTGTACTGTTATATTATTTATATAGTTTATATGGTTTATATATACTATTAATCTTATGTATTTTATTTAATAGGTACCTGTTTGCACTTAAAATTTTGTATTAATATTTTGTATTGCCCCTTTAGTACTAGTTTGTTTTTTTCTGTAATTGGCTTCGTTGCTGTTGGACAATAAAGCATTATTATTATTATTTCTTTTACGAAATAAAAAAATTGATCACATTTTCTCAAAACGCCAACTGCCCGACAAAGTTATTTATTTTCTAAAATTTCCATATTTTTACCCATAACATCCCGACTAAGATACAACTTGGACTACCTTTCCAGACATTAATATTTTTTCTAAAAACACAAATGGCCATAACAAATTAAAGCACACATTTTATTTACATAAAATAACACAACGAACAGTTATTACCAAAACACACAGTAAATCAAAATACATTTGGAACTAAAAATAAAGGGCTGGAAATCTAAGATTTCTTTTTCAAAATGCAAATCCCATCAAGCGTGGGGCACAGCTGCTCATACTGATCCGTTGCCAGTTCTGCTCTTTCCCCGGCAGCTAGCAGCACTGGGGTGAGGTGAGTATGGATACCTGAAATAGTCTTCGGAGTACCAGCTTTTCCAACCGTGTCTACTGCTTGTCCCACTCGAACTGACACAGAAACGGACTGCATCGCTTCGTCGAGAGTTATGAGCCAACGGGGATGCATGGCTGGTGCTAGGGCGAACAGCAGATAATGGTTGCGTCCTGATATGAGAGAATGCGTATCCAGCAGAGCTACTAGCGGTATCAGAAGCCCTGAAAAATTGAGGTCAAACATTCAAGCTGCTCAATAGAAACTATTAGGTGTGGTTTGAACTATTCCACTGTGGCTGTATGGAAATTGTGGCAACTTGTATATATAAAATAAAATATGGTACTCTACAAACCTGCCATCGAGCATGGATCCAACAACTGGCGGTCCGTGTGAAGGGGACTTATTGTGAGCGTCCCCTTCCCCAAATGGGTGAGACCTTGAGCGAGACGCACCATAAACAGTTGGGCAGGATTGCGCATATGGAAAACAGCAAGCTGTCGAAGCCCGGCCGACAGTCGAGCATTATTGGTGCCCGCTCCAACAATCCCCAAGCAAAAAATAGCATTGCAAGAAACCTCCTCATCAGAATCATGGGCATACTTGGTCAAGATATCGATAACAGGCAGATGTGGCCGAGAAACTGACGTGAGAGCGACGGCAAGGGGCACAGCCCGACGGACACTTAAATCTCCGTACCGCCCCATGTTTCCCAAGATCCTTTGGCACATGTCAGTGCCGGTCTCCTCACCAATAGAAACCGCAGCCACTGCTAGAGCAGCGACAGCTTGCGCAACACCGGGATCCCATTCGCGCTTGCTTTTCCTTTTATCCTTTTCCTTCAGGTTTCCAGGTTTTTCGTTTGTTTTTGAAGTTTCTGGTAAAACGAGGCGCTCGCTTACAGTGTGCAGTAATTCCTGAATGATTAGCACATCCCCTGTGCCTGCATACGCGCACATTTCTATTAAGCACTGAGAGATGGTTCTGAAAGGTTCTGAAAATACCTCCAAAGCGGCATTGGATGTCTCGGTGACGTCTTTGCAGCCCATGTAGCACATACCGAGCCCAAGCACAACGAGGCGCATGTACGAAGACTTCAATGCTTCGAGCTCTCTGGCATCTACTAGTTTAGATAAAATTGCACTCGTCACCTCCGCATTGCAGCTCCCAACTGCAACCAAGCCACAAGCAAGGCTTGCCACAGCTAAGGTTTCAACGCCTACAGCATTTTCAACTGAGGGAATTAGCAAGCGGAGAACGTCCTGGCGGTTGGTGCCAGCATACGCCAACCCCAAGCCGAAAATGGCACCTGTTTGGAGTGCCTGACTGGAGTCGGTTACAAAGTCACCTAGAAGTGCTAAGGCAGGATCGCAGTCATTCCTAACGCGGCAGTTAACTATGCCGAGGGCTAAGAGTGCGCCGGCTTTGATGTGCTCATCGTTGGTATAGAGATATCTATCGATTGGAGTAAGGCCGCCATCAACATCCCAGAGATGCATCAGGCCCAAAGTGCCCGTGGCACTCATCATTCCGTGGTCTTTGTTGCGATAGATCCACTTGTTGCCTCCGTCCGTTGTGACTAGTGTGTCGCATCCGAAGCCAGCATTTACAAAGCCATTTACGAAAGATGCTGCTAGGTTTTGGCGAGCACTGTCCATGTTTTCGCCTAGAACTGAAGGTCGAAGTGGGACTGGCTCTAACCAGCTTTTGTATACTTCTTCTGGCGATTTGGGATCCATAATATCCAGCTGTATAAAATAATTAATAATTAGTAAATGACGTAAACATAATTAGAGCATGTACAGTGCTTTCATAAATGATTGAACGTTTTTGAATGGTCATTATTTTGGCGCCGTTTATTTAAGTTGGTGTCACTATAAGTCCATGTCAAATTTGAGGTTAGCAGGTTATGTTTTGCGTCAGTTTTGACACAAACTGAAGCAAAACCTAACCTGCTAACCTCAAATGTAAACCACCACATTCTATTACCCCACCCTATATTTCAGTTTAGCTCAAA
Source organism: Agriotes lineatus (assembly GCA_940337035.1). NCBI lineage: Eukaryota > Metazoa > Arthropoda > Insecta > Coleoptera > Elateridae > Agriotes > Agriotes lineatus. The sequence goes on from OW679200.1 coordinate 133,314,706, forward strand.
TTAGACAATTATTTTAAAATAATAAACTGAAATATAGAGTGGGGTAATAGAATGTGGTGGTTTTTAGAGCTTAATTGCGCATGGTGAAAAGAAATTGTAGAGAGGGTGTTAGTACGCAATCGCGGAAGCATTAAATTTCCCCAGTGAGTGGAGTGCAGTATGGATACCTGGTCGGTAGCAGAGCGCGTGTTTTTCAGTAGCAGCGTTTATTGAGTATAAATCAGTAACCGAATTGCAGAGCATATTTAAGTAGTGTACTTAGAGGCGTTCTGGCTCACTTTTAACCTTGAACTTTTTCAAGGGAACGGGCGAGGTCTTTGGTCCAGCCAGAGTCAAGGTCGAGGCCTAGCTGGGGTCAAGCTCACGGGCCTAGCCGGGGGGTCTACACATCCGGTTCCCATGATGAATTTTGGGGCTAAAGATCTAATTTTGAAATTTTACAAGATTCCCACGATGAATTTTGGGGCTAAAAGTCCAATTTTTGAAATTTATTTTCCAGAAATATGGAAAAACAAGATTCCCACGCATTTATTAGTATACTATTTACTTGATATGCTATAGATTGTAATTCTTTTACAATCTATAGCATATAATATAGGTACGAAGGTCGGGTTGAGTTGCTTTCAACTACTTTTCAAGAATATGAGTCCGAATTGTCTCTTACCAGAATGTTTTTATTTATTACTTGTTAAAATCAGAAAGCATTGCTTCGAATAAACGTGTGAAATAGTGCTCCAATATTCAACCCAAATTTAGTGGGAAATATTGAGTTTTATTTACATAAAAGTGTTTACTGAGTGCAAGTAAGCTGTAGAGTGCCAGATAGAAGAGAAGCTGACTTATTGGTACGTTAAAAACCTTAATAACTAAGTTAGGAAATTAATTGCGAAGTCGCACTGTGACCTCCGAGGGGTCGACCCGGAGAACTGTGCGGTGCGCGCAGCGGCCAACAGCTGATAGACGACACAAAGGTCAACACCGGTAAATCATAGGCGGCGCGTAAAAGAGGGAAGCAGGATGGAAGAACTAACGAAAATGGTGCAAGAGCTTCTGAATGAAGTCAGGGAACTGAGAAATGATCAGAAAATATACCGGGAAGAAATAACGAACTTGAAAAAAAAAATAATGACATGAAAAATCACATTAAGGAGCTTCAGGAAAGGATGGAATTAATGGAGAAGAAAGAGAAGAAAAATAATATACTGATAACGGGATTACAAACAACAACAGATGATTCAGAAGAGTTAAAAGAAAGTATAAAAGATAGCATTAAAAAATACCTTGGTACAGAAACCCAGATCAAATCGGTCATAAAACTATCAAGGAAAACTTGCAAAGTAGAAATGGAAAATTTTCAAGAAAAAATTAAAGTAATGAGAAACAAGAAAGAACTGAGGAAGGTACGAGATGCAAGAATATACATAAATGAAGATCTGACCGTGTCAGAAAGAAATATACAAAGACAAATTAGAGAACGCGCAAAACAAGAACGTGAGAATGGAAATAAAGTAACAACCAAGTATCAGAAACTGGTAATTAATAATGAAACGTGGATTTGGAGCAGAGAAGAGGAAAAGCTAATAAAAGAAGACAATGCAAAAAACTTATAAGGAACCTGAGGACGGGAAATACGGAAATTGACCTGGCTATAATAAAGGATACGAGAAAAGAAACGAAAATAAATAATAAGGAGACCAAGAAACAGAAAAGTAACATGAAAATGAAATGGACCCTAGCGGCATGGAACATAGTAAGCATCAACAACAAAGAAGAAGAATTATACAATGAATTTGAAAAAGCGCAGATAGACATTTTGGCTCTATCTGAAGTAAGACTTTAAGGCAAAGGAGCAAAAGAACTAAATGGTGGACACCTGCTACTGTACAGTGGTGTAGATCAAAATCTAAGAGCTCAAAGTGGAGTTGCATGTTTAGTACACAAAGACTTTATCCAATATGTAACTAAATGGAGACAAATAAATGAAAGAATGCTGACAATGGATTTAGAATTGTTAGATAAGAAAGAGACAAAAGTTATCGTGGTGTATGGGCCAAATAGTGATGACAAAGCAGAGGCGAAAAATGAATTTTGGGAAAATTTAGCAGAAGAAATTAATGACTACGGAAATAGAATCTTTGTTGTGGGAGATTTCAATGCTAGAGTCGGTAAACGAGATGCACAGAGTCAGAACGTGATAGGAGTAGGTGGCGAACAGATTAAAAACAATAATGGACAAAGACTAATTGATTTCTGCGTGGAAAACGAACTTATAATTGCAAATACATTCTTCGAACACAAGGACATACACAAGTTTACTAGAGTTAGAGACAGTAGGAATGAGAAATCAATCATAGATTACGTCCTCATTGACAGAAAACATAAAAAGGAAATACAAGATGTTAGAGTGTACAGGGGCGCTGAGATAGAAAGTGATCACCATCTGCTTAAAGCAAAAATCAGTATGCATACTGAAACAAGTAGGTAACAAAAAAGTAAAAGAAATAATATGTAAAAAAGATAATATTTCACTGAAGACTTATAAACTGAGATATAATGAAATAGCTAAAAGATTTAGAGAAGACGTAGGAGCCAAAGTTAACGAGATAGGAAATGATACGTACGAAATGGATATAGAAGCATTATGGGAAGCATTTAAGGACATATTAATACGAACAACAGCTGAAACATGTGGAATGTATAAAAAAGTAAATAGTAAAAAACAAACAGCATGGTGGACGAATGATATAAAAGAAGAAGTTAAGATAAAGAAGAAATTGTGGAAAGAATATCTAAATAACAAGAAGGTAGAAAGCTACAACAAATACAAAGCGCAGAAATGCAAAGTGAAACTACTGGTGATAGAGGAAAAGAAAAAGACATGGGATCAGTTCGGTACAAAGCTGGAAGAAGATGCGAAGTCCAATCAGAAATTATTCTATATAAAAAACTTAAGAAAATGAAAACAGGAAAAAATACATTTTGTAAAGGATAAAGACGGGAAACTTTTAAAAGAAGGAAATCAGATAATGCACAGATGGAGTGAATATTTTCAAGAACTGTTGAACTATGAAGAAACGGAAATGGAGGTGATAGAAGAATACCCAGATGGAAAAGACGACCACATGCAAGAAGATAATATAAAAACTGAAGAAGTCGAAGAGGCGATAAGAAAGCTAAAAAGTGGGAAATCGGCAGGCCATGATAAGATAACCGCTGAAATGTTGAAAAGTCTGGGGCCAAAAGCAACCAGGTTATTAGAAAGAATATTCCAGAAGGCGTGGCATGAGGGGAAAATTCCTAAGGATTGGGAAATAGACAGTCCATATGTTGGGATTGACATTGGATAGTCAAATGAATTGGTCGGAGCACATCTCTTGCTTGGCTAAAAAATTGTCTACAGCTTTATTTGTCTTAAGACGTTTGCGCAGTGTATTAGACTTTAATACGCTGAAAACTGCTATGTTTGCACTGTTTCAGTCTCATATTACATACGGTATATTATTATGGGGGCGCGCTGTTGACCTGATTAGGATTTTTAAATTGCAAAAGAAAGCGTTAAGATTAATTACATATGCGAACTTCCGCGACTCTTGTAAACCTTTATTTGTTAAACACAGAATTATGACGCTGCCATGTATTTACATTTTCTATTCCTTAACTTATGTACACAAGCATAAACAGCATTATATTGTGAATTCTGATGTACAGTCGTGTGCAAATAAATCTGGGACAGTGTTTTTTTCACATGCACATTCAGTTAAGAATTTGAAGAATATTTCCATGGATTTCCTCTTATCAGAGAGAGTTACGGGTTTCAGTACCTGTTAAAGTTTAATGTAACTCTTTCTGATAGCAGGAAATCCATGGAGATATTCTTCAATTCTTAACTGAATCTGCATGTGAAAAAAACACTGTCCCAGATTTATTTGCACACGACTGTACATAATTATGATACACGTGGAGCAAATCATCTTATTGTACCTAGATATAGATTAAGTAAGTCATTACAAAATTCTATAGACCTGAAGCTTTACAACAAACTTCCAATGAACGTTAAAAATTTAAATATTCAAAACTTCAGAAAACGTATAAAAACTTTTCTTATTCAACATTGTTTCTATTCAGTGGACGAGTTTGTGAAGAAGCCTTTAATTGATATTTAATCAATATGATATTAATGTCAATCTCTTATAAATGATTGAACTGTAACGTGATAACTTTATGTGATAACATTAATGTGATAATTTAGATGTATTTAGGTACCTATGTTTCTGTCTGATTTTAATGTGTTACTTCGATTTTAATGTGTTACGCTTATTTTAATATATTCCTATTTCTGACCTGCCATAAATGTTCTGTACATACACGTGGTTAAATAAATCTATCTATCTATCTATCTATCTAATAATGCCAATACACAAAAAAGGTGATGCGATGAAGTGTGATAACTATAGAGGGAATACATTACTTAGTATTGTTGGAAAAGTGTATGAAAGAATACTAAATAATCGACTATTAACACATATAGAACCCCAATTAGAAGAGACCCAGTCAGGATTTAGGAAAGGAAGAAGTATCCAAGACAATGTATTCACAGTAAAACAAATTGCAGAGAAATTACTAAGGCAAAGCAGACAAGGGTATATAGCATACGTCGACCTAGAAAAAGCTTTCGACAGAGCTCCGAGAAAATTAATATAGAACAGTTTGAAAAGAAGAGGAGTAAAACAAAGACTCAGGAAAGCAGTAGAAGGTATGTACAAACATAACATAAACTATGTAAGAACTGGAAACATGGAGACGCAGAAATTTGAAATTAATGAAGGCCTACGTCAAGGAGGAGTATTGAGCCCTACGCTTTTTACAATACTTATGGATGACGCTACAAAAGAAGTAAAGAAGAAAGCAAAAGCCCTACATATTGGATTTCATAAAATGAAACAGACAGTACTTGGCGAATGTACTTTTGCAGACGATATAGTCGTTTTTGCCAATAACGAAAAAGAACTGCAGAACAACTTAAATGAGTGGAACAAGGTGCTTAAGAATATGAAAATGAAAATAAATAAAGACAAAACAAAAGTGATGACGTTAGGGAAGGAGCAAAAAAACATTAAAATAGAGATCGAAGGGGTACAACTGGAACAAGTTAACACATATAAATATCTAGGAGTTCAAATGGATCGTCAGGGAAGCTGTGAAACAGAAGTGAAAGCAAGAATAGAATCAACAGCTAAACATATCATTCGCTCAATAGAACTTTCTTGAATCAGAAAAATATAAGCAAGAAAACAAAAATGACTGTGTTTAGAACCATATTTAGACCAATATTGATTTATGGCTGTGAGAGTTGGGTATTGACTAATGCAATAAAAAGCAAATTACAAGCGATGGAAATGAGATATTTGAGGAAGGTGAAAGGAATAACCAGAAGAGATAGACTAAGGAATGACCAAGTAAGAGAGGAATTGGAAGTGCAATCCGTACTGGAAATTGCAGAACAGCATCAGCTAAGATGGTTTGGACATTTGATAAGAATGCAAGAGGACAGAATGGTAAAATGTATCTGGCAAGCCCGAACACAAACAAAAAGAGGAAGAGGTCGACCACCACTAACATGGGACAAGACTATCAGCACAATTCTAGCGAAGAAGGGAAAAACATGGGAGAATGCAAAGGCAATGGCAAGGAATAAGAAGCAGTGAGCAAAATTTGTGCATGAACAATAAACTGTACATAATACCCTTACACCTACGGGTAGAAAGGGATAGGATTTTATATATATAAACTTGTTACCTACCTGCTCCACTCCTACAAACATTCGGACATATACGACATGACTCGGATATCTTCGGATAGACAGGTAGACAGCTAGACATGTAGACAGCTAGGCAGCTAGACAGGCAGACAGGCAGACAGACAGACAGGCAGACAGACAAACATGCAGGCAGGCAGGCAGACAGACTATGTGTATCTAGGATGAAAAAGGGTAACATTCCCGAACGATTGTGAATATTGTTGGACGAGGCGAATGGGAATCTTGCTCTTTGTCCAAGATACAGATAGTCTGTCTGTCTGTCTGCCTGTCTGTCTGCCTGTCTAGCTGTCTACCTGTCTACCTGCCTACCTGTCTAGCTGTCTACCTGTCTAGCTGCCTAGCTGTCTACCTGTCTAGCTGTCTACCTGTCTAGTTGTCTATCCGAAGATGTCCGAGTCATGTCGTATATGTCCGAATGTTTGTAGGAGTGGAGCAGGTAGGTAACAAGTAATAAATCAAAACATTCCGGTAAGAGACAATTCGGACTCATATCTTTGAAAAGTAGTTGAAAGTGCTTGTAGTTGAAAGCAACTCAACCCGACTTTCGTACCTATATGATATGCTATAGATTGTAAAAGAATTACAATCTATAGCATATCAAGTAAATAGTATACTAATAAATGCGTGGGAATCTTGTTTTTTCATATTTCTGGAAAATAAATTTCAAAAATTGGACTTTTAGCCCCAAAATTCATCGTGGGAACTGGAAGTGTAGACCCCCCGGCTAGGCCCGTGACCTTGACCCCGGCTAGACCAATGACCTCGCTCGTGACCTTGAAAAAGTTCAAGGTAAAAAGTGAGCCAAAACGCCTCTAAATACACTACTGATTTAGTTGCCATTTTAATATTCCACAACTTGGTAGAAACAGTATTCTGAAGTGAGTGGAGAACTTTAATGACACAGGTAGTGTTGCAGATAAAATTGCTGGTAGGGCATGGTCAGTACGCACACTGAAGAACACTGAGAGTAAGGGAAGCAGTTCAACAGAGTGCAAATCGCTCGGCTAGGAGTTAGGCGATTGCATTAGCCATATTGGTCAAGAGTCTTTGCCGTATTTCCACACATGGATCTAAAACTCGACCCCTACAAATTTCTCTGCCAGATTGCAAAAATGCATTCGCTATGGGACAGGCCACTTGGAAAATGTTATTTTCAAAAATTAGTTGCACAATAATAATTGCATTATACCAATATTTTTTCTCGATATGTGTTTTATGTCCAGTCAACCTCACTATTCTACAATAGCGCTCTAAAAACCATAATATGTTATTGCCCCATCCTGTATGTGAAAAATTTAGAAAGTCTGAACCATATGGAAAGTTTTTTAACTTCTTTATTTTTCTAAAATTGATTATTGGTATTAGTTGCCAAACATATCCGCATGTCACTCATATTATGCTTGAAATATGTCATTTGAAAAATGAAAATGCTTAGAATGCCCTTATTTATAGGGAAAAAATGTCATTAAGGAGAATCATCATGGGAGAATACAGGGAAGCATGTCAAAGAAAGATGGAAAAAGAATGCTAGAATTTTGCTTAAATAAGATATGTTACCTGGGAATATTTTTTGGAAGAACAGATTGGAAGAGCTGTGCAAAAAGTATCATTGACTTTATTACATATACAAGAGACATACAAGACGAAGTAAAAGAAATTAAAACAATTCCCGAAGCAAAAACAGATTCCAATCGCAGAGTGGTTGTTGCAAATATGGAGATATCAAAACTGGAAAAACAGGTAAAAAAATCTGTAAAGGGCTTTACTCAGAACTTCCATCACAAGTGAACGTTGTGACACTAAATAATTTTAAAAATCGAAGAAAACTAGATGTAAAAATGTCTTCACATTCCAAATAATACAAAAACAATAAAAGAAACAAATAAAAAAGCATTACCGGCAGGATTTGAACAACACCTGCGACTGCGATCTAAAAGTTGAGCAATATTTTGTAAGCCCACTGAGCACCTCTCAGAATATTGTGTTGCAGCTGGCTTAACCTTTTCATGCCGGGCATATTTAACTTTCATGCCGAAGCGAGGTGTGACATGTGTTTCAACCAAATCGAGTAAAATTAATACTAGAATTGACACATTATTGATAAAATGTTGTTGAGCAAAGTCAAAAATTCCATTACATCAGCAGTTGCTAGGTAATTAACAATAAAATTTAAAAAAAATTAAATATAAAAAGAAGGAAGCTAGTTGGTTTTTCTTAATAACATTGCCTGCGGTTCCCAATGGCAACGAGAGCCAATGTATTACATTTCCTCCCACTGTCAGTGAAAGCCAACAAAGGAGCCAAACGTCTATTTTTTCTTACAAAAAATCCCTTACAAGAGACAGAAAATGTCACTTTGGGATCAAGGTGTCAAAAAAATCATTTCAGGTTTTTAATATTACTTCAACAATATTTTTTTAAGTAACAACCTATATTTGTTTCATTTATTTCGGTAGAAAATTTTAATCTGTTTTCAACGGTATACAATAAGAACATTAGAAAAAAATAAAAAAGTCTTTAAAGCTCAAATAATCAAATTAACAGATTAATTACAGTTGCCTGAGTTTAAAACAAAAAATTAGTTACGATTACTTTTGACTGACTATTTCCCGCATCTCTTATTAGCCAATCATATGCCATGATTTTCAAAAATTCAACCAATTACGTGTTTTTATAGTGGCAAAAAATCAAAATTTTCCCTTGGGATATCAGTTTTTTACCATTGTATCCGTGGCAACCACCAAATATGTTGTTTTGTGGTATTTCAGAAATGTCATTTAAACTGTCATTGTGAAATTGAATACCGATACAAAATGAACCCATATTTGGGAAATAGTCCACAAGGGCAAATGATTTTGCTCGGAAAATGTCTTCAGCCTTCGGCTAGGGAATTTGATCAAGTTAGTTTGTCTTGTGACATTGCCAAAACAAAACACTTGTGTAAAACATTTTTACTGGCAAAATCATTTGTCCTTAATACATTATTACTGAAAATAAAAGCAACATAAACAATGAATGTACAATCATCCCTTTTTGTTTTATAGCCAGTTAGCCATCCTTACTCTTTGAACTTTTGCAATTGTTTTCTGATGCAACCTATTCAAAATTTTATTCCGTTCAAAACAGATTAAAACTTCTACCAAAATAAATTAAAAAAATATACCATTTAAAAATATATTGACAACTTCATAACATTAAAAAATTATGTTAAAATCTGAAAATTATTTTAACATGTGCGCTGCAATATGAATCGCTACACCCCTTTGAATTTTCTTTTTCGAAACTGAACATTAACACAGTTTGTAATGCAACATGCAAGTGCATGCGGTATTTATTTTGATTTTTAAATCCAGTCAGTTTCAAATAGTTATTTATTGTATAAGGGAGTTATATTACAAATTGAGCTCTCGAGACCGCCAAACCGAGAGGGGTATTTTCTCAAGTAAATGATTTGTAATAACACATCACGCGTACTATACAAAATTAAAAGACTTGAAGGAAGAATTATATGGCGAAGATTACATCAGTGATGAATGTGACAAAGTTGAGATGGTAGTACCAATTCAACAGCTGTGTGATAGAAGAACGGAGCTTGAACAGAAGAACAATTTCATAGCAGTTTCGAAAGACAAGTTGCAGCCTCAGTGGAAAAACACCATCTTGTGAAAGGATGTGTTAATGAAAGCGTATTGAAGATCTAGAAAATCAACTGAAAAAAAGCTAAGAAAAAATTACAGAAGAACCATGATGAAGTATGTAGATTGAACGATACAGTTATAGAAAAAGATGGTCTGATTTAGTTTATCAGCGAAAAAAAAATGTCCTGGAAAAATAACCCAAGAAAAAAATGCTATCAGAAATAAATTCTTTTGGAAACCCCAAGAAAATAAATGTAAAAGCTACAAAATGACAGTTTTACTTTAACATTATTGTTTTGTTAAAACAGCTTTTTTAAGTCCGTTCAACACGTGTAAGTTGATAATAAGTGTTTTTTGTGTAGCAATGTGTCGTTATTCTTTCAGCATAAACCAAACATCAACCTTAATAGATAGATTAGGATAGTTAGAGACTAATTATCTTCCAACCTAAAATAAAGTGTATACAGGTTATTATAGTAGCTGTTATTTTGGGATGTAAAACAATAAAACTTCACAATTTTTTAGTAAATCTAGGCTGCCTTAGTATTGGATCAAATCTGCTTTCTTTGCTTGAATTATTTATTTATTAAATATGTATATCTGCGGCATTTTTCAACGGTTTTTTATTCCAAGATTCATTTTACTCACCTGAACGTAATGGTGAGAGAAAGAACATGAAACAGAAACAGAAAATTCTTTCATAGTACTTTATGTAACTAGTCCTCAAAGCAAGGCTTTAGGGGACGAGTCGTAATGTTTCCGGACGAGGCGGAGCGAAGCGCAGCCGAGTCCGTAATATGAAGATGAGTCCTCTAAAGCCATTTGAGGACGTGTTGCATACAACGTTTTTTTATATTAGCTCTCCAAACATTATAATATGAAGTTTCAATTACCATTAACGCGGCATTATATTAGGAGACCGCGGTTACTTTGGAAACTGTCTAGGATCCTCAAAATGGCCATTTAGAGGCCTTGTACTTAAAGTCGTCATGGCAACTAATGTTTGAGTCCGCTAAAATGTTGCCATGACGACTTTAAGTAAAAGCCCTCTAAATGGCCATTTTGAGGATCCTAGACAGTTTCCAAAGTAACCAGTTTGGGGAGCGAATACAAAAAACTAACATTATAGGCAAATAATTGCGAACAAATTACAGCTTTATTAGTTGGGAAATTTAATGGGGATTGTTTTAATAGACGCAGAATAATAAAATATGCAATTTAATGGGTGATATTTTCAATATTCCGTTTCTAAGCGAAGGTTGATGGAAAAAGTGCAACTATTACAATGATGCCATTCTCATCGAGATTAAATAATAATTGACAAAGATTTGATGCCGCAACTATACATTAAAATCTCCATAAGGGGTTTCTGTGTGGACAGCTCTTAATGACGCAGGACAGGATATCTATAGAGCAAGAAGTTTGTGAAAACCTGAATATTGATAAACACGTAAGACAATTTTACCACCTCAAAGCGAGAAAATTTATGTTCGTAACGTTTCAGTGTTGTTTAAAACCAAAATAAAATTAAAAATATTATGGCATGGACAGGCAGGGATAGCGGAGCAATTATAGGTTCTTGCGCCGGGCAGCCACAGGTCTGGGTGAATAATCCCTTTATAATGGCAGGATTAAAATGCCGTTGTCGTTGAAGCTTGCATCTTTATTCAGGGTGGCCATCTATGGTAAATTCGGTTTGCACTACAGTTCTCTATCAGGTTTTATGTAAAATTTGTTGCATTACGAAGCAACCAGAAACGGGTGCTAAATATGGCGGTCGTTTTAAATTTCTACAGGCTTTATGGAGTAAACTATTGTCCTGGACTACTAATTAACAAATCGTTTATTTGTAGTTTATTTTAGTTACTATATACTTTTAAATGCACTTGGGGATTAAGTTGATACACAGTGAATATATTTTAATGCTCAATGTGCCATTCCCGTTTCCATGAGGACTTGATTGGTACTATTGGTTTCTAAGGGTACGCCACGCCATGTGTAAATGCGTTTATTTTAAAATGCAATATAAAGTACGTTTTTTTTCTATAATAACTGTCAAAGTGTTACAATGTTGGTAGATATGTGAATAAAACGCTAGACAATTTTTATACCTCGTGTTGGTAGAACTTTTTCAAAATTATGGTTATGTGTCAAAGTTTCTTAATTTGAACTCTTTACATATTTCAATTTTTTACATGGAATCAAACGTTCATTAGGTATGTTTGTTTTCAAATATTGTAATTTTAATAATTAATAAATTTGCAATATTTTACTATGCTGTTCGGTTTACCCACTATTATGACATTGTCAAAATGACAAATCATTTTTTTAGTGGAAAAAAAGAACTAAAAATCTATGTACCAACATTATTAAAACTAGGGACTCTGCAGGAATGCAACTTAACCCCTAGAAAGTTGACCTTGACAATTATAGAAAAAAAATGTACTTTATGAACTGTAATTTTATTGAAAAAGAAGCATCAGAAAGAACAACAGGACATGTAATAACCCACATACTTGCTGTAAACCGAAGACTTTATACCATTTGATCAGCAGAATTCCTTCAATCGTAGAATATATTACGTTTTTACATAGTCGTAGGTTATTTTGTATGCAAATTAAAAATGAGCAGTTTAAATTATGAAGTAGTAGGGTTAATTTTTTGAATTTTTTTGCGAGCTTTTTTAATCACTTTTTAAAATAAAACGTATATCAATCTCATGACTTATCTTAAATTAAAAGCGGATCCGAAAATATTAATTTGGTAACTGACTAGGACAGTTTAAAGTGTTGCGCTTTGTCTCCAAATTCCCCAGCCTTAAGACAAAAACTAAAATGCTTCAATATCTCAAAAACCCCTTAGGCAACTTTAGCGAAACTTAGTGCTATTAATGATCATGTTCTGGCGCACTTAGATTTAAATTATTTATTTCAGGGGCGGCCGGGACTTTTTAAAAACTTGTTTATTAGTACTTTTTTGTTTGTTTTGATGAGATTTATAAGTGGGTAAAATATCCGACAATATACCTTGTAAGAACTTTATTTTTTTCTGTATGTATGTAAAAAATCTAATAAAAATAATAATAAACAGCGGTGAAAAACTAGTATATCCGACTTTTATAGATCTACAGACAGCATTTAACACTATAGGTGCCTATTAGAACTCGAAATAGACAGAAAAGCAAAAAAATAATCAAAAGTATATACAAAAATATAAGAGCCAAAATACATGGGCGAAAATCGCATTCGTTCGTAATAAGAAGCGTAACAAAGCAGGGGGACAGCCTGAGCCCATTAACTTTCATTACAGCAATGGAAAGAAATTAATAAAAAGCACAAAAAATAAAAGAGAACAGATGATCATTGGGTATGAAAACCTCACTTTACAAAAATAATAAGACTAAATCAGTGCTTCTCAAACAATTTAATGTGACGGACCGGTATTATTTTAATTAATGTATGATAAACCTCTACATTTAGTAACAAATGAAACAATAATGAAACATAATTATTTTATTCATAAACTTGTAAAAAAGCTACATATAAACATAAACAGTTTAACCAGCTTCATACATGGCTAAAAACACAATTGAGTCTTGGTCACAAACCGGCACCGGTTCAAGGACCACCACTTTTTTACTAAAATTGTGAGCGCTAACAAAGATATGCAGTTTCTCCCGATAAACTTTTTGTTTATTAATAATTATAGAATTTGACTGGTTTGAAAAAGACGAAATTGGTAATAATTAATTATCTGTCTCCTTTACATCAAATAACTACATGCAGTTCTAATTTTATTGATTTTAAGAGCCCCTTACTGCAAGGAGGTCTGCTGAAAATTTATTACTGAAGTCAGGAATGTCAACAAGTTTCTTGTTTTAGAATAATTTAATAGTCAGAAATCTTTCTTTCTTTCTCCCCTTCCTTGTACCCTTGCGAGAAATCAAGGACCATAAATTCGATCATAGAGTGTCCACTCGAAGATAGTTTTTAAAAATAATTTACACTATCTGGAATTACCTTGCGGATTTAAATGTGGCGGGCTCCATTCTTTTTGTGATTGCAAAAAACCAGACAAAAATATTTTCCAATTTTTTTATTAATCACGAAAAATTGATGAATTTTATAAGCTCATTTTTTAATATTTCCCAATGATTTTCAAAATAGTGGAAACTTATTCTTTTTAAATTCAGATGATGTCAAATTAATCTCAACTTCAAAATTATTTAAACAAAACGTACTGAAAATGCAGGGTATAAATTTCAGCATTGATGTATTTTGAAAACTATTGCACACAAACGCATACTCCCAGTGTATGAAATGTGTAGAAAAGAATGAAGACAGTTTTAGTGAAAGAATTATCTGCATTGATTTATTATTGTAATAGAATACGGTTCATTTTCGGTTGCATGTTGGTTGATAGGCGTGTCGCTCCTCGCGGGTCACTAATTTGCACAGTGTAGTACAGGAAATGAAGGGATAACCTCGAGAATTCTTAGGGGAAAGCTGAATTTTGGCTATTTGGTAGACCACTAGAAGAAATAAGTTTTGCCAAAACTACCAGCCCACCCCCCCTGTGGTTCCCCCTCAGTGCCTTTTTGTACTTCACATTCGCAGACTTTATATTTCGGTAATCAATGGTCGTAACGGTGTAATTTTTTTGGCTTTATGCTAAAAGAATGTGATAGACAAGTACGTTTGTTTAAGTTTGCACTAATGTTCATAAATTTTTCTTAATTTTAATAGAATCGAAAAAAAGGTATTATAATTTTAAAATTCAAAGTTTTGTTTTATCCTTGTAGTTTGTTTAAAAATGACAAAATAAGTTACAATACCATACAGTTTTAATTATTTCCGGTATATACAGTCAAAATCTACAATAATTACAGAGTCACTCGCCAAAAGCAGTGTCTTCTAGAAAGACAGGTGAGTGATGACATGACAATCCATTGCAGTGCTCGCACATTACGGAGCAATTCAAGTCCCCTTTTTGCATCCGCAATTATTTCCACATCCTGACTTACAGCTGTGGGATACTAGGCCTATTCTTTTGTACATCCTCATGTACGTATTCTACCTTCCATATTGTTTCAGTTACTAGAATATCAATTTCTGGCAAGAGCAACGTTTATACTTGCAATTAAATTTTCAGATGATGTTAATGAGACGCATTTGATGTGCGAGGAAGTTTCGCTAAGACAAAATGTGACGTTTAGTTAGGGTTATAAAGCGGAAGTAGCGAGCTTCGTTTTCAACTTTGAGTATTTACTCATACCATACAAGAAAGAATTCCTTACTGGTAAACAATTCTTCTCGGGGAATTCCTGCTTGAATAAAAACGTTCGCTTGGCTTTTAACTTCAGGTGACGATTTTATTAATCCAATCGCTGAGTTTACTGAGTTGGAAAAACTCAAAGTCATTGAACGAAATTATTTCCGTTTCAGAACCCTAACCTAAGTCAGCATAGAGATATTTTTTACGAAACTCCTACATCAAACACATATTGTAATGGTTTACTGGCCACAGCAATTCTGATTGCCTAAATAACAGCAGCATAAGGTCAAAATGAGCACAAAATTAAATATTTTATTTATTGCAAGATAATCAGTACTTTAGTAGTAGTAACTAATAATTTTAGGGATAAAAGTTAGCATGAGATAAAGCAGGTTTCAGAAGACTTATGTTCAGAGTTTCAGATATGATAAATGTTCGGAAGGGCCAATGCAATTTAATTTGTAACTGACAGATTTGAACTTAGTAACGTCAAACCTAATGTGAATAAAATGATACAGAATGATTTGTTAACTACCGAAATTGTATAAGCGTTATGTATTAAAAGTTTATAAGCCAGCAAGCGGCAAATTAGCTGAAAGGTAAATGAAACAGTGCGAGCAAAGCTATAACTGCAACAGGGCAATGGGAAAATGTAAGGCAATCGATCGAAAGACAATTAGTGAGATGCTAAAAGAACTTAAGTGTATCAGTGCATGATAAACCAAAGTATGGTGACATCCCAAGAAAAGGATAATTTAGTGAAAATGCAAAGACATAACATCAAAACTGTAGTCCATAACTTCAAACATGTAATCAAACTTAATAAACAATTGTAAATCTAGGTGCTTAGTTACGAGACAGTCAATTGTCATTATTAATAAAACAAGCTTAAGTTCTTCATGTTGGGGGAAAAATTGTTTCGTATTAGTTGTTCATCAAGTTGCTGGGTATCTGTGGGTGTAATTTTCCTAAGTGTAGGAGCTCCCAAGCTAATGCAATTAGGCCAGCAAGTTTCCACCTGGCGCGTCGTTGAGTGCAAGCCTGCTTCGGTGAAGATTTTGGGGTAGTTCCAGACATCGGACGGCAGATCTTTTTGTGCTACATGGAGAGGAGGCCTACAGCTATCATTGGGTAGAAGAATTAGAACCAGCAAGCCATTTCCAAGCGAGTATTTGCCGTGGCGTCCTTCCAGTGTGTCAACCAACAGCAAAGCACCTCTTCAAAAAAGGTAGGATTCCATAAAAACTAGGGGCAGCAGCTTTACTGAAACTGGGGTTCCTCAAGAATAGACCTTTGCCGAGAAGTTCATCGTGTTTCCCAGATCCATCAAGCTTCAAACAATATAGCTGGCGTCCCTAAAAAGTGCGAATTGAGGCGGCAGTTGCAGTTTTTGCCGGAAATTGAACAAAAGCAAATCACGCGTGGGTTTATGTCACACTTGAAACAAAACGTGGTTAGCCGTTGCTACGTCACAGAATTAACCGTATTTACCTGATGCAGTCTTGCAATTTTGGTGTTTAAAATTCAATTTTACGCTATTTCTGCACTGGCAGATCATCTTGTTTACTGCACTAAATTTATAGGTTATTTAACTGTCAGTTGGGAACAGTGCATTTGCCCTAATATCAGAAAGTAATTGTCATACAACAAATTATTTGTCATACAAATTTTTCTACTAATTTGTATTGTAACTTATTTTGTCATTTTTAAACAAGCTAGAAGGATAAAACAAAACTTTGAATTTTAAAATTAAAATAAATTTTCTTTCGAATTCTTTAAATGACAACAATCTGTGAACATTAAAAAACTTAAATAAAAATATTTTTCTAGCACATTATTTTAGGATAAGGCAAAAATAAATATACCATTATGACCTTTGATTACCGCAATATAAAGCAGTTTTCTAAAGTCACCGAGGGGGAACCACGGAGTGGGGCCAAGCTGGGAATTTTGGCAGAATTTATCTCTTCTAGTGATCTAACAACTGGCCAAAATTCAGCTTTCCCTAACTATTCCCGAAGTCACCCTTTCCTGGGGTACACGGTGCTAAAAAGTGACCAGTGAGGCGCGACACGCTTATCAACCAAAACACACAGCAAAAATAAATTGTGTTTTTTACAACAACAAATCAGTGCAGATAGTTCTTTCACAAAAAATTCTTTATGAATTTCTACACAATTTATATGCATTTATATGCAATAGTTTTCAAAATACCTCGATGCTGAAATTTATACCGCGCATTCTCGGTAGGCTTTGCTTAAACAATTTTCTTGACTATACCTAACGCTGTATGACTGATTGCAAACATTACTTTTTAGAATACTTTTAACTATAGAACGACAAGAAGAAACGCAGAACATGAGCAAAGAGCTAAAAGAAGAACAACACCATTACCACAATCAAGTAATAAAACTCCAGAAGGAAAATGCAGAACTAAAACAGGAAGTGGAAGAGTTACAAAAATTGATGAAAGTAAAAACTGATAAACCATGCAGAGGGCCAAAAAAATGTATACAGGGTGTTAATAGAAAACTTTATATATCTTGGTAGGTGATAGAAGAAATCAAAACAAGAAAAAAAGTCTAGTACACCGAGGTCCAATACTCAATAATTTTCAAGATATGGAATTTTTTAATTTTTATTATTATAGTCCATTTACTTGACATCTGCACTGTCAAACTGACATTATGTTGGCACCACTGCTATTTTTCACATTTTAACAATTAAAAACTGTACAGTCTAATCAAAAACAAATTATTTTTGAGGTATAGTCAAGACATTTTTTTTTAATTTGACACTGGTAGTGCAGATGTCAAACTGACATTATGTTGGCACCACTGCTATTTTTCACATTTTAACAATGAAATTACTGTACAGTCTAATAAAAAACACATTATTTTGAGGTATAGTCAAGACATTTTTTTTTAAATTTGACAGTGATAGTGCAGATGTCAAGTAAATGGACATATAGTCCATTTACTTGACATCTGCACTGTCAAACTGACATTATGTTGGCACCACTGCTATTTTTCACATATTAACAATTAAATTACTGTACAGTCTAATCAAAAACAAATTATTTTTGAGGTAGTCAAGAAATTTTTTTAAAATTTGACACTGATAGTGCAGATGTCAAACTGACATTATGTTGGCACCACTGCTATTTTGCACATTTTAACAATTAAATTACTGTACAGTCTAATAAAAAACACATTATTTTGAGGTATAGTCAAGACATTTTTTTTTAGTTTGACACTGATAGTACAGATGTCAAACTGACATTATGTTGGCACCACTGCTATTTTTCACATTTTAACAATTAAATTATTGTACAGTTAATCAAAAACACATTATTTTTGAGGTATAGTCAAGACATTTTTTTTTAATTTGACAGTGACAGTGCAGATGTCAAGTAAATGGACATATTATAATACAATAAACAATCGCAACAACAATAGATGTCCTGTTGTGTCAAATTTGACGGTGAAATTACTTACTGTTATTAGTAAGCAAGTTTAGTTTCGCAATAGTTACATTGACTTTAGCGGAATAGGTCGATATGCATTTGTGTTGTGGCAAAGCTCGTTGAAATTCTTGTGAAGCTAGATGAATTTCCCAGCATTGATATCCTTTGAGGCATGTTCCACCTAATCCAACTTTTCAAGAAGTGGCCCGTAGGCGCAGAGAAACAGGATGCTTTATGCCGCCAAAATCAGGCAGCGGCAGACTTTCTACGGTCTGTACACAAAACATCGAACAGCTTATTTTACAAGCTGTAGATAATAATGTTCGTGTAAGTACCAGGCCAGTAAGTAGAGCTATTGGCATAAATCATGTGTCTGTTTGCCAAAGCCTTAAAGAATAATTACTTCATCCGCATCACCTACAAAAGATTCATCATCTACGGTTAGAGACTGACGGCTTTTAATCGAGTGCATGGGTCTCTTCAACGATAACTGCAACTTTGTTTACAAGAGCAAGGACGACAGTTTGAACATCTGTGATAAATTTGAAGTGCGCTAAATGTGTTGTTGATTTTGTAGGTAAATAAAAATTTAAAAATTCCATATCTCGAAACCATCGAGTATTGAACCTCAGTGAACTAGAATGTTTTTCTTGTTTTGATCTGTAGTATCACCTGCCAAAGTGTGTAAAGTTTTTTCTAAACATCCTGTATATTGAAAAAACTGGACTATAAACGGTTTTTGCTTTTTACTAAATTCTCTGTACATTCAGGCTGCTATAATCGCTTCAATAACAATTTTCTTTTGAAAATAATAAAAAAACAATTTTTAAATTACTCACCTCACGGGCCAGTGTTATAAAATGATTGCTAAGGTGCGAATTGCTCAAAATATTAAGCAATTCCTCACGATCAACCACATTTGGACCCAACTCTACGGGATACAGTTGTCTAGCTGCCAAAAAAGCCATTTGCCGCAGTTCCATCCTAAACATAATCTTACAATCGGTACACAATCACAACTTCCAGTTCAAAACTTACACGTCTTTAGTGTCGGCAAAAATTTTATTAACCAGTTTCTTATCGTTCAGCTGCATCGCAATTATAAGAGCTTTGGTATTTTCTCCAAACTTAATGTACTGCTCTGCAACAAGTCGGAGAATCTTGCTAGCTTCAATATCCTCCACGTACTTAACGCAGGACGCCAGGTAAAGGCAAATCCTCTTATAGGTACTGCGATCGATGTAGTCAGGTAGGAGCTCGAGCCGATCAATTTCCATCAACAAGTCACACGCCTGTATTTCGGCGTGGTGTGTGCAGTCAAATTTGATTATATCCCTGATAAGGGGCATCATGAGAGCGTTAGCCTTAGAGCAAAGGGCCAACTGCTCCACTATTTCCCCTTCAAGCTGGCGAATATACTCATGTCCCCAGTCGCCTATGTTTGTTTGATCTCCTAAAAAATAAAGTCCGTGGCATCGTTTACACCAGAATATAAAAATGATACCCAGTAAGCAGTAGCGTAGGCAATCACGCTTTTCCCTAGCTGTATCGCCTCCAGTAGGTCCCATGGCGAGGACGGAAATGACTTCAGCACATTGTCTCTTCACTTTGGGGTCCTTTATATGGTTATATGCTTCTTTAAAAACATGATAGAAGGGGGCGAGATACTTGAGGGGCTTAGGAACCGAAGTCATGGATGTGGTGGAGGTGCGAATAATAAATTTTAGCATTTCCAAGGCTGGAGGTATTAACTTCGGGTCCTGTCCCTAATAATATAGTGCCATTAAAACTATACTTGTTGCTCACGGAACTTACCTTAATTTTATCAACTAAAGTGCACAATTCATCCTGTAATTCCTTGTCTTCCTCGGTCTAGAACACAAAAAGCTAGTAAAATAAGTTCATACATTAAATTTGAACAGGTTTTCGTACATCGTCCTTGGCTGACATTTTCGATGTAATGGAATAAATGTAGTTGAACTTCCAGAAATCAGTTAAAGTTCATCAAGTTGACTATTTCATTTTCACATTAGTAAAACTTATTTTGAAATCGGCGAGAATCAAAATGACACATGCGCAATTTGTCATCAATTCATCTCCACAGCCAACTTTACAAATATGACTTATCATGGCCTTCTAATATTGCCAACGTCTCTTTCATAGGGTGGTTTGAAACATCCTGATCTACAGTATATTTTAAAATCACCGACAAACCTAAACTGGAGTAATTTGTACTAGTATTGAAAGTCATACTTTTTTCATGAATTTGCAGTTTGATTAACGAGGGCGAAGCCCAAGTTAATATAGCAAATGAGTGAAAAAGAGACTCTCAAAACGTTGTAGGTACACGTAGTTTTTTTGAATAGTGATATCTTGTAACTCGAAATTTAGTCGAAAAGGACTTCAGAATCTATAAGTAACTGTACAAATTGACAATACACAATTTTAATAAAATACTTAAAAAAGTGTACCATTTTCACGATTTTGCGTTAAAAAAAGTGGTACTTTCAATACAATTTTTCTCTTATAATTACACGAGAGCTTTTTTTTGTCGAAGTAAACTTGACATTTTAATGAGAATTTCTTGCTTGGCAATTCAACGAAAGAAACTGCCTCCGAAAAAATTACGAGTTCGAAGGACGAGTAATTTTTCTGGCAGTTTTTGAGTTGAATTTCCCAAAAGCAAGGAAACTCGAATTATAAATGTTAAGTTTACTTCGGTAAAAAAAAAGCTTGAGTGTAATTCGGTACGACAATTTAATGAATACATATTAAATTTACATATTAGCAAAGAATTTAGATAGGGGAAGAAGGACAGCGTTATGGGCTATAACGTATATGCTGTGATTTGGGTTGCATAACTATTTACTTGGTTAAATATATCATTTTTTGTTCGAAAATGCCGCTGGGAGCTCCTAGCGTCAAAGTGCTTACCTTATCAGTGGCATTCAGCATGTAAATGCGTCATTAGCATTCTTGAGCTATAACAGTGTTGCAAGAACTTTCTCTCTACAATTCCAATAGTTTTACAATGGTTGTACCTACCCGAAATAAACTTGTATTCTGCCAAAGAATATTTAAGTAGTTTGATTCTGCTTACATCTAAGTTAAGTTAGTTACAAAGAATATTAAATATATGTGTATATTCTTTGGTTTGTTTTGTTATTATTTAAAACATTTGTTGTCAATCGGATGAACTGGTACCAAGTAAAATAAAGGTTTTATAAGTTTCACATGCAACACTTTTAAACATTTAATAGGTAGCTAGGTACCTATAAAAATTACATAAGAGGTTTCTAATATAATTTCAACAAAAAGTTCACCGATGAGCGCAAGATTATACGGAATACGGATTGTCCCCACTTTATTCTCACAAAATTCTATAATGAATATAGAATTAGCTATGTACAAATAATGAAAAAAAAAACATTAATAAACAATATACGGATTTTATTTAAACATTTTAATACGAGAGGAAATTATTGTTCAAGTAATGTTGACGATTAATATAGTTTACAGTGATCTATTTTAAAAAGCAAATAAAAACAAAAATAATATTGTATCTTGTGAAGTTGATACGTATAGAGTACAGTACGGCTACTAAAACAGTACGCCTTGAATATCTCATTTACTTGATGCATTAAAAAATATCTATTTAGGCACATTTAAGTTGGCGATCTCTCTATGTATAGTCTCAGCAAAGAATAAGACAATATTATTCGAACATTTATTATCGACATTAAATTATCTTTCAGAAATGTATGCAAAAATTTAATTTGGTGATTAGGGATCTGACCCAAGTCCTGTACAATCTGTTATTAAAAAAAATGAATCGGGGCGGTTTTCACAGAAAACTCACAATTATTTAGTAATTTATACTCTAGTTTAAATTACTGCACTTTAAACGTAAATTAGAGTAGAAACGAAAAAGAACTTATGTGGTTAAGGAGCTGCAAACTAATCGAGGGTTGGGGTTCAATACCCAACAATATACCTTTTTTTAACAAATTATCTGTTTTCTTTATTTACCTTGAGGTTAAGTGGTAGAACAGTATGCTAATTCGATTAGCACGCCTGAACTTTGCCCCTTTGCGCAACTTATGTATTCATAATTCAAGTATATTGTAAAATAACAATTTAAATGAGATTTTCAAGGTGTAAAACTGTAAATATTACATACAATAAAACAATATAATATACAAAGTTACAAAGAATAGGAAGTACGCAAATATATCTGTAAGCATATAAACGTACATTTTTTAAGCTTTAAACATTACTTAAATGTTGTATTTTTTTGTTGCGTGTACCAGACTGGTTTGTAGTCCTTAAATCTTGCGATAGCCATTTCAACGTTTTATGGAGTTTGCACGTAATTAAATGATTAATTAAAAACAGTTTATGAGAGTAACATGTGTCTTGCTCGTTAAGCCACCCTGGTACTAAAATTTTCACTTTATTTACACTATATGCTAATAATGTTTTCTTAAAACTTACACACGACTTACTATTTTTAATTTAGTATATTATTATATGAGCGATTATGACAGCCATTATTCACGAAGATGACATTTGCGCCACAAGCCGAAGGCGCGTGGTGCAAGTCATCTGAGTGAATAATGGCCATAATCGCGAATATAATACGATATTTTATCTACTCCAATGCAATAGGAGTCTTGTGTTCATATTTCCCAATTATGGCATTTGTGACAGCTGTTAACTTCAAAAGTCGTTGAATAATAAGAATGAATTTTGTGATTGGCTACAACCTATTGAGTAATGAAAATATAATTTTCTGATTGGTTGCAACTTGCAAACTATTGAATAATGAAAATAGAATTTTATGATTGGCTGCAAACTGTGAATTATGAATGGTCATTGTACAGTAGGAGTAGATAATAGTATATTACACAACGAGAGCTGTAGGAAGCATATTACACGCGAGTTGGAAAAGTTACGCACAAGCCGCGTAGCGGCGCGTGTGTAATTCCACGAGCGTGTAATTGCTCTATAGCCCGAGTTGCGTACTATACTTTTTCTACGGTCACACTCATTTCGTTAAACGAAAAAGAAATATTTTATTAACTGTCAAATCATCTGTCACACCATTTTAAAAATTAGGCGGCTGCAGTCATATCCCTACACCGCTTCGTACAAACAACAGAAGCTAACTGTAACGTAATAAAAAAAATTACGTGTTAGTCATTATCATTACGTAACACTGTTTGTAACAACGAATTTACTAATCAAGTAAACAGTGCTTAATGAGCAATTTACTAATAAAGGAGTAGAAAAAATAATATTCAAAATGTTCAAGTAACATTGTAACTATTTTTATTAAAATACTTGAAGGTTTTTTTAGGTAAATAACACAGTCGCCCGCACCATAGTCTTTTTGCTGTAAAAACAGTTCATTATGATGCACTACAGAGTCACGGCTGCACATATTTTGACACTGATCACAATTAAAACGTAAAAGCTATTTATGAATGACATAACCAGCTACATATACCGTCGCACAAGATTCTAATGTGGCTTCTTGATTTGGTTGTGTTGAAACTTCTATTACCTCACTGAGTAAACTGAGGTCACCATCTTCTGCTAATTCAGTTTGTTCAGCAACTGTATGTGGTATGTCCTCAACATATCCCCTGACGTCTTTTTCTGGCACTTCAACATTCGCCATGTTGACAACAGCATCTTCATCAACTTCGCAGTTGGAGCTCTCTGTAGGATGCTACAATTTAACCAGCATGTTGAACTGTAGTGCTTGGCGGAAAGATTTTACTGTGGGGTTCGAAGAATTGCCTCCCCTATACCTCAGGACCGCGAAAAGATTGTCTAGAGGATCTTGGTTTAGTCTGCTGGTCAGGAGGAAATGATACCCTTCTTGTTTTAAGTCTTCCCATAGCTCCATAACTGACTGCATGGTTAAAATAAGTCCCTTAAAACAATAAACACCTTGGTTCACCTTGTTATTAGATGTATATGTTTGCCAAGTCTTAACCCACTGCAAATACTCTTTCAAATTATTTTCAGTACGCGGTACGTTGACGGATAGAGCACATGCATATGGGTTACGGTCTTTCAGCATTCGACTGTTTAAGCAATCAAATAAATAGTTAATTTTCTGTACGAATTCTGCAGTATCCAGAGCGCTGGTGCTTTTTAACTCGCCCGTTCCAACAGCAGTTCTTATCGTAGCACTCATGGTGTTGGAAAACACTTGCGTTGCAAATTTAACCCTCATTCGCTGGAAAGTATTGGGGTAGATGTGGGCATCCGTGATTTTTACAGCTGCTCGAACAGTACAAGAAGATTTATCTATTTTGTATGCCTCTTCGATATCTTTCCAAGAAACTTTCTTGCCCTCCACGTAAAAATCCTTTGATAGAAGATTATTCCGTACGCTTTTTATCAAGTGCGGTACGTCATATATTGCAAAAATTTTTGCGTCGCAGACAAAAAAAATACGGCTGTTCTGCAGTAACTCCTAGATTTCAAAATGCAGCTCTATTTGTAGCAGCTTGGTCACTAGTAACAGCACGCACTTTAAGTCCTATTCTTTGTAACTCTTCGATGTTTTTAATAATGAGGGAACATAGCTCTCCATGTTTAATGGTACCTGAAGAAACATAAAAGCTGACAGGAATCTTCCATTTGTGAATAAGTCCTCTTGCCATAAACACTAGTGCATGACTAGCGATTTTGCTTTTCCGTCCAAGATGTCCTAAATCTTCGAAACCTTCAATCATATCTTGGCGTGGATTATATTCTAGACCTTTCTTTAAATGCATTTCGTCAAGTAATACGACACACTGTTTTTCATCATCGGTCATGCTGTTAACTTTAACAGCCAGTTTTTTCATTAGTTCCGTACTGGTGCCTGTATTAAGTTGGTTTAACCGTAACCATGAAACTATTGTAGATTTGGAGGGCATAGTAAATTTTAATTTTTCTCTCATAAAAAAGTAGAGGGCTGGAGATTTGTGGTACATATTTAAGGTCAATTCTTTTTCAGCTTCTGTCCAAGGTTGTTTAGATTTGTGAGAAAGTTGCATATTTACAAAGACGCGAACGGTTTTTGGTTTCAAGCCCAGTGCATCTAAATTAGCCCCCTTTCGTGCACATTGCTTCTTCATACGGTAAATTTGTGAATTTTTTGCCGCCACTTGTCTTCGCAGTTTTGCAATTTTTTGATGTAGCACAGCAGAACTACGGCGCTTTCTTGTTTTGGTAGGTGTTGGCATTTCTAACATGGCCTGTTGAAATATGGTTTTTAAAAATAAAACATACTAATAACAGAAAAGATTTTCATGCTGTAGGCTCCATTAAAATGCTTTACAAGCTCATTGTTTTGCCTACATATTTCTACACAATTTATCAGAGAATTCAAAACGTCAATAATTTTTCTGTATTTTATGAAACTGCCAACTTTTGTTCATTTTGTGTTATTGAATAAAAACTCCTAAAGAAGTGAAAATTGATCACCCTGTATACTTACTGCTTGGGATTTAGTTTTGATTTAATTAATAAAACTTTAAAAGAAATTTTAACTAATTATACCTTATTTAATTAGTACCTACACGAAGATCGAGCAACAAATTTGGGGAAACTATAAGATTTAAGCCCCTATAATCGGACATCGTGTTAACCTACTATCGATGGAAAATTTAAAAATTTTATTATACAGTGTGGTGATAAAGTTCTACACAAAATTAATAATTTTGTTATTTAATGTTTTTTGGGAAAACCCTGACACGTCAATTTTATTCTTTAAAAGTGGACATGGCACCGTCCATAGACTTTCCCATACTGGAAATTGTTCATATTTTCTTTTGCATTTAACAGTATAGTTGTTTTCCTCAAAACGGCTGCTTGAGCGCTATCGTAAAACCCCGCCTCCTAACATGGTTAGGTGAAATTTTCGAAGTCCCTGAAAATAATATTTTGTATGGCATAAAAATTCGATTTTTTTATTTTCTGATCCTTTGAAGCAAAATAGTAACGACAATTAGAATATTCAATAAATTTTTCAAAAATAGAAGGGTGAGGGAGGCTTTTGTTTCTGCGCTATGACGTCATTATTAATTTTTTCAAATGGAAATCTCATTTTCCCCCCTTATGTTGATAGATCTCGCCAGTTAAATGGTGATATAAAAAATTAGTACCCCACATAACAATTTTTTGAGAAAAATACACATAAAGTTCAAAAAATTCAGATTTTTTTTTAAATTAAAATAAAGCACCACATCTGTTTCCTTAGAAACGTTAAATTGTTGACTTTGACACATTTGTGAAACAGTGGTAAATGTTTTAAAATCAAAATTAGGTAGTTTTTGTCATAGCTCTTATTTTCATTAAAAATAAATTCTGAATTGTTTGAACTTTATGTGTATTTTTCTCAAAACAATTGTTACCTACGAGGGGCACTAATTTTTTTACATCATCATTTAACTGGTGAGGAGATCTATCAAAATAAGGGGGAAAATTGAGTCTTTTTAAAAAATAAAATGACGTGTTTCGGGGTTTTCCCAAAAAACATTAAATAAGAAAATAATGAATTTTGTGTGGGACGTTATCACCACACTGTATACAGAACGGGCATTTTTAAAGGAACTAACCTGTATCATAGACGAATCCGGTATGGTATCTGCATCTAATTGCATAGGCGAAGCAATATGATCTTCATCCAAATGAAAAGAGCCCGAACTAGACGTCGCTTTACCATAGACCCTTGGCATGATCTCTTTTTTAAATGCGAGTTCTTTGGGCGACACTGGCGATGTTGCGTGGTCAGGTTGCATGGCAGTTTTGTAATTTAAGGGAACAGCATTATGACTCAGCCTATTTTTTTCTTGAATTCATAAACTGCTTTTCGGAAAAATGCATGGCACACACAGTTCTTTCACGTAATTGTTCTTCAGATAACGTGAAAAGCTGTGGATTGCCACAATTAATCAACCACAAATCGCGTCTTTCTTTTTCTATAGGAAAACGAAAAAAGCTTAAATCGCAGTCGGTTCTGCGATTTCGCTTACATTCAAAATATACGCACGAATTAACCATGATTAAGATTAAGCGTTCGAGTGATCAATTTCGGAAAAGGAAACGTCAAAAGAGTATACGACAACACTGAAGACAAACTTCAGCACAACTGAATGTGAATTTCCAGAAAAAATTCTTATAAGCTGTCCTGTTAATTAGCCTAAGGAATGGGACACGTCTTATCAGGAAAGCACATCAGTAAGGAACGATGCTAATGAAGAATTAATCGAAAGTAGGTAACGACCTATGACTATTGACTTATTTACGATAGAACTGACCGAAAAACCTATTTTCATAAAACGTAAAACATTTGCCAAACTTTAATATTTGTGGAAAAAATATCAAATAAAAGTCACTAATAATAACTTTTGAGCATATGATTAAACTTTGAGTAGTTAGTAGCTTATTATTTCTTATTGCAGTATGTTTAGAAAGTTTTCACTGCAAATTGTCTTTTGTTTTGTTACATAGCAACCAGAGCACACTATTCATTTGTTTTTACAACTAACACAGTCAAGGCACACTAGATTAAAAAGTGTTTTATAAAATATTTTAAAAGTTTGTGAAAATAAGTATATGAAACCATACATGAATGAAAAGGGAAAAAAATAAGCTTTCCAATGATGCAAAATTTTGATATCCATTCCATTTAAAAAAATGTAAGTTTGGGCTGTACCTCGAAAATTACGAATCAGAAAAATATTAAAGTAGGCCTATTCTGTAGAGCCTATAATTCCCTACAAGCTCTTTTTTGAAAATTGAAATTATATGAAATAATAAAAAAGTTATGCATGGTTGAAAAAATCGACCAGTTTCAGTTTTTCGATTATAACAAGTAGGCTATGCGTTTTTTTCGGAAAAACAGAAGTGTCAATAAATTGGCCTCATAAATGTGCACCTTTTTCCCCATTTGACCGAAGTTGTATCTCTTACCGTTTCCGAGATGCCAATGGTGGCACCTCGAAAATTACTCCACTCTGTATAAAATCTTGTGTATATTTTGAGCGCAAAATCAAATTGCCAATTTCGCTCTTATACAAATAGCTGTTAAAATCATAACTCTGTAACTTCCTTGCAATCTGGCAACGCTGAGACGCGTTCTTGGGAAAAATGCGACAGGGATCTGTAAATGCGTCCCCGACCGTAGCCGTGAACGAGTTCATTAGTACTGGCGGCGGCTGCTTGAGGGCCAGGCAAGAACTGAGGAGCTTTTAAATAATACGCTAATAACCCATAAGGCTGTCCTTCTTCCCCTATCTATATTCTTTGATATTAGGTAATTTAGAAGTCACTAAATTAACAAACAAGGCAAAAATTATTTTAGAATTAGACCGTTTTAAAAGTTAGGTTCAGTATTGTCGCTGGAAAAGTTAGGGCTAACTTTTGCCGCTGTCATAGTGACAAAAAATCCGCGGCTTATGGGATTTTTAGTGTATGCATTAAATTGTCGTTAAAAAAGATGACTTTCATGATCACTATGCAACAAATGTATTTTGGGCATATACAGCCTGTTCAAAATTAATTGTGCACTATATTGCTATCTCGGTTGCTATTATAGCTACGAGGTTTGTTAAATTAGTAAAATAGTAGCATATTTCGTGCCGATTAAAATGGAGCAAACAAAAAAACAATTGAACGTCGGGTTTTTGACATATGTCAAAAAATTCATTTGTTTTTAATGGAACCTCCTGTATATTTTGACGTCAATCGATAGCCAATCTTCTTCTGAACAAAAAACTTCTGATACCCTACTATCCTAAAGTTAATAACAAAGAGGATACGCCTGTTCAAAATTAAATGTGCACTATTGCTAACTTTTTTATTATGGGAGCTACAACGTCGGTTAAATGGGCGCAGAGCTGGGCAAAATACTTTTAAAAAGTATTTAACTACTAAATACTAAATACTTTTTGAAAATTAAATGTATTTAAATATTAAATACTTTTTTTAGCAAAAGGTAGTTAAATAATAAATACCTATAGTATTTAAATACTTTTAGTAGTTAAATACTTTTCTAAACGTATTTAAATACTTTAAAAGTATTTAAATAGTTTAAAAGCATTTAAATACTTTAAAAGTATTTAAATATTTTAAAAATAATTAAAATACTTCACAAGTATGTAGATATATCTAAAATGTAAAAAGACTTGCAAAATATTTAAATAGTAACACAACATGTGTATACCAGTTAAACAATTTTTCAAAATTAAATTTAAAATTCTGAATTTCCTTGTATAGTATATGAATATTAAGCCAAATAATAGAGATGACATAGCTTAAGCTATTGCACATGAATTATTAAAAACTCCGAAGGAAACAATATATTGGTTTACGGTGTTTTATGGATATTTCGGCAAAGAAAATCTTAAAATCTATAAAATATTTTATTGATAAAATTGCGTATATTGAATATGAAGTACTAATAGTACTATTAAATATAGGTATACTCACTGTAATAGTAATTTATTTTTACCACAAATCACGACACAGGTACAGAGGAAACACCACTATTTGTTCTGCGCTGCCAAAACATGGAATATCAAAATAATCGAATGGAAAGGGTACATCGTCTCCGTCACCCCGTAAAACCGGCGTTTTATGCATCTTGCTCAGGCGGGTCCATACCACTTCGCCCACAGACCACTTCGCCCACTCGTCTTTTAGTACCGTATCGCCCAACCGGAAGTCCACTTCGCCCAATTTTTGATATGCACCACATCGCCCAACACGACCACTTCGCCCACAATTTCAAGAAGGACACAATGCCCAACAGGACCACTTCGCCCACATTTTCGCGAGGATCACAACGCCCATATCGACCACTTCGCCCAAGGTTTATATAGGCCCACAACGCCCACAACAGGACCACAACGCCCAAAATCCGTTCGTTAGAACTCGGTCAATGCAGACATACGTGGCTGAACACTTCGCCTGCCGACCACTTCGCCCACCCGTCTTTTTATACCATATTGCCCAAATTTTCACGAGAGACACAACTCCCAACAGGTCCACTTCGCCCTAACCTGACCTAACCTAACCTAACCTAACCTAGCTTAATTCGAAGGAATCTACTTTGGGCGTTGTGGCCACAGAACTTTGCCCCTATTATTCAACACTGTGCGTGTGCATTAACCGAGTTCTAACGAACGGATTTTGGGCGTTGTGGTCCTGTTGTGGGCGTTGTGGGCCTATATAAATTTTGGGCGAAGTGGTCGATGTGGGCGTTTTGTCCCTCGCTAAGATGTGGGCGAAGTGGTCCTGTTGGGCGTTGTGTCCCTCGTGAAAATGTGGGCGAAGTGGTCGTGTTGGGCGATGTGGTACATATCAAAAATTGGGCGAAGTGGACTTCCCGGTTGGGCGATATGGTACTAAAAGACGAGTGGGCGAAGTGGTCTGTGGGCAAAGTGTCCGGGTTCCGCTTAGGCCCACAATTGCCTGGTGGATTCTGTTTCGCTCTAGCACGGGTGGTTGTTTACCTGAAGCACTACACGTGTTTGCGTTTCAAGTAAAAACTTGGAATTTTAATAAACGTTAAAACTATGCAAAAAGTATTTACTAGTTAGAAATACATTTGAAGAAATAAAAAGTAGTTAAATACTCTGGAAGTATTTAAATACTCTCAAAGTATTTAAATACTGTAAAACTATTTAAATACTCTCAAAATATTTAAATACTGCCAAAATTGTATTTCAATTCTAAATATTTTGCAAAGTATTTGCACTTAGAAATACAAATACCGTCCATTAAAAAGTATTTAAATACTTAGTATTTAAATACTACAAAGTATTTTAATTTAAAAAAAAGTATTTACAAATACAAATACTGCCCAGCTCTGAATGGGCGAAGTAGTAGTATTTTTTACGTGAATTACGGGGGTAATTATAAAAAAACAATGGAACATCGCATTTTTGAGATATTTAGCAAACCTTTTGTTTTATTGGAACACTCTATACGTTTTAACATATTCTGAAATAACATTACAGTATCTACAAACAAGTTTAAATGAGTTGCTAGAATTTTATTTCAAAATATGTTAAAATGTATCAGTAGGGTGTTCCAATAAAAAAAAGTTTTGCTACAGGCTTTTCAAGAAAAAAAATGTATGTTCTGCTTTTAAGATTTGTCAAAAACTAGAAATAGATATTTATTATACAGTGACCGTCAAAAAGGCGGAATCAAAGAGGAAAATTTTCGATTTATCAAAAAGACTTTTAAGGTAATAATTTGTCCTTTTCTGAAAACTTATTTAGCCCCTACCAGATATACCGGGTAATTTTTGTTTATATAGAAAATGGCGTTTTTCGAAATAGTCAAAGTCCAGAAAGTGCTATTTTCCGGAAATTAAGCAAGATTTTAATGATATTTTTTATCGTGTGTTAGTTTTAGCTAACTGAACAATTTCAAAGCCATAAAACACCATTTTTCTTTAACTTCCACAAAAATTTTATTTTTCAATTTTTGGAATATTTTTCTAAATTTCACATAGGTTCCAAGACTTAATTTCAAAATTAAAAATTTTTTAGGTGAAAACTTTAAAGACTTAATCGGAAAAAAACAATAGAAAATGTTAATTGTTTTTTTACATTTATTATTATTTACTCAGGGCTAAAGCGAGGTAGAATTTTGCTATAAGCGGCATCAAGAAGTGACAGCGTTTTGAATTTCTTCTAAATAAGAATGTACTTCTTTGATCATTATTAGTACAGTAAAATTAGCTCAACACCATGGAATCCAAAAAACTAAATTCTGACTATCACAAGCTGTTCATTACCCTTTGCTCTAAATGCGGTAAAAAGTCTCCGCCGCTAAAGCGTCGGGTTTTGGAGGGGGGGGGGGAGTTGTCAAAACAGTATGTTTTCTAAGTTTTTTACAAATATCTCGGAAACCCTTCAGTTTAGAGCTTATTATATCTTATAAACCTTTAAAGTACGGTAAATTTCCAACAAAATTTGCCCTATACATTTTTTTGCTTCGTCCAATAGTTTCGGAGATATGGAGATGATAAAATTTAGTTATTCCGTCGGAAAAAGTAGAAAAATTGCTTAACGTATCAAATTATTGGAAATTAGCAATTTTTTTATGTTTTCTTTTGTTTTGTTGAAGTGTACTATTACACAGAGGGGATATGGATTCAATAAAGAACAACCCAAAGATTTTGATAATATAAAAAAGAAATTAATGTATAAAATTCGTGTTCCTACATCTGAAATAAGTATACAATTCGTATCTTAAAGTAGGTATGTGACAAAAAAACCCTCATACGCAGGGATGGGATCTTCTACTTTCACATCTACGTTGATAGATGAGCGAGACCTTCGCAGATGTTCCTAATTTTTTGTATTGAGCTGTTCACTGTCACCATCGAACACGGCGACAGCATTTACGTAATGGAACAAAACGTAGTCACAATATTGTTAGCATATCATCTTGAACGTTGCAGGGCGTTGCCAAACAACACCATGTAGAAGGTGCCCTCCATCTACAACATACAATACCCCCTGTGTCATCTCATCATCTGGTGGATCAGTCCCACTTTCAGCATGGACAATTTGGTGCCTTTTCTCGTCAAACCACTTTCATCGAAGAGTGAGGGAAGATATGTACCTACATAGTTCATAACCAAATATTTCTTTTAACTGTTCTTCCGTCCTCACAGTACAAACCATGCGGTGACGCAGGTGGTTGGGGTTAACGTGAGTGGTGTTATTTCGTGCTGCTCTGAGGAAGCCGAATCATCAGATGCAAATCTCTTAATTGCTTCGACAATCCTTGAGTTTTCAGGCATCGATTTCACCCATGTAGCGATCCTTGATGCAGTAATCCTCTGCCACTGGTCAAACCACCTTTTGTTTTCATCTCTCTCATTAACACTTGTTCAATGGTCATATCGGTCCAAACACCGCATCAAAATTTGTCGCTTCGGCGAAAATTTGTCAAATTCATCGTCAGGCAGAGTGCTCGAAAGCTGCAGGCAATTTTGCAGCTACAATGAGTCGTTTAGTGTAGTTGAGGTGTCCTGTGGCATGAAAGAAAGGCAGCATTTGCTGCACGCAGTGAATATGGAGATAAAAATCCCTGCTTCTTTCTGCTTTTATGAACATCTATAAGATTCGCCATTTCAATAAATTGGATTCACACTTTTTGTGTTCTACCACTCTCCTTGAAATTCTGCAGTTGCTCTTCCACAGTTCCTACGAAATTCTCGACTGCAACCGATCCCATTATCTCATCACGACCCATTTCACACAAAATTAATAATGAATAGAGTGCCTTCAACTCTTCCTTGTGGACGTGATTCTGTGTCCCAATGAAAACCGTCATAAGAGCTTTTTGAGTTAGGAATAGGGCACGGATAACTCTGGAATATGCTTTCCTATTCATCATTTGCGGGATGCTGTTTTTGGCATAAATTTGTCTCAAAGCCTCTTCCAAATCACTTTCAGCCATTATGTAGCCGACTGATCCTATGAAAGAAAGGAAAAATTGGAGCCCTCCAAGCCGGATGAAGTCTGTCCATTCTTAAGACTCTCTTCAGAAGCATGAAGACTGAATAACGGAATAAGAAAATTTTACCCCCTCAATATCTCCAAAACTATTGGGCGCAGCAAAAAAGTGTATAGAGCAAATTTTGTTGGTTATTTAACGTACTTTAAAAGTT
The DNA here is from genome assembly GCA_940337035.1 of Agriotes lineatus. NCBI lineage: Eukaryota > Metazoa > Arthropoda > Insecta > Coleoptera > Elateridae > Agriotes > Agriotes lineatus. The sequence continues at coordinate 133,348,605 of OW679200.1, forward strand.
TATAGGGTACAATAAGCTCTAAACTGAAGGCTTTCCGAGCTATTTACAAAAAATTTAGAAAACTACTGTTTTGACACCTCCCCACCCACTCCCTCTCAAACCCGACGTTCTGGCGGTGAAGACTTTTTACCACATTCAGAGCAAAGGATAATGAACAACTTGTGATAGTCAGATCTTAGTTTTTTTGGATTCCCGGGTTTGGAAATTTTTTGTACTGTACTATATTTCAACAGTTGCTTTTAAATCTATAGTCTAATAAACTGCATAAATATTTCAAGTGGTTTTTTGAGCGCGAGATATTCTAGCTGCGCCTTTCTGGCCTTTCTGACCCAAAAATTCTTAGCACTTCAGTTTTTACTTATTGCAGTAGGTAATCTTCCTAATCTTTGACGTAGAAATCACTTTACTATTGCCTCTCATTATTACAATAAAATTTTCTAATCTAATTAACCTCTTAACAGTAATAAGAGTATTTTTATTAATCCTACTCATCGGATTATACCATGAATGAAAGCAAGGTGCAATAAATTAAGCTTATTATGATAATAGTTTAATAATAAATATTATACAATAAGTGAATTAAACATATGTTTATTCACAAAAATTGCAAATGTATTTTTAATTAAATCTGCATAAATTTGATTGTATCAATATACCAATTTTATTTCTTTTAATTTGATTGATCTTTATGTATCATAATAATATATAGCCTTCACCCTACAGGCTAGGCTATTCAAGTAGAAAGGAAGTGTTCAGATCAGCCGATTGGCTTGGAGTTTTCGACTGGACTTATTCCCGTTGTCCTAATTGCAACGTGAAGTACCCTATTTAGCTTCCTGCTGGATGGGGTTTGAGCCTAACGATGTTTACTTGATCTATAAATTCATATGCCTTCGACTTTAAGACTAACGGCGTCACCGTTGTATTAGCAAATTGTATTTTATGTGTGTAAAACTAGCGCCCCCTTTCAGCTGAGTTTAATTCAGGTATAAATAACGTCGCTTCGCATGCAACAAAACTAGCTGAGTGGATGATTGCACCACTTATGTTTGTTCCCATAATTACCGCCACATCAAGTTTGCTAGCTGGGGAAAGCGATCCCAGCATATCATAAGGTTACCGATAAAACATACAGATATCTGATTGTGTGAGTATTCGCAAAGTGCAATTAAATCATTAAGGTTGCAACGCAGTAACGTAATAACGTTCATTCAGTATACGGGATGCTTCAAAATTATCTGCTTTGGCAGTTTAAATTAATTCAGTTTGAAAAATAGCTTTTATATTTACTCAGCAAGGGCTGTGGTTTCTTATGCATGCTGTCTCAGGTTTGATCTATTAAGATTGTGATATTTAAATATGTGATATTATATGTATTATGTGATAGTATTGTTGTTGTTCGTTAATAGTAGTGTACCTACACGGGTTCTGCCTCACTTTTCATGTCACCCGAACGGTCACGGGCGAGGTCGCGGGTCTAGCCGGGGTCAAGGTCATTGGCCTAGCCGGGACCAAGGTCATTGGCCTCACCTAGGTCACGTGCCACTTCCGGGAATTTTTGGGCTAAATGTCAAATTTTGAAAGATTCCCACGATGAATTTTTGGGTTAAAAGTGTCATTTTTGAAATTTTACAAGATTTCTACGTTTATCAAAATGTTCCCAGGCTCAACAGGATGTGACTCATCGTCTGACAGACATGTCTATTCTTGCAGGATGTTGTTGAACAATGGCATCCCTTGTTTTAAAATCAGCACGAAGTTCGAGAACAAAGAAGCCATTGTTGTCTGGAGATTAAAATGTGCAAAGCTGGTAAAAATTGAACAATGAAAGCCATTGTTTGAGAAATCTGCACGATAATTGGACAATGAAGCCATTGTTGTCTGGAGATTAAAATGTGCAAAGCTGTTAAAAATTGAACAATGAAAGCCATTGTTTGAGAAATCTGCACGATAATTGGACAATGAAGCCATTGTTGTCTGGAGGAATTTTTTTGCTGACCTCCATTATCAGATAAACAGGATGTGAAGCTTCAGACATGTCCAGACATGTTTGCAAAGCTGTTAAAAAATTGAACAAAGGAACCCATTGTTTGAGGAAAATCTGCACAACAGCTAAATTGAATGCTGCCTTTGTTTGAAATTTTTTTGCTGACGCAGGCCTCCATTATCAGCTGCGACGATGAATAAATTGAGCGGCTCGGCTGTCTGCAATAGTTAGTATTACAACGACACACGCGCGCGAACATGTCTGCAACAGACAACGTTACCGAATTAAGTTCGAACTCAATAAAAACCATCAGAGACGCGATAGCGATTGTAAAATATAGTGATGAGGCTGAGACATTGATTAAACATGTAAATAAAACCATTTTAATTGTTAGTAGATTTATACGTAAGCATAGTTTTAAAAATGAAAATCCATTCAGGCTAGATGCAAATTTAAGTTTGTTAAAGGGGCAACGGCAATTATTGCGAAATTTAAAAACAAAATTAGCAAAGAAAGGAGCGGGTGTAGGGAGTGGTCAACAACAACAACAACAAAAGAACAAGTTGATATGGGAAGATGTAGAATCTTGTTTTAACAGTAGAATAAGAACAGGTATGATTGTAAATTTAGGTTATAAGGAACCACAAGAATTTCTTGCAAAAGCATACAGAAGTTTCTCAATAAAAGTAAAACAAATTATAAAAGATAAGTTAATGCTTAAAGCTAATGTAATATTTAGTGCATATTTTATAAAACCTAGTAGTGGCGAGATAGATTTAAAAACGTTTGCTACTAAAAATGAAAAAATTGATTCTGGCACCAATTTAAAAGAGTGGTATGAGACTAATGTTGAGAATAAGTTGTTGACGAAATTAGAAGATTTTCAAGAACGTGATTCAGGTTGGAGTTTGCTTGAGATATTACATTTAAAAGTAAATTTAAATCATTACACACCATTAACAGTAGGTAAATATATTGAGTTACCTAAAGATATTAAAAATAAAAAGGCTGTAGTTAATGTAAAAAATGATGATGAATATTGTTTTTTGTGGTCGGTAGTGTCAGCACTATATCCAATACATAAGAATTCTGATAGAATATTTTCATATCCACATTTCAATGAAGTTTTAAAGTACTCGGGGCTAGAATTTCCAATGAAATTAAAAGATATATCAAAATTTTAAACAATGAATGATTTACGTATAAATGTATATACACTAGAAAGAAAAAACAAATTTGCTAAAAATTCAGTATTGCCCATCTATATTAGTAAAAATAATCAAATTAATAAAGATGCTATACATTTACTAATGATATCTAACGATGAGGGGCAGTTCCATTTCTGTTGGATAAGAAACTTATCTAGATTGGTTACAACTCAACTGCATAAGGCAAAATCTCAAACTTTATTATGTGATACGTGTTTAAATCATTTCGTAACTAAAGAATCATATTTAAGACATATTAGTAATTGTAATAGTGTAAATGAAACTAAAATCAAAATGCCCGAAGTAGGTACAACAATAGAATTTAAAGACTATAAATACCAGGAAAAAGTACCATTTTCAATATACGCGGACGTGGAGTGTGTTTTAGAGAAAGAACAGAACGTTGTTTCCGAAAATGTAGGGGTTTATCAAAAACATGTTCTATTTAGTATTGCATATTATTTAAAATGTTCATATGACGATAGTTTATCTCTATTTAATGTATATCGTGGTGCCGACTGTATGCAATGGTTTGTAAAAGAATTACAATCTATAGCATATCAAGTAAATAATATACTGTCAAATATACAGCCTATGGATATTAGCCAGCAGGAAAACGATTCATTTCAAAAATCGGTATGCTGTTACATTTGTAAACAACCTTTCGCCGATAAAGACGTGCGTGTACGTGATCACAATCATCAGACAGGTGAGTATAGAGGTAGTGCTCATCAACACTGTAATCTTAACTATAAAGATGCACATTACATTCCTGTTCTCTTTCATAATCTCAGCGGTTATGACGCTCATTTTATTATAAAACCATTGGCAAAACTGATTATGGGAGATATTAATTTCTTGCCTATAAATAAGGAAAAATTTATATCATTTACAAAACATGTGGATGGTACAAATATTGATTTCAGATTTTTAGACTCGTTTCGATTTATGGCTAGCAGTTTAGAACAATTGTCATTAAATTTACCAAACAATTTAAGAACTATTACACGCAAATTTTGCAAGAGCGAAGAAGAATTTGAATTATTACTACGTAAGGGTATCTTTCCATACGACTACCTAGACAATTTTGAAAAGTTGAATGATAAAAGTCTTCCTGACAAAACACAATTTTTTAGTCAGCTGCATGGAACAGCCCTTTCAGATGAAAATTATGAACATGCACTGCGTGTTTGGAACACATTTAATATGCAAACTCTAGGTCAGTATGCTGATATGTACCTTACAGTTGATGTTCTACTCTTAGCTGATGTGTTTGAAAATTTTAGAGAAAATTGTATGAAAACGTATGGATTAGATGCTCTACATTTTTACACAGCACCAGGATTGGCATTTCAGGCAATGTTAAAAACTACTAAAGTTAAACTTGAGCTGCTAACAGATGTAGATCAACTGTTGTTCATAGAGAGGGGTATTAGAGGAGGGTTAGCACAGTGTTCGAATCGATACGCTAAAGCTAATAATCGATATATGGGTGAAAAATTCGTAGAAGCCAATCTTGAATCGTATATCCTATATTTAGATATTAATAACATGTACGGAGCCGGGATGTCTGAATATCTACCGTATGGAGGGTTTGAATGGGTAAATGATTTAGATATTCCTAAAATTGATCATTTAAATACTCGGAAAATTCTGAAACAGGCTTTATTTATGAAGTCGATTTAGAATACCCTCAAAATTTATTTGAACTTCACAAAGATTTGCCTCTATGTCCTGACCATTATACACCACCAACATCCAAACAATCAAAATTGACAACCACATTATTTAAAAAAGAAAACTACGTAATACATTACCGCAATCTGCAGCAAGCTGTAAGTTTAAGGCTAAAAATTGTAAAAATCCATAGAATATTAAAATTTAAGCAATCAGCTTGGCTTAAACCATACATAGATTTAAATACAAAATTAAGACAAGCCGCCAAAAATAATTTTGAAAAAGATTTTTATAAACTTATGAATAACGCTGTATTTGGAAAAACTATGGAAAATGTTAGAAAATACAAAACAATAAAATTAATTTCTAAATGGGAAGGTAGGTACGGAGCCAGTGCATACATATCAAAACCAAATTTTCACAGCTGTACTATTTTAGATAAAGACTTGGTACTTATAGAATTACATCAGTTGGAAATAGTTTTTAATAAGCCAATATTCGTTGGATTTTCAATCCTAGATATTTCAAAAATTTTAATATACGATTTTCATTACAATTATATTAAACAGAAGATGGGTAATCAAGCAAAACTGCTGTACACAGACACTGATAGTCTCATATATCACTTTACCCTTCCAAATATATACGATTTTATACGGGAAGATATTCACAAATTTAATACAAGCGATTATCCTCCGAACAATCCATATAACCTTCCACAAGTTAATAAAAAAGTAATAGGTCTAATAAAGGACGAAATGTGTGGTAAAATAATTACCGAATTTGTTGGTCTACGTGCAAAATTGTATGCTTTCAAACATTAGAGGATGATGAGAATGGAGAATTTAAAATTTCAAAGAAAGCTAAAGGTATTACCAGAGCTGCTTTGAATAGAATTACATTTGACGATTACAAAGACTGCCTGTTTAATAACGATACAGTATTTTGCGATCAGAGAACAATTAGATCAAAAACCCACAACGTATTTTCTTTAAAACAAAGAAAAAAGGCTTTAGACCCACATGATGACAAAAGAATAGTAAACTGTATGTATACTGACACTTTACCTTGGGGTTACTGTCCACCAAGCACATTATAAACATGTTCGAATATTTAAATACTAACCATATAAGCTATATATTTCAGCCTAGCGTTGTACACTGCCACCACACAGATATTTTTAAATGGCTTGAGGAAAATATCAGAAAAG
>OW679200.1:133359686-133464757 GCA_940337035.1 Agriotes lineatus
AGCTCAAGTTTAACTTTAGTAGTTTTTAACATTGCCTGAAATGCCAATCCTGGTGCTGTGTAAAAATGTAGAGCATCTAATCCATACGTTTTCATACAATTTTCTCTAAAATTTTCAAACACACCAGCTAAGAGTAGAACATCAACTGTAAGGTACATATCAGCATACTGATCTAGAGTTTGCATATTAAATGTGTTCCAAACACGCAGTGCATGTTCATAATTTTCATCTGAAAGGGCTGTTCCATGCAGCTGACTAAAAAATTGTGTTTTGTCAGGAAGACTTTTATCATTCAACTTTTCAAAATTGTCTAGGTAGTCGTATGGAAAGATACCCTTACGTAGTAATAATTCAAATTCTTCTTCACTCTTGCAAAATTTGCGTGTAATAGTTTTTAAATTGTTTGGTAAATTTAATGACAATTGTTCCAAACTGCTAGCCATAAATCGAAACGAGTCTAAAAATCTGAAATCAATATTTGTACCATCCACATGTTTTGTAAATTATATAAATTTTTCCTTATTTATAGGCAAGAAATTAATATCTCCCATAATCAGTTTTGCCAATGGTTTTATAATAAAATGAGCGTCATAACCGCTGAGATTATGAAAGAGAACAGGAATGTAATGTGCATCTTTATAGTTAAGATTACAGTGTTGATGAGCACTACCTCTATACTCACCTGTCTGATGATTGTGATCACGTACACGCACGTCTTTATCGGCGAAAGGTTGTTTACAAATGTAACAGCATACCGATTTTTGAAATGAATCGTTTTCCTGCTGGCTAATATCCATAGGCTGTATATTTGACAGTATATTATTTACTTGATATGCTATAGATTGTAATTCTTTTACAAACCATTCCATACAGTCGGCACCACGATATATATTAAATCGAGATAAACTATCGTCATATGAACATTTTAAATAATATGCAATACTAAATGGAACATGTTTTTGATAAACCCCTACATTTTCGGAAACAACGTTCTGTTCTTTCTCTAAAACACACTCCACGTCCGCGTATATTGAAAATGGTACTTTTTCCTGGTATTTATAGTCTTTAAATTTTATTGTTGTACCTTCTTCGGGCATTTTGATTTTAGTTTCATTTACACTATTACAATTACTAATATGTCTTAAATATGATTCTTTAGTTAAGAAATGATTTAAACACGTATCACATAATAAAGTTTGAGATTTTGCCTTATGCAGTTGAGTTGTAACCAATCTAGATAAGTTTCTTATCCAACAGAAATGGAACTGCCCCTCATCGTTGGATATCATTAGTAAATGTATAGCATCTTTATTAATTTGAGTATTTTTACTAATATAGATGGGCAATACTGAATTTTTAGCAAATTTGTTTTTTCTTTCTAGTGTATATACATTTATACGTAAATCATTCATTGTTTAAAATTTTGATATATCTTTTAATTTCATTGGAAATTCTAGCCCCGAGTACTTTAAAACTTCATTGAAATGTGGATATGAAAATATTCTATCAGAATTCTTATGTATTGGATATAGTGCTGACACTACCGACCACAAAAAACAATATTCATCATCATTTTTTACATTAACTACAGCCTTTTTATTTTGAATATCTTTAGGTAACTCAATATATTTACCTTCTGTTAATGGTGTTCGGGTGACATGCAAAGTGAGGCAGAACCAGTGTAGGTACACTACTGTTAATGACGCCGACGCAGAGTTAGTTGCAGATAGCGAAGACAAACTACAAAGACTGCTCCATCAATTTTCAAACAGCTGCAAGAAATTTAACTTAGAAATATCTACGAGTAAAACGAAAACCCTAACAATAAGTAAAGAACCGCTAAGATGCAAACTAGAGACACAAGAGAAAATTATAGAGCAAGCAATGACATTTACATGCCTTGGGGTAAATATCACAAGTAACAGAATACTAGTAAACGAAGTGAAAGAACAAGCATACAAAGCAGCAAGAATTTCGGGATGTCTCAACGATACCATATGGAACAACAAATATCTTACAAAGGAAGCTAAGGTCCAAATATACAAAAGTGTTATTAAGGCCAGTCCTAACATACGCGGTGGAAACAAGAGCAGATAATGCTAAAACAAAACAAATACTAAATACAACGGAGATGGCAATACTTAGAAAAATAGAGCGAAAGACGAGAAGGGATCATATAAGAAATGAGACGATCCGACAACAATGCGATATATGTACAAGCAATAAACGAATGGGTAACGCGGAGAAGAATAGAATGGAACAACGACAAGAATGGCAGACGAGAGACTAGTGAAAGCAGCATGTGACAACTCCCCAAATGGTAAAAGGAGTCCCGGGCGCCCGATGAAAAGATGGAACGACGACCTGGATTAAACAAGCGAAATCGCTTACAATAATGAAGAAGAAGAAGATTTATAGTGGGTTTTGTAATATCCCGTGTGAAATTTTGTGATTTAGTATTGGGCGAGATCTCTTTTTGTTCCTTGTAGTATTATGAAGAACTAGAAAAATGATGGTTGGTGCACATCTGGAACCCGCGTCTAGGAAAGGGGAGAGAAGTTTATTTGGGGATAAGTGATTTATTTTATAAGTAAAAATCAAATATGTTTTAAAATCAGACTGTATCTCTACATGTTCTATATCGTTGCTGTATATGTTTCAGGTTATTATCTAATAAAATAAAATGATAGTAAACCCAAAATAGCAGATTAAGGTAATTAATTATAGAAAACAAATAGTTGTAGAAACGTTAAAGTTGATAAAGAATAATTATTTGGAATTAAGTAATAATGAAAATATGTAAATTGTAAATATGATTCATACTGAAAAAACTTTAAAACAAAGTAAGTTCGTCGTCATCAATATCATTCTGTTCATAATTTATAAGTCTTCAATATCATCAGGGTCTCTAGCATTCTCTGGCGTATTAGAGTTTGCAAAGCATGAACATATTTCAGTACATGACACTCCATTCTGGACACATTTGCATGGTGGTAAACATGTTGATCCAACACATTACGCACTAAAAATATCAATTCTTGAGATCCACAAGGGATATCACACATCACTGGCTGATATCCACTATTCAGTTGCACTAATTAATAATAATAAGAATAATTGTATTTTTGTATCTAAACATAATTAACAATTTTTGGAATATACAATGATAACTTCAAAAAGAACTAAATTAAATTTTCAATTTGTGTACCGTTGTTTGCCTGGCAGTAGCCAAGGCGACGGACATTTTTTTTATTGATTACTGTCATTGATAAAAACGTAAAATAGCACTCCCTAAAATTAAATTTAGTATTTTCCAATCTTAAAATTTGTTTTCTTAATTTTTGGTCATGTGACTTACACGCAAAAATTAAAATACATTTTTTTCTATAATAATTTTCAAGGTCAACTTTCTAGGGGATAAGTTGCATTCCTGCAGGGTCCCTAGTTTTAATAATGTTGGTACAAAGATTTTTAGTTCTTTTCTTTCACTAAAAAAATGATTGTCATTTTGACAGGTATGTCATAATTTAATATCGCTTGCTTCATTTTTGCATTTAAAATATTACTTGGTTTTCTTTTTTTATCCTATTTTATTGATGATGATGATGATGATTCCATGTTAAAAAAAGAAATTTGTCAAGAGTTCAAATTAAGAAACTTTGAAATTCAAAATTGACACTTAACCATAATTTTGAAAAAGTTCTACCAACACGAGGTATAAAAATTTCTAGCGTTCTAATCACATATCTACCAACATTGTAACACTTTGACAGTTATTATAGAAAAAAAACGTACTTTAGCTTAGCGTAGGTAAAAATAGTAATTTACGACACAAGTGCGTAAAGCTACTCTTTAGGCACGAGTGGGGTAGAGTTAAAACGCGAGTGAGCGAGCGTTTTAAGCCTCGCGAGTGACTAAAGATGCTTTACGCATGTGTATCGTACAATATTTTATCTACGATAGAATCTAGACAACACGGTAAATATGAAAAAAAATTAAATGCAAATTAGGATTAGCAGCAACCGGTCGTAGTTTTGCGTGTTTTAAAAATTTTAAAACACGTTGCTACTCACAACGTGCCCAATGAAATCTTTTAAATACGTTACTACTGACTACGTAAACTAATGAAAACATGTTATTAAACAGTCGTTTTACAAACTTAAAACTGCCAACTAAAAGGCAGTTTTACATACTGTCGTAGATAAAATGTATATTTTCAAACTCCGTAATAAAAAAAGAAGATGGCCATTAAAAAAAACCATCGGTGACGTCATACCTCCTACGCCAGTGACCCTGTATGTCTAGATGTTATTTGAAAAAATGCTCAAATATAAATAAAAATCGACGGTTCGCGGCGCTTTTTCCAATGTTATTCCTTGAATTTTTAATGAATTTATCCACTACTTTATAAAAGCACTGATAGGTAGATAATGAAAAGGAGACATAAAAAGAAATATTACAATTATTACTTAATTCTTTAATATGATTTGAAAAAGTATACTATCAAACTCGTGAGAAATGATCATTTCCATTCGTTACTGCTACAAAGTCTCAGTTGGTGATGCAGGAAGTAATAGCAAAACAGATAGGTATATGTGTTTTGTGTTTGCTATGACATACCATGGAATTGTGGACAGATAGAGTTAATATCACTTGATTGGATATTAGTCCAGATAAATTAGACATTGCTCTTCGGAAAATTCCGGAAAGCTGGATTTTGGTATGAGCCTTGATATTGTGGTTCTAAACAAAATGTCAAAAGTCCTCATCAATCCGAGTGCCGCTAAAAATTTTAAGGTGTGGCAAAGGGCACCAAAAATGGTATTTCGTGAATATCTCGATAACGGTCACTTTCACAGAAAAAATATTTATTATTAAATTTGTAGCTTATGAAATTTCTAACAATAAAGATATCATGACTTTTATTCGTAAAAGTAGCCGTGTTGGAGATAATTCGATTTACAGAGTTGTAACGAATAGATGCACTCCTCAATGGCATGTATATCTCATTGGAGTTGCGACTTGAAATATTCCAGAATTTCCTTGTTTCAGAGCCCATAAAAATAGAAAGAAACACATATATAGTACACTGTAGTCTAGCTAGAGAAGGAATGTGCTCCGAAAAGTTCCCCTCAGTTGTCATAAAACCTCAAGGGACATCTGCTTGCTATTCGTGTAGGAGCATAATAGTATATTATGTTATTAGGAGCAAAAATTATACTTTATTTGGCATGGCTGGACAGCTCGGCAGATAATTACAGCCGAGCCACATAAAGATACTTTTGTTCCGAATAACATATAGTATTTTTTCTTCAAACGTCTTTAACAAATTATTTAAGAAATTTTAAGAAACCTGGAATTATTTTAAGGTAGAGGATTGGGTAAACTGATAAATGTAGGGTGCTTTGGAGAGCGTCACTATGACTACACTATAAACAACGTTGTGAACAAAATCCGAAAAAATACTTTATCTCGTTAGTCTTGCTTAAATGTAACACCCGATATAAATGACGTCGATACTTGCGACTCCACTGAAGATGTAGATCCATCACGTTTCCTGGCAGAATCTATGGAAATAGAGAAAACAGCAGAAGAACAAGAAGAAGAAGAAGATGATGATGAAGAGGAAAGCATACCAATTGAAATCGAGTTTGAAGATGAATATTAATAACTCCTATTTTGAATCTCCAAAACGGTTACCTTTACGAATAAAAGTCATGATATCTTTATTGTTAGAAATTTCATAAGCTACAAATTTGGTATTCAATATTTTTTCTGTAAAAGTGACCGTTAACGAGATATTCACGAAACACCGTTTTTGGTGACCTTTGCCCCCCCCCCTTAAAATTTTTAGCGGCACTCGGATCGATGAGGAATTTTGACATTTTGTTTAGAACCACAATATCAAGGCTTATACCAAAATCCAGCTTTCCGGAATTTTTACGAAGTTTTGCGTTTATTTTGTCTAATTTCTCTGGACTATATATATTTATATAATGACTGATATTTGCCATTTCTCCTAGCAACCATATTATGTCTTGCCTTGCAGCTTCTATTAAAGGATGTGTCTCATTTGATGACGGAACCTCAACAGGCATAGTTGAACTTTTTGGGTTAGCACCCTTTGGAAGGAAGCAAAACAGTGGGTAGATTGTTTTCCGATTTTTTTAGAAATTGAAGCACACTTAGCCGTAGATACCACCACTACCTTAATTATTTGTGTAGCAATTGAAAAAAATTAAGTTTGTTATTGTGGTGTATAATTAATTACCTTTAGTTTGGTACCCAACAAGATCATATTTAGTTGAGTTTATAAACAAATGTAAGCCCACGTGTAGAAAACTGACTATTTGTCTTGGCTTCTTCTAAGACAAAAAATTGCTATCAACATGTTGAGTTTAAGAGAAATGTATTTAACTTTTGTAAATTTTTGAAAACACGTTGGAATATTAATTATAAATTTGGTGTGTATCTGTCTATATTCGATGTCAAGAATACCTTTTTGTGTCGTTAAACGATTTTTCAATTCAGAAGTTGTGTGCTTATGAGTCCCCTTTGCTAGATCGAATAAGAAAAAGTGGACGCTCCTTTTTTTATTTTGATAGGGTTTTTGAATGCCTTGATTAAAACTCTACAAAAAATACGTCGCGTTTTTTGTTAAAGGCTCCGTTTTTTAGTAAAACTTAGAAAAATTAAACCAGGCTTTGCCAAACGTTTTTGTTTATTGGAACATCAAAATACATTCAACTTAAGACAAAACGAAGTTTTGAGAAAAAAACTAGATCAATGAAACTGTTGGAAATGATCACCTTCCAACATGATGCATACCTCATTTCTTCGTCTCACTGACTTACATACACGCTGAAAACACTTGGTATTATAAAAAAAAAAATAGCAGCACTTGCTTTAATTTTTACCAAAAACGGAGCATTTTAACAAAAAACCCAAGAAGCATTTTCTGTAAAGTTTTAATGGAGAAATTCAAAAACGGCATAAAAAGTGAAAAAATCAGTGGCGTCTCCTTTTCCTTATGTAAGGAGACTCATACGCACGCCACTGGTGAATTGAAAGATGGTTTACCGATAAAAAAACATTTTTACACACACCATTTGTAATTAATTTTGCAACGCCTCTTAAAAGTTAACAAAATTTACAATTTTTTTTCCTGTCAAACTCAAACTTCAAAAGCGAAAAAATTACGGACCCATGTTGATATGAACTTTTTGTCTTATATATAATCCAACAAACATGCAGTCAATTTTCTACACGTACTTAGGAAATACCCTGAAAATACTTGAAAATTGACATTTTGCTTTTTAAAACATACGTACTTTATTTGTATTGTAAGGTAATAACCCCCTCTCTCATCCCAGTCGCGGGTCTCAGATGTCGACCATGACTTTTCTAATTGCCCACAATATAAGGAACAAAATGAGATCATCTTCAATACTCAATCACAAAAATGCCCACGGGATATAAACAATTCTAGTTAGAACATCCACTATTGGTTTATAGGTGTGTTGCTTATGCTGGCAGCAATTGCTAGTTATATTAATTCTGATCGAAATTTAAAAATAAGTACTATTACACTCAACAACTTTAAAGCAATTCTCGCGATTCGTGCTATTATGGATCCTTTAATTTTTACTATATCCACCAACAGGACTCGACGCTTTGAAGTTTTGGGCATTTTCGGCGATATGTCCTCTCATAGGATTCGCCGTTTTTCCCACATTAACTAATTCGGAGATCTGAGCATTTTTGGCGTTTTGTCCAAGCTATATATGTATTACTTACTATATTGCTAGTACGGCCTGGGAGCGGCCGAAACATTACGGCGCCGGCATAGATATTGATAATTAAATGAGCTGTAACTCCTGAGAGATTCGTTTTCGGACACATACTTATAGAAAGTTTTTTCATTATTATAATGGGTTTAACCTAATCCCTGATTTTAGGCAGCGATTTCATGACCGCCCCCTATATTATTAGTTAAAGATTTTAAGTTCAATACTAAACCACCATAGCGTAATCTAAAATGCAAGTGCACCCCTTTTCACGTCCGTGGTGACGCCTATGGGTAGTTTGTACTTTTCTTTTCTTCTAATCGCTGCACACACTCGATGATTATTACATAAACGGTAATGCGTTTTTTGGTTACTTGATAAACATGGCTAAGCGATAAATTCAGTTGCGTGTTATAGGTGGACGTGTTCGTTAGTATAATGACAATGTTAAAATCTTAAATAGTGTGTTCAAGCTACAACTGTATTAATAGGGTTAATTGATTAAATATACGTGGAATCAGGTACTGCTGTTCGGACAAGTGTAAAACAGTGTAATTGACAATATCCGGTGCCGTTTTATCATGCTTAGAAACTTACAACACCTCAAGATGGAAAATCCAGAAAACCGTTGTTTATTCAGGTAGGGAATTTTCACTTATAATACCATGAGTAGTCAAAGTTATGTCGACTATTTTTGCGGTGGTGTCACGAATGTCCATTGCGCTTTGGTACGATTAGGACGAGTGCGATAGCACGAGTCCTAATCCCAAGCGCAATGGACATGAGTAGTGATACCACCGCAAAAATAATCTACTTAACTTTGACTAAGAATGGTATTCGAGAGACTATTCAATAAACCAAACTACTTTTTCAAATTAGTTTTCAGTAAATCTAGCAACAAACTACGCAATTTCTACAGTAACAGAACACTAATATTGACTTTTTCTAATAAAAATCGCATTTGTTAAAAATAGTCAAGGGTAATACCACAAGTAGTGGATATATTTTTGACAAATATTTTGTCGTTTCCATGTAAATTATTGCGTTTAAATTTCACGATACAAAATCACATCAAAAATGTCACGAGCCGAAGGCGAGCGACATTTAAATGTAATTTTGTTGAGTGAAATTTGCAATAATTTCCATGGAAATGGCAAAATATTTTAAAAAAATATATCCGCTTCGAGTGGTATTTGGAACGACTATTTAACAATATTAATACATAACGATTAACTTGATTGAAAAATAATCCAACAATTAATATAATTATTCATTCTCAATTAAATTCAGGGGAATACTTCCAAAACACAGCATTTTAAAATTTTTAAAACGAACCACACTGTTTGTTGGGGTTTAGTGTTACGTAACCTAGCGATATCACTAAGGACAGAGCATCGTTGCTAAGCGATACTGTGCAACAAGGCTATTTATTTTTTGAGTACGTACATTGTTTTGTGAATATTTTGCATGGTGCCCAATATTCGGTGATATACTGCTGTTATTGGTTGAAAAAAGCAAATGTCTGCAATGTGATTGGCTTATATGTTATAGTGTTGAATAGTCACTTGAATACCTTCTACTATCCGTCCCAGGATTCTTCCTCCTGACGTCACACGCGGATGTGTATGACGTAAGATTAACTACCAAGTTGGTAATTGAACAACTATAATCATGAAACTTCCGGTCAGTTGTCAAAGTCAACGGCTAAAAGTGAGGTTAGGTCGTCACAAAAATATAATATAATAGTTAATGAAGTGCATTATATTTGCACGGCGAAGCAAAAACAAATAAATATAATTTAAAGTAATTTTGCTAACTTTTGGAGTTGATGTGTATAAACTTGGGCATATTTTTTTAACATTGTATTGAAATGAAGCTTGGTTTTATCACTGAATTGTATTATTAACTGGAAGAGCAACTCATACGACCTGCGCGTGAAAATATATGTGCACATTTGAATAAAATAATAGGGTCGACACTCGCCCACCGGGGGTGTCGTGCGTTTGCGCAGTTAAGATTGTTTATCCATCACTCAGCTGCAGGGTTGCCATTAGTGGTGAAATTTCACCAATTGTGGTGAAAATAGCTTACAATGTTGACCCAGTGGTGAAGTGGTGATTTTACAGTAAAATATAGGGAAAAGTGGTGAATATTGATATCAGCATTTTTTAATTTTCGTATTCCGACACAGTAAGGTCAATATTGCAAATATGCGATCGCAGCATTATTTTGAAAATGGTTGCTGAAATATAATATGTCAGGATGTTTATATGGAAAGCAATTCAACGTTTGTTTATTCTTTCGGCACGGTGTGAATAATTAAATGTTAATGGTGAGAGATTATTTACTGCTGATATGCACCAATTCAGGGAATATCCTACCAAATTGTAGTTTATATAACGCTAGCTTTCGTATTTGCATTTAGCATATCCTTAATATTAAAATTAAATAGGCTACTTACTCACTGCTTACTCTATCGTAAAAGGAAGTAAAAAGAGAAAAATGAAAAAAGAAAATTTATTCATAAATATCAGTGTGAGTGGGAAGCAACAAGATCAATTTAAGTTGTGGTTACATCCAAGTAAAAAGGGGGTCACACACTTTTTTTGTA
Source organism: Agriotes lineatus (assembly GCA_940337035.1). Taxonomy (NCBI): domain Eukaryota; kingdom Metazoa; phylum Arthropoda; class Insecta; order Coleoptera; family Elateridae; genus Agriotes; species Agriotes lineatus. The sequence continues at coordinate 133,370,085 of OW679200.1, forward strand.
AATTTTGTACTCAGGATTGTGTGAAAAAGCAGAATTGTTAAAACACATGAAAAGCAAGAAACATGTGAATCAGATGAAAAATTACCCACTTAAACAAACTTTGTTTTCAATGGTATCCTCGTCTTCACCAGCACTTGCAGCTGCCAAGAAAAGTGGTGAATTTCAGTTAGCTTTGTGTGGTGAAAAACTTTTGCAACGTCTGGCAACCCTGCTCAGCTGTGCGCAAAAATGACATAACCTAAATTTATTTTGAATGGTTTCGCGTTTTAAATTGGAAGGCAATTAAGTTCTTAGCCTGTACGAGGAAAGACAATTTAGTGAACGCTAGCATAATACAGGACTCCTTCAAAACGCTATGCAATTCCCTGGAGGAGCGTGAGAACTAAATAACGAAGGTCACCAGTTCCGCTGCAACTCTGATCGCTGTACAGAGGTCTTCCCTACTTGGAAGATGTCACCGATGCTTACCCTGGAAAGGGTCAAGCGCTATTCCAGGTGAATCAGTGGTTACCATGGCTGCAGGAAGCGGGATTCAAAGAAGAGGAGGGTGACGAGTAAACCGAACCTATGCGACATCGACATATATATGATATACTTAGGAACTTACGAAAGATGGGATTTGCATATACTGAACCCCGTATTTTTCGAAGAAATTGCCTTTTTGTGGAAATCGACAATCGATTCCTAGTGTTAAATATTTTCGGTAAGCTGTCTCATAATTAAAATAATAATTAAGTAATTTGTTCTGTCCATTTTAGGCCCGATGATTTTCAAATTCTGGAAGGCAGAAAAATATTTAAATCAAGTGCTGTTCCTGCTCTAAAATTAAGGCCAATTGACATTAGAAAGCAATTTAGTATGAGAACACCAGATTATCAACGAATACTCCAAATTAAGTTTTAGAAATGTAGTACAGAAGTTATTAATATTATTATGTAAATTTAGACTGTTCAGTTGCATGTATGTGTTTTATATTCTGCGCACTTCCTACTTGGTATGAATGTTGCTCGACAGCGATAGGTAAAAGAGGCTAAAGACAGTGAATGAATGAATGTGTTAATAGAATAAACTAGAATAATTTTATTCGAACCTCCGTAAACAAGTATGTTGAACAAATTATAAATAACTGTATTAGTGAAATGTTTTGTAATGTACTTTAATGAATTTTTATATTCGACAGATAGATGAATACTTTTGGTTCTTGGTATATTAAGGATGTTAAGAGTATGGGTTCTTTTAACTTGTGGTTGTTGAAGTATGTGTGCCCTGACTGTTATTCTTCTATTAAAGTATCAGTTCCATTTTTTGAATACGTAATTACTCACAGCTAACTGCTACCTATATAATAAAGTTAACATACCATTTGTAATTGTAATAAACTGAATAGTTCCTTCTCGCAGCCAAACCTTCACGTATGATCGCGGAATACACCCTTCACTGCTACTCGAAAGGTAGAGTGGTTGGATAAATCCTACAAACACTGGCAGTCTTTGTGCAGACAATTGTTCAAGTAGAGTGGTTGACTTGACGTTAGGCCTAATTTGTAAGCACATTCAACAAGTTTTCATAAAATTGCTTGAGAGTATACGCAGTATGTCCAGAAAATCCTGAGTATACCCTATGGGAACACCACTACTTATATCTATATTTGCAGATGAAATTGCAACTAACAATGAAAACCCAGAAATCACTGTTTAGATGTTTAGTTAAGATGTCAGCTAGATAATATACCATGATATCTTCTTCTTAAGGTTCCGGTAGCAGTCGGATACCTAATCTAATAAATATATTTGTAAATGTTACTTGTTTCTTACTAGTTCTAGAATTAACTTATTAAATCAAATTGAAATTACCAAGAAAAGTTTTAAGTAATCCAGTTTTAAAACCACCTATATTAGAAATAAATCAACTCAATCGTAATAATGTATTTAATACACTACTGAACAAACCGATGAGCCTAAGATTCATAACAATTTTTAAACAAAATATTAATAAATGTAATACAACAACGAGCTTAAAGTAATGTAAATTAAATATATTTGCTAATTCTGGTTACTACAGTATAATAAATTTAAAGAGATATTAACGCATGGATGTATTAATAGATCCATGTATTAACGATACAAGTTTGATTGGCAAAACGAGGCGGTGAGCCAAGTTTTGCGGTCGATGCTCTTATTAAAAAAAATAAAAATAAATTACTTAATTTTAACACCAGGTCAAGCCATTTTATATTTATGTATCACTTTCACTTGACATATCGCTGTCAGTATCAGATGCAGAAACGTGAATTACTAGTGGTTTAACTGCTTCAATGGCTTCTTCGATGAGCTCCTCACGTTGGTACCACTTTGTGATGAGCGTGCTCGTATGCCTTACACAGTTTTCCCAAACATCTGGACCAATGTGCTCTAAGGCTTCCTTCCACATTGCTAAAACCTGTGTATCCCCGTAACCATCTCTACCTATATGCTTATTATAATAGGTTTTTGCTTGAGCCCATACTAATTCTATAGCACTGAAGTCGCAGTGATATGGTGGCAAGCGAAGAACTTCGTGGCCTTGTTCTCTCATGTACTCATCAATAACATACCTTTTTGGTTTTTGATTTAGCTTTGCTAGCGCTAATAATTCATTTTTGTTCATATCGTTTTCAATTGACACATTATTGTTATTCAACCATTGGATAATTTCAGCTTTTCTCCATGTCGAAGTGGGTTGCTTTTCAAGCAACATGCTGTGATATGGAGCATTATCAATAATTATTAATGAAGGCCCTTCCAAATTGCAGACCAGCTGTTCTTTTACCCATTTGAAAAATAAATCACCATTCATTTCTGTATGATAATCAGCAGAAATTGTTTTTGAAGCAAATATTAAACCTGCATTATTAACAAAGCCTCCCGTACCACCAGCATGCAGAATGATCTAACGTTTGCCATCATAGCCTTCAGGTTTACGGACACTCTTCACATTACTGTCTTGCCATGATTTCATTGGATTTCCCTTAGAGTAAATCCAGGTTTCCTCTAGAAAAATTATATCTCTAATAGGAGACTGTAAATTTTTCACGTATTCTCTCATAAAGAAGCCTCGCATGGCAGCAATATTAGTTCTTTCCACTAAAAATCTTCTATTACTTTCCTTTGCAAATTTAAAGCCGATGGAAGGAAGAACTCTGTGTAAACTGGTTCTGCTAATATGTGTTATTTGTTTAGCCCTTAACTCGGTATTCAACGTGGCCAACGTAACATGTTTTTCTAAAAATTTTCAATTAGTATAAATATCTTAAGGTAACATCAAATTTAAGTACTTTGTTGATACATGTCGTATATTGTATCTCGAATTGCCATCTTCACACCATCGTGTAAATCAGTGGACTTTGATTTATGTCTCGGCCTTGATTTTCCTGGACTAGATAAAATCAGATTGCTTTTAATTCGCTGCTTAATGGCTGTAACACTTGACTCACTGATTTTTAATGCATTTGCTACTCTCTAAAATTTAGATTTATTTAATATAGCGTACTATGAATTGCTTTACGTACCTACTTCACGAACTGCAGTTAGTGGCAGCAACGGTCCACCGTTAGTTTTCTCTGCTTCAAAGTACTCTAAAAGCGAAAGAATCATTGCTTGGGCCTGCGAATTTAAACGTTTTCCAGGCATTGCTTTCCAAAAGTCCAAAACAAATAGACTGGAAAAGCAAACGTACATAACCTAACCATGAAATTTACGAAACCGATTGCATACCTGATAAGAAAAACGCTAGCAGTAGTAGTTCTGAAAAGATCTGTTTATAATGCTAATGAAGGCCAGGAAAACTGCGAAAATGCACTTGAAACCAGAAAATGAACAATCAGAATAATTTGACAGAAGCACGAAGTCAAATTAGAAACCAAATTCATAAGGCGTTGCCCGGCAGATCAAAGTTTGACAGTGCTGTACAATTTCTGTTTCACTCGTATTTACTGCCAGCTCTATGGACACACGTCGTAACTTAATGGGCGCGATAGCAGAAATCAATTACTGTTGTTTTCTTTGTCTATCAAACGGCAACCAATGTAAATGTGCTGGACAACTATTTCTTTGATTACTTCATATGCAAATGACGTCAGGAGGAAGAATCCTGGGACGGATAGTAGGAAGATATATCCACTGATATTTTTTTGATTGGTCGAGAAACGTCAGAATTCAGGATTTTCATTGGTCACTGTTTGAGAGATGACAGGTGAATTGAATAGTCAGATTTATATTTATATTGGATTGCCAGATGCTCGTTTTTCATTAAAAATCTTGCATCATTCATCATTTTGCATCACGCTGACTTTGTATATTATTGGAAACTGCTCAGATATATAGGGTACGGTATTGAAGGAAGGTTGGATCTTTATACTGGGTGAGTTTGAAAGATCGGTAGAAATATAAACATGAGAAAGATTGCAGTAATTTGAAGACGATGGCGAGATTGGTTCTTCAAAACTGGAAAACGTGGACGTAATAAAATTAGATTTGGAATTCCTAACATTGATTGAGAACCTTTGTCATACTACAAATTATTCGCAAAAATATTTAGTGAATAGCTTTTAAACTCCATATCGCTTAGCCAGACGCTTTAAATGTGCACAATGCACCTGCAGTTGTTTTTCAAATGGAAAGTTTTTAAATTAGCGGATTATGCAAAACCAAGCTGCCATTGTCTTCTAATTAACTAAATTTCTACAGACCTTTCAAACTCACCCTGTATAAAAGTTGTAGTTACGAAGGTGGTGCACATTACTAAAATAGTTTAGATATTACAGAGTGGTCCAACGAAGTTTGGCTAATCAAACTTTTTTTTAAATAAAATGCCCTATGTTTAGGTAGCTCGAAAATCTTTTATTGAAGTGCTAATAAAATCGATATCAAGTTGAACAGGTCTAAAGTCTTCTGTTTTGGGGATATTAAGGATTGTATGCAACAAAATGCTGAAATACAGGCGCGGCTGCTGTAAGCAACAGAAAACAATTGAATGAAGGAGAACTTTACCAAAAAGTTATCTTTTTCGTGAATTACCTTCCGAGTGTAAAATAGTCGCTGTAGGTATGGATGCTATACAAGGTGGGCAACATTTGCAAATTTATAATTTCGATTTTTTTGGAATGTACTCGTATATCCGTATATCTTTATATTTTTGAATAGCCATTTTAATGAACTTTCTTCCCATGTTACTAAATTCAACTGCTTTCTAGATATGAGTAATTTAGCATAAAAAGAAATTCCCCTAAGAGGTCTTATTTCAAGGGATAACAAACAAACGCCCAGAAAATAATAATTTAAGCACTTTAGCTCTCCAAACAAAACAGAAAACCTGGATTAGAAGATATAAATTTAGTCATTGTTGATACAAACAGTAATAAACACGAAAACGCTAGAAACGTAGGAATAAATCAATACCAGGATCAAATAAAATTAGATAAAAAAAAGCGAATACACCAACATCCTGTACGTGATGACGTTAAATGTCCAAATATTTCGCCTTGCGTTCTCCTTGCGTATTCAAGCTATACAGAGAGCTCATAATTTGCAAATAGAATTATTTAGATTTGTTTAAATAGGTACACCCTGTATGTATCTGTATTTTTAAGAAGTATTTTTAATGAGTTTTCTTCAAATATGTCATTTCCTAGCCATAACTTCAATCACTTTCCAGATTTAATTGTTTGCTTCTTCTTTTGTTCTCTCGTGTTTGTTATTTCTGATTTCAATAGCGGGTAGATTTTATTTTCTAAATTTGGTTCGTTGTTGTGTTCGAAGAATTGTAAGTGTTTAAATTTGCATTATAATGGCATTTGCTTGTCATTTCTTGAAATAAAGCATCTTAGGAGGCTTACATTGCTTGTTTGTGCTAAAATTCGCATATTTGAAACACTATTGAATTTAGAGATGTGAATTAACATATAAAAAGAAAGCTCATTAAAAGGGCTTTTCAAAAATATAGAAATATACCGAGTTTTCCATTTAAAAAAATCCGAATTTATTAAATTTGCAAATGTTGAGTATCCTGTATTTCAGGATTATCTTTCATAAAATTGTTAATATCGCCAAAACAGTTGAAGATTGACCCATCCAACATGGTATCGATAGTGTCAATGCAAAACTTCTAAGCTATTTAAATATAGGGCATTATATTAAAAGAAGTAAGTGTGATTCGCCACACTTTTTTGAGACAGCCTGTATAAGTAAAATTATTTTTGTAATGTTCACCGCCTTTGCACCTACAACTTTTACATAAGGTCTGTTACAGACAATTTGTATAATTTTAGTCATTCATGTATAATTGGAGGTTATGTTAAATAAACCAGCACTGCTAAGTATAATTTTTAAGCTGTGTGTCGCTCTAGCTTGTTTAGGTTAGTTGCATTCTTTGATTGTGTGTATTATATGCATCCTTACGTGAGTTGGTCGGTCCCCGATAATGTTCACGGGTGGTTTTCTGATGCTGGTGATGAGATCGCCTGCCATAAATACCTACAAAATATACTGGGGTGATGAGTTAGCGTATTAAACCCATTGGCTAATGAGTGTTAACTTTTACTTACCCTCATTAGGGAGTAGGATTATATAATGCCTGAATTATACAAGTTGCTGTAAGTTACATTATAATAGAACAGTCCCCTATTGTTTAAAAGTGCTTACCTTGTAACCTTGTATGTACGCGCAACCTGCCACGTCCATCCTTGGAAGCTTATCTTAGTAGATAAGCTATGCTATATAAGTTAGTAGTGTGACATTTTATCTTTAGTTCCTAGTTCACATGTTAGATGTAAGAAATTGTCTGACTGTGTCTTAGAGCTCCAACGTGTATCATTGCCGTTGTAAAATAAAAGTGTTTTTTTAAAAAGTCGTTTCGACGACCTTTTTGTTTAACTTGTAACATATACACAATATATATGTAACTCTCATTGTTTTAGAAATATCTTCCATCCCCGCATTGTTATCGGACCCCATACTGTTTTGGCATTAAACGAATTTCTATTATTTTACACCGAAAAGAGAATGTATAACAAATAAATGTTTATTGTGTTAATGGATAAAGTGATCCTTCTTCTGTATTTTCAGAACTGTAACAGTGTACCATTTTGATATTTAAAAGTGTTTCTTCCTAATTTTATCTAAATATTGAAATACGGCAATAACAAATAAGCATTATACCTTTGTTAAAATCTAGAGATATTTGTACTTCATTTCATTAGAAACCAAAGTCAACAAACATTGTAAACCAAACAAAACGTCAAGTTTTCAGAATAGTCCTGTAAAGAATTTTTTTCTAAAATCGTCCTTTCCATACTTTCCGAACTAAAAATGTTACAGTAATGGACTATTTTTCAAGACCGGTTTTGAAATATAGAATTTTGACAAGGGTCACTTTTAAAATGGCGTAATGACTTGACCATAAACTACCAATTCTACGAGTCTTTATATATTTATGTCTTACAACTACATTATTGTTTCTTAATAACGGGGATATAATGCATATTATGTGGTACATAGTACCCTGGCGAGTTAAATAAAAAGACCGTCAAAACGACTTTTTTAAAAAATACTTTTATTTTACAACGGCAATGCTACACGTTGGAGCTCAAAGACACAGTCAGACAATTTCTTTCACCTAACATGTGAACTAGGACCTAAAGATAAAAATTCTTAAGACTATCACAGAGCTATACAGTGCGAGTGTAAAGTCTGGAACTATCGAAATAGAACTTTTATCAAATGTTTTTGAAAGAAATCTTCGAAAACGTCAATTTTTATTTAAAAAAATACATATTTTACTGTAATTGTCACTTTTAGATTGTCTTTTGTTTTTGAGTTATGACGTTAGCGATACTTTTTTTAAATGGAAACCCTCAATTTTTATGATGAATTTGGACACAGCATGAAATTCTAAGACCAAATACTCTAAAGAAAGTATGATACTGTATTTTGAAATTTTCGAGAAAATCGTACGGTTACCAGATCCCCTCAATACTAAAATTTCAATTTGTCCTTTTTCACTCGAATATTGTATCATTATTTATTTAATTAGGAGCACACCACAAAAACAGATAAACAAACTATGAAGAACTGTCATAATTTTAGGGCTAACTCATTGTTTCATGGCTACTTGATTTTTATTCGATTTTTGCTTTAATACTTTAATAGCGATTTTCTCGAAAATTTCAAAATATAGTATCATACTTTTTTAGCGTATTTGGTCTTAGAATTTCATGCTCTGTCCAAATTTATCATAAAAATTTGGGGTTTCCATTTAAAAAAATGATCGCGAACGTCATAACTCAAAAACAAAAGACAATCTAAAAGTGACAATTACAGTAAACTATGTATTTTTTAAAATAAAAATTGACGTGTTCGAGGATTTATTTCAAAAACATTTGATAAAAGTTCTATTTCGATAGTTCCAGACTTTACACTCGCACTGTATATACAATAAATGTATGCCGTGTTTACGACCTATTATTAAAAACTAGCTGTTATCCGCGACTTCGTACGCGCGAGGTTCGTTATTTGTGTATTAAATAATGACTAATTATTTTCTGTCATCTCATCGCATTCCATTCCCTCTCCGTCCCCGTCCCCGTCCCCGCCCCTTTTTCCGGTCCCGTTTTGTCCCTTCCCGTCTCGTCCCGTCCCGCCCCGCCCCCCTCATCCCATCCCTTTCCTTTCCGTCCCGTCCTGTCTCGTCCTTTTCCTTCCCGTCTCGCCCCGTTCTCTCCCCTCCCCTCCCATCCTATCCCATCCCTTCCCGTCCCGTCCTGTCCCATCCCATCCTTTTCTTTCCCGTCCAGTCCCGTCTTTCCCCGTCCCGTTCTGTCCTGCCTCGTCCCGTCCCGTCCCGTCCCCCTCCCTTCCCATCCCTTTCCTTCTCGTCCCGTCTCTTTCCCCTCCCTTCCCATCTCTTGCCCTCCCATCCTATCCCATCCCTTCCCTTTCCGTCCCGTCCTGCCCCACCCCGTTCCCTCCCATCCCATCCCTTTCCTTCCCGTCCAGTCCCGTCTTGCCCCGTCCAGTTCCGTCCTGCCTCGTCCCGTCCCGCCCAGTCCCGTCCCTTCCTCCACCCATCCCATCCCATCTCTTTCCTTCCCGTCCCGTTCCGTCCTGTTTCCTTCCCCCCTCCCATCCCATCCCTTTCCTTCCCGTCCCGTCCTGCCCCGTTCTCTTCTCTCCCCAACCATCCATTCCCATCCCTTCGCGTCTAGTCTCGTCCCGTCCCGCCCCGTCCCGTCCCTTCCCGTCTTGTCCCGTCATCTTTTATTTTCACCTTCAGGAAACAAATTTCCAAGAACTTTGAATGACTTAGTTCAAAATTTGATCTTACAAAATTCCAACCCCTTTTTTACCCCTTTAGGGGTTGAATTTTCAAAAATCCTTTCTTAGCGGATGCCTACTCCCTATGAGAAATCTGCCTGCCAAATTTCAAATGCCATTTTCGCAATCAACGTTCCAAAAAACCTCAATAACGATACCCATATCGAATTTTAGGCCTATTTACCCCATTTCACCCCCTAAGGGGTTGATTTTCGGAAAATCACTAAATCCGTGTTTGCTTATTTGTTTTTAGGAGTACTCCTACGAAGTTTCAAGTCGAAATGTCTATTTACTATTATTTTTCCATACAAAATTGCAACCCCCATTTTACCCCTTATGGGTACCTCTGTGCAAACTTTCAGCTTTCTAGGTCCAAGGGTTTGCGCTGGGCGTTGATGAGTGAGTGAATGAATAAATGAGTGAGTCAGGACTTTCAGTTTTATATATATATATATAGATTACAATCATATATGTTTAAACTAACGTAATTCTGAATGCTTCAGTTGTTATGTTGACCCACTAGCATTGTAGAATCGCAGCGTTGTGCTTTTGACATATGATATACTACACATGTAAAAAGTGCAACGTCTGTTTGTAAATACGGAACTGGCGCTTGATTGCATGTGTTGCTTACATTTAATTGTTATCACGACACAGAAACTTGACACATATCTTATCTGGCGCAAGTTATGCCGTTTTTGTGGACTAATTGCGTGAACTTTTGTGTTTACTTAATTACAGTTTATTTCACACTATTTACTTAAAACCCATGATCAAACATAGTTTGAACACCTTTAAAGCACGTGCGACGAGTTTAGGTTAAGGTGGCAAAAATTTGAAATATTTTGATTCACAATCAGTAGATGGCTGTGGCGTCAATTATTCTCCATGCAATGTAAGCGGCAAAGAGAGTCTAGTTCGTAGCCTGTTTTTCCGCCTTGCTACTTGGAAAGTAGTTTTGAGCGGTTCAGACTCTCACAGCGGCAAAATTATTAATTTGAAATTGTCAAAGCAAAAATAAATTATATTTTGAAGTTTAAGCAGCAATCTAGAGAATTATCTAGAGCAAACAAAGCTGATTGCAAGGCTAGAAAAACATTTAAGGTAGACGAGATTGTAACGATTCGCCCAGTCGAAACGCGTTTTTGTGAATTAAAATGAATTCGCGCGTTCCAACCTAGCGATTTCTACGTCACAAGTTTGAATTTTTCGCACGCGCGGCCGGCTACGTCATCAAGAGATCCCTGCTCCACGTACTGCTCTCCCACTTAGAAAGGCCCGAGGTGGTGGCTTGATGCACGAAACACGAAGAGGAGCTATAAAAGCCGCTCCTCGTCCGTTCCAAGGGGCAGACTTCATTCATACATTCATCCGCATACATTCCAGTATCCTTCCAGCCCCAAATCCTCCCCAATCCTGATCCTATCCGACCGTTTAGAGACTTATTCCTGTCTAAACTCCAGATCCCGATATCCAATAGTAGTTTCCCGTAGCTGCAACCGAACCTGAGGCCTTAGCGTTTTAATCATATCTAAATTTCCTGCAAGGCATATTCGAGACGAAGGGTTAACAACCAAGCCGTTTCATATGTCGATCTCGTAATAATTAAATCACTAATCCCTGTTAAAACCCGGTATTAATATTTATATTACAAATTTCCTGCAAGGCATATTCGAGACGAAGGGTTAACAACCAAGCCGTTTCATATGTCGACTTCGTAATAATAAATAAATTGCTAATCCTTGTTAAAATCCTGTATAAAAATTATATTCAAAATTCTCCTGGAGGACGTTGGCCAATAACTATATCAAACTTCCCCGCAAGGCATATTCGAGACGAAGGGGTAACCACCAGGCCGTTTCATATGTCAATTAAGTAACAATAAACCTACAAACCAATATAACATTTGCCCAGTCCGGATATAGCAGATTTCATGTTATAACAAGAGTCACACGTAGCTGACCTTCTGCAAGTCCCGATTAGATTGCATTTAATTTCTGTTTGACTGCAGAATCGTACTCACCGTACTTAACAGTCCCTACCGTAACCTGGAGGCTCGGCAACAACATCCTGGCCGTGGGCTTTCGTAAACCACCACAACGAAGAGGAGCTCCAGCTGGACCGGCACCGTCAACTGCCTCTTTCCGCCACCACTCACACAAGCACCACACCATATCCCCGGGAGTCGCAACGCTTTCACGGGGTTGTAAGGCGAAATACAAATATTAGAATTAACCTATATTTGCAGTTACACGCGGTTTCTTCGTCGGACTTGACGTTTGAACCCGGAAGTTGGTAGCCCTGCAAATTACTTTGGGCAGACCGGCATCCCGACCAGTGGCGTTCCGACAATTTCTCCAGAGGGCGGGCCACCGGACCTTCGATACATGGACGCAGTACGGGTTGCCGAGGCGTAAGGAACGAACAACCGAGCATCCAGCACAATTATTGAAATTTATTGTTAAATACATTTTATTTGAATCTTTACGAGGAATTCTTATGTTTGTACATATTGAACATTATAATTAAACTGTTTCACATTATCCTAGTGTTTGCTTGCTAATATTCGAGGGTATATCTGGCCGAACTAAGTTATTCTCCGACTGACAAGCTACCCGAAGGAAATTAATTAAATTCATTAGTCCTAATTAGCAGAGGGCTGGTACCGTTACAAAATGGCGCCCGAGCAGGGACCTGAGCTCAGATATACATAGAGATTAGCAAGCACCCGCCGGAAGCTCCAGAACTAGAATTTGGCATCCGATACCTGAAAAATGTTTGATTAAAATTTTGTAATATGAAAAATTTACAAAACCTGTTACAGCATAGCCGTCCAGCGAAATCTTCCGGAACCCAGAACCAGTCAGAACCAGTGATGTCCAGTATAGCATTCTTAGATCCCTGTCCAAGTCCTTTCCTGTATCTAGATAAGATCTTTCCGAAATCCCGTGTACTCCAGATAAGATCTTTCCGAAATCCAGTCTAGTCCGTAAATCCTCCTGCAAAACCTTCAGGGGTCAGCCTCATCAGCTGACACGGGCCTAGCGTTCCCGAGGCACCCGAGCGAATGCCAGACGAAGATGATGGCCGAAATGCCAAAAGATGGCAGAAGACAGGACAATCCAGGTGTCCGCCCGTGGAAGATGGCCGAAGACAGGACAATCCAGATGTCCGCGAGTGGAAGTCTTCGTGTGCCAGTTCCGCCGTTGTATCCGACATTTTTCAGTGCCAGAGCCGCAGGTATCAGCATATAAGTGCCTGGTGAATCTGAAAAAGTAAGATATGTAAGTTTGTGTGAATGCCGCCATAGTTAGCATGAATGCTTACCTTGAAAGATCATCCTTTTGAAGCGTGCTTCTGTCACCGTGAACCCGGGTGTTGACAGGAGATAGTAGACTATAAGTCGAACCTTGGAGGTGAAAATTCGTTTTCGGTGCCAGAATCCTGAGTCCTGTATGCTGTTTTCTGGAAAGTGTACGCTGGTTCCCGCAGCCTCTGCAATTTCCTCTAGTGAGATTGTTGTGTGGAAAAAAGATTATCCTGCAACCTAAATCCTTTCGCAGACTTAGAATCTCCTAGTGTGAACGTAGGTCGATACCGCGACCAATGCAACTATTCAGAGATGAATTCGCTCTAGAGAAACCTGTTAGTGTGAGTACACGTTGAGACCGCAACTGTATCCGCTCCTTGTTCCAGAGATGAACGCGCTCCAGAGAATCCTGCTAGTGTGATTACGTTGATACCGCAACTGTGTCCACTTCGTGAGTTTGAAACTCTTCGCTTAATCCGGATAAGCGTTAGAGTGTGTTCCAGATGAATGCATTTGTAACAGTACGATTCCAGAATGAATGCAACTGTGAATCCGCTCCGTGAGTTTGAAGCTTTTCGCTTAATCCAGATAAGCGTTAGGGGCTATTCCAGTTGAGTGCACCTGTAACAGAGCGTTTAATTTTAAAATGCGATTGATTTTAAAGTGTGATTGATAATACTGATTTTTTGTCCTTTTGAAGCGTACTCTAGCTACCGTAGACCCGGATTATAGCTGGAGATTGTAGGTATACCGAAGCTTGAAGGAGAATGTAGAAAGGAAGTCGCCGTTTTTTTTTCTGTACCAGTGCCTGTAAGTTTAATCCTGTGCACCTGGTTCCTGGAAATTGTACGCCGGTCTCCGCGGCCTATGCAAATTCTCCCCAGTTGAAAAGTTGTGTGAAAGTGAATTGCCCTGAAACCTGAATACTTTCACATCACTAAATATTCCCAGAATGTATACTGAAAGATATGAATGTTTTCTGTGTAGAGATCTCCAGGTATCTTCACGACGTCTTCTCCGCCGGTTGTCCTTCATTTTCCAGAGAGGAGGATCATGTGTAACGATTCGCCCAGTCGAAACGCGTTTTTGTGAATTAAAATCAATTCGCGCGTTCCAGCCTAGCGATTTCTACGTCACAAGTTTGAATTTTTCGCACGCGCGGCCGGCTACGTCATCAAGAGATCCCTGCTCCACGTACTGCTCTCCCACTTAGAAAGGCCCGAGGTGGTGGCTTGATGCACGAAACACGAAGAGGAGCTATAAAAGCCGCTCCTCGTCCGTTCCAAGGGGCAGACTTCATTCATACATTCATCCGCATACATTCCAGTATCCTTCCAGCCCCAAATCCTCCCCAATCCTGATCCTATCCGACCGTTTAGAGACTTATTCCTGTCTAAACTCCAGATCCCGATATCCAATAGTAGTTTCCCGTAGCTGCAACCGAACCTGAGGCCTTAGCGTTTTAATCATATCTAAATTTCCTGCAAGGCATATTCGAGACGAAGGGTTAACAACCAAGCCGTTTCATATGTCGATCTCGTAATAATTAAATCACTAATCCCTGTTAAAACCCGGTATTAATATTTATATTACAAATTTCCTGCAAGGCATATTCGAGACGAAGGGTTAACAACCAAGCCGTTTCATATGTCGACTTCGTAATAATAAATAAATTGCTAATCCTTGTTAAAATCCTGTATAAAAATTATATTCAAAATTCTCCTGGAGGACGTTGGCCAATAACTATATCAAACTTCCCCGCAAGGCATATTCGAGACGAAGGGGTAACCACCAGGCCGTTTCATATGTCAATTAAGTAACAATAAACCTACAAACCAATATAACATTTGCCCAGTCCGGATATAGCAGATTTCATGTTATAACAAGAGTCACACGTAGCTGACCTTCTGCAAGTCCCGATTAGATTGCATTTAATTTCTGTTTGACTGCAGAATCGTACTCACCGTACTTAACAGTCCCTACCGTAACCTGGAGGCTCGGCAACAACATCCTGGCCGTGGGCTTTCGTAAACCACCACAACGAAGAGGAGCTCCAGCTGGACCGGCACCGTCAACTGCCTCTTTCCGCCACCACTCACACAAGCACCACACCATATCCCCGGGAGTCGCAACGCTTTCACGGGGTTGTAAGGCGAAATACAAATATTAGAATTAACCTATATTTGCAGTTACACGCGGTTTCTTCGTCGGACTTGACGTTTGAACCCGGAAGTTGGTAGCCCTGCAAATTACTTTGGGCAGACCGGCATCCCGACCAGTGGCGTTCCGACAATTTCTCCAGAGGGCGGGCCACCGGACCTTCGATACATGGACGCAGTACGGGTTGCCGAGGCGTAAGGAACGAACAACCGAGCATCCAGCACAATTATTGAAATTTATTGTTAAATACATTTTATTTGAATCTTTACGAGGAATTCTTATGTTTGTACATATTGAACATTATAATTAAACTGTTTCACATTATCCTAGTGTTTGCTTGCTAATATTCGAGGGTATATCTGGCCGAACTAAGTTATTCTCCGACTGACAAGCTACCCGAAGGAAATTAATTAAATTCATTAGTCCTAATTAGCAGAGGGCTGGTACCGTTACAAGATGATGTAACCACAATTTTCAAAAATGACTATTATCACTTATAATACCATGAGTAGTCAAAGTTATGTCGACTATTTTTGCGGTGGTGTCACGAATGTCCATTGCGCTTTGGTACGATTAGGACGAGTGCGATAGCACGAGTCCTAATCCCAAGCGCAATGGACATGAGTAGTGATACCACCGCAAAAATAATCTACTTAACTTTGACTAAGAATGGTATTCGAGAGACTATTTAATGAACCAAACTACTTTTTCAAATTAGTTTTCAGTAAATCTAGCAACAAACTACGCAATTTCTATAGTAACAGAACACTAATATTGAATTTTTCTAATAAAAATCACATTTGTTTAAAATAGTCACTTGAATACCTTCTACGAAGATATATCCGCTGATATTTTTTTGATTGGTAAAGAAACGTCAGAATTCTGGATTTTCATTGGTCACTTTTTGACAGATGACAGGTGAATTGAATAGTCAATATTATTATTTAAATACTGATTTTCCCTAGAATTTTGACATGGGAGTTTCCCATTAAACAAAAAGACAACCAATTTCCTCAGTTTACCCTTGCTTTGCATCAATGTTAAAATACAAAATTAAAAATAACGACTTGATGTTGCACTTTTAAGTGAGGCGATTTTAGTTAACAAATTTAAGTACTAAAATTCAATGACAAATTCAGTATTTTTTTTCATAAAGACTCAAAAATATTGTTAATTTTGGGTTAAACAGAAGTTGAATAAAATTAGCAGAAAGGTATAAAGTTTATTGTCTCAATGTCTTAACTGCAGAATAAGAGTGTCAAAGTTTAATTTAAAATGCAGGAAACAGACAACAATATAATAATACGTAATTCCATAGTAATTCTATGAATAAACATGGATACATCAACAGGTTTCGAAGTTTTGATACAAATTCAGAACAATAAATTATAAACTTTAGTAATGATAATTAACAAATTAAGAAAAAAATAGATTTAATACTCTCACTTTTTTATTTTTAAATTATGTTGAGTTTTAGCATTAATTATTTCTTCAGAATCTTTACACTTTAAGTTTCGTGGCACACGCTTAATTATCAATGCAGGCAATATGCAACCTTTATAAAATGTAGTTAGGCATGGCAGCATTTTATTACGCCACAACCCTTTGTCGCATTGGATTTCTTCAATAAAAAGATCTTCTTCCAGAGTTGTGAAAACAATAAAGTAGCATCATTCTCTTTGGCATACATTGAGTTGACACTGCACCTAGAATAATACTAGTTCTCTTAATCGTGTACTATGTTATTAGAATTGAGAGCATTATCCTCTTTCAACTCAATTAAATACGTGGTAATAATACACATGATTCATTTTCAAATGAAGGTTCCCATATACTTTTTCTAAGAAGAAACTTTTCAGTTCCTTTGTCGCTTCTTCCAAAGTTAATTTTTTTCGGACCACAGATGGTGCACACTTCACTTCAACAAGTGCTTCCTCGCTTATAATACCTGCAAATGATGTCACAAGGAAAGTTCTCAAATTATTTGAAAAAACATTACCATCAGGACTGGCTGCTAAAAATCCATAATTTAGGTCAACATATAAACCACTAGGTACCACAGTCAACTTCTTGAGGTACATGAACTTCTCTATAGCTATCTTTTCATTAGCTTTGGCATATTGCATGCCCAGGGTGTTGAATGGGGTGGGATATAAGATTTCCTTAACTGTATTATGGCACGGGGTAAAAGAACTTCTTTTAATGATTTTGCCTAATTTTGAAGCCGTTAATCTGTCTTTCCTTTCAGCTTCATAGAGAGCGTTTCCAAACTGGCCAAGGGTGGCAATGGCAACTTTATCTCGTTGCTCTACCGAGACCTAATACCTAGTAACAAGTTATATACTTTATGAACTTCATGAATATAAATATTACTAAGTAAAGCACCGCAAGGTAAACTGAGGTTACAGATAATACATACATATTACATAATAAATATTATACCTGAAAAGATTTCAACTTTTTTTCACACTCCTTTTCAAATTCTTCCCCTTCCAGTTCTACGTCATGTGCTTGTGGACCATAATCTTCAGCAGCAGGGGCACACTTACTAAAAGTTTTTTTCCGCTCGGTTCCTTGTTGATTGGTAAATAACCTTCTCCTAGCTTGTCTTAACTTGGATTGCCGTTTTTGGCGTTGTATATATTTTTTGATAATTTTGCCTGGACTGTACTCTGAAAGTTATGTGAAAATATAAACTGTTAAGACCAAGAAAGAAATAGTTTTTTTCATGGTTTTGCATGCCACTCAATGCCAGAATTATATCTAAGTCCTGCTAGATGAAATCGATTGTCAAAAGATCCCCTCGATATGAAATTGTATCTTTTGCCACTGTTATAACGGCATACAATGTTCATATAATTTTCGGAATGGTTATTTGTTTTGTTTTGTATCAACCGAGGGGCTTTTTTGATCCAATTATCTAGCGATGATGTAATGTGATGCCACAAATCACAATCTTTTAAATATTCTGTATGATCAATGTCGTTTTGATCTTTTTTGCAGTAATATTCCTTGCAATCCTTGTGACAGCCAAAAATGTGGTAAGGACCGTTCTCAAGATCTTGTTTTAGTCCTTCTATGTTCTTATGATCTTCTTTATTGTGAGCTAGTGCTCCTTTCACAGCAGCCTCAACTCTTTTAATATTTTTGACGTTCAAAAATTTTCTAGCTTTAGATGGAAAATTTGTGTTATCCTTGAGTTCGTATAATACCTTACCATATTTTTTGATAACGTGATTTGTTCATTCCAGATTTTTAATTTCCCTTCCATATAAAACTTTTTCGCTTAGTTTGGCAAACACACTTGAATCAACATCCCCAATAAATTCCTTGTATCTCAAATTATGTATGCGTTCACTCAAACGAAAACCTTCCACAAGGATATCAGCTTCCATTGAGGTTGAGCTTCCCCTCCAATTCTTAAAACAAATATGTTCTGGTGCATCTGTATGTTTAGTCGAAGCTCGTGCACACACGGAACAGTATTTGTTTCGAACACCCAAAAAAAAAGTTTTCTTTTACTCCAACCACCATCTAAAAGCACTCTTATCCACGGAACACCGTCTGCATCAACTTGTCCTTGTCTTATTGCTTCATTTCTTTCTTGCATTGCTGCCTTCTCCATATCAAGCCACAAGTAACCTTTCCAGACCTATAGTAGTTATACATACCTAGCTATATTTGTACCTATTAAAAAGTTGTTAAAAAATCTGGTGTAATACACGCACACAACTTCCTTTTACAGTGATCTTATAATTAGCCAAACATTTGATTTTAAATTTTTAAGCATTTGTCAAAAATTTTCTAAAATTACAAATTCTACAAAAAACGGTACAAAATAGAGCTTTAGTGGAAGAGACAAATTTTCTCTCGAATTTTAAGCTAAATTCAAAAATCTAATAATATACCGGGTGTTCTATTTAAAATAGAAGTTAATAAAAAATGGAAAAAAACAAAAGAAACCCATTTTAGAAGTATTCAACTGAAAAATCACCTATTTCACATCAATATGCATTAAAAATGTAAGAAGAATGTGAAGTTTAAAAATAATCGTTAGAGCCGTTTTTGAAAAAAACGAAAAAAACTGAAAAATCACAAGAGTAAACAGCTACTTCCGGTTATGCGATTTTCTTCAAAAGCTTGCTGTTGCATCTACATAGTACCTACACAAAACTTATATATGAAGTTTCAACGCCATACCTCTTTTCGTTTTTGAGATATTCTGTTCACAGGCAGATATTGTAAAAGGAAGTAAAAATATAGATGTATATACCGAGCTATAAAAAAGAATCACATTTGGAGTAGGCGCTGGCAATTTTGCTGTACATCTTTACTTCATTCATTCATTATGAAATTCATAGTTTTCTAATGGCATAAAACAGTGAAACTAAAGTAAGTTAGGACATACGATATTTGATGAACAAAATTCCAAAATCTACTCAGAATGGGATTCTTTTTGATCACTCTGTATTATATTATCGAACCTTGCTGAGATCATATTCGATCTTTTGAAATTTGGATCTAGCCATACATTTAATGTTGCATATGGATAATAACTCCTCAGTGTGACCATACGTGCTTCCGGTTGCTAAGGTTCCTCAAACAATAGCTTCATTTAAACTAGGTTTCTGTTTTGGATTACTGGTTTCTTTTTTGTAAGTTTGATGACAAACGTCACATTCAAAGCACAAAGTGCTCTTCAGGCCATCATGGATTTCTTTTGTCAAATATAGTTTTCCGAACGTGCATATTTTAGAGTGTTCAAACTGAAAATCAACTGCCCAATTCAAAATGTAACCCAAATCGACAAACCGTTTCCCATCAATATTAATACTGTTCTTTCTGGGGAAGTGTATTTTTTGATTACCAACTCCTCATTCATAACACTAAAAATCTGGTGTGATACACTCACACAACTTCCTTTTACATTGATCTTATAATTAGTCAAAAATTTCATTTTTAATTTTTAACCATTTGTTAAAAATTTTCAAAAATTACAAATTCTACAAAAACGGTACAAAATCAAGTGTTAGTTGAAGAGACACATTTTATCTAGAATTTTAAGGTGAATTCAAAAATGTAATAATATACCGGGTGTTTTATTTAAAATAGGAGTTAATAAAAAAAATAGAAAAAAAAAACAAAAGAAACCCACTTTAGAAGTATTCAACTGGAAAATCACCTATCTCACATCAATACACATTAAAAATGTAAGAAAAATGTAAAGTTTAAAAAAAATCGTTAGAGCCGTTTTTGAAAAAAACGAAAAAAACTGAAAAATCACAAGAGTAAACACCTACTTCCGGTTATGCGATTTTCTTCAAAAGCTTGCTGTCTCATCTACATAGTACACAAAACTTATATATGAAGTTTCAACGCCATACCTCTTTTCGTTTTTGAGATATTCTGTTCACAGACAGACAGACAGACAGACAGACAGACACACAGACACACACACAGACAGACCAATGAAAAAAAATATGTTTTTTGGGATCAGGGGACTCTAAAACGTGAAGATCCGTTGAAAACTCAATTTCGAATTTTTGGGGTGAATCCAATACTTCCTTTATAGTAAAAGGAAGTAAAAAGTGGTGTGGTCATATTTTATTACCTCTGAGTGTGGCCAATTGTTTTACTTCTAGAAGTGAAAGTAAGCACTCAAAGTTTATTTACCTCTCATATTCTTCAGGCTACATAAATGTAATATCATTGTTCTTAAAAAAATGTTCATTCTAAAAGTTTAGATTATTATATACGGGGTGTTAATTAAGTACGTAGACAAACTTTAAAGGGTGATTCTTTGATCAATTCTATGATAAAAATTTATACAAACATGGAACCTAAACGGATTCGTTTTCAAAATAAAGGATGTTGAAGTTTAACAAAAAAATTTTTTTTTTTAATTTGGAAAACGGCTAGAGGTATTCTAATGAAACTTGGTGTAGGTTAGTATTCCATAAAGTGGCATTGTTCGGTCGAAATAAATTTAATTTATTTCCACCAGTGGCGTGCATCGAGCCCACCTCAGTTACCTTATTTTAGAAAAATCTAGCACCACACTGTTTCTTAGCCAAAAGTTTTGTAGCTATTGTAAGGTTGTTTGTTATTAAATATTTTTTAAAACTTCTTTAAGCTGTATTTTGAAAACGAAGCTGTTTAGGTCCCATTAACGTGCAATGAACGAAATTGCTGTTACAGATTTTTCTGTTTTTCTCGAAAAAACTGAAGCTGAAGCTAAAAAACTTAACGTGTTAGCTTAAAAACAGTGGCGTTCCAGATTTTTCTAAAATAAGGTAACTGCGGTAGCCCCGATGCACGCCACTGGTGGAAATAAATTAAATTTATTTTGGACAAACAATGCCACTTTATGAAATACTAACTTACGCCAAGTTTCATTAGAATAGCTCTAGGCGTATTCCAGATTTCTGAAAAAAAATTGTTTGTTTAAACTTCAACATCCTGTATCTTGAAAAAGATGCCGTGTAGGCCCTATGTTTGCATGAACTTTTTATCGTAGAATTGATCAAGGAATCGCCCCTTAAAGTTTGTCTACGTACTTAATTAATACCTAGTATAATACAAAAGACAACATTTTAAGATTAGACATACTGTATTCTCTATGGTGCCAGCCGGAATATTATTTTCCATGTTATCTAAAATGTCATCATGATATAGCTTCTCACTCATTTGTGCACTCTCCACTTCATTGTACAGGTTTGAATTTGAACTGGTATCTGGCTGATCTGATCCGTTTCCTGGCAAGAAATCTATAACATCATTCGGTTTTATTTAAGGGAACAGGAAGTATATTTTCTTCTTCTATATTTTCGAGGGACCTGTAATAAGTTATTTATACAGCAAAGTAGGAAAGTGCTACTTTACTGGACAAGTAGAAAAGAAAATATATAAGGATATAAAACGTAAAAGAATATTTTGAAAAAATCGCCATAGTTACCAAAATAGAAAAATATTTTTTATAGTTTTTTTAAAATTTTTTTAAATTCTGTCAATATTTTCAAAATTATTGTACATTGTTTTATATCATTTTTGAAAGAATGAAAATCGATAGAATTTTTAAGCACTTTTAACAAAAAATCCAACACAATACTCGCATGACAAAAATTTAACAAAATGTTTGGCATATTTTGAAGCTTTGGGTTGATGCAACCAACTTTCATTAATAAGAGTTGTTTTTTAAAAATTTTCCAAATAAGCAAGTTACCTATAGGAAAACGAAGAATCAAGAAAAAATCGTTTTTCTGCATAACTTAAATGTTCCTGTCCCACTGTAAAAGAAGTTATAAAAACTTTTTATAAATTAAAAAAAACATTTCATAAAAACATTTTTAGGGCATGTTCCACTGTCAAAATTTGGTCCAAAGTTCCACAAAACAAGCGTCAATCCAAGATACACGCCAACAATTGGGTTACGTGTTAAGCTTTCTAAGTTCAAACTTCAAACTGCAGTTTCGCGAGCCGGTTCAAATCCCCAGTACGCTGGGCTTGGCCACCAATATCCAATGAAATGACGGTTTTTATAAAAAATATAGAAACAGTTTTTATAAAAACCTTTTACATGACGTCATTAAAAAACAGACGCCGTAAACAGATAATTTGGTAACGTCATTTTTATAACACTGAGCGGTCAATATCAAAATCCTGTTTATAATTTTTTTAATTTTTTTACAGTGTGATGGGCTATTATTATAACAGAGGGGCATGAAAAAAAAACTTGAAACTAGAAATTGTTTCGTATCTCATCGCCCGCTATCTGAATATCTGTATAAAAATTTTGTATTATTTTTATGGTTTCAACCGGTCTTACAAAAAATATTGTATGTGCCTCGTACATAAAATGCCTTTTCGGGCATCGTATGTTGAAGTACTTAATCTAAATAATTGCCTTTCCGTAACTTTCGACCAATATTTATAATACTAATAAAACTTGCAATAAGTTTTTGCGAAGTGTATTTTACTTACCTTAGAATGCGTTGACGTGCTAAAGGAGATCTCGAATATTTTCTCCTATTTTCCCATGACTTATGCACTATTTTACCATTATTAACAAGTCGTACTTTAACCATTTAAAAAAAAATCAAATCGAGTATCGCCCTGTGTCCGCTATAACCACAACATTAACATTAGTCATTAGTTATTGTTTTGTGACATAAACGCACGTGTGAGCCTTTCTGTGCAATTTAGCAGCGAGAGCGAGGGATCACTTCCGAAGTTATATATCGATCCGTCACTTGCCGCCGAGGAAATAAGTTATGAATTTAAAACCGCACAAATCTGCGTAACAACTCTTTCAAAAGCCACATTTTGCTCTCCAACTAAAACAAATTTGTCATACTGTCTCCATCTATACGACTTTGTGCGAACCATACATTACATTGGGGGAATAGGGATTAATAAACTACGATTAATTTTGTTAAAAATGAGGATAAACTATTATTTACATGTAATCACTATCCCAGAAATGCATCAATCGCATATTGTAATTACAGTATGATTTCTCAACTGTTTTCATAACAATAAATGATCAACTGGGCCGTCTTGCAGCTCTGTTTAATGTATTATTTTTTAAATTTAGCTATAAGTGCTTTCGACCCCAAGTTATAATATGCTAAAGGTAAATGTTGAAGTAACGTTTTCCGATAGATTTGATCAAAATGCGTTATCTGCAGTTTGATTTTAGCCGTTGTATGTTCTTATGACCAAATAACATACAAAATAGCCACCTTAACGTCGCTAGTGCTTTAATGGCTCTTATACACGTGTATCATACGCTATTTTTTCTACGATCGTAACAGAAATATAAAAACTTAGTTCGGTGACACTTTTTCCGTCACATTGTGTTAGTGTTAGACATTCAAACTTACGGCAAAGCGTGTTTTAATAAATTATTAAAACACGCCTCCAATGGTAACGTGCGAATGAGAAGTATTTCGGTCACTAATATTAAGAGTGCTACAAACGTCGCTTTTGACACTAGAAACAGTGCAAAAAGTTGTCTTTTTGACACGAATATTTAATATAACCCTGTTTTTATTAAGAAATGTTTGACTAATATAAAAAGGGTATAATACAAATCTACGTGGTGGGTAAAAATGGAATTTTAATAAATAACAAGAAGAAGCGAAGACTTAACTAATAAAGATCATTGGTTTGTGATAAAAACTAATGAATATCAGATTTGTTCTATACAAGTGAATCATTGAAGAAAATATACTGGGTCAACTTTATTGGAAAGATTACATTTGACATACTACATTAATCAAATTGGATCACGTCAAGCGGTTTGTTGCTGAGTAAGATTTCCAGAGGAGTATCATCGGAGAAAAGAAAAACATTCCAAGAGGGTGGCAGTTTGCAGTAACAGGTGGATGTTTGCAGGTTATCTATTTGCTGATTGCTGTAGGAAATTTGGAGTTTGCTGATCTTGGACGGTTGGGACGTATTGTCTGTCTGTGAACAGTGCATTGCAGGAAGGTGCTTGAAAGGGTCAATTCGCAGATCGGGGGGAGGTTGCCGTCTGGAACGTTGTGTGAACCAAATAAAAGGTGCGTGATCTCTTATTAAAAATCATAACTAGAAATGAAATAAAGACAATAAGAAGGTGAACTAATTAAGAAATAATTACTTACTGTGTTTTTAATATTGTTGTATACCATTGAAAAGATTGGGTAGTTGTCATTTGAATTTCAAATTTCTTTGACGGTTGATATAAGTATTGTAAATGATGAGAATGAGATTTAAAATATTAGAACATCAATCTTTCAGATATCAAGTAACTAGATACAAGAATCCACCCCTGATTTTTCAGGAACTATCTATAATAGTAATTATTGACATAATATAATAAAATAGGGCAATCTGTAATTTAAAAAAAACAGATTAATAGCAATATACTTGAAGGTTCAGTTCAATATTTATATAATAAATCTGACTAATATTTGCAATTGCTCCTAGCAACCATATTATGTCTTGCGTTGCAGCTTCTATTAAAGAATGTGTCTTATTTGATGACGGAACATTAACAGGCATAGTTGAACTTTTTGGTTTAGCGCCCTTTGAAAGAAAACAGGACAGGATTTTTTTTTGACATTTAAGCACACTTAGCCGTAAAGATCACTACTAACTTAATTATTTGTATAGCACTTAAAAAAAATTAAGTTTGCTATTGTTGTTTATAATTGATTACCTTTAATTTGGTACTCAAGAAGATCATATTTAGTTGAGTTTATAAACAAATGTAAGTCCGCCATGACATTTAATTATCACTTTATTTTATTAGATTATAACTTGTAGTATATACAGAATATTTCCTAAGTACGTGTAGAAAACTGACTATTGTTTCTTGGCTTATTCTAAGACACAAAATTCCTATCAACATGTGTCCGCAAGTTCTTCTTTTCTAAATACAAGGTGTTGAATTTGAGAGAAATGTACGTAAGTCTTGTAAATTTTTGAAAACGCGTTGAAATATTAATTATAAATTTGGTGTGTGTCTGCATATATTCAGTGTCAAGAATAACGTTTTGTGTCGCTAAACGTTCCTTCAATTCATAAGTGGTGTGCGTATGAGTCCCCTTTGCACGATCGAGTAAGGAAAAGTAGACGCCACTTTTTTCAGTTTTGATAGGATTTTTGAATTCCTTGATTAAAACTACAAAAACACGTTCCTATTTTTTGTTAAATGCGCCGTTTTTTAGTAAATCTTAAAAAAATTAAACCAGGCTCTGCCAAACGTTTTTGTTTATTGGAACATCAATATATTCAAATTAAGAGGAAACGAAGTTTTCAGGAAAAAAGTAGATCAATGAAACTGTTGGAAATGATCACCTTTCAACATGACGTAGGCCTCATTTCGTCGTCTCATTGAATTACATACACGCTGCAAACACTTGGTACTCGTATAATTAAAAAAATGCTTCAATTTTTTAAATTTTTACCAAAAACGGAGCATTTTAACAAAAAACCCAAAAGGTATTTTCTGTAGAGTTTTAATAGGAAAATCCAAAAACCGTATAAAAACTGAAAAAATCAGTGGCGTCCAAGTGGTGTCTCTTTTTTCTTGTATAAGGAGACACATACGCACGCCACTGGTGAATTGAAAGGTGATTTACCGACACAAAAAATTGTATTTGGCATAGCATTTACACACACCAAATGTGTAATTAATTTTCCAACGCCTTTTCAAAAATTAACAAAATTTACATTTTTTTTCTGTCAAACTCAACACCCTGTATTTCGCAAACGAAGAAATTGCGGACCCATGTCGATAGGAACTTTTTGTCTTAGCATAATTCAAGAAACATACCAGTCAATTTTGTGCACGTACTTAGAAAGTACCTACCCTGAAAATAGACATATTGCTTTTTAAAACATACGTGTTTTATTTGCATTTTAAAATAATAACTTATCCTCAAATAACCCTCTCTCTCATCCCAGTCGCGGGTCTCAGATGTCGACCATGACTTTTCTAATTGCCCGTAGTACTCAAGATACTCAATCACAAATATGCCCACGAAATATAAAAAATGTTAGTGGAATATCCACTATTGATTTATAGGTGTGTTGTGTATGCTGGCAGCAATTGCTAGTTAATAGTAATTTATTATACAAGACGATAAAGTTAAATTTTATCCACGAGTGAATAGTTTAACGTCGAGACGAAGTCGAGACGTTAATGATTCAAGAGTGGATAGAAATAACTTTATCATCGTGTATAATACAATATTTTTTTCTATAGCAAGAACTTTAACAATTTCAAAAGAAAATAATGACATTTCAAAATGTCAGTGGCTAGATTGGGTTGCTACGATAATATGAAGCTGTCATATTTAATTTAAACAAAAGTTAGAAAATTAAATTACTTTATCTATCCTTGATGTTAAAGTGCTACTTTATCTACCCTTGCTGTTAAAGTAAAACTTGACCTTTTGTTTTGAGTTGATAAAAGCACACTTTAACATGTGCTATAGAAAAAATTTATTTTTGTCGTAATTTAAAAGTAATTACTATAACACTTAACAACTTTAAAGCAATTCTGGCGATTCGTTTGGTCGTAAATATTCTACATCCTTTATTTTTTATCATATCCATCAACAGGACTCGGCGCTTTGGAGTTTTGGGTATTTTCGTCGATATGTCCGCCGACACAATTCGGCGTTTTGAGCATTTTCGGCATTTTGTCCACGCTAACTAATTCGGCGAATTGTCAATTTTCGGCTACTATATGATATTTATGCTTCAAGGGAGATATGAATATATTTTTTCGCTAAGTTTGATGTGGTTACAGACCGGTTACTGGCCGAGAGGCCCTCTGTCTGTAAGTCGACCGAAGGTAAAGAACATGAATATCTCCCGTGGTACATATGTCGTAGTCATAATGCAAAATTAGGCTTTTTACAAAATGGCTAGGGATTTTATAAAAAGCCGGCAAAACGCGAGCGAACAATAGAATTTTCGTTATGACTATACCATTTCAGGCAAATTGATAAAATGCCGGCAAAATGTGAGCAGAAGAATATATATCTCGTTATGACTGATTATTTTCAGGCATTTTTCAATTTGCCAACAGCGATGTAGTCTAAGCCCGCAGTATTGCGTTCCCGATACAGTTCTCGCCAACC
The DNA here is from genome assembly GCA_940337035.1 of Agriotes lineatus. Lineage (NCBI taxonomy): Eukaryota > Metazoa > Arthropoda > Insecta > Coleoptera > Elateridae > Agriotes > Agriotes lineatus. The sequence continues at coordinate 133,397,540 of OW679200.1, forward strand.
TAAACCTAACCTTAAATAAAACGTGATAAACTAAAACGTGGGCAGTGTCTTGTTGTTTATCAATCAATTTAGCAGTCCGTTCAAACTCATAAAAATGAGTGATAACCGCGAAGAAGTGCAAATCGAGAATAACAAACGAGATTTAGAAGTTATCAAAGTGCATTTTAACGAACAGGTGCAAAAGTTTTACAGTGAAGGAGTGGAGAAAGATGTAGTTAAAAAGCCTTGGACGGCTGATAGAGGCAAAGAAGTCTGAAGACATCAAGAGTGGTAAATTAGCTGTTTCAACAGGTAACAAAAAGAGTAATAAGCAGTACCATTCAATGCGAAAATACGATGTCTTGTCTGTCGGTGTTGATGAACATCTAGTCGTAAAGCGAAGCTCTCTTGACCAACCTATTGTGTACATAATACCCATGGAATAGTACTTTGATGTGTTGTTAGAATGTCACCGAAATACAGGACATGGTGGGCGGGATAAAATGCTATTTGCCTTAAAAAATAAATATAACATTCCCAGAAGAACGATCGAAATTTTAATTTCAGTATGCAAGGACTGTCAACTTAAAAAATCGCAACCCCACAAGAGATTAGTTGTGCGTCCAATTCTTTCTAAAGATTTTAATGTTCGCGGGCAAATAGACTTCATAGATTTCCAATCTGCCTCTGATCGGAAATATAAATGGCTTCTCAACTATCAAGACCATGCCACAAAATTTTTGCATGTACGCCCTTTACAAAGCAAACGTGCCGCGGAGGTGGCTATAAAGTTGGTGAAAATATTTTTGGAGTTTGGAGCACCACACATATTGCAAACTGACAAAGGCCGGGAATTTACTGCTTCGGTAATAGAAGAAATTGTCAGCTACTGGCATGACTGCAAAATTGTTCACGGCAGGCCTCAAAGCCAGGGGAGCGTGGAAAGAAGTTACCAAGATGTTGAGAACATGCTTCGTTCCTGAATGTCCGATAACTCCTCCACAAATGGGTCTCTGGGCTGCTGGTTTGTACAGTGGCAGAAAAATTCCTCGAGGCATCGCATTATTGCAAGCACTCCGTACCGTGCAGTATTTGGAGCTGACCCGAAACTTGGATTAAAATCCACAAACCTGCCAGACTGTGTAATTAAAGAGCTTCGAACAGAAGAGGAACTTGAAGATATGCATTCTTCACAGACAAATAAGACTGAACAGGACTTACAACTGGGTAATACAGAAGAAAATTCCAATGAGACTGTTAGTGATACTGTTGTGTATTGTTGAGCATGTAGTGACAAAATAACAGAAAAATCTAAATTCAAGATAAATTGAAATCGGATCATATGTTTATATAGCAGTTCCTAAGGTAGATCGAGGACCTGTAGATTCTAAGAATCTAATTGGAAAAGTGATGGACCTAAAAAATGATCTCTACAAATTAGGTACCTCTAAAGGAATTCTCAAAACTTGGTTTTCCAGAAATGATATTCAAGATCCTTAGTCCGTTTTCAAGATGAAGTTCCTGATAAACTAATAACCGTAAGAGAGGCAGTTGCACATCATTCACGATTCGGGGATCAGGGGTTTCAAAAATGTTCCTGTAAGGTTAGTAGCAATCAGTGCAATTCGAAGAAATGTGCTTGCTTTAAAAATAATAATGTATGCTCTTCCAAATGTCATGGAAGTTCGACATGCAGTAATAAGTGTTTATTTAGACTTACGTAATAAAGGGATTGATTGTTTCTTGTCATTGCGTCATTTTACTGAATACCTAGTAGGTACCTACCTAATTTAATTAGTGTTGTTCTCACGTTTTGACTACATCGCTGCCGGCAAATTGTAAAATGCCTAAAAATAATCAGTCATAACGAGATATATATTCTTCTGCTCACATTTTGCCGGCATTTTATCAATTTGCCTGTATTGATATAGTCATAACGCAAATTCTACTGTTCGCTCTCGTTTTGCCGGCTTTTTATAAAATCCCTAGACATTTTGTAAAAAGCCTAATTTTGCATTATGACTACGACACATACAATATTTTACTTACTAGAATATTATCTACTAAAAATAGTTTGATTTTTTTTAATTGGTTTAGGTGTACTAACTAGAAGGTTATATGACACATTAAAAATACAGTTAGTATTTACACATTTATACTAAAAGTTTTGTTTCCTTAATAAATTCACATACTTGGTTTATAGTCTGCGGATTGTCATCAAGGATATCTTGAATGGTGATTGATGTTGAACAGTTATAGGCGATTTACATTCTTGACATACAGGTAGTTGTTCATGTGTAAAGAGGTATTGATGGGTTATGATGGCGTGACCTATTCTGAGTCTGGTTAGTAAAATTTCTTCCGCACGGCACTTTCTGTATGACGTATTCCACGTACCTACCACTGTTTTAATTTTTCTGAGCTTGTTTCCTGTTGTTTGTTCCCACTGTTGTTGCCATCTTTGTAGTACATACTTGTTCCTTGCAATAGTTTTTAAGCTCTTCTGCTGTGACTTTATTTAGTGTTTCAGTTTTCCTAGTTGCTGCCATTTTTGCTCCCTTGTCCACCCTTTCATTGCCTGGAATGCCGCAATGGCCCGGAATCCAAGTAAAAATAACTACTGTGCCGGTCGTATGCAGGTTTTGGAGATGCTGCTGTATTTGTTGTGCAATAGGGTGTAGTGGATACATCTGATTTATACATTGTAGCGCGCTTTTTGAGTCAGAGCATATCAGAATTTTTTTGCAGGTATGGTACTGTATAGTTTGGAGTCACTCTGCTATAGCTATAAGTTCTGCTGTATAGTTGGACACTTAGGTTGTGTAGTTTAAAAGCAACAACTGCGTTTTTAATTGAAAAGGCAAATCCTACATGGTTTATGGATTTGGAGCCATCTGTGTAGCATATTTCATAATTTGGAAACGGGGCACATGTTTCTGCAAACATAGCTTGGTATTGCTGGGGAGTTTTATCTTTCTTTATGTGGTTTGATAGAGATAGGATGTTTTTTTGGAAAGGTGTTAACCAAGGGTACAGGAAAAGGGGTGAGTCAAAGAAGTTTATAGATTTAGTATCTACGGAAATTTACATAGTCAAAGATTTTGCTTCTAATAAATTGATTCTCGTTGCTCAACAAAGTTATGCTATATCTCATCAGTAGTATATCTCTTCGAAGGTGTAGTGGAGGTTCGCCTGCTTCCACACAAACGCTCAACACTGGACTTGTGCTATACGCTCCTGTTGCAATTCTGATACCGGTATTGTGTATTGGATCTAGTAATTTTAGATACGAATCTTTCGCAGATCCATATATAGCGCAGCCGTAGTCTAATTGAAATCTGATTAAAGTTTGGTACATTTTCATTAGTGTTTTCCTGTCTGCACCCCAGGATTTATTGTTCACTGCTTTAATGATAATTAACGAGTTTAGACACCTTGCCTTTAGCATCTTTATATGTTGAATCCATGTGAGGCGCTGGTCAAAAGTTAAACCTAAGAATTTAACCGTATTTGCGATTTTTATAGGGATTTTATTTAAGGTTAGCTTCATTGGGTGGTTTCTTTTTAACCTACTGAAATTTACGCATACTGTCTTCTTTGTAAAAAATTAAAATCCCGTTTGCTTCGACCGTGTTTCTAGGTCATTTATGGTTTCTTGTAGAAGTTCTTGCGCTATTTGTTGGTTGTGAGAACGTATGAATATTGTAAAATCATCAACAAATAGACTAGCTTGGATAGGTGTCTTTACAACGCTTGCAATATCATTTATCCCAATTAAGAAAAGTGTACAGCTTAGTGTAGACCCATGTGGTATTCCATTTTCTTGTATGTGTTTGTTAGATGTGGTGTTTCCAATTCGTGCTTTTATAAATCTTTTGTGTAGGAAGTTTTCAATAAAACTAGCATTAAACCCATTGGCTAATGAGTGGTAACTTTTACTTTAGAACAGTGGTACCCAAACTTTTCCTAGTCGCTGCACCTTTTTTCAATTAAAATTTTTCCATGTCGCCCTACCCTAAGTAAAAGTATGACTATTCGTAAGTAAGAGATAAAAATAAATAAAGCTCGTGTATCTTCATTATTATTTTTACTTGACTAACATTAAATTAATATTTAATCATTAATGTGATGGATGAGCCTTCGAATCACTGCACATTTTCTCAAATCGCTGATTTTTGCTCTATACTTGCTTTTTATTACAGCGACCGCCGAAAACCCAGCTTCGCACAAATACGACTTCGAAAATGGAATTAAAATCCGCAGAGCCTTATCACTTAGAAGGGGATATTGATCTTTTATTAAAATCCAAAATTCTGTCAATTCCATACTGCCAAATGTTGCTTTCAAACTGCAAAATAACTCGATAAGATTCTCTTCTTCTGCAGAAGTAAATTCAGACGGATCACTAGTGTTAAATGGATCTTGAATCCATGCAAACTTAACGAAATTTTCATTTTGAAAATATTTCTCAAACTAGATAATTAGCTGTGGTAAGTGCTCCTCAAACATGGTTTTTATATTTCGAGAAAGATCAAATTCGTTTGACGTCAAAAATTGCTGTAATATTGAAAAACAATCTTTGTCTGAATCTTCATTCAATTTTCTTCTATTTAGTTTAAGTTTTTTTTATAAAAGCTGATATTTTTTCCGTTGCTCTCAAAAGGTGCACGTTCTTTCCCTGTAGAGAGCGATTAAGTGAATTTTGGTGATTTTCAAAAATGTCGCATAAATATGGCAGTTCTATTTAAAAATCGGCATCAGCAAAATATTCTGCATCTTTGTATCCTTCTTCTTTAAGCAAAATAAAAATTTCTTGCCGCAATTTAAAGGTACGTGGTAAAGCATTATCACGAGAAATCTATCGCACACTGCCATAGTACAACAAAGACGAGTGTTCGGCTCCCATATCCTCACACAGTTTTTTTAATGAACCTTGCTTTCAATGGACGACATTTTTTAAAATTTACCACATTCACCACACATTTGTGACTAAAGTTTAAGGGTCGGCCCTACCTGGTGGCGAAAGTTATATTTGGTATTTTGCCGGCTGATAATTATCGGCCTAAGTTGACTAACTCCTCGGGAAGGGTCGGGATTCCAGCTAAGCGGCAAAATAAAATTTGGGAGAGGGCGGCAGGTCCTCGACGTCGACAAATTCTTGCGTCGGACCTCCACAAGGTAAGAGATAAATCCAGCAAACCAAATAATAGCAAAACCAATAACTATTAACAGTATTTATTTCAACAATTGGTTCTATAGTGCAAACACTAGAGTTAAAAATAGACAGATAAATCGACATACATAGGCGATAATAAATATAAGCACAAACAATCCAATAACTAGCCTAAACACATTTAAAAAAATAGGCGTTGCATAAGCAAATATAAATGGGCGAGCGGCATAAATATGTATTTATTTATTTATTTGCGATTACAAGAAGTAGGCGGCGAAGCCGATAGAACTTCTATCAGGAAAACAAGCAGATACAAACAACTGAATTTAAATGACACACATGTCACATGACAACTTAAATTAATATGTTATTAATTTGTTAAGCAGTAATTATATAAAACGATCATACAGACTCTTGAAAACATTTAAAGTAGACGAATTAACCACAGTGTGTGGTAACGAGTTTCATTGCTTTTGCACGCGGCAACTAAAAAAGTTTTGCCTGAGAAGTAAATTAAATCTGTTACACTCTAGTTTGTAATTATGGCCTCTAGTATTAACATTCCGATTCAGAGTGAAAAAGTGTATATCACATGAGTAATGACCGTGAAGAACCTTCTACACTTCTATCATATCACCACGGGATCTTCTGTTGCCCAATGTGGGTAGGTGTAAGCGCGTAAGGCGTTCTTCGTAAGGTAAGTTTTTCAAAGCAAGGGACTTCTTGTTAAATATCCTTTGTACACGTTCCAATTGGTCAATATCTTTAACAAAGTAGGGGTTCCAGACTACTGAAGCGTACTCTAGGATAGGTCGCACATATTTTTTTAGAATTTTTTCAACACTATTCGGACTAAGATCTTTAAACATTCTATTTATAAGATACGTCACTGAATTTGCTTTTTTAACAACTTTAGAGACATGCTCGCTCCACTTTAGATTAGAGGTAATAGTAACACCTAGATCTTCCTGCGATGTAACGGAACGTAGCAATGTATTATGTAGCAAATAATTTTGATGGGGGTTGTTTTTTCCTAGACGGAGTACTGTGCATTTATCGGCATTCAGCGACAGGAGCCAATCTCTACACCATGTTTCTAGTTTCCGGAGATCCTCGGAAATGCATAGCGGATGAGATATAGGGTTTGCCATACGTTTAGCGTCGAAAGTAAAAAAGGACAAAGTAGATTCAAAATCTATTCCCAAATTACATATACCGGGTGACAATGAGACTAGGGCCATGCTTATATCTTCTTTATTTATGAATCGATTTGGATAAAATCTTATACCAAGATACTAAACTTAATTTCTGATTTGCCGATAGATATAGTCAAAATGGCTGACTTCCTGTTTCACCGAAAATGATACCAACTTTGATTTTTTAAATGGAACACCCTATATATTTTATGTTTTTTCTGATTCTATGAGTCAAATTACATATAACAGTCTTGCCAAATTTCAATTTTTTTAAACAAAAAAATTATTTTTTCAATTGTTATTTTTTACCATAGAAGGCCTTGACTTGGAAAAAAAATCTAATTGACTCTAGCAACTCTTAATAATAGCAATTTTATCAATAAGGTCAATAACAAACCTTTAACAAAAGAATATAATTTGCTAAACTCGTTTTTTAAGAAAAAGTCACTTTTTTTAAATGGCACCTACTAAAGGCCATCTTGCCATTGGATAGAAAATGTAATTACCAATCTAACGATATGAATCATGCACTACTTTATTTTTATCTGAAACTGAAAATTAATAAAAAAATAAATTTTTTGTTTAAAAAAATTGAAATTTGGCAAGACGACTATATGTAATTTGACTCGTAGATGCAGAAAAATATAAAATATACAGGGTGTTCCATTTAAAAAAACAAAGTTAGTATAATTTCCGGTAAAACCGGAAGTCAACCATTTTGAATATATCTATCAGCCAATCAGAAATTATGTCTAGTATCTTGGTGTACAATTTTATCCTAATCGATTAATAAATAAAAAAGATATAAGCATGGCCGTAGTCTCATTGTCACCCGGTATAGCTAATGAACTTTTCAATAATATAGGCATCAATACAATAATAAAACGGCGAAGTTGGCTTTAAGCAACAGCAATTAAGTTGATACTCAATTTTGAGATTGCCCACTAGGGGGATGAAATCAATTAACGAGAAGCCTCGTGAAGCGAAGATTCGTATAAGGCCTACCGCGTCGGAATAAATAGCTTTAGTAAATGAAATTCCGACATACGATGGAAATCAAGCCACTTTATCAAAATTTATTAGATCCGTAGAAATTATAATAAGTAAATTTTGTACAGAAAATTCAACCTATTATATCAATCAAGTTATTTTTTCAATAAGGAATAAATTAAAAGGCCATGCTTTGGAAATCATTGCAGGTTACCAATTTGATAAATGGACCGATTTAAAAAGCGTATTAATAGAAAATTTTGATGACCAAAGATAAGAACTAAATCTTTTAATCGACTTGACGAAATTAAAATAAAACAGAGATAATCCGATAGAATTTTACAATAAAATCAAAACGCATCTATTAATTTATAATTCTAAAGTTTCATTAAGTAAAGAACCTCAAGTTATTATATATCACAAATTAAAAGCTAACAAAGATTTAGCATTACAAACTTTTACAAGTGTACTAAATGAAGATTTAGGAAGCTTTGTAAGAAGCCGAAACCTAAATTCAACAGAACAAGCATTAAGCATTGTAAAAGAAGAACTAGATATTCGATATTCTTAAAATAAAAACAATTTCCAAAGTAAAAAATTAAATAAATCGAATTTAACTTCCAAATTTGATTTATTTAATCTTTGACTTTGAAAATTATTTTGATTTTAAGAATATCGAATATCTAGTTCTTCTTTTACAATGCTTAATGCTTGTTCTAATGAATTTGAGTTTCGGCTTCTTACAAAGCTTCTTAAATCTTCATTTAGTACACTTGTAAAAGTTCGTAATGATTAATCTTTGTTAGCTTTTAATTTGTGATCTATAATAACTTGAGGTTCTTTACTTTATGAAACTTTAGAATTCTAAATTAATAGATGCGTTCTGATTTTATTGTAAAATTCTATCGGATTATCTCTCTTTTATTTTAATTTCGTCAAGTCGATTAAAAGATTTAGTTCTGATCTTTGGTCATAAAAATTTTCTATTAATACGGTTTTTAAATCGGTCCATTTATCAAATTAGTAACCTGCAATGATTTCCAAAGCGTGGCCTTTCAATTTATTCCTTATTGAAGATAAAATAACTTGATTGATATAATCGCTTGAATTTTCTGTACAAAATTTACTTATTATAACTTCTGCGGATCTAATAAATGTTGATAAAGTGGCTTGATTTCCATCGTATGTGGGAATTTCATTGAATAAAGCTATTTATTTCGACGCGGTAGGCCTTGTACGAACCTTCGCTTCACGGGGCTTCTCGTTAATTGATTTCATCCCCTAGTGGTCAATCTCAAAATTGAGTATCAACTTAATTGCTGTACCTTAAAACCAACTTCACCTTTTTATTATTGTATTCATGCCTATATTATTGAAAAGTTAAACATATTTATGCAGCTCGCCCATTTATATTTGCTTATGCAGCGCCTATTTTTTTAAATGTGTTTAGGCTAGTTATTGGATTGTTTGTGCTTATATTTATTATCGCCTATGTATGTCGATTTACCTGTCCATTTTTAATGTTTTAATGTTTGCACTATAGAACCAATTGTTGAAATAAATACTGTTCCTAGTTATTGGTTTTGCTATTATTTAGTTTGCTGGATTTATCTCTTACCTTGGGGAGGTCCGACCCAAGGATTTGTCGACGTCGAGGACTTGCCGCCCTCTCCCAAATTTTGTTTGCAGCTTAGTTGGTACCCCGGCCCTTCACGAGGAGTTAGTCAACTTAGGCCGATAATTACCAGCCGGCGAAACACCAAATATAACTTTCGCCACCAGGTAAGGCCGACCCTTAATCTTTCGTCACAAATGTGTGGTGAATGTAGTAAATTTTATAAAATCTCGTCCATTGAAAGCAAGATTTAAAAAAATGGGTGAGGATATGGGAGCCGAACACTCGTCTTTGTTGTACTATGGCAGTGTGCGATGGATTTCTCGTGGTAATGTTTTATCACGTACCTTTGAATTGCGGCAAGACATTTTTATTTTGCTTAAAGAAGAAGGATACAAAGATGCAGAATATTTGGCTGGTGCCGATTTTTAAATAAAACTGGAATATTTATGCGACATTTTTGAAAATCACCAAAATTCACTTAATCGCTCTCTACAGCGAAAGAACGTGCACCTTTTGAGATCAACGGAAAAAATATCAGCTTTTATAAAAAAACTCAAACTAAGGAGAAGGAAATTGAATGAAGATGCAGACAAAGATTGTTTTTCAATATTACAGCAAATTTTGACCTCAAACGAATTTGATCTTTCTCGAAATATAAAAACCATGTTTGAGGAGCACTTACTGCAGTTAATTATCTGGTTTGAGAAAAATTTTCAAAATGAAAATTTCGTTAAGTTTGCATGGATTCAAGACCCATTTAACACCAGTGTTCCGTCTGAATTTACTTCTGCAGAAGAAGAGAATCTTATCGAGTTATTTTGCGATAACAGTTTGAAAGCAACATTTGGCAGCATGGAATTGACAGAATTTTGGATTTCAATAAAAGATGAATATCCCTTTCTAAGTGATAAGGCTCTGCGGATTTTAATTCCATTTTCGAACTCGTATTTGTGCGAAGCTGGGTTTTCAGCGGTCGCTATAATTAAAAGCAAGTATAGAGCAAAAATCAATGTGAAAAAGGAAATGAGAGTGGCTGTGTCCAGTTTAATTCCACGATTTGAGAAAATGTGCAGTGATTCGAAAGCTCATATATCACATTAATGATTAAATATTAATTTAATATTAATCAAGTAAAAATAACAATGACAATTTAACTGATGTCATTGTCAACCAATGGCATTCTTTAATTTAAAAATAAACTACCAATCGAACGACTATTTTAGCGAAAATAATTCGAAGAGCTTTATTTCAGCGACAATAATTCGAGGAGCTTTATTTTTTTTTCTGTAACTATTATTGTAGTGACAATATTTCGAGGTGCTGTAACTATTTTTTAATGAAAAACAACTTAGATTTTAGTTTCACAAAAGTTTTCTTTGTTTGTAAAACCATTTTCAATAATTTTTAAGTTAAATTGTCAAGACGAATAGGACTCGAGGTCGAAATATTGCAGACAATTTTTGCTCTTCAGATTGTCTCGTTTCTGTTGCTTTAGAAAATAACGGCTCGTGCAAGCACTCGTCGTTATTTTCGTGGCCACAGAAACTCGTATCTGAATCGCAAAAATTATTGTCGGCAATATTTTGACCTCTCGTCCTATTATTAGTGAAGATACACTAGGTTTATTTATTTCTATCTCTTACTTATACGAACAGTCATACTTTTACTTAGGGTAGGGCGACATGCAAAAATCTTAATTGAAAAAATCTGGTGTGATACACTCACACAACTTCCTTTTACAGTGATCTTATAATTAGCCAAAATTTTATCGGTATCCTCTCTCACTTCATCTACTTTGTTCTGTAATTTGTTATAGAATTCTTCAATTTTCCTTACTTCACGTCCTTCTTATTGGTGCGTATATTTGTATAATTACTATTCTTTCTTCCATTTGCAGGTGTAAGACTATCATTCTCGCATTTATTGCCTCTGCCTTGATGACTTTTTGGTTTATTTCCTCATTTACGATAATTGCCACTCCCTCCTTTGCCCTTTCTTCCATTGTTACCCCTGAGGAAAACATGTAGTGCGTACCTATTTGTCAGTTTTGTTGTCCCATTTCCTTTCTTCTTAGTTTCAATTACTCCTAGTATATCAATTCCATATTCATCCATTTCTTCTGGTACTTCTATCTCTTTCCCTGTTAGTGTTGTTATATTTCATAATCCTATTGCTATTTCTTTTGTTCCCCCCATTTTTTCTTCATGTTTCTTTTTTACTTTTGTCCTGTTTTTGGATATTACATGTTCCTGTCTGTTTAGGTTTCCCATTTTCGTCCATTGTCTTATTTCCATTTGCGTTAGCCTTCATTCTTTGCTTTGTCGTGTCTAGTTTCCCTGTCTCGCTCCCTACTAGTTTTTGTATACCGTTCTGTTTTTGTGATTTTAGTTAACTTATCTCTTAACGTCTCTTCCTCGTTACTCTCTGGGGATCTTTGACTCGTTGTTCTTCCTTTTGTGTTCTTCTCTCTCTCATACTCGTTTTCTGTTTCATTCGTTTTATTTACTTATACTTCTGTCTATCTCTTTGATTTAGTTTTTCCAGGGACATCATTTCTCCATATATTATCAGTTTATTGTATCGTAGTATTGCGTGATCTCCTATTTCTCTATACTGTTTCATGTATTTCACGAGATCTTTGCTCTGTTCCTGTATATATTTTGTGAAGTTTTCCTCCATGTACCTATATTTCTGTTCCTTTACGTCTAAAGTTAAGGGAATCAATAAAATGAGGTTTTAAGTGCAGTGATTTTACGAATTCTACACATTATATTACATACAGTGGCAAATATGCAAATAATATTCAGTTAATAGAGTCGGCCACAAACTGAAATACCAGAGTAAAAAGAGTGAGGACATCCTTGAATGATAAGAGTAAAGACAAGTATAAACAACCAATTTGGAAAATTCTGTTTGTTCTGTTCTGTGTTGCATTTAGTTTGAAGTTTGACTTCGTGCGGTACTGTCGAACGTTGTTATCAGATTGGAAGGTTTTCATTTATTATTGTCTTACCTCGTATCGGTTGGGCGTATTATGGACAGCAGTGGACTTTCCGAATTGTGGGCAACAGTATATGCATCAGCACCCCATATGCTTTTTGGCCACCCTACTATGCTCGAGCAATACGAGCACATTTTCTGCTCTGTCTACAATAATCATTGAAGAAATGTGGATAGACAAAACTAACAAAACACATCTGCAAGAAATTCTAATTAACAAATTTCAATGATTTTCCAATAACTTTTGATTTCAGGCAAAACGTATGGGAAATTGAAAGCGCCACTTAGATTGCGTGAGAGCCACGCTGCCAATCTTTCATGCATCTTGACACTTCCCATACGCAAAATCATGCCAGATATACCTTCAAGATATTGAATCTCTTGAACAAAAAATGACTAACCAAGTTTTTTTTAAAATCATTTTTATTGCAAATTTACAATCCACTCAGTACAGAGTAATAAGTAAATAGTATGATATAATTGCTAAATGACGTTAGTTGGTCACCATCCACTGATGGATCTTCGGAATTCACTCGAGATTTTCAGGCCATTGCTTTTTCAGTCATCTATTCGCGGGCTGGTGGGAGTAGAGGTCGGCTATGAGTTGGTTGGTGTAATTTAAGGAGCGATCTCAACCTTTGATAACAGAATTTTTGATGACTTCATTGATGAAAGGAATTGCATCCGTAGTAGTTGCTGCAACACCCCCATCTGAACGAATTTGTATTTTTCTTTTATATTAATAATTTAGAAACAATTATTGAATCTTTTTGTTTATATTTCGGTTTGACAATAACTACTCTAGTTGATTTTTTATAATTATATCTTAGATATTACGAGATAAATAACAGTTTCCAAAAATTTTTACTCCCACTATTTTTTGAAAAAATCTGATTCTGCAATTTTTTCAAAAACTATACTTTCTACAGAAAATCTTGCTACACAGAGGTTGTAGATAATTGCACAATATATGATCCTATTCTATTTAATTTATTATTTATCAAATATTCATAAATTTTCCCAGATAATGGAAAAAACAAAAGTACCACTTTCAGTTACCTAATTTTAACCAAAAATTGCTGAATCTTAGAATTTACATTAAAACCGACGATATAAATTTTCGGGCCACACAATTAACAGTCTGGGCTATAGGGAAGACAGAAAAGTTGAAGTTGTCTGCTTCTAGCGGCAACTTCCCAGTCTGGCGCTGCCTGTAGTTGTATTCAATATTCCGAACATAAACTCAGTGCAAATTCTATATTACAATACAAAAAAACAAGTCGTTACAGAAGTAGAAAACTACAACAAAACCATATTTTAAACAAATCAATTAACCTAGATATCCACATTGAAGTTTTATATTTACATCTACAATAAAAAACTTAGTAATACAATCATGTGCATAAGACACCACACCTCTTTGCAGGACGGCCACTATACGTATAAATAGCTGAAGCTACGAAATAAGGGCACTTGTATCTTTAACCTCGCAACTTTGCAAGTTGAGCTTCTAATTCCTCGTCGGTTAGAGTTGATTTTGAACCTATCTTGTCTTTCTCTGGCGCTGGAGCATGGGCCATCTGCAAAATTTACAATAGCAATCATTGCCAAATCCAGTTATAATGAAACAAATCCTCACCTTTCCACTAATTTCGATTCCAATTTCATCCAAAACCTGGGTAATAATGTTATCACTCTCCTGTTCATCGCCGGACTCTGATAACATATCATCCAAGGTGTCGTTGACTGCAACAAATAACATTTAATGGGGGCTGATAATAATTCGACAATACCTACTCATTTCGTCCGTCATGTCCATCTTCATGGACTCCTTGGTGAAGTTGTTCAAATTGGCAGCGATCTGCTCCGGCTTCATCATCTTATTCATGTCGGACATGGTGTTGCCCGCCACCTTCATGGCATCGGCTAGTTTAACATTGGCCCCCATCGCCTTGTTCTGCTGTCCGATGCTCTGAATTTTGCCATTTGCCACGTACGTTCGCTGCTTTTGCTTTCGCAGCTGCACAAGCTGCTTTGCCAGCATTTTGCAGCCCTCATTATTGCCTTGCTTTGCGAGCTTTTTGATTTCTAATTCCTAAGTTTGCAAATGGGCGGTAAGTGGGAACGAGAGTAGTGTGGAATACTTACAAGCTTCTTTTCCTCCTGCTCCAGCTGCCGGCGCTCCCGTTCGATGTCCCGGCCAGCTCGGCGCAGCTGTCGGTCTGCATTTCGTTGCTGCTCTAGATTAGAATTAGTGGAAATTTAGGACTACTCTATAACTTTTAAAATACTTGCTTTCTGACATAGTTATTATGTTGTTATTAAAGTAAACTGTATGAATTTGATGATTTAAATAATGACTCACCTTTTGGGTCTGGTTTTGAGAACCAACTAAACATTTTTTACAGGAATAACAAATTCTACACTAGGAATTATGTTTGGTAGATTTAAACATAAAAATTTTGCTGTTCACAATAAATTGACGTACAATTTTGGGGTTATTTTTGTAGTCTGACTCATTTGACGTGTATGTCAATTGGGCTGCATAACGAGCTAGGCGTTGAACAATATTAAAGACTAACACTATGAGTTGTCTATATATTAGGGGTTTATTTACCCATAATGTAGCATAATTCGTCTTTTTGTACGCCTACATCGTACCCGTACGAGCTAAAGTTAGTTACATTCTACAATCCATAACTAGTATTCTGGAAATACAAGGTGTATTTTAATATACACGACAAACGAAAACTGAAGTTTCAGGTACGAAACAGTCTCAAAATCTACGTATAATATCCTGTAGCTAAACGATTTTTAATTTATGGAAAAACATTTAAATATGCTTTATACGAACTTTAACTTCATTAAAATAGATATTAGCATCGTTAAAACGACATTTAAAATTCTTAATCAACCTTACTTTAAGTATCGCCAAAAAAAGACATGAAAATTTTTTTAATGCCCTCAAAAAGAGATTTCTTGAAACGATTTTTATCCCATTCGAATGAATTGGAATCTAGATTAAACGAAGAAATCTCGTTAAAATAACTGTACGTCCCTATCAACCATTTAAAGCTATTGTAAATCTTGTTTATACGATCTCCGATCTCTTAAAATAGCTTTTAACGTTGTTTATAACACATACCGAAAAAGATTAGGGGAGAAAGGGGCAATAGCGGTCACCTAAGGGAGATTGTACGCAACACTTGTATTTATGGAGAAATTGTAAAGTGTTTGGTGTCAAATTGTTAAGTATTAAACAGTCTTTGACTGTTACTCGCTTTATCAAGATTGAAGCAAATAGTTTCATAAAAGTTTTACTATTTATCCAAACTTACCTTTGACCGTAATTTCTCCGCACTCTGGGTAATGGCGGTCAGAAAATTGATCCGGCATGTATTACAACTGATAATAGTACTATAACAGAATATTGCAAAGAATATTTTATTGCGAACATTAATACCTAAGACGTAATACAAAGAACAGACTTACAGAACATTCTCTTTAGACAATATTAAAACATAAATGCTTTTATTTTAAAAATGTAACCTATTGAAACTGAATTTTTCCATATCGAAGGTGTTCAAAAGATGTGAGCTTTCCAATTACATCGTTCTTTTTTATAATTAAAGCTGACAATTATATGCACACTCTTGACTCTTGAAATGGATTCTATGTTGGATGATTCCTTATACATTTCTTCTATGGGAAAAGTGGAGGTTGTTGACAGTCTATGTTTATAAAGATGGTGACAGGGATTTCCCGTTCCCTCTGCTTATTTCAATACGCGCACTGCACTCTAGCGACAGAAAGTGAAAATATATATCTCAGCTGCACACAAAAATTGTATTAATAAATTTAATGATATAGTAATTTTTTCAAAAAAAAATCTGAAAAAGTTCATACAATACAAATTATAGCCAAATATAAGCAAATATGCAAAATCCAGAAAGTATGTTCAAACATGTATAAATATGCAAAATATGCAAAATCAAACTTGGCTTAAACGATTTGTTTTCACATAATTAGTATACATATGAAAAAAGTTTCGCCGGCATATCAATTATACAAAATATGCATTTGCCATATAATATCAGCTCTTTATAATATCTATATCGTCTATGTCTGGGAACAGCAATATATTCCAGTGGCCTCGGTAGCAGCGCATGCATTTTACTCGAATATCATTTTCAGTTACCTATACTAACTGCCAGTCTTATAAAGGCCACTAATCTGACGTTAACTTTAATTCGCTGTTAAAATAAACAAAAGCGCATCAAAACGTCAGTGTGTATGACATTTTATTCATTAGTAAACAAATTTTGATGCGCTTTTGTTTATTTTAACAGCGAATTAAAGTTAACGTCAGATTAGTGGCCTTTATATGACCGGCAGTAACTATCTCAGTCACAAACTCTTTTTCATTTTTCTCATTTGAAACGGTCACTATGATGAAATCGTCTTTATTCAAAACAGAATCTTCTTCAACTGTAAACCTAGCTTCTTCACTACTGTAACCAAGTAAGAAAAAGATTTTCAACCGTCCTTAGAACATTCATACAATGCTCCAGGGCATCCATTGGCCCCCAAATTTGGAGCCATTCTTTATCTGGTATAAATGAACATGGGCGGAATATACCCATCAGCTGTGTTCATGCAGCAAATAAACGTCGTAGTTTTTCCTCTCCCTCCTGATGTGACTGCCCCAATTCCCTTTTGTCCTGTTGGTTCAACAATTTTTCAAGTTTCTTGGGCTGTTGATTACTCAGCATCATCCATATTATAGATTTTATAAGGAGGGAAGCTGTGCTTGATCATGAGTTTCTCCAGATTTTTAAAAAGGGGATACTTCCGTTTTGTTAAAACCATTTAATCTGTTAAGACTCGTACCCTCAAGTTTCCTAACAGAAACCGAGGGGTTTCTTTTGAGGAAAACTATCAACCACTCTCCCTGCAAGGCATTTCTCCTTGTTGAATCTATGTTCGTCACAATCAAAAAATAACTTTCGAATCCGCAAGGCGTCAGACCATAATAAAGATTAGCTAAAGTCTTGAGATGGGCGGTAATTTCCTCTTCTTGCTCAGTTGAAAAGGTCGATTTTCTGCCCATAACTGGGAGTCCCGATTTTACATTCTTGCATCGCTGCTGTAACATAATAAATGGCAGGCCACATTTCTTTGCTGCTTTTCTTTGGCTTATACTTTTTCCGACATCAACTATAGCTCTCTTCAAATCCTCTGCCGTCCATTGCACCTTATCTGTTATTTTATCATAATTCCTCAGCATCTGAAAAAGCAGAAAACGATAATAACCCGTAATACCGATTATAGGGAGTAATGACGGTCAAGCGACTGCCATTACCCACATACCAACAGCTGTTATAAAATTAGGCAATATAGAACTAGGCCTTACATAGGTTAACATTAATTATATATTCTGATATATTATACTACGTACGTTGCATAAACAAAAAAATGGGTAGAAAATAGCACAGGTTATAACGCAAAACGTTAAATGCTGGAGATATGCGAAAAAGCTTTAACAACGTGCCACTCTGGCGGCTTACAGCAAACTGTCGCTGGCTGCTGTCTCACTGACAGTGTGATGTTAAAGCTTAATTACACACCGAACTTCGCGTTATAATTTTAATTGTAAGCTTCGCTATTGGACTGACTGTCATTACCCTATGATCACCATTCCCCCATTCTCCCCTAAGTGGAATCGTGCAGATTATCGCACTCGGCTTCGCTTTGCTCGTTAAACTCTGCACTTACGTAATGATGCTTTTTCGGCACTTGTTATAACAATAACTATTATTTCGTTAAAGTGATTTCTGAAATAAAGTAATAATTTGATTTGTATTAACAGTAAATTGTGTTTAAACCATCTTTATTTAGTTAAAACGATTTTTAATCTAATTTTAGTACTAAGATGTAGTTCAAAACACTTTATTCTGTTTAAAATGACATTCAACTTCGTTAAATATGAATGTGATCCCGTTTAAATGATTTTTTTCACTAGTACCTTCTTTGTAAGTGATCCTTACACTGTAAAGTTTGAGGGATGTAGGCTACATTTACAAAAATTGTTACAGTTTCCATGACAATGTACTTACTTCCCTAGAGAAGTGAATTACTTACATCCCGCATGTATTACAACTGATAAGATGCCATGTCTGCCCCTTGGTTAACACGAAGAATACCATTGTCGTTCGTACTATTATCCATTTTTAATCAGAATACAAGCACAACGATCACAAAACAGCATTTGCAATCGTATTCACGCATTTTTTCCAAGAATTTTTCAGAGTGAGTTTATAACTGTCAAACAAAACGTCACAGCGCTATAAGGCTACTATTTAGCAAATGTCATAATTTTACGCCAGGTTATTACCTACCATTTACTTTACAAAAGGAAATATTGGTAGTGAAAAAAATTATGTACTTTACACATGATGTAGGAAGATTTACACTACCTCGAACCTTGCTACCCTCGTTCGCTTCGCTCACTCAGGCATCAAATGGTCCTCGGTAGTGTACATCTTACCTACATCCCTTGTAAAGTAATATACTATTTTTGTCTCAGTGAAGCAGTTTTCGTTAAACTAAACTTTAAATCTTGTTTATATGACATTTAACCTCTGTAAAAAACTAAACTGCACGGGCTTAGATTAAGATTCTCCTTCGGGTTTTGTATAAATATAGTCATCGCTTTAATGCAGGAAAAATTAAGTGAAAGTGGTTGCCTATGCAGTAGGGGAGATTTGGGCCGCATCGAAACTAATTGTACGTGTCCAATCTTCCAATCCTGATGGTTGCACACTTCTATTTTGGCTGTTATTCACCAGCCCCATTAATTATTTTCGATTTTAAAAATACCATGATGCACCACGTGCGCTGAAATTAATTAAATTCAGCGCGGTTAGAGTGGATCTAAACAAACACTAAAAAATAATCCTGTTTGGGCCAGAATGTTAATAAAGCTCCGTAAGAGCTTGTTCCTGGCGGGGTGCCCTGACAAATTGTGCCTCCCCGGCGCGCGACGAACGCCCTGTGTAATTTGTGTGATTATTTTCTGTATTTACATAACTTTCCTTGCTCGGCCACTCTTCACTCATGCTTGTTCCATTTTAATGGGTTCGTGTAGTTTTGCTGCTGCTGGACGTCGGGACGAAACAAAATCGTCATCAAATTGTAGTGGTTTACACACTTGAGATGACTCCGATTTTTGGTGGTAAATGATCGATTTTCCCATCGATGAAGAACGTTTATAACTGGTATTATCAGCTTTTACCTTCTTCTTCTAAAAGACGAAAGAAGTGTTGTGATGTGAAAAAATCGTTTTCCGAGATGTCTTCAGACCTTCAGGTTTGGGCGTACCTAGATGAAAAAACATGTTTTCTCAATTCCGTCTGTCTGTTGGCACTATAACTTAAAATCTATTTGTTGGAGAACGACGATATTTTGCATGCGGATTATAGGTCTACCTGGCTCGAAACCGAATATACTTTCGATCAAATACATGTAGGGTAAGTACCTTAAAAAATGAAATGTCCATTTTTGCTTTGACTTAGGAATTGACAGAAGTAATATATTACAGAAAGTCCAATGTTTTCCCATTAACGAACAGGGGACCGAAAAAATACGGGGTGAACATGGTAAAGCCATAGGGCAGCCTTAAGCGAACGTAATAAATGTGCTCCCGTGGCGGAGTGATATGAACGTTTGACCTCACGTCTGATTGAAAATAACGATCGAATTGCGCTTGGCAGTGCACGAGTGCGAATGCTATGCGCTGTATCTTTTTTATTAGCAAATTGATATGATGCCCATTACTAAGTGTTTTTGTGTACTGTTTGAGGCTTTCGCGGTTACTCGAATTATTCTCCTTAGCATAGAATTTTGGCTTAGACCGCGTAGTATTTGTATATGAACACCCAGCATTTTCTGACTTAATGTGCCTTACACCTTGTGAAGTCGAGCAAAAACCCGCGCGATGGTCATGCTCTTTGGTGGCTCGTGTTGTTTGAGTATCTTGAGAACGAGGATACTTAGGCAGATTTGGTCGTTTTGCTGTTTGTGCATCCATATTCACTAACGTTTCGCAAGACCTTGCAGCTTGCATCATCAGAGTGAAAGTCGCACTAAGAACCGAAGGTCGATGTAGAGCTACTTATAGTCCTCTGTGCCAGGCACGCGGAGTGGCGTAACGCTGGTTGGTCATCCGAGTGCAACGTAATCCGTGGGGCGTGGCCGTATGACGCACAGTGATTGTAATACTCTAGATCGTGTATCACAGGGGTCCACGTTTTACTAAGCTTAAAGCCATCTTCCCTGTTGATATTATTTGGATGCTTTTCTATTTCTATGGCTTCACGTATCACTCGCGGGAAGTAATGAGGTATTCTGGCAAGTACTCTGGCATGCTCAAATTCTAAAGTGTGCCCATTTGTAAATGTATGCTCAGCTACGGCTGATTTTGTGATGCGTTTGTGTTTCCAATCGCCTTTGTGTTCTTGGAGACTTAGATCAACGGAACGACCAGTCTGTCCAATGTAACTCGAGCCGCAAGAACAAGGAATGCGATAAACGCCAGCGGTTTTTGCATCGTTGCAGGACACGTCCTATCTTATCAGTCAAGCGTTTAACGTAAGGTAGAAATGCTAAGCCTTCCAGAGGTGGAGATTCTTCTTTAGCCTTTTTTGTCATAGTCTTGTCTAGTGCTGTTCGTATGGCAGTAGTTGTGTATCCGTTCCTTTGTAAAGAGTCAAACAGATGTAGCTTTTCTCTCTCTAGATTTTCCTCGTCTGAGATACGAACGGCTCTTGTCGCCAGAGTCTGGAGAACTGTTGCTTTTTGCATTGGATGATGGTGTGAGTCAGCATTTAGATATCTGTCCGTGTGTGTTTTCTTTCTATAGACTGCATGTCCTAGCTGCCATCTAATTCACGTTTCACCAGGACGTCTAGAAATGGAATACTGCAATTTTTGTCTACTTCCATTGTGAATTGTATGTTGTGATGTACAGAATTCAGGTGTTTTAGAAACAGATTCAATGTCTGGCGTCCATGTGACCAGATGACAAAGGTATCATCTACATATCTCAACCAGTAAGTCGGTTTCAGCTGCGCTTGTTCGAGAGCCTTGGTTTCAAAAGCTTCCATGTAGATATTAGCGATAATAGGTGATAGCGGTGAACCCATATGGGTTATAGTATCTTATACCATGATAGATATTTATTTTCCACCATGCATTTTGGGACATCTTTATAGATACCTACAGAAACATAACTTTTATAATGATTGTTGATAATTATTCTGCTGGTAGTAATTGCAGATAACTGATTCTCATTAATGCTAAAAATAAATTTTATACTCCAAGATTGTTGTGTATCACATCAGCTTAACTTTATGTCGTTAATTTAAACGCTTACTTTATTTTTGTAGTTCGTTTTAGAGTGAAATAAAGAAATATTTGTTATTAAAGCATAAGTAACTTTTATTATTTCTTGAAGGTTGCATATACAGTATATTCTGTATTACACTTTATTTATAGAACTAAATAAAGCATAAATTGCATGGGGGAAGGGGTGTATTCGCTAGCATAAAGTCGCTTGAAATGGCGTGAGAAAACTATCATTAACAAAGGTTTTGATGACTAACACTCAAGATAAAGCTGTATGTTTTTACTTTTAATGCAATTTGCTTCGGAATTAGAAGCATGAAAGGTTAGCAAAGTGTTGTGTCAACAATTGACGAGTAAATTAACGTGTTTATCAGCTGCAAGCGTAGTATTTTTTAAAATGCAGTTTAAAACACAGCAGGTTGTACCTATTCTGATTTTGTTTTTATAGAGTGTTACATTAATAGCGAAACGAGTAATGCAGAGATTAAACTAAACTGATGCAACTGCTTTTTCTAGGTATACGATGTAATCCTTTACATAGAGCAGGCAAGAGAAAAATAATATTAATCAATATTTCTGGTACAAAAATAAATTTATTTGTCCGAAGAACCTTGACCAGCTTATCGGGTTATCACCAACTTTATTGCAAGTAAAACTAATTTTAATCTGTTTTAAACGATTAAATCTCCTTAAAACAATTTTCAATTTTTAAAGTCCCACTTAATTTTTATCTGGCTAAATTTAACTACGAGGTTTTTTAATCTTATTCTATTAAAACGACTTTAATTTTGTTTAAACGGATAAAATTTTATTTATACGACTATCTTCGATAAAGTGTATTTTGCTAAAATAACAATGAGGCCCTGTAATATAGTTTAGTAAAAGGACTTTCAATCTTGTTACTTGACTTTTGATTTCATTTATATTATTTTTAATTTCGTCAAAATTCTGTTAGAATTAATCAAAAGGAAGTTTAAGTTTTTAATACGATCATTAATCCTTTATCTAATAGACTTGTCTGTCCGTCCGTCCGGGACGCTGTTTCAGCAGCCAAACCGTAAGAGATAGAGAAAAAAGTTATGAAAGTTATATGTTTGGAATGGTCATGTCAGCTCAGGAACCGAATTTCAGTCACGTGACACTTCCGGTTTTCGAGAAATCACAAAAAAGACCGTTTTTCAAATAGAACGCGTATTAAATAAAAATGTTTCAGCAGTCAAACGGAGCTGCGACCCTCTGCGCCTCAAAACGTCGATCGGTTAGGCAACCACTTTGACACCTTTCAGGTCTGGGTACAGTTTTTATTTAATACGCGTTCTATTTGAAAACGGTCTTTTTTGTTTTTTTAAATGAGACATTTGTCTCACTGGATTGCTTGTTTTCACTAATAGACTTATTTAATATGATTAAATGACATTCGGCAAGTCAGAAGAATATTTACTTAACTGAAGCAATAAAATACAATTTAAACGACTTTAACCGACTTAGAATAGCGTTAATATTTATTGAAACCACTTTTATTGTTGATAATTTTAAATTTCGCTTTTAGTCATTAAATGACCTTAAATGTCTTTTAAACCACTAATAATTGCAAAACTGTAGTTTAAATGCTTATATGACGTTTAAACTTTTATTTTGCTAAAAACTGTAGTTTAAACGATTGCATGTCTTTTAGACAGCATTTATTCTATTAAAACGACTTTAAATCTACTTTAATCTATCTAAAATTTTGTTTATACCACTTATTCATGTTCAAAATTATTTCGCTAAATAACTTTTAGGTTTTTAATATAGTTTCAACGAATACATTTCTTTTAAGAAGATTAAAACTACTCCTAATATTGTTACTTGACTTTTGATCTCATTTATATTATCTTTAATTTCGTTAGAATTTTGTTAGAATTATTCCAAACGAGGTGTAACTTTTAGAAGTCACCTTTAATTTTTACTTAAACAATTAAACGATATTCAGCAAGTAAATAGTAGTAATGTAAATATTACAAGTGCGGTAGATCGCATTTTACAGCGCTTCGTGTCGTGCTTCAATAAAACCGAGCGCTGTAAAATGCCTAACACACGGAGTATTGTATTAAATTTTTTGGCGGACCTATATTTTTTTAACATTTTCTCTAAATTCACGACTTCGCTTTCGAATATCAAGCCATCAAGCAAGCTGACATCAGTAGATGTTATAGTTGACACTTTGAAACGTCAAAATTCAAAGTGGTAAATATCAATTTTCTTTATTTCTCCTAAACGCAATTGAACGATAAAATACGTAACTAGCGTTTCTGCTAACACCCGTTATTACTACAAAGCAACTTTTTGTTTAAGGGTCTCTGAAAGCTAAAAATTTTCTAGTCCATTTACCCCACCGCGGTGCAACAAAGCACTGACTAACTATAAAATCGTAGTTACGGTGGACGTCAACTGTAACGCTAGCGCGTCGTGCTTTTAAACTCGTCGCACGTGCTTTAAAGGCGTACTTATACACTATACTGCGTCTCAGGGTGACTAGACAGTACAGGGCCTTATTGCAAACAACGATGCCATATGTCTCCACAAAAGTGTTCTGTAGAAAATATGCCCCCATCACAGACAAACAAATCCGGCTATTGTAATAGAGACAGCTTAACTATAATCCCTCATTACCTGGTACGTTTTGTCAGTGGCATTCAAACAAGTTTAATTAAGAACGAAACAATTACGTACAGTAGGATCTCCGTTATCACAAACACATAATTCTTTTAATCGGAACTTGTCATAGTTTTTTAATGAGTAAAATTAGGTTTTAACAAGCATAAAATTCGCCAAATTTAGTGGATTTGATAGCCGGTAAAAATAAATAAAACGAATATGTGTTTCACGGCAATCGAGTTTATATATTTAAAATAGAAATTGGAAAAAACAGTAACTGATTATAATTTTTAATTGTAAAGTTTAAAAATTGTACAATTCGTGTATCACTACTCGCTGTCACTATTGTTCGCTTCACTATTAATGTCACTATCACTATCTGTATCATTTATATTTATAATAATTGGTTCTATATCTTCTAACAAATTATCGACTTCCCACATTGTCCTTTCTGTTGCTATTACGTGATTTACATAGTTATTCCATTTTGCTGGCGTAACTCGCAAATATGCTTCACTGATTAAATTTCGGACTTCATTCTCCTTAAAATTCGTGTTATGTCCGGCTACGTACCTTAAAAAAATCCGCCTAATTGTGCATTAAATTTACTTTTTAAAGATTAATAATAAATAATTAAAAAATATGGTGATAAATCGTGGATGTTATAATTTTAAATAAGAAAATTATGGACAATAAACTAATTAAGCAAAGGATGTTTAATTTAATTATGTATTTATAATATCTTGGGTGTCGATCTTTGATAACATTAAAAATTTATTTAAATGACATTTTGGAAGCTTTTGCTGCATTACAATTCAATAAATGCCAAAATTAAACAGTGTTTACGACAATATTTAAATTAAATACCTGTTTAGTTCACTCCACACCAGTTCTATAGGATTCAGTTCGCAATGGTAGGGCGGGAGTCTCAAGATCTTCACATTGTGCCTTTTTGCAATTTCTTCTATTTTATACCCATCATAGTTTCGTTTGAAGGTATTAACTACTTCCAACAATTCGTTTTTTAAATAGTCCTCTTCAAAAAATAAATCTATAGACCGAAGCCATGCCTGAATTTCGGCTTTATTTGAAGTATTGTTCGGAATTTGCTCTAACTTTCTACTGTGGTAAGACGTATTGTCCATAACAACAACAGTTTTTTCTGGTAGATTCGGAATCAACTGATCTTCGAACCACTTTTCGAAGTTGGGTCCATCCATTTCATCATGGTAATCTTGGGTATTTTTCTTAGCCAAAAAAGTCAGCTCTGCTCCATCAATAAACCCGTTTTTGGATCCTGCATGTAACAGGACAAATCGTGGACCACGAGTTGTAGGAGCTTTCAAACCTGTGGTCAATCCACGAATAAATGCATCCCGATGCGATTTAATTAAATTTATCGACCCATTCTTTCGATACACTATGTCCGATATTTACCCACGATTCATCCAAATACACGATATTGTATCCAACTTCACGATTATTACGAATTTCGCGTAAATAACGATGACGCCAAGAGATTATTTCTTGCTTTTCAATTAAAATAGATTTTCTGCCACGCTTTTCATACACAAAGTCCATGTCACTCAGTATGCGATGCATTGTTGCGCGCGAAAAATTAGGCAAATTTGCATTGCCATTTACTGCAGCTAACACAGAATTTATTGTAGGCGGTATATTGTCCCGATAAAACTGGTGCACTATTCTGCGAATGTCACTCTTCATTTCTCCGTCGTATTTGTTTTCACGAGATGTAACAATTTTGCGCTTTTTGGGCCTTTCTTTTGGAGGAAGTAGTCCAGCTGGTGAAGTGTACTCTTGTCTCACGTTGTAAAGCTTCTTTTCACCCACGCCACTCATTTCGGACACTTTTTTTGATTATAGTGGATATCGAATCGTTAGTTTGATTTAAATGGTAACTGACGAGATTCATTACTATTTGCTTTTCTGAAACTTGCAAAGATTGTCCACGTTTCCATTTAACAATTTCCTCCATTGAGCGGTCAAAACAACAATAAACAACAATAAAAGCACTAACAATAGATAAATGTATAGAACACTATGCAAAAATAATCGCAAATGGAATATGTCAATAGGCTCTGAGAACAGATGAAGACTAAACATATTTTGTACAAAAATTACCCTAATGGCTTATTAATTTATTTTGCATTAGAAAGTAGTTATGAATCACTCAAACTTTTGGAAGTACAAATTTGTCACCCTCATTATGCTTGTAATTAAGAACCAATTTGATGCATACAGCAGACGTTAAACCTGATGTGCAGTAAATTACTTCAGTTTTAAAAATGATAAGATATAGGTATTAATTATTTATAATCTTCTATACAGGGTGATTTATAATAGGTGTAAAACACTTTACTATCTTGTTCCGGAAGTAATTTTAAGATAAAAATGTCATATGGACATAGGTCATATTCCAATTTGTTTTTACTATTCATATATAAATCAATAGCTTCCGATTCTTCATCAATATCCTGTTCGGTGACAAGGGGTTTAAACGGTTCTGTCTCGTCCTTCTTTTTCATAGAATAATTGTAATATTTGACGGCATAAATCAGTGCATCTAAAATTTAAATCTGTTGTAGTTCTGTAACTAATTGGAATATGACCTATGTCCATATGACATTTTTATCTTAAAATTACTTCCGGAACAAGATAGTAAAGTGTTTTACACCTATTATAAATTACCCTGTATAAATAATGGTTTCTGAATTACAAATTATACTTTCTCAAACTGATTAATCTGAACTACAAATGATGCTTTCTGAATTAAAATTTTGCGTGAGAACTTATTGGGAACTTCTGGTTTTCGTCTATTTCGGTCAACTTATACCATCACCCGTTGCATAGAACTGGCAACGTCGGAGCGAAATTCCCATAAGGAAAGCATTCCCTATCCTCTCCACGCTGTCTTGTCACCCTGAGACGCTCTACAGTATCATATTATACTATTATTTATTTCAAACTATAAAATGCCGTTTAAACGATTTCACCCTATTTAAAATGACTTTAAATTTTCTTAAAGCGATTTTTGGTACTCTTATAAATGAAATAATTTTAAATGTCGTTAAAACTGCCTTTAATCTCATATAAATGATTTTGAGCGTCGTTAAAATACTATTAACTACAAAGCTGTAATTTAAACCACTATAAGAAACTTTTATTTTGCTAAAAACTGTAATTTGGCGATTATACATCAATCAAACTAGTATTTTGTTGAAACGACTTTAAATTTTTAAGAAAACTAAAATTTTGTTTCTGCGACTTATACTCGTTTAAAAATATTTCGCTAGAATTACGTTTAAGTGTTTTGATATAGTTCTCCGTTGATCGTTTATTTATCAGTTTTATTAATGTATAAAAAGTCGTTTATTAATGACCTAGTAATGAATTATACATATTTTATCCAGAAACGATTTTAATATACGAGTATACGAACAACGGAAAATATATTAACTAACTCGTGTGTTAATAGACGGTTAGTAATCTCAGTGTCTCGAGTATTAAACGCTCTCATTAACAGACTAGTTTTTTAAATATCTTTAGCCTGACGTTTAATAGTCTTAAAGAACGTTTGATTTCATTGTAGTATATTTAATTTCGCAAATTTTAATTTTATTAAAATCAACCAAAACGAGGCTCATCTCTTTCGGTTGACCTCATTAGTCATAACAATGAAATTTTGCTTAAACGTATCGAGAGATCCAAAAAAACTGTTCCTCAGCGGGCTGTGGAAATTCAACGTATGAATAATATGTTGGTAACACTGTACTTCAATAACAAATTCGAGGTTAGCAGGTTAGGATTTGCATCATTTTGTGTCATAACTGACGGAAAACCTAACCTGATAACCTCGAATTTGACATTGACGTACAGTATCACCAACATATTATTCATACGTTGAATTTCCACAGCCCGCTGAGGAACAGTTTTTTTTTTGGATCTCTCGATATAAATGACATTTATCTAATTAAATCTCTTTCATTTATTTCAAACTATAAAATGCCGCTTAAAAGACTTTAACTTATTTAAAATGACTTTCAATATTTTTAAAGCAACGTCTGTTACGAATTCAATGAATTTAAATTATGTCAAAATAACCTTCAATGCTTTTAAAATACAATTAATCACGAAACTGTTGTTTAAACGGTTATGTGTTGCTTAAACATTTAAAACAACTGCAATTGATTCTAGATTCTAACGAAATTAACCAAATTCTGAAGACATTAAAGACAATGTAATCAGATCAAAATCAATGCACGAAGATTAAACCTAATACTAAAGATATTTAATCCTTTAACTTTAAATTATAATAAAGAACTTAAAAGTCTTTTTTTAACAAAACATTTTTTAACGAGTAAAAGTCGCATAAGCAAAATTTTAGTTCCCTAAAGATTTAAAGCTATTTTAACAAAGTAAGAATGGTTTGGCCAGTATATAATCGTTTAGATTAGAATTTTTAGCAACATTAACGTTGTTTAAACTACATTTAATCGTCTAAATTACAGTTTTGTGATTAATAGTATTTTAATGGCATTGAAGGTTATTTTGACACAATTTAATTTAAGTAATTTAGTTCGCACCAAAAGTCGTGGTAGTGATTTTAAATTGGTTAATAGCCCTTAATTGTCAATTTATTGTTTAAAATAAAGATAAGGGGATTTAATTAAACGAATGACGATAACAACGTAAGCAAAATTTATTGCTATGATTTCGGAGGCTTTCACGGCCATTGTCATTAAGTAACAAACCACTTCCGGGATTGGACTGTGTCATTATCGGGATCGAAGAACTCAACGTTTCGCCCACTTTCGTAAGAGGCTTCATCAGGAAGAAAAGCAAGAGAGCACGGTAACACAACGTGTAAACCACGCCAAAGGCGAAACTCTTTTGGAAGAGAAGGGATAGAAGAGTTTCGCCTCTGGCGTGGTTTACACGTTGAGTTACCGTGCTCTTCTATCCCTTCCTAACATTCACTTTTAGCACTTTGTTGCACAAAGAGCTATTTAATATCGTTTAAATAATTAGATACTTTTAAAACTACTTTCAGCGTTGTTACATAGGTAACTTTTATATTTATTTCTATTATCTTTAATTTTGTCAAAATTTCTTTAACGATGTTAGAATTAATCAAAACGAAGTTTATCGTTTCAAATTGATCTTTAATATCGACGATTAGACATTAGCCCATTTTTGACAATAAAATACAGTTTAGATGACCTCAACCTGCTTAAAATGGCATTAGAATTCGTTAAAATAACTAAATAAATTTAATATACACCGTTTAAATGAACATAAATTTCAGGAAAACATTATTTATTACAAATATGTAGCTTGAAGACTTATATGTCGTTTAAACAATATTTATTTGGTTAAATCGACATGAAATCTTCTTTAAATGATATCAAATGGTATTTATGCCACTTATTTCTGTTGAAATAGATCCAAATTTTATTCAAATAGTCTTCTTTTTAATATAGTTTAAGCGATGACATTTCTCTAGAGAGGCAATTTACAGTAAATCAACATTTATTTCCTTTCAGTTGTAATGTAAACAACTTTAAAATTTATTTATGAGGAGCTTGATCTCATTAATTACTTTAAAATTCGTAATATCATCTTTATCTAGTTAAAACGACCTTGTATCCAGTTTTATCATAATATACATGTAGCTGGTCATTTCAAAATTTTAATTCCATTTTTAATTTTCCTAAAATTATTTTAAATCTTAAATAATAAAAATAGCTTAGTCTCGTTGAAACGAGAATCGTTAGTTTGGTTTTAAGCTGTTTTACACATATTTAAATTTTGTTTAAACTGCGATGCGTGTGGGATATAAAACATTTATCCCACTAAAACGTCCTTAATATACCCGGCAAATTCCTTAAATTTACTCTAATGTTTACTTGAGAAAGACTGTAAAATTCAATAAAAGCTTTTTAGTTTGTAAAAATAAAGTTTTACCAAAGTTCAAACGATTAAATATCATTTCAATCATTTTTATTTCGTGAACATGACTTCAAATCCTGTTGTGAAAAAAGAACTTTTAACTGTGTTAAAATATATAACTGTTCATCTCTTGTATCTTGTTAGAAGTCAAGGTATAAAATGTTGTTTTAATAGCGTCTGAATTAATAGAGTATGAGCAGACGTAATTTTTTACAAATATGTAGAGCTTAAAATAAACCAAGTGCCTTGCCCAGAATTCGGATTTAACCCTTTAAATAACGGGGCAAGAAAATCCTATTATTAATCAATATTCATGCTGGAAGACCAATTCCTTTATCTTAAGCGCTCGTCCAGCTAAGCGGCTTATCGAAGGCCTTGGACGCATCTTTAGCTTTTTACTATTTTCAGGCGAGGCCCCTGGAAGAAGTGGGCGTTATGTAACAGAAAAGCTATTAAATTAGCTTGGAGAACGAAGAATTAACGCCAGAAAGTGGCCTAACTGCTAAAGACCTTTTAACCTAATCACTTTACAAGAAGGAGTGCTATTTTGTTAGTAGCCATTACGTGGTTTTTAGTAATTGAATACGAGTTTTTGGCCATTCATCCTCTCACTGCCTGTGTGCAGTGGAAACGGACTTTGGTTCCTATGTTGTGAATTTCAGAACGCTGCTTGGAAAGTGAATATTTCAGTTAAAAACCGTTGTTATTGTACCTACAGGTGTTATTTTTGCAAATCCTCAGTAATATCAGCTAGAATATGAATAAACAGAATTTCAAAATGCTATACGTTCCGTTTTTAAATCAATTGATGACATATAAACTATGAAATAATAATTGGCATTTAATCTAGCTTAAACTAGTGCTTAATGAGACTGTATATAACGTATATTTGACTTTTAATCTCTGTAAGAAAGATCTCCATTTTAAATATCTATCGAATGGGTATTTAAATAGGTAATTACCTTAAATCTTAGAAAATAATTGCATTGGAGTAGAACATATTTTAATCTAATTTAAACGATTACATTACGTGTGCGGGACTTTTATCTTGTTAAAACGACTTAAAATTTGGCTAGTCAGATTTTAGTGCCATTAGACTATATTCAATTATAGTAAGACCGGTGTCTTTAATATTACACAGATGATTTTAAAACGATTTTTGTCTCTATTGACACCAATAATAGTCCGTTTTCAACGATTAAGTCACTATCCGATTACATTCTTATAAAAAGGACTTGTGGAAATGCCTATAATAGTGTGAGTAAAGATGCTTTCGCACAATATGTATCGTACAATATTTTATCTACGGTAGAATCTAGAAAACATGGTAAATTGAAAAAAAAAAACGTAAATTAAGATTAGTAGCAACCGGTCGTCATTTTGCGTGGTTAAAAATTTTAAAACACGTTGTTACTGACGACATGCCTAATGAAATCTTTTAAACAGGTTGCTATTGACAACGTAAACTAATAAAAACATGTTACTAATTAGTGGTTTTACAAACTTAAAATTGCCAACTAAAAGTCAATTATACACATTGTCGTAGATAAAGAGTATGTAGCGTCGTTAAGCGATTTTCGATCTTCTTAATCAAGTTTTAATTTCTTTAAGACGACATTAACACTTGTTTAAATGATATGAAATATCATTTCTGAGTATTACTCTTCATCTCGTTAAAATAACCTGAAATATCGCAAAAACTGTTTTCTTATTTAAGTGTTCACATGTTTTTGTAAGCAGCAATCTTATTGCATCGATCTTTAATTTCATTTTAATTCTTTTTATATCTCATATAAGTGATTTGAAACCGTGTCTAAATTACTTTTATTCAGCATTTTATGGCAAATTCTAGTTAAAATTACAGCTAATTTGGTTAAAATAACTATAAACGTAATCAAATCAATCTTGGTCTTCGCGGCATTGTTAATCGAATTTAAACGATTAAATCACATTTAGGCTACAACAGATTTTTATAATGAGCTTTTAGTATGGTTAAAATCGTTAAATGACAATTTTAATCTCTTTGAACAGCTAACATCTCATTTAAATGAATTTAGTTTCGTTAAAGTGACATTTATTGTGCTGAATAGTTATGTATGCCAAAAGTGAATAAATATACGTTTTATCCATAAGGGGAAAACTTTAGCTCACGAGACAAAACCGAGTGAGATAATTTCCTCGAATGGATAAAATCTCTTTATTCACGTGTGGCATATCAATTTTTTCCAATATCTACATTTAGTTATATAAATAAGTTTTAAATTTGAACAAATAATTTCAAATAAATCTTATGTTACCTATTTTGTACTAGTTACCACGGTAGCACGTATTTATTTTGTTGGTGCTATGAATTATGAACTATTTTACTCACTAGTGAATAAAGTAGCATTTTATCCACACTCATCGTTAAAATGTTGCTTTATCATGGAGATTTTCGTAGATAAAATACAGCTTTACAAGTAGGTGTTGGAAAAAATACTTTTTTTCTACGACCACTACTAAAAGTAGGCCTTTTAGGGCTAGCTTGTTTCACTAGAAGTGACGTTTTATAGTTTACCGTGGTTAAAGAAATCAGCTGTTTACTTTTAGCTCTAGTGCTAAAAGTGAAGTGAGGTTATAAAACTACAATTTCGAACTGGAAGTGAAGTTGTAAAGTTATTCTAGTTGCTCCTTGCGTTACAGGTAAAGTGTTTTTGAAATAATTAAAGCGTTATGTAATGAATACACTCAGATGTGGAGTATTAATCATTACATTTCGTAACTGACCTTGACAGCACTGGCTTCGCAAACATTCGCCCGCGCATGGCCTACTATTTATTATGACATAAATTAGAAGTGTCGTAGATGCAAACGTTTGTTAAATCGATATTTATGGATTAATAACGGTAAAATTAAGGTCGTAGATAAAATATTGTATGCAACGCGTGCTAAAAGTCGTTTATGCAAGAGAGTCTCGCGCATAAACGTCGACTTTTAGCACTTGTTGCATAAATAGCTATTATATGCATACCATGACTTTAAATATCGCCAAAGGTACTATGAATATATTTTAAACGCTTAGATGTTGTTTGAGTAATAATTTTTTTTTCTAACCAGTAACCCCTTTAACTTGATAAAACGACAGATTTAAGTGTTGCCAAACTATC
This sequence comes from Agriotes lineatus, assembly GCA_940337035.1. NCBI lineage: Eukaryota > Metazoa > Arthropoda > Insecta > Coleoptera > Elateridae > Agriotes > Agriotes lineatus. The sequence goes on from OW679200.1 coordinate 133,430,654, forward strand.
TTGAATCATAGGAAACCGATATTATTTGGATTGTTATATTAGACAGCGGCCTGTTATGAGTTGTTTAACGGACTTTTTCCAGTGCCTGAGTGTGTTTTACACGACGGTTCGGGAGTTTTTGATCGACTCCCGTCATCAGACGTGCTTTCGTACGTTTTTTATACGTACAGCAGTGCTTACCCCGAAATTTGAACCCGGGTCCAATGATCACTTGTGATTGCGAGTCTGTCACTCTTACCGCTGAGCCACCAGCGCGGCCATACATTTTGGTATCGAAACTATTATTTCGTGGTTCCATATCAAGACTACTGATTTATTGATAAAAGTTAATTCCTAGATAGAAGGGTATTTATGGAAAGATAAACTAACTACTTAATTATTAAAAGGTACAAGGGTGAATTTAAGCAGATCAAGAACAGAATAATTATTCAAAATTTTATTAAGAAATTACATATAAAATTCAAATCAGATAATGCATTTAATATTCAGAAATAAGGTTCTAAAATATCAATTAAAAATATGATACTTTGAGTTATATGGTTAGTTGTTTGGTGTTATTAGAGATCAGTTCAGATTAAGAAACAAAAAAGTTCTAACAAATGATTTTAAATAGTGCTTGAATTAAAAAGTGGAAAGTTAATGTCAAATAATTATTTGAATAGGTCATTCAATAGGACAGGTAAAAATAGATTTATTAGCATATTATCTAGGGGTGTTAAATTTTTAAATAAATGCATGAAATATATTACTATGGAGAATTGTAAAGGAGGAATAATAACAATAATTTTGAATCGAAAACATATAAAACCTATTTTGTAAAAATTAAAAATTTTAATATAACCCTTTTATAAAATCATCTTTATTAATTTGGTTGGTGCATAAAACGGTATAATTGGTGCTAAATTAGCGAGATGAAGAAAAATTTTAAACATAAACTGTATAATGGATTTATGGAGAATAAAAAGTTAAACTGCTACAATCTACAAAGAAAGTGCTCTCTGGAATTGGGTGTTGTACTGAATTTATTGTTGATTGATTACATCATGTGGTTTGGATGACATACGTTGCATTTATTGGTTGTGGATCGCGTCGAGCTTCATCTTAGAGTAAACATCTTGTGAATTGGTTAAAGGGAATTCCATTTACTGGTATTTTACCTTGTCAAGCTTCTTGTAGGAGTGGACATATTGTGAATTGGATAAAGGGAGTTTCATTTGTTGGTATCGTGCCTCCTCGAACTTCTAGTAGGAGAGAACGTCATGTGAATTGGATAAAAGGTGTTGCGGTTACTAGCAGTGGACCTTGTCTGGCTTCTTGGTGGAAGTAAACGGGTGTACAGAGGAAAACTACAGTAAGCAGATGCAATACATTTGAAACAGTGAAGAGATATTTTTAGCAAAACCTGAAAGTATAAACATTATAATAAAGTGCATTGAATAATTAAAAAGGAACTACTTACATTTTTCATGTTTATCAGATGATTGGAATTGTAACAAATAATAGTTTGACTGATTTTCCATTTTTATAGTTTTTTGACATTGACAAGTATACAACTGTCAGATAATTTTCAAAGTAAGCTTTAATTGAAAGAAATTTTTCAATTGCGATAATAATCTTTGTAATGCATGAACCGACCTGATTTAAGAGTAATTGTCTTTGCTGGAGCAACAAATAGTTAATAAAACCAATTATTAATAATTCATATCAAAGAGCTTATAATTTGATTAAATTTATCTAAAAATAGAAATTTGTTGTAAAATTAAAAATGAATATCATATAGAATCATAGCATAATAAAAGGTGCACAACGTGAAATTATTACATACACAAAAGGCATTGCACCGCAGTCAAATTGGTACAATATATATGTTACCGCTATAGGAGCAGTAGCATATGTGTAGTGGGCTATTTTTGTATTATTCTAGCAGTAGTGGCATTCAAATAAGATTGATTTGTGTGCTAGCCTGTCTAATCGAACCTCTCTGCGAGTGCTACGTGTGCAGCTGTTTTCAGCAAACTGTGGTCCTGCTTTGCTACTATTAATATGTTACTCCATAGTATGAAGTGGTCTTCGTTCCAGACGTGTGACCTTGGATTTGGTGTAATAGAGGAATTTAAGGTGGTGGTTTCTCTAAGGCCATTTTTGAATTGATTTCGGGTTCGTACCGATTTCAAGATGTTATTTGGATTGTTATATTAGACAGTAACCTGTTATGAGCTGTTTAGCGGATTTTTTCCACTGTCTGAGCGTGTTTCACTTGACGTTTCGGGAATTCTTGATTACTTATGGTTACAAGTCGCTCTTACCTGCGCCACTAGCGCGGCCATATATTTACACTAAACGTCGTGTGGAAACTCTCAGACAGTGGAAAAGGTCCGCTCATAGTAAACCAATATTTACTTTTGTTTAAATTATATTCCAGTACCTTTAAACGGTTTCAATTTCGTCAATGGTTTTGGATTTCGCCAATTGTTTTGGATCTCGCTTATAGGATTTTTACTCTTATTAAAATGATTTTGTTGTTCTACTGAATCGAAAAGCTATCAATTTTGGCAGCGTTCAGCGGCCGAAATTCCCACCTTTTTATACTAGTAACTTTTACTTTTCGGCAGTAGTAACTAACCATAGCAACAAAAATTAACAACCATTTCCATTGGTCAAAGTCAAAAAAGACACTCCCATTTTGCGGTATGATCATGACCTCGACTTTTCCCGATTTCCTCGAATAAACTCACTTCCCTCGCTTGACCAATACACTACGGCTCGTGAAAAAAGTCCTTAATTTCGTACCTGTACCATAAATAGCTATTACTTGTATCGAAATAACTCTTTACTTCATCAATACAATTTTTATCTGTATTAAAGCCAATGTTAATTCAAATAAATGATTAAATCATTAAACGAATATTCAAACCCGAAAACGATCTTTAAAAATTTTTCAGCATCATTAATCGATATTCAATCTTCTCAATCAACTTTTAATTTCGTTAAAACGATGTTAAAGACGGTTTAAACGATTTTCAATATCATTGTCCAATTTTACTTTCATTAAAATGGGATTCAATTGTTTATAGAGCTGTTAGTGCAGTTAAGCGATCTTAGATCTTCTTAATCAAGTTTAAATTTCGTTAAAATTATATTACGTGACCGTCATTTTTTTATCTTTCTTCCGTTAAAATGATTTTTTACTGTTATTAAAATGATTTTCAATATTACTAAAGCGCATTGTTTCTGATTCAAGACCCAATAGTTAAACTTTTCTGTCAACACCTTTTTAAAACTCGTTTAAACTGTCAATTGAGACCTTCACTTTTCGTTCAAATAACTTTTAGTGTCCTTAACATGACTGATGGACTCATTAAAATAACTTTAGATATCGCCAAAGTAACTCCTTTGAGATTTTAGTTTTTCAATTTTGTATAAATAAATGTTTAGTGTTAGGTCACCGATATTCAATTTCATACAAAACGTTTTCAATCACATGTAGGTGATTTGTAACATCGTTTAAATGACATTTATTCAGTTGTATATGGTTTATTCTAGTTAAAATTGTTGCTAATCTGTTTAAAATTTTGTCAATACCATTTTTGTCTTCACCAAACTATTTTTAATAGAATTTAAAAGCTTAAATCATTTGGATACGATTACGATCTTCTGAAAACGACTTTTAAAATGCTTACAAAAAGCTTGTGCTATCCTTAAAAAATTTTTGACCTTGCTAAATTGTCTTTCGACCTTGTTAACAGTGTCAAGCAATTCATTGGAGGGGTTGGTGGCTTCTCAATCCCAGTGAAGATCTAAGTTTTCCGTATTCATTTTTAGCTTTAACTGTTAATCGTTTATAACAAGGACAGATTGTCTATCGAAACGCCTGATATTTAATATTGTTAATTCTGCAGAGTGGCGAAATACCTATAAAAATAACACGAATTATATTAAGCCACAAAAACGTTTTAGAGATTATTGTTAACGCTATTTTAAATCTCGTTTACTTGACATTTATTTAGGTGTAAATAATTAATTCTAGTTAAAATTGTTGATACAATGGTTAAAATATCATCAACACCATCTTTATTCTCGCCAAACTCATTATTAAGGGAGTTTAAACGATTAATTCACTTGTATACGAGTATGATCTTCTAAAAACGATATTTAGAATTTTTACAAAAGGCTTTTGCTAAATTGTCTTGTAAACTAGATTGTTTGTGACAAGATTCTAAATCTCATTTAAACGACTTTAATTCTTATTTGTGACCATCACTCTCATTCAAATCTGAATATCGCAAGGTTAAAAATGTTTATCTTCATCGATGTTGTTATAGACCTTTAACCAAATTAATTTTACTATCGTTAAGAGCTTTATTGCCGCATTGAGTGCGGTAATGAATAGATATCACCGCACTTTTTTACATAAAAAATACATCGAACCAGAGTTTATTGATGAAGATAAAATATTGAACAATACACGTTTGCTTATGGCACATAACGAAACTCGTATGATTGCCGCAAAACTCGGCTCACGGCCTCGTTTTGGCAATCAAACTCGTTTGGTTAAGATGCTCATAATCAAACTTGTATCGTTAATATCTATTAAACGATACTAGAAGTCTTTTATAAAATTTTAAATTGGTTTTTAATGCTTTGGAGAAGACAGTAATTGATTTAATGATATTTTAACCAGACTAGTAACAATATTAACGACAGCATAAGTCAGATTAAAACTGGGTTACAAATCACCTATATGTGATTTAAAACGTTTTATATGAAATCAAAACCCGGAATGATAACACTGTAAAGTTGTTTATAGAAAATTGCAAATCACAAAAGAGTGGCGTTAGTGATGTTTAACATTATTTTAATGAGGCTAGCAGTCATTTTAAAGGCAGTTAAACTCATTTGAATGAAAGTAAAGGTCACAAATGACAGTTAAAGATATTTAAATGAAAAAGAAAATTATTAATTTTTAGTTCTTTACGGCTGGGATTAAATATGAAATGGAATAAAACAGTTTTGTTTTATTTAAAAAAATGAAGCCAAAATTTAATTTTATTTCACAATTCCATTATTTATACTATACGAAAGACAGGAATTGGTTTTGTATAGAACATAAATATACAAAAAAAATTTTACTCTTCGCCACATTTTTATATAGCGTCTTCTGAAATAAAAAATACTTTTATTGGCTTTCGCTATTCTGTCATTTAAAATTTACAGCAATTTACTTCATTTTTGAAATAACACAAAACTGTTTTCTTTCATTTCATAGTTAATCCCAGTCGCAAAGAACTAAAAATTAATAATTTTCAATCTCATTTAAATAACTATAACTGTAATTTTGTTTCGTTCAAATGAGTTTTACTTCCGTTAAAATGACTGCTAGCTTCACGCCACTCTTTTGTGATTTAAGTTTTGTATTTTTTTATAAACAACTTTTCAGTGTTATCATACCGATCTTTGATTTCATATAAAACATTTGAAATCATATGTAGGTGATGTGTAACCTTGTTTTAATATGATTTATACTGTCGTTATAATTGTTGCTGGTCTGGTTAAAATATCAGAAAATCAATTAGTGTCTTCCCCAAAGCTCCAAAAACGAATTTCAAAATTTTTATAGAAGACTTCTAGTATGGTCTAAACACTTAACTGTACCAAATTTACCTTTAAACTTTTTAAGACAATTTTAAATCTTCTTTAAACGACTTTAACTATTATTAGCTTTCGTTGAAATGAGTTTTGCAGTACTTGAAATGGCTGCTAGTCTCTTTAAAATAATTTTAAATTTCACTAAAGTGAATCTTTAGTGATTTGAGTTTCGATTTTTTTTAATAAATGACTTTTTATTGTTATTACACCGATTTCTAATTTTATATAAAACGATGATAAATCACACGTAGGTGATTTGTAACTTTGTTTAAATAAAATTTATTCATGCGTATATGGTCAGTTGTCGTTAAAATGATTGCTAATCTGGTTTAATTATCATTAAAACTGTTTTTGTCTTCACCAGCACTAAAAGCGATTTTAAAGGGCATTTAATTTCGTTAAATCATTTTTAACTTTGTTAGAATCATTTGAAATTTCATTTAGACAACTAGTAACTTGGTTAAGGTGATATTTTCTTCCGTAAAAATGTTGTTATTGTTTTTTTAATAACGTTAAATATTGCCAAACGATGTCGTTTAAATAATTTGAATTCAAATAAAGAAATTTTGCAGTATCATTTTCTTCCTGGTTAGAACGGTTTTATATTTTTTAACTATTTAAAGTGACTTTCATTTTGTAAATAGTTTTATGCACAAGAAATGTTAGCATATTTTAAGCTTGTTGAAACAATTGTTTGAACTTGTATGCCATCAAAACAATTTTAAACTAAATATAATATAGTCCCGAAAACGTTATAAAGTAGTTAGAAGCGTTTGAAAATTAAGAATTAGGATTTTAGAATTTTTTCGCCACATAATATTAAAGAAACGCAGCATACTGAACAATGATGATCGTGTTTTCTTATTATATTGAATTGGATAACGATTGGTGGTCGATTCTTAGAGATGAAACCCAGTAGCTTTCAATAAAAACTTGTCAGGCGACTTAGTGTGAATAGATTTTTCCTCAAAGCGTTCACTTATTAATATTCTTAATTTTGTTGCGTGTCAAAATTCCTATTAAACGTTCTTTATAATTATGGTCCGTGCCGGAATTCTAACAAAAATGATCTTGTCATTAAGCACAGTTTGTGCTACTAAATAGGCGAGCAACGAGGTAAACTTACCTTAAACATGCCAGAACAGGTTACGTGCAGCGCTTCGAGATCTATTAACCACCAGCGGCATATCTCGGTGTCATCTCGAAGGCATTCCAGTGACCTCCATTGTTGGGCACTTTCATGCCTGACTTTATAGTCGCACATCGCATTAAATAACGAAATTAAATGTGACATAAGCTGTGGGCAATAAATCAGCGACGAGATTGAATGGGGCTTTATATTTTTAAAAGAACTGGGGCTTTATGGTGTAGTTTAAAGGATAGGTGTTACGAAAGCTGAACAGTTCTTTGTGGTGCCCCATGCACATATAAAAATTAAACGATGGAAAGTTTTGGATTTTATAACTGTGGCATTAAATCGTCTGAAATGAAGAAAAGAAGTTGGTTTTTGGGAACTGATACTGGTTTAAAATGGTGATGAAATGTTAGCTCCAAGACAGTGTGGTTTATTATCAAACAAAAATAAATAATCCTTGTAATCAATTCGTAATTTTCAAAATAGTCTTCTGTAGATGTACCTATCAAATGTTTTTATTGAATTTTGGATAATTGGAATTAAATTAATTGTTTGTATTCCAGTGTCTCTCGAATGTTAACTTGAACTATTATTATTCGAACTGTGTATTTATTTTATTAGTAGAAATTACTACAACAAACCCTCTGGCATATGTCGAAGTATTTCGTATTCCGGTTACCATGCTTTCCGGTTTTTGAGGAAGGATCTATTCCAATAAATATAATGATTTGGACCCTCTGTCATTTCTTATTTTTTTTGTCCATACCAGTATTTTCGCCCCTGTCTAGACAATAATATAAAAATGTATTGCTGGTCTTCCTATTTACTTTAATACTCGTATTTCCTTCATCCATCATAGTCAGCCTTTAAATTCAAGACCCTTGCCTTTGGTTTTCTTTTATTTGTTAGATATAATTTCCCAGTTGGTTCGCCTTCTTACAATTATGTTTTGGACAAAATGAACCGAACGAGAGGATGATGCTTAAGGTCCACATTGCAATCTAGTAAGAAATTGGCAGCTGTGGAACACAAGCTGGAGAGGGGCCACCTGCAAAATATACAGTAAAATCACTACATTACAAGTAATCTAAAGCTTAGGGAGCCAGGTTCTATAACTTACCGTGACTCGTCCCGCAGGGGTAGTCGAAACACGACAACCTTGAACACAAAATGTTTTATATTCTGGTTACACGACAAGGCCATATTTAAAAATCTTGATAACAAGGAAAAAAGGTGCAGTTTTATGGTACATAAATCTGAACGTCAAGCCGCTTCGCTTTATTCGCCGAATATTGAGAGCGCTAGTGGGCCACATAGCGGGCCGAACCGACCGTCTGAAAAAAAATTTCATCTTGGGCAAATCCAACGGAAAAAGAAGACGAGGAAGATCGCCCCAACGTTAGTCAGTTATTACTAAGAAGGTGCTTAGTCAACCTCTCCAGTCGGCGATTCGGGTAGCTCAAAACCAACAAGAATGGAAGTCTCGAATCAGCTAAAATGTGAAATAATACAGTTAAAGATCACAACACATCAGAATGATGTTTTGATGGAGGAAGTGAAGTAAACCCCTATTCTAACAAATTTTTAATGCAGTATAAATTTAGAAAGTAAATAAGTGGAAAATTGCCAATACTAGCCAGTATAACTAGATAATAGAATATAGGCAAGCTAAATTTGCATATAACAAGTGGTTGTTTACTAGTTACAAATTACAGTGTATTAAAGTCCAACAGTAAATAAACTCTATTAAAAGGAAAATTCAACAAGTCACTCGATTTATGTTGAAGCAACAAACTCAGAAACGCATAAGTACAATAAAATATCTCTGAGTTACACACATTCGCTTACTGCGAGTGTTAAAATGCTAGTGGACGTAATACTGGACTAGCATAAAGAGCTGCAAGCGGAAGAGGATGTATAAGGAACAATCTAACAGAAAAAAGATACCAAGCTTAATCAGTTTTGAAGATTACTTGAGGATTACTCAGTTATGACTGAGATTTCATACAGTTAAAGGGTAAGTTTCTTCAGAAATGCCCTCAAATCCTGGATTAACCAGATGGGTTGCAGCAAATCACTATATCGTTACGCCTCCTCTAAACCTGATTCCTGACAATTTTTAAAGGAAAAATTTGTGCAGTAAAAGAACATCCAAAAATGCATCCTACGGCATTAGAAGCAAATTGAAGAAGTTGCCACATGGGAACAGGTAATAGCTCCCCCTGAAGTTGTATATTATACATATTCAAAAAGAAGAACACCAGTCGTGAATTAAATCCTCCTTTAGTTTCTTCAAGCGCTTAGGGACTTGTTTAAATAATTTTGAATATCGAAGCCCTTACAGTAAATTAATTCTTTCGGAGAGTTGTAAGCCTATTTTAATTGAGCACCTTTCGTGTTAATATCACCCCCTTAAAAACTCGGAGGGTACGCGTCGCGTAAAACACACGCAGTTATATGTATAAATGCGTGTGTTTTACGCGACGCTCCCTACAGTCGTGGAACGAGTCCACCGATTTTCTAAAAGGGCGATATTCACACAAAAACTTCTATGTCTGGGGGGCGCAAGCAGAAAAATAGCGGATGGCAACGCAGTTGAATGCACGAATGCGGCGCTCTTGCCTTACGTATATACTCAGTATATGCAGTGAAGTTAATTAATGTTATCACGAATAATTGGTTTTAACCGAAGTGATAATAAACTTCGATCTGCTCAAATAAGTTGGTCGATCTTGCCTCTCGGGCTGCTCTCCACCGAACGCCAACGAACTGCTGTAGTCAGATTTGTCGTACACCCACATCAATACATTCTCGGCCTTGCTACGCACCCCAGTTCGAATTTCCTGAATATTTGTTGTCTCAGCAAAAATTTCTGAGGGTAACTCGTGACTTACGTCAGTTTCTTGCATTTATGTCTCTCCGACAAACATCTCCGAGGGTCAGTCGTGCCACAGGTCCGGAGGAAGTCCTCCATTCCCATTAAATGTGCGTTCACGGAGCTTGAGCTCTGTGCACTTTGGTAGATACTTCAATGTGCAGGTTGGCTGTGCTTCATGTTGGCATTGCTGATACATTGAGGTAAATATTTCTCATCTTTTATGGATAATTTCCACAGAGCTTGTAGTTTTTGAAGGTTCATGTTTTTTCCTCTAATATCTAGAGATTAACTACATATATAATTAGGAGCAAATCAGATATTATTACAGTTCTAGTTCCTCCTCCCCTCAAGGAGAACCTCGAATATTGTTAATAGACAAGTTGGATTGCGACCAGCCTACTATGTTTGATAAAGATCGCTTGTAACAACGATGTCACCTGAATTTTTTCTCATGTATTAATAAGCTGTATAGCAATCAGTGTCGGCTGTGGCTGGATATTTTTCCCTGTAGGTTAGTATATGTTCAATATATGTTATTGTTTGTACAGTGTCTTTGCCTATACTCTATACCACTGCGCGCAGGTGATCTTATCAAAAAGTTACATGTTAACAGGTCAATCCTAGGCAAGTCTGGAGATCTAAAAATTTTAATGGCACTTGCAGTGAGAATCATATTCCAGTGGCGCCCGGATAACAATGATTACATACTTTCGACGTTCTTCCTGAATTCATTTAGTCAGAAACACACACACTTTTAGAATAGAACCGCGCTCGTGTTCCACTGTAACTATCTGGAGACACTTGGTTTGATTACTCGTCGTAAATCAATTTTAAAATGTAACAGGCATATATCAATCTATACGTTTTTACGCCTTTTTCTTTTAATTGCAACATTTTTTATTTCTTTCTTTATGGATAGTATGTTATTTTAAATCCGTTCTTTCAAACACTGGCTACTTTACGGTCATTCTTATAGTTTAGAGGGATTTTGTAGTATTTATATAAAAGCAGTGTACCATTTCTAACAAATTGCATTAGTCATCATCCTGGCATTCTAACCCTAGTGGTCTTGACTGTTCTTGTTATTTATAATCTTTCTGGTTGTAATTTTTTTCATTTTTATCTAATTTTTTCCTCATTTACAGTTTCTTCGGGTGTTCCGCCCATTCTTTTCTGAAATAATTAGCAAGGTACTTATTTATGCTTATTTCTACACTTTTAAAATTGTAATATTTTTGACTTTATAAGCTTCCGTTCTGGTCAAGTGAAATTTAGCCAAATCACTTTCCTCAACTACTTTCCCCTTATGGGTAGCATCAAAAGCCGAGAATTTGGATTGTTTCGAGTAAAAGTAGATTGTTCATCATACATAAATAACAGATGTTTTTTTGTTTGGAAAATACAGCAAACTCTTGCAAATGTTGTAGGCAGCTAAACTAGCTTCCTCCGGGAACGTCGGCCACTTTGTTAACACACGTCATGGACAAAGCTGCGTACGTGGTGGAAAAAATCTAGAACGAGAACTGTCAGTCTTAGCTTCGAGTGTAAGCCGTGGTGAGTGACTTTTAGGGGAGTTTTAACGCCCCCGCAAATGATATTGCAAATACTCAAGAGTTGCACTTGAGCCATGCTGTGGTTATTTTACGCTGCAGAAGAGCCTGGTACACAACTATTTGTTACCCTCAGGTTTTATTCGGCGGACGCTCGTCACTTTGTGAGATTTTGGACATCTGGAGAACGCTTCAGGCTCTGAGGGTGAAATAGCACCAGCTTTTCCTGGGGTTAAAAAAGCACTGCATTTTTTAAATTTTACAATTGTTTGTAATATTCTTCTACAACAGAATAACTTTCTATAGATAAATACAAATTATGATCAAAAATTATTGTCACCTAGTACAGCTATGGAATAGTTCTTAATTTATGAATGCAACTATAAGTCACTTATATTCCCACATGCAGTCGTTGTTTTTGATGGATATCCGTTTGATAGTGACAGAAAAATACCAAGACTGCAGAAAAACTTCTCCGATCGAAAAAGCAGATGTCTGCGCATGTTATTTTGGATGAAACAACGCCGGTTCTAGTTTCCCAAGAACGATTCCTAAACGAAAAGAATAAAGTCCGTCTGATTTCGATGCTGTAAAAAACATTCAAACATTACTGTATTACAGTTAACCAAGCTGAAGAAGATGCTGATGTGTTGATTGTCAACACGGCGATTTCTGTGTGCTCAACATTTGATGCTGTTTTCGCCATTGGAGAAGACGTCGATCTTGTAGTTCTGCTGACGGTATTAGCAAAATCTACCTTCGCAAACCTGTGAGAGGCAAACATGTTGAAAGAGTGTATTCTGCAAATAGTTTTAAATATGAAAAAGCAGCTGAGAACATTATGTTTCTCTATGCGATTAGTGGCTGCGACACAACGTCGTCCGTCGACAACCAAGGAAAAGAAATTTGTTCCCTTGTCCAGAAAAGCACAAGACTCAATGACACTATAGGCATATTCAAACATCACGATGCCAAACCAGATGATATCGCAGATGCTGAAGCACGCTTTCTGGTTGCTTTGTGTGGTGGCTACATCGAAGAAAATACCTTGGAAGAAGTCCGTTACCAACAAAATTAAGTGCAATAAACACATTTAATCTTTCTTCTTTGCCACCAACAAAGGGCGCTGTACGGTATCATGCATTTAGGACGTATCACCAGGTCCAACAGTGGTATGGAATCGAAAAAAAATGCACAAGATTGGGGCTGGAAAGTTGGCATCAGTCGGCTCAGTCAGTAACAATGACAGAATCCAGCAGCTCAGGCTTTATAAAAATGAATTTCATGCAATTGTAAAAAAAGATGCGGCGGAGCATGTGGCCTCAGAAAAAGTGAGATGAAGTGCTCTATTCTGTGTAGATTCGTTCGCATCGAGAGTGGGGTTAAAGATGAGGACATTTCATCAATAGAAGTCCCGAGTCTTAGGAGCAATGACTTCGAAAGTAATATTGTGGATGAATACTCTCATGAAGACTTCAACATCTACCGACCTAGACCGCCTAAAATAAAAAAAAAGTAAATAATATAATCGCGACCATGAAACATCACTACACTGAAACATCTGTGGATTAGGCCTACTGGGGATATCACAATAAAAAAAGCGCCATTAGCTCTACCTCATGGTGGTGTGGAAATGAGTTTACTTTACGTTTCTCAAACGAATAGCCAGAAAAATACAAGAAACGAGGAGAAATTACACTATATCTTAGAGAAATGTTTATCTTTCAAGAATATTGTCTTCTTTAACTTTGAATTATACTTTTTTGAAGTAGGATCAACTGCTGCGGAGTTAGGCAGTTTTTAGCACCTTTAATACAAGATGGCGGCTCGCGCTGCGCCCTTCCAAGGTCTAAAACTTGGATTTTTCATTAAGTGCCCGACCTAAACAACATATATAAATGTTGTTTCTACTCCACCTTTTGTAGGGCAAAAACCCTTACTGATTGGATTATCTGCATTTCAACAAATTTGCTTTGTATTACTTTGTTTGTTACCTTTTCCTCTTAGATTTTATTTTGATGCTTCATATGGTTTGAACATCACCTGGACGCTGTTATTACCGATCATATCTAATTTTAATTTGCACAGAAATGTTATTGGGTCGTCTGTCAATCCTCCTAGTTTATATCAAATCCTATATAGCTGCACAGCGCCATGGCCAGTCATGGTACCTATTTAAAAAATCTGTAAACGGTTTTACTCAGAACTTCCCTCGTAAATGGACATTGTGACACTAAATAATTTTAAAAATTAAAAGAAACTAGGGATAGAAATATTTTAACGTCCCTGATAACACTGAAATAATGAAAGAAAACACTTGATAATGCGAATTTCATCAATTTTCAAATTACAAACTTTACTGGTGGTGGTATTCGAACTTTAACGCCTGCGAATGGGCTTTGAAAGCTAGGCAATATGCCGACTGTTTGTCGCACGCTTTTATGCAGCATCTTTCGCACCTCGCAGATTTAGCTGCATTCAACACAACGCACTTATTCGTAGCCTCTAGTTGTCCCTTACACTCATCCTGTATTTGTTAGGTCCCATTTTCGTCAAGGGTAAATTCTAAGCCATGTGTAGATTATTACTTTAATCTAGTTTTAAGTTAATGTAAACATAAAAAGATCTTTTCAAGATGTTTATCCTGTATATGTTGGTTCCACTATATGCCCCTTTTCTTCAATTGCTATCATTTAAGTAATAGTTCTTGAATTTAAGCAAAAAAATTTTCTCCGTTTCATGCCAGGAAAGCATGCAAAATATTGTCTTTTCTCAACAAATATTTTTTGAGTTATAATGGCAATAGGCAGACAGACACACATACAGACAGGCAAACATACAGATAGACGGGATTGAGAATAACTGTTTTTCGTCAGCTAGGGGCCCTGAAACGTGAAGATCTAGAGGAATTTCGGAGGGTAATTTTTCGCAATCACAGTACCTTCTTCGTCTTTTAGACTAAGGGAGTAAAAATAAGATTGACATATAAAGTTTAATTCAGTGGTATTGTTAAGTATCAAATAATCTAAACTCCTTTTACTTTTACTTTATCTTTAAGGTAAATAGCAAAGGAAATAAACGAAGTCAAAGTAAATGAAAAGATATTGTTATTTAATAGTGTTGGTCTTAGAATTAGTGAACTTTTTATGACGACAAAACATAGTACTAAATATTGTTCAGAAAATCATACTTTTTTTTTATTTTAAAGTTTCTGCACTGTTACGTATAGCTTTTGAGATTTCTATCGGTATAATAAAAAGTCCCTGGGTGTATATTTATATTGAATATAATCGAAAATAATTTATTTTGTCACATTTGTTTTTAAAGTTGTCTCCATAGCCCAAGTTCCGTGTTTCTCCGTTTCTACTATCCGTCTATGATCGTCTATGATCGCCGAATCAAAAAAATTCTTTATTTTTATCGATTTTTGACACTTCTCCAGTGTTGTACGTTAAGCTTTTAAACATTTTTGAATACATCTTGTGTGTAGATTTCTTCGTGCTATAGTTTGGCTATTAAATTCATGCAAGCATTTGATAATGTTTACTATATCTGGTTTATTATACAGTTTCCTTATGTCTTAATTGTATATCGGTCTCCATTCTCTCCTGTCCTGTATTGGTTCTAAACTTTTGTGAAGTATGTTCCTTTCAAACACTTTTGTAGCGGAGACATGGTCAGGTGTAGCGTTTGTAAATCACCCCGCCCAGTGGTGTGGGAGTTTATAAAAGTAAAATCTTCGGTTAAAGAAGCTGTGCAGCCTAAAGCAGAGGAAAACTAATTTTGGATGTTACGTTACCCGCAATTAAACGACTAAAAACTCATATATCTTCACGACTTAACTTTATCTGCACACAGCAGGGTCTGCGAGACAAAAAAGTATAGGCAGCCATTGAACCCATTTTGGACAAAAGAGACGACAACCCAAGGATCGGAAAATCTCCATTGATCGGCTGTAGATAACGACACAAGCCATAAAATCCTTGAGTGAAGCAAGTTTTCGGAAGGAAATAATACTGCCGCCACAATGGCTAGTTGCACTTTTGATAAGACGTAGGGTCCATAGAGCCACACACAAGCCATAAACAATCCTCCGCTTACGCAGCCGGGGAAGCTATATAAAAACGGACACGTAAGCGCCAGGATCTATTTTCATTCCAGTCATTCGGTTTACGACTTGCTGCAGTCTCGACTTGCAAATTGTCTGGCTGGTTCGAACCAGCGTCACCTGCATTCCGTTGGTAAGACTCCCTGTCAAAATACCAGAGCACTTTATATGCGCATTTGTTTATCTTCCTACATGTATCTTCATATTTGTGTGATCCTTAGTAAATTTTGTTTAATTAAATAAATAGTTGTTGTTTTCCATAATGTGTTATCATTTCGAAATACTTATGGTGTCATCAACACTCTTGGACCAGCGGAGCTCAAATCTTTTATCTAATGTCCATAAACCATGACTCGCATCCATAGATAAACTTCAGCTGTATTATATTCTTTTGTGCAGTCGTATTGTTTTCTTCGAAATTAATGTTTTCTCCAATCACATGAATAAGACGCCATATTGTCGAGTAATTTTGTATAAAAAGTAAGTTATTTCGGGATGTTCACCAATTACCTTTGCAACTGTATCCTTTTCGATTCATATTTGCACTAGTACAAAAATGGACGCTAGATAGGGTTTTACAAGGTAAATTTTAAATAAAAAACAAACGCTTCGTCAATATACGACAATCGCTGTCGTTGCTGTTTATTTTCCTTGTATAGTGATTGTTTTTTGCGCCATGAATGTTCTACAATGTTGCCTACAATGTTTGATTCTAAATAATTGGAGAAAAAAAGTATGTTTCACTCGCACAAAAATGCGTTTTCGGGACGGGTAAGGTCTATCTTAGTTATCCCCAAATCATGTATTTTTTGTGCTAATGAAACAAATAACTATTGTTTTGAAGATGTCGTTCATATCGAAGTAGGCCCTGTTAGTTAGGAACCTCGGTAGGCGACCGGCGATTGCCGTTGCAGCCGAGGTCACAGTGAAAATCGTGATCGTTCGGACCGGAGCGGT
This sequence comes from Agriotes lineatus, assembly GCA_940337035.1. NCBI lineage: Eukaryota > Metazoa > Arthropoda > Insecta > Coleoptera > Elateridae > Agriotes > Agriotes lineatus. The sequence goes on from OW679200.1 coordinate 133,446,928, forward strand.
TGAGAGTTCAACTCCCGGCACGGGCGGTTTAGATTTTCACTTAATTAAGGCTTAGGCTTAAGTGACGCCCGCGCCCCCTGAAGTAATGCGCGAACGGTTCCGGGGGGCAACGGTAGTCGGTAGGAGAGAAAAAAAAGCCCTGCTAGTTGCGAATACTTACCCCGCCTAGGTATTTCCAAGTAATTACTTTATTTCTAGGTGTACCCTTTAAGTTTTTGTGGTACCTGGAAATTACCTATTTTTTGTCGTACGCTTCATTCCCACACAAGCTTTTTTGTAGTCCAAAAGGCTGTGCTATTTATGGTATACTGAATATCTGTTCCCTTATGGATTTTCGTTTCCCAATACCTACTTTATAACTTTCTTTTTAGTTTTCTACATACGGCAGTAGATTCTCTCATAGTTCTGTTCTTGTGATAAAACTGCATATTGTATTGGGAAGACAGAGTCCTATGTAGTTGGAACCTATTGCTTTTCATTGTTCCATGTTGTTAGAATGAAGTTGTGCTTTTCCGTAGATTCGGTCCTTCCTCCTAATAAAAGGTGTTTTTTTAGAGTGGGAGAACTTTAAATTGAAATAAAACACAGAAAAATGTTTTTAATATCCATGAAATTGGCTTTATTTGAAAGATAATTTTATGGCATTTATGTTTGAATATGATTTCGGGCATGTGACCGTCGCGGCGGGCGTGTACATGACGTAATCTGGAGGTCCAATTTTCACACACTTTTCGCAGTAAATCAGGCTGTATTTCGGCAATAACGGGTCGAATGTTGGCCTCCAAGTGCTCAATTGTTTCCGGTTTATCGACTTAGACATGCGACTTTACATATCCTCAAAGAAAATTATCTAACGGCGCCAAATCGCACGAAAGAGGTGGCTAGTTAACAGATCCATTTCGTGGATCCATTTTGTGGATCTGTTAATTGGCCACCTCTTTCGTAAGATTTGACGCCGTTAGATAATTTTCTTTGAGGAAATGTAAAGTCGCATGTCTAAGTGAGCACTTGGAAGCCAACATTCGACGCGTTATTGCCGAAATACAGCCTGATTTACTGCGATGTTGGAAATATAAATTATACAGAAGGCAAACAACTCCTTACCTGTAGCAATTTAAATTTACTTACGCCTCTTACACAGCCGTTTTGTGACAATATAATGTTGGCTAACATTATTGAGTTTGTGTATTGCGAAGGAAAAGGTGGTCTTATTGTTAAGAAGGAGATATACGGTGCTTGTAATAGTTACTTACGGGCGAAATTCTCTAAATTTATTTCTGCTATACATGGAGTAGAAGCAAAATTACCTTATCTTCTGCAAAGTGAGAACAGGATGGCAAGAGGAATTGAATTATAGAAGTTATTGGAAAGGAAAGTCTGGAAAATATTAACAAAAAATATAAAAATCCAGTAGTAATTCCGTACAAAGTAGAACTAGTCAGCATTAATGTGCAGACCCTGTTAGACAAAATGCCAGAAATTTTCAAACAGCTCTAAATAGATATAACGTAAGATTTTGCAGGAATATTTACCAAGATAGAAATGGGGCATTATTTGACTACTAACCATAACTTTTGTTACCAAGGAGAGTCTAAGGAAAATTGTAATGTGCTTGTTAATAATGATAAAATAATTGGAATTGATTTTTTAACATGGTTAAATTCGAATGCTTGAGTTAAAATAAACAATAAATTTGTTTGCCAAGAGCCAAGTCCAGGAGTTAAAATGAACAGAAAGTAAAAGAAACGGAAGATAGACTATGCAGTTACTTTAATCAAACTCGTTGGATAAATCTCGATGCAACTGGGGTATACAAGATTTCCGCATTTATCGTAAATACTACAGAAAGATTTCCAAGAATTAGTGTTATAGCAGAAAAAGATAAAGGCAAAAGAGTATACTTCTTAAAAAGGGTATTTTAAACAACATTGTATAAATATTTATAACGATAAAAAAGAGAAACTTAGCGAACAGGGATACATTTGTGTTCCATTTAATGGATTATATACTGTATGTTTGTCAACAGAAGAACCATTTGTAAAATTTGAAACTAATGGAGTTTCTACGTTTAATGGGCACTCATTCCCCAAAGTAGAGGAAGTTAAATTTTACAGGGAAGAATGACTAGATCCAGATCGGTTAATATACAATCAAGAAGATATGGATCAAATTTCCAACATTGGAATGCAGCAACTAAAAGGTAAGATTAAGATTGCATAATGCCATCGTTTGGAGGAACTCCAGGAAGGAACAGAACTAGTTGTAACTGTAATTAAACACATTTATTGCAGAAACAAAACTCTTTATATTTTACAGTTCGAGAATATAAAAGTTTTGTATGTAACCAACTTCTGGCTCGCAAAAAAATAGAGGAATCACATATAGACTTAAATTACAAGATAAAATTAAGTTACACAGTATTAAAACGACTCCGCCTAAAAATAAGGTCGTTATATTTTACAGTTCGAAAATATAGAAGCTTTGTATGTAACCAACTTCTGGCTCGAAAAAGAAATAAAGGAATCACATATAGATTTAAATTACAAGATAAAAATTAAGTTATATAGTATTAAAACAACTCCGACTAAAAATAAAGAAAGGAAGTTGTAGGATGATGTACATATGTCCGAGTAACTAATTAGATAACAGAGACTACTAAATTTAAATTACCCGCTTACATTAGTGTGTTCCTGTTTCCACCAGATAGACACTGATTTTTCAAATCCACGGATCATTGCTATTGACACGCTCATATCTAACAGTTTATTTAAATGTAGAGGATTTTTAGGTTAATGACATACCCGCGTATTAACTTATTTAAATCTAGGAACTTTTTCTAGTTATATGCATTTCCCGCAGACGCAAACGCGCTCAGATCTAGTGACTTTTTTCAATCTAGGAATTTTATCTAGTTACATGTACTTTCTTATGGAACACCCTGTATATCGGTAGCACTGTTGTGTCGACAGAGATAGTCATATGCCTTCACAGAGAGAAAACTTACGATATTACTTTAAAAATCCATGGTAAAAAATTTGGATATAACTGGATATTATACGATTTCTGCATTTACTGTAAATAATTGTGGGTATAATAATTATGGAAAATATCCATATGTCGGAATACTTGGAATAAAAAATGGGTGTAAAAGCGAAATTTCCAATATTAGCATCCAGCAACTAAAAGGCAAGGTTAAGATTGCACAATGCCATCGTTTGGAGGAACTTCAGGAACAAACAGAACTAGTTGTAACTGGAATTATACACATTTATTACAGAAACAAAAATATTTTACAGTTCAAAAATATAGAAGCTTTGTATTCAACCAACTTCTGAGTCGAAAAAGAAATAGAGGAATCGCATTTAAACTTAAATTTACAAGATAAAAATTAAGTTAGATAGTATTAAAACAACTCCGACTAAAAATAAAGAAAGAGTTACATTCTGTGTGTAAAGTATGTATATAAATAAGCTGTTTGTTTCTTACCAGAATGTTTTGATTTATTACTCGTTATCTACCTGCTCCACTCCTACAAATCATAACTCCTTAATGTATTCACATAATATTTTTTCGTGTAAACCAAATTTACAATAAACAGCGCTTTGACGCTAACACTGATGCGACATCAAAATGTAATAAAATTGAAGAAAAACTATTTTAAAATTAAAAGTGTAGAGGGAAATGTTTTTTCAAAGTATCCACAAATACAAAAATTAGGTCATGTATGATTTTATAACCTTTATTGGTGTCAAGCAAATTTTGTATCTCTGCAGTAACGTAAATTTTAAATTTGAACACAGTTGTCATAACTAAAAACATGTACTATAAAAATATTTTATTTAAAATTTCTTACATAACATTTTGTTTAAAATATATATACTACATATAATCCTAAAAACTAATAATCACTGTTGTACATAGCTATTTACTGTTTCGAAAAAGAACTACAAGAGATTTACATTACAGAATAAAAAATTTTAAAATAAATTTGAAAATCGATTGCTGTATAGCATAACTAACGCAAACATTTCTCAAATTACATACTTTAATAAAAAAATATTTTACAATATTTAACTGTTCTATGTCACATTACGTTACATGATTCTAAGTTTTGTCGGTATATGGCAAACTTCTTAATTAACTGGGGTCCCAAATAGCCTTTTGTAATTACATTCGTAAGTTTGAAAATTACTATATTATTCATTTCAAAGAATATATTAAAATCAGACAAGATTTCATAAGAAGATTGGTAGACAACCATTTAAACAGCCTTTCATAAAGGTGAACATAGAAAGCATTCCAGTAACAAGTCTCCGTAGACTAGAGGCAAGCGTGGGAGACTAGCAATACAAAGGCATCAGGTTCGAATCCTGCTTGGAGCAGAAAAGTTTTTTAAAGAAATACGACTTTAGAACGTGCAAGACAGAGAGAACACAAACCTTCCAGAGAGTACGACAAAGATAAAGAGGGAGAGATGATTGTGAGAGAGAAAGTGTGTGGACAAGGATAGGCGTGACGAATACAGAGCATCACTTGGCTAATTCAAAATCCAAACTGGACGCCGCTTCAATTAAAACAAAATGGTGCCATCATTACGTGACGAAATGAAATCCAAAATGGCCGCTGCTTTAATTAAAAACAAAATGGCGACCAAAGTGCCCCAGGCAATTTAATTATTAAAAACAAAATGGCACGATAAGCAACTTAATTATTACGCAATTATCAATTTAATTAGAGGTTTAATTGTGCCTTCAGGGCTTAATCAATTAAAAGGAGTGGGGGTGAGCGGTTTTTATTCTACTTATATCAAATTCGAAGTTATCAGGTTAGGTTTTCCGTCAGTTTTGACACAGACTGACGCAAAACCTAATCTGCTAACCTAAAATTTGACATAGACTTACAGTGCCACCAAGATAAATAAATGGCGCCAAAATAATGACAATTCAAAAACGTTCGATCATTTATGAAGGCACTTTATTTTGACCTGCGGTTTTAGTCAAACCAATCTCATATAAAAATAAAGTTTTGAAGTCATTCCTAGCTTGTTTCACAAATATTGTGTGTTGATTTAATACTATCTGCTCCTTAGTTTGTATCATTTATTTTAACTAATTACTTAGTAAATATTCATGCATTTAATTAAGTTGTAACTATGGTTTCACCTCGTGTTATAAGTCTTGTTCTCATTAGTTCGCTGAAACTAAAACTCTACACCTTTACTTTCATCTTGTTTTTAATTATCTATGAATCTTGAATGACATTTTCAGTTTTTTATATCTAATATAAGCATCTCTAAAATTAAGGCTTGTCATTCATGTCCATATTGCAATCCTCTAATTTCTCACGATAATACAAATCTACTTCAAACCGAAATTAAACTGAAAGCGTATCCAGACTAACCGCAATTCCAGAGAGCACAATTTAAACGCACTTTCATTGTGCTCAGGCGTGAAATACAGCAGTTTAGGAAGCTTCGATTTTATCACCAAGGTCAAGGAGTTTCCCACAAGTGAAGTTTACAGCCCAAATAAAGCTGTTCCTCTCACTCATTAAAATGTAGGCCCTGTCTTGGCTGTTAACTTTAATTGCAGAGCGAAGTTTCAGTTCCTTGCGTGCTATTCAGTCGTATTTCACTAATTTGAAAATCTTGAAGTCAATTTGTAACTTTATCTCCCCCAGTTTTAAATTGGAAGGTAAACTTGCTTTTCCCTGGAGAAGTACAGCTCCTGCCAGCGTGATGTTGCGGCCGAATTTATGGTCGAAATTTAATTGTCAGTAGATATTTATATCTGTATAATAGGTTTGGCTTATTGTTTCAAGCTAAAGGTAATTAATTACCCAAGAATAAGATTAATAATAAATGCGTTGTTTAACTTATATCTAGGCGGAAGAATAATTTCTCCTAAGCGATATTTACCTTCCGAGATTTCTTCAGTTCTTCACGTTTCAAGATCCCTAGATGACGAAAATAAAGTTTTCTTAATTCCGTAATATTAGAAACGTGAAAGTATTTTTACTCCTAACTTAATTTGATTTTTAAAATGATTTAGTGGCACAATGTCGACGAGGAAAGTTCTGGGTAAAGCCTTTTACAGATTTTTTTAATGAGTCACTGAATTTATTACCTGCCAAGCGCTCTTGCCGGGGAACTGAAGTTTTTACAAAAGTGCATCTTGTTTTGTACGAAAGATATTTGTATTTTGACTGCGATTGTCTTCAGCATCTTCACTATAAATAAACGAAGTGTTGGCTCAATCATTGGAGCACTTTTTATTTTTATTCCATGGTATTTTGTACAGTCGTTCGTCCTCGCATTGGTTGTTTTTGCGAGCAATCGTTAATTAAACTCGTCTACTGTCACCGATTTAAAGCAGACAAAAATCAGTGACACCACAATATCAAGTTCAAAAGAACTTAAAGAGTTACAGATTATGTTAACAAAACAAATGACAAGCAATATCGCAACATATTTCAAGTATCAATCTACATGGGCCATTATCACAAACGGTAAGTAATTCAGTTTTATCGTTGAGGTTACACGGTCTATTTAAGGTTCTGCGGTTTACCTCGCCACGATAGACCGTTTGCAACAAAGGGGCGCAGTATCTAACCGTCCACATCCAGAAAGGGCCGAAGCAACGCTGAATCTCCAGTAAAGAGCTGAAAAAGAGCTGCAAAACTACAAGAACAGTTAGTTTCATGAAGGTAGCTTAGGTTTTTCGCCAGATGTTTAATGCATTCATACAAAGAAAGAAACGTAACAAAAAGCTCATATTGCTTAGTGAGGATTTGCGTGTATTGCGGCGTATTGGCTGGTATATTTTAATTGACTTTTCGCATATAAGGGTCCTTGGGGTGGCTCAATAGCTAAGTGTTAGTTGATTACTTCGAGTGAATAGCTTCGTAACACTTAAGAAAGATTGAGGATATTGTTCTTTATATTACATGTAATTGTTGTAAAGAAACTTAGGTATTACAACGTATATACAATGTAAACAACATTAAACAGATATGAATTATAAGATGTCATCCAAGAGGCTAAGGGATCTGCAGGCCGTGCTGTAGGCCAGCAAAAAATTTTCTTAGGTCGGAGGTTCTTAATGACGGCCCTGTGCTTTGTTGTAGCTGGAACTGAAGCTAAAATGTTAAATTGAGGCGCGGGCCCAGTTTGTAGGCGATTAACCCTTTGGAGTCGTTTTTCAAGTGTACTAAACCAAATTTACATTTGAAAAAGTTCGTACTAGCTCGATTTTTTTGCCCCAGGCGCTGGATGTAAAGAAGCTGCCGGCTGCAGACTCGTTGTTGGAGATGTAATTTCATCTGGCGACGTTGCAGGATCTTGCGATGGCCCGAAGGAGCCTTTACTCACGTAAGGAAATGCTACTGTGGTAATGAACACTGAAGATTATAATGCGAATGATACAACTTACAAAAGTTTAAACCGCAATCCCACTACCTCTCTCAAAACAAAGATAACCTCTGCATAAAATGCTCCGATAGTATCGATTCCACTTTAAAGCACCGATTGATTTCCTAGAAATGCAATAACTTCTCGCATGTATGGTCTACCTAAGATACATAAGGAGGGCGTGCCGTTGAGACCAATTGTCAGCGCGATAAATTCCCCTACACATGCTTTGGCAAGACATTTAACAAGTTTACTACAGCCTCTAACTGGTAAAACAGACTCCTTTGTCAAGGATTCAGCAGATTTTGTCCAGAAACTAAAGAACATAAAGTTAAACAAAGATGATCTCTTAGTCAGTTTCGACGTAGTATCACTCTTCACGAAAGTGCCGGTTGACAAGGTACTAGTAATGTTCAAAGATCTCTTGCCTATAGATCAAGTTGAACTTGTCGAAGTTTGCCTGAAAAACACTTACTTCAGTTGGAACAATAACCTGTTATCGCAAATATCTACATGGAGGCTTTTGAAACCAAGGCTCTCGAACAAGCGCAGCTAAAACCGACTTGCTGGTTGAGATATGTAGATGATACCTTTGTCATCTGGTGATATGGACGCCAGACATTGAATCTGTTTCTAAAACACCTGAATTCTGTACATCCCAACATACAATTCACAATGGAAGTAGAGGAAAATTGCAGTATTCCGTTTCTAGACGTCCTGGTAAAACGTAAATTAGATGGCAGTTTAGAACATGCAGTCTATAGAAAGAAAACACACATGGACTGATATATAAATGCTGACTCATACCATCATCCAATGCAAAAAGTAACAGTTCTCCAGACTTTGGCGACAAGAGCCGTTCGTATCTCAGATGAGGAAAATCTAGAGAGAGGAAAGCTACATCTGTTTGACTCGTTACAAAAGAACGGATACACAACTACAACCATACGAAAAGCACTAGACAAGACTATGACACGAAAGGCTAAAGAAGAATTTCCACCTCTGGAAGGCTTAGCATTTCTACCCTACGTTAAAGGCTCGACTGATAAGATAGGACGTGTTCTGCAACGATGCAACATCAAAACTGTGTTCACGAGCAAGGAAACTTTGGGTAACGGCTTCAGATCTGTAAAAGACAATCTTCCTAGTTTCAAAACCGCTGGCATATCGCATTCCTTGTTCTTGCGGCTCGAGTTACACTGGACAGACTGGTCGTTCAGTTGATCTAAGACTTTAAGAACATAAAGACGATTGCAAACACAAACGCATCACAAAATGAGCCGTTGCTGAGCATACGTTTACAAATGGGCACACTTTAGAATTTGAGCACGCTATAGTTCCTGCCAGAATACCTCACTACTTCCCGCGAGTGATACGTGAAGCCATAGAAATAGAAAACCATCCAAATAATATCAACAGGGAAGATGGCTTCAAGCTTAGTAAAACGTGGACCCCTGTGATACGCGATCTAAAGCATTACAACCACTGTGCGTCATACGGCCACGCCCCACGGATTACGTTGCACTCGAACGACCAACTAGCGTTACGCCACTCCGCGCGCCTGGCACGGAGGAATATAAATAGCTCTACACCGACCTTCGGTTCTTAGTGCGACTTTCACTCTGATGATGCAAGCTGCAAGGTCTTGCGAAACGTTAGTGAATATGGATGCACAAACAGCAAAACGGCCAAATCTGCGTAAGTATCCTCGTTCTCAAGATACTCAATCAACACGAGTCATCAAAGAGCATGACCATCGCGCGGGTTTTTGCTCGACCTTAGAAGGTGCAAGGCACATTAGGCCAGAAAATGCTGGGTGTCCATATACAAATACTACACGGTCTAAGCCAAAATTCTATGTTAAGAAGAATAATATCATATTCAATAGAGCATACCATACTTAAAAATAAAAGAATTAACGATAATATGGAAGATATAGATAGTTGTTAAATTTTGCAAATTTTAATTCCAGTGTGTTTTAAAAATCACAACGGTGCTAAAACTTTTTTGAGAAGTGAGTTGCCCAATTGAGTAGGCATCATCTTATTTTTCTGATTTTTTCTCACCCTAAGCTGTTAAGTGAATTTCTTGTGCTAAGGCAATTGGGCACGAAAATTCCCAGTACAGCGATGCATACATGCAGTAACTACATCCTTGGGTTTTTCCGTGGAACGAAATCTTCCGGATTTAGCATTTCTGTTGTGTGACACCTGTTGTTTTAAAGTTCAATCGTCAATCCGTTGTTCGGTCAGGTTCTTGGTACCGTGGAGTCGACAAACAGCCATTAACGTAATCGTAAATCTGATTAATAACCATGAATACACACACTTGCAGAACAGCGAGGTCAGCATTTTGGCGTAGAAATTTCCAGAACTCAATCGATATAAACCCTGCTGGGTTTCACCAATTAAGCGCGTCCAAAGAAGTAGCATGTCATAATTGACCAATCGGTGGCAGTCGGATGATCGACCTACTTTTTTTTGGAGTTGTAGGCAGGCAGAACGCAACAAGCGGTAGACAGTTCATGAGAGCATCGAAAGTAACAGTGAAGTTTTGCAGCCTCGGTTGCCAATCAGCGTTCGGGGTATAAGGAAGCACCTTACCAAAATAGTTACGTAGACAGTCTCGTGTAGGGGTGACATTTGTGGGTTACGCTGTGGACGTGAAGTTTCATATCGGAAGACACATATTAAAATCGCATTTAATGCAGAATTAGCAAGGAACCCAATGCGCAAAAGATTGTTGAAGAAGTACGTTTGTCAGAACTTCCGATTCATGATAGCATACCTTGTACTCGTGTTGAGGATTTGCAACGGCGTTCTCCCTTGTCAACATTACCCCGGGCCGTGAGGTTTTTCGAGTCCATCTGATTTGTCTCTAGGCGCTTCGCAAAAGTGAGAGGTTGGGGACCGTGAATAACAGGTGCGACCACCATGGTCGCCCTACGGACCGCAGTCAACAAGTGAGAAGCTGCTGAAATATCTATCAGCTATTGTACTGTAGTATTTGCGATCGTCCCGCTTTTACTATGAAAAGTGCAGTGGATAGGTAACCTAATAGTGGTGCGTTTTGAGAACACCACAAAACGTTGACAGTGAGTCATAAACGTTCAGTCTTGTCGAGTAATAGGTAACCGAAATTTATATATTTGATGACGGTGAGTAATTGCCTTTAACAGCCTGTAAAAATCTTATAACGTGTCAACTTAATAGGGACCGCTGGGCTTACCAGGTGATAAACGCAACCATTTGTTAGCGTTGCCCTCTGATTCTTCAGGATACAGTGTCGTAGGCGGTTACCCAGGTTAGGGTCAGTGGAGGTGCCGTGTACAGTCCTCGCTCGAATGCCAAGATTGAAAATGAGCGCCACTAATTTGTTGCTGACTGCCTAATACGTCCACACCTTTTCCTAGTGTGCCCCGAATTAGAAAGGCAATAACATAGATTTTTGCGTCGGAAAAATCGTAATACCAAAAGAAAGGTAAAACCATTAAAAACCAAACAGACTTAAGCTTAAGTACCAAGGCTCTATTAGAATTCAAGAAAATAGTATATTTGTAGAAGCAACAAAATACAATAAACCCAAAATATTATATACAATGTAATAATAAGTATCCAAATATTCAAGTAAGCAAGTTTTCGAGTTTTTCTTAAATAAAGAAAATGATAATTTACTAAGATCAAATACCCAACGTTCAACTCGCGAACTAGTACCTTATTTGGCTCAAAATGTTTCTAAACGTCGCAGCACAAAACGCTTAAAAAGATCAACGTTATAAGCTACAAGTATCTAAACGTAACAATTTCAAAACTATCTAAACCGGCAATATTCCAAAATACGAAGCCATACAAGTATAAATACGACTAGATATGCCAAAGGTTTTGTTTGATTCACACAGATGCGTGCATCAAAACCTTTTTGCTTATAATTATTCATGTAATTCAAGTCATAACTGTTCTATCTCATTCAAAGGTCGTGGTAAAGTCAAATTTGCATCTTGCCGTATTTGTTTGCCTCTGTTAATATTGGAAAGGAATTTGTAAGCTTCCCTTAATGGCTTTTAAGCGAATGGATACACTTTCTAATAGGACTTAAGCCGACTTAGCGTATTTGGGACTCATGTGTTTATGGATTTCGTTCAATACAATGCCTTATTGAGAGAGCTTAGCATTAAGATTTCTTAAAATAAGCATTTATTCCTAAACAACGTGCGACGCTCCGATTGGCTACGCAGGATCGCCTCAGCCAATAGTGTTTGAGCCTTCCCCTCCTTGTTGGATTTGCGAGTTCAGCTCATTGTCAATTCAGCTTCAGTTAGATTCAGAATTTCGAGTAAGCAAGTTCAGCTATGCTTTGTGCTGGTTTGCGGTCGGTCTAGCTCCTTGGTAAAGACGTTTCCAGGTTGTTTTGTGTGACGGTTACGCGCAATTCGCTATTTTCGCGTGGCCAATCCAAGCGTGTCACAACAGTTGAAGCTATTGTAAAAAACCATCGGTCCATCAGTGACGTTTGTAATCGTTGTTACTCAATATACTCGTGTTTGTTAAGTCTTGTTTCACTCCAACAAATAACGGAACCCAAGTCAAGGGTTATTAAGTGGCAGTTCCCGGCAATCCCATTGAACCGGAATTCGCAGCGGATTAACTGGGGGCCCCATTCGTGGAAGCCTCTTTTCAAGTTAATCATACAAAAAACAGGTTTAATAAAAGAAAAGAACCAAGTGTTCTCGTAAAATAAGAATTTAAATTAAACAACCATTCGTTGTTTATTTCTTTTTGTGTGAAATGTGTGCCCTTCTGTGACTAAGTTCACTTACAATTTCAAACTACATAAACTATGAATTGTCAAATCAATCTAGTTTCAAAATTATATTTAGCATTAACAACACACTTGGGAAAATAGTATTAAATAACACCAATGGCAGGGTAGCCAGAGAACGTCAGGTGCGCGATCGCACTGTGATAATGTGAATAAAACTTATGTATGGTGTATTACCAGTTGCATGAAAACAGTACGACGTCTCTCTAACTAAAGAACACAAGATCTTGTTTTCTAGCCCGATTACAGTTCTATAAAAGGGTACGTATATTTCCTAATAAAAAGAAACACATAGTTAACGTAGGCTTTAGTAGAAATTAAATTCGGTTTGATTAAATAACGTACCTCAAGTGATGTCATTGCCGTGGAATGTGCAATTCATTTAAATATGTGACATCGGGGCACACAACAATAACCGGTGCAAGATTGCACAGGTGTGAGAAAGCTTTCTGCTGAAGAAGGCGAATCAGCAAAGCAATTCAAACACGATTCGATACATGAAGCTACCTGCTTTTAATTAAGGCAGTAGAAAACTTTCCGTTAATGATTTATTCTTCATCAAATAAAATTTGATTTAGGAGATTCATAAATAAGCATATTATAAATTGAGTGCACGACCTTAATATCGCAGAATCTCAGCATTCAGTCCAATAGCACAATTAACAATTCTGCGTCGATGGAATGTTATGGACGAAGAACTGCATCGCCCTGTAGTGCACGGATTTCCAACAACTTTCTTCTTAAGGGTACAACAGTGAGATTTGACAGAAACAAGGAACTGATTTGCCATGTGGTTACAGGGTTCCTAACAGCTGTATGTAGTTTTTGTTTCCTCTCATAACTAACCAGTCCGTAATTCCTGGAATATAGCGGGTAGAAAAGTTTATTAGGACGTATAGAGCCCCTTACTACAAGCGCTACAAAATATGAAAAGAAAAGAATTGAAAAAAACGCATTAAATGCAGTAATGTAAAACAAGTCAATATAAAACAGTTCATACCTTGGTGTTATCGCGCTTTATTTTCACGCCAAAGATTTCCATACGGGTAAAATCTATTTACTATCCTATAACATAAAATCGTTGCTCTCTTTGTATGTTTGGGTGTACATATGTATGTTTGTTCGCTATCTCCTCCAAAGCTACTGAACCGATTAAGTTGTATGATGGCTTAAAAGTTTGATAATTTTTAGACTTAGATCGTAGGCCGGTTTTTATTTTAAAAAATACGAAAAAGTTTAAATTTAATTAAATCCTCTAAGTAGCGGAGCAGAGCGCCTGTCGACGTGGGCTACGGTGGACCTGAGGTAGAGTGCTCGCCTATCACGCGGGCGGTCCGGGTTCGATTCCCGGCCGATGCATTCTTTTTTTAAATTTATATTAATGCATCTCTCTTAATTTAGCGAACCGAAGCGTAGTTCGGGTGACTCACTGGTAAATCATATAGATCTTAATTGCAGCATCGATTCACAAATCCAAAATTGACAACCGTAAATAAAGGCTGTAATAATAATCCATCACCACCTGCTAGCGTAAAAACTTAAAGTGCCATCGCTTCGAGAATTCCACAATTCTGGTCAAAGATAACGCCCGAAGACAGCAGGAGCTCGGCGCGCAGGATATCAAATTTAATTTTCAAATTTAAACGGACCAGGTAAAGGACTACAACCAAAATGCATCACTGTAAAGCTGGAAAATTTACATCGTAACAGTCGTAATATAGATATAGCGAGAATAATTGCTTAGTTTAGTTGCATTTAGTGTACTTGCACATCTTTTTTTTAATTTAATATAATTAGATTAAACTAGCCTTTGCTTTTATTTGCCGGTGTTTGCATGCGACTCTGTTATGTTATCTATGCAAAGGGTTTTGAGCGACTGGAAGAGATTAAGGTAAGTCTGTTGCAGCAAGAACTGGACCGTCGCACCCAAATTCTGTTAGCTAGCCTAAAGAATTGCCTTACTTCCGTCTTCAGAAGCAGCTTCTTTCTATAAGGAAAAAAATGAAGCCGGTGGCGTCCAAACTTACTAAAATCTTCCTAATTCATCAGGTTATCGCACTAATTAATGAGTATCGAGTTGAACCCCGACCTTCCCGGTAAGCTGAGCTGGCAACTTTTGTTACAGGAATATCGTAACGCAGTTGGGGAGAATGATACTTGCATTTTACCTATTTTTATGGCGTAAATACAATTTCGCATGTAAGAAATTCATTTCGATTGTAACAAAGCAAACATTTAAAAGAGGACACTCTGTACGTACATTTCATACAGTAGAAGAACCGCTCTCCCCGCCCGACTAAGCTACAATAATTTCAAGAGTATTGCAGTAGATGATCGCAATGATTTAAAAATGTATTGTAACTTCTTAGCGCATTTCATAATTACTCTTTCCGTATTCTTATACCTCTAGAGTGATGGGTTCTACATTCACTTTCGGAACCTATCAGGTGCCATTGTTTTCACCTTTTGTAGATATTTCTCTCCAAGTTCTACCCTTTGTTTCAAACTATGTTCTAACGTCTGTCGTGTCCCTCCCTTCTATAATGTTTCCGGTTTTTCTTCAAATACCCTGTCATGTGCCAAAAGCGTAATTAACTTGAGATTAATTTTGTATAAAGTACATGGCCGTGTAAAAGCTCCATCATTGCGACACAGTCGTTGTGTAAACGCAGTGTTAGCTGGATGTACCCTGTTTTACCCATAGTCGAAATAGTTGTTTCATAACAAAGCTTTGTTTTCTCCGTCGTTTGATTGGAAACAATGTAGCGTAATTTTTCGGCAAGATTATGTGGGTATTGTGCCTCAAGTTTAGTTCTTAGCTTCAAATTTTGTAAATTATTTTGTAAGAAAGCTTTGCTGGTATGCAAGTTAGAGCTTTGGACACGCTTTGGGAATTTTGTCCAAGTCTTAGGATGGGTTAAGAACACAGAATTTCGTTATCGTATTGGTTGTTCTCCTGTATAATTATACCGGGTGGTTGGAAATTTATCCTATTTCAAATTGTGATATCGTAATTTTAATGAAGTGACCCTTATCTGGGATTATTAGCGTCACCGACGAGGTAAAATACTTCAGTTGCACGATACAACGAGTACAGTTGCTTGTTAGAGAATGGTACTACAAACGTGACCCGGGGCTTTGCGGGCTTTGGTAATTTTCCAGTGCCAGGCGAGCCTAGTTCGACTTTGGAGTACCCTCCCTGGAGGGCTTCGTGAATAACGATTTGCTGTTGTAAGCTGTTTGAGGTCCTTCGGTTTACCTCTTGAAACCGATTCTTTGAGTCTGTTTGGGGCCATAGATTATTATCTGCGGCATAAGTTGAAAGCTCTCAGTAAGTAGTGCAATCTCTTTAATGATAAACAAAAACAAACCTAATAAAATAAACTATAGCTGTATCTGATACGAAACGGCACCTTTTAATGGTTCTATATTTGTTTCAGTAGTTGTAGTGGACTAGTCACTGCTATCATAACCTTAAATTGGGGTGCCACTTTCCTTTTTAGTAGGTAACACAAAATAACTACATATAATATTTATGTACTGGTTATTATATATGCATACTTTGTTTAATAAATCTAATGCATATACTTATATCTTTCAATGTTTGAGTTCGTTACTGCTACATTCTGTATGTTATATGTTGTGTTAGTGAATGCTGCGGTTACTTTGGGTTTATAAGTTCTTGACCGATCTGATTGTATTTGTTCTAATTGAAGATCTTGGTGGCGCTCCTGTTATTCGGAAATTACATTACTTAAAGAACCGCACGCCGTCACCTCTGAAGCTAGTTGGAGAGCTCTCAGATATACTCTTGTAACGTTACAATATTTGAATATAATTTTGACTATTCAATTCACCTGTCATCTGTCGAAAAGTAACCAATGAAAATCCAGAATTCTGACGTTTCTTGACCAATCAAAAAAATATCAGTGGATATATCTTCCTAGAAGGTATTCAAGTGACTATTTTTAACAAATGCGATTTTTATTAGAAAAAGTCGACATTAGTGTTCTGTTACTATAGAAATTGCGTAGTTTGTTGCTAGATTTACTGAAAACTAATTTGAAAAAGGTAGTTTGGTTCATTAAATAGTCCCTCGAATACCATTCTTAGTCAAAGTTAAGTAGATTATTTTTGCGGTGTTATCACTACTCATGTCCATTGCGCTTTGGATTAGGACTCGTGCTATCGCACTCGTCCTAATCGTACCAAAGCGCAATGGACATTCGTGACACCACCACAAAAATAGTCGACATAACTTTGACTACTCATGGTATTATAAGTGAATATAATTAATTGAACTACTTTGAATGCTAGCAGCAACCCTCCACGGTTCCCGTTTCTTCCCATCTTTTCCTCGTTGGAGGAAAACGATATTTTGCATGCGGATTAGATGTTTACCTGGTACAAAATCGAATATACTTCCTGTCAAATATATGCAGTGTGAGCACCTTAAAAAAATCAAATTCTGTATATTTTTGCTTAAATGGAGAACTATTAGTTTAGTAAAAGTAATATTTTGCACATGGCTTAGGTTTTTACCCTTGACGGAAACAGGCATATTTTGACCCAACACATGCAAGGTGGACACATTTAAAAATTATTTATTTTATATTTAAAATATTCTTAGTTTCAAAATTTTCATTTACGAGAGGAGTCCGAGAAAGGTCCTTTATTGATTTTTTTACTTCCGTTGTCTATGAAACGAAAAACGTATTGTACTCCTGAAAAAATCAACTTCAGGGTTTCTTGATGACGAAAAAACGTGTTTTCTCGATTCCATCCAAAAAAATTTTGTTGGGGGAAGTCGATATTTTGCATACAGATTATGTGTCTACCTGGTACGAAATGCGTTCGGATAAATATTGCTGTAATTTCTTTCGCAGCACTTGACCTTGCTTGTAAATATTTAATTTTGGCGTTCTTATCAAATAAGAAGCTTAATCACTTACCTGTAGCATAATCTTAATAGCATGAACAAAGATTAACAATGTTAACTTGACTCTTCTTCTCGGGGAACTGTCAGAAAGATCACTTTTAAACCAACGCCTAAATGTTGCAATTCAATCCAAATAAATTAAACTCACAATTTGGGACAAAGTAAATATAACTTTAATTTTACTTCAGGTAAAACAACATAATATGAAAGTAACTACGTGTGAATAGAAATGAATGTTAAATGATGATTGATACAAAGGGAGTGCTATCATTAAATATTTATCAATTAAGGCTTAATGATATCAAATCGTCTTTATTTAAGTTATAATCACGTTACCTGTTCAACCAAACCACTCTTAGAAAATTTTCTGTTAGCATGGATACTGGAACATAACCATCACACAAACCCTTGCTTGAGTTCACAAGGTGTTGGGCCCTTTAAATCAAAAAGTGCCGAGTGTTTATCTACAAAGACGACGTGGCCTAAGCCGAAATTTAATTATAATATTGACAATTCTTAGATGCTGTTCTATTAACTTCAGTAATGGTTATATCTTCACCGTATTCCTAGTTATTAGTATAACTGTGTCATATATGAGTCCTTATTATCAACTTGAACACACAACTTCCTTTTACAGTCATCTTATAATTACAAATTCTAGAGAA